>CM061538.1:262547070-263770797 GCA_030864215.1 Capsicum pubescens
AAAAGAAATAAATAGTAAAATGTTGGTGAAAATTATAATTACTAATTGAAAAATGAAATGAAGAAAATAAAATTATTTTCAGAGTGGATATCTTACTCTCTTTAAGGAAATTTAAATCCGCTACAATAAATCTTTAACTGGTCCAACAATAATTTTCTTGACTTGTTCTTTCAAGGATACAACAATTTCAACAACACTATATAACTCAAACAAACTCTAGATAAGAGTTGAGTACAAAACTCTACCAAAATAATACCTTCCTTCAACTAAATAAAACTCTTTTTTTAACTTAATACCTTTTCACGTACTCTATGTTTATTCTCGTACTTCCTATAATGTAAAAACATTATTATTTATAGGTGAAAGATCCTTCCTTATAATGAATAGAAATAAGATGAGGTAATGAGGTAGGAAGATTATGGGAGAATTGTGGCCAGAGGATACAAGAGTTACAAGATAAATGAGATAGTAGTGAATGAAAAATGTGTTTACAGATTATCAAAGTTACCAAAAGTTAGTAACTAAAAGAAAGTAGCTGTCAATTAGTTACTCTAAATGACCTCTTATGTAAAGGGATGAGAAATGCAGCACATATGAGACTCTTCATATTACATGATACTAATGTCAAAATGCCACATAATATAACATAAAATGGTAATGAAGTAATAACGTCACAGCCAAATGTTTATATTTTCTATACTATAATTATTGGTCTTGTTCATCTTTTCCTCAACTTCTGCTCATGATAATTTTCGTCTCTTTCGTTTTTATAAATTACAAGTTTGTGTACTTAGTTATAAATAGAATTATTAGGTATAATAGTCCTTTTAAGGGATAATCTCCAATTAGCACCGAAGAATAGTAGTGCCATTATACAAATTTGGTAGAGGGTAAGAACAACTTAATTTGTATAAATTAAGAATCTAATTATTTTTAACATTAATAAATTTTATCGTAAAACTATATACCATAAAATTAAAATAAATTTCAATTACACATTGTACTACAGTAAAAAAAGCTCCGATAAATTTAACCAAACAAATTAAATGCCTGCATTTTCTGTAAAGCTCACTCCCAAAATCAACACGACATTAATCAATATTGCCTTGTCGACATTTTACGTAATCTCGATTGAGCCAACACTCACTTGGCAGAACAACAATGATCAGTGTTGAGTACTCAACCGTCTACATACGAGTATATAAATATATTGTAGTTCAGCAAAAGAGCTCCTAAAATTCTAATCAAACAAATTAAATGATCACTGCATTTTCTTTGTAAAGCCGATCATAACAACAACACAAAATTAATTAAGATTGCCTTCTCGATATTCTACGTAATCTTGACTGAACTAACAGTAACTTGGCAGAACAACAATGATCAATGATGAGTACTCAACTGTACGTCTACATATAAGTATATAAGAAAGAAAATTCAAACAATGATAGTATGATGAGGTTTAAGGTTGTTGATTTATATGGATAAAGGAATTGTTAGTGACAGAGCTTTCATTAGTATTCACTGCACCTAAAATAACGGCTTGAAAATGTGAAATTTTATGCGTTCATTCCTATCATTAGTGTTTATTGTATATAAAGTAATATATTTTACTAACCCCATGACAACCGTCACTTTAATGATGGAAAAGGAAGGCCACGATTATCAATTGCATATGAAGCACTCTAGCAGCGTAGATCTCCAAGACCGGTGAAAATAGTAGGAAAATGAATAGTTCTATGAAATTATTGTGACTAATTAATCACATTTTGCCATTAGTTTATCTTAATTCTAATAAAAATGAGAGTTACACCCATTCATAAGAAAACAACTACAACCTTCATCATTAACCATTAACCATTAATGCATTTTCAACCACATTAGCAGCCCCATAGCAGCCATATCAACAGCCATAAAAAGTAAGAATAATTAAGAAAAAATTCAAAAATTGAAGAAAATGATAAATGACAATCTTGGCTTTAGAAGTATGCCACATCATCAACTCCTCAACCTTCCTTTATATATAGAGAGAGAGATTATTGTGGTAC
Source organism: Capsicum pubescens (assembly GCA_030864215.1). Classification (NCBI taxonomy): domain Eukaryota; kingdom Viridiplantae; phylum Streptophyta; class Magnoliopsida; order Solanales; family Solanaceae; genus Capsicum; species Capsicum pubescens. Next base: position 262,549,116 of record CM061538.1, read on the forward strand.
GTTGGATATCAGGTGATTAAGATCCCAAATTTGAAAGTTTTCTATATATGGACAAGTTCATTTTAATCTCAACTGATAATTAGCTATAAATTTTAAATTAGATTTTGAAAGTTTTCTTTAAATAACTATTTGATTATGAAATTTAATCAGATTTCGAAACTCTGACTTTCAACTATTCTTACATTTTCAAAAAAAAAAAATGATAAAAACTAATCTGATCGATTTTTGGGAGAAATGCACTTTCACTCATAAAAATTTAATATTTTTTCAAGTAAAATACATATTCAAATACAACTTCAAGTTCTAAAAGTTACAATTTCAAAAAACTCAAATTTCAAATTCCAAATCTCCACTTCAAAATCTATAGCTACATAGAACCATTATTAATACTCTTTTCGGACCATTTTATTTATCTTATTTTTTTTACACACTCCCTAAATAAAATTACGTAAAGAGTAATTTGATTAAGTTGTCCTCATTTGTTAATACTCTATATTTGACGCTGTATTATTTTACAGCATATTAGAATCTCTCCATATTATAATTAGGAGTTGAGACAGAGATGAACAACTACTTTTATTTCATTTTGTAAAATAATAATTACTCTCTTCGTTCGTTTTTACTTGTCCTATTTTTACTCAATATACTCATTAAGAAAAATAGGAGTAATTAATAACATAACTATTTACTATAATATTTTTGTTAAATGATATTTATATTGTGTCTTGAAATTAATTTGGAGAAAAAATAATTAATGTTAAGGATAAAATAGAAAAAAAACTTATTTTTTTTAATATGTCAAAAATATCAAGTAAAAATAGAAATTTAATTAAAAAATTAAAAATGACTGAAGTGTTATGAATTACTCCCTCCGTTTAAAAAAGAACGACCTACTTTTTTTTTTAGTTTGTTTTTAAAAGAATGACTTTTTTTTCTTTTTTGACAATACTTTAATTTCAACTTTCCATATGACATGTTTAGCACCACAAGATTAAGAGATATTTTAATGCATTTAATACAACTTTAATTTAAGACTAAGTGATTCAAATATCTTATTTATTTTTTTAATTTTGTACAAAGTTAAAATAGTTATTCTTTTTAAAACGGAGGAAGTAGTATCCGTTTTAGTGTGAGGATGACAAATGAAGTGGTCCATACTCCAAAAGCAATAATAAGACGATATAAATAAGTGGAGTAATTGTGAAGGTTTGTAAGAAGAGGGGTTAAAAAACACAAAACAAGAAAACAACTACTCCTACTTACAACAAACTTGTTCCAAATTTCCAAATCTTCACTCCACCACCCAAACTTCCTCTCCTTTCCAATGGCGGGTCTCTACACCTCTCTCAGACCCCAACAACCTTCTTCTTCTTCTTCTTCTTCCTCTTCACAGCAATCTTTCTTCTCTAAACTTCTTCTCCTCCTTACAATCCTTCCATTATCATTAGCCGTTTTTGCTTTTGTTCTTCAATGGCGTGGTGGTGGAGTTGACGATCCTATTTCTCGATGGTCCCCTGAAGAGTCACATAAGTTTCCTGGAATGGATAGTTCTCCGCTGTCCACTGTTGCTCATTCTTCTCAGTCGTCAGATTGTTCGCTCCTTGCACATAGTAATACGCCGTCGTTTCCGTACTATAAAGACTGGAAGTTTAAAGTTCATCCAGATCTCAAACCCAAGGCGAGTTTTTTTTTTATTTTTGGTTGTTTTTGGGGCTAATTGGGTTGTGGGGTTTTGATTGATCTCAAATGGGTTTTGATTGTTTAGTGATTTGCATTGTTGGTAAGTAAAGTTCATGATACTTGTAGCTAGAGTTTGTTGTTTAGCTAATTGGGATATTCTTGAAGATTTTTTAGTTGTTTTTGGGCTAATTGGGTTGTGGGTTTTTGGAATTTTGATTGATCTCAAATGGTTTTTTCTAGTTTAGTGATTTTTCGTTGCTAAGTGAGAAATTCATGCAGATTTTTCTTTCATTTGCATCTTCTAGTGCCTTCCACAAAATGAGTAGCTCTTAAGCAAATTTTCTTCTACTGCATAATTGGGTTCTTCTAGCTGTTTATTTTTATAAATTATGTATTTTACCAAGTAAATGGAACATTGTTCGCATAAGATTTGTTAATTGTAGACCCAAGGAGTGCATAGTCTGTATAAGTTAGAAGTAATTAAAGGGCCTATAGGATGTACATTATTAATCCCAAATTTTATGTAGATCAGTTGCATGTTGATCTTCCCTGCTTCTCTAAAGCTCTTTTTTTCTTCCCTTTCCGTCCAATCACAACAAAATATATCTAGTATTGGGATGCTTGGTCATGATGGGATGTTCATATTTGGTCCAGTTTTTGCGAGGATTCTTTTGAATATAACTAGAGATTTCTAGTATTAGAGAACTCCAAATTATTGAACATTGGGATGGAAGGGCGCCAAGTAGAGCTAAATGGATAGTGAGGATTCATATGGCTGCCCCAACTAGCTTGGGATTGAGTGGTTATTGTAAATAAAAGAAGTATCTGGGAGATGGTTCCTACAGCCTTTTCCTTTTTGAACTTCCAGCATCTTCAACCAAAGGAAGTCTCCTGAACAGATTTCGTAGTGCAGTTGTTCGTAATTAAGCGTTGGTAACATGCCCTCTGTACTCATTCTTCCGTTAACAGAACTAGGATTATTTGATACCAAAACAAGTTTGTTTAGCTTTGTTTATGCTATCATCTAACTCTCTCATGCTTCTCCTTATGCAGATATGTATTACAACCAGTACTTCTGCTGGCTTAGAGCAGATTTTACCATGGATGTTCTATCATAAAGTAATTGGGATCTCATCATTTTTGCTTTTTGTGGAAGGAAAGGCTGCATCTCCTGATGTTTCCAAAGTCCTTGAATCCATTCCTGTATGTCCCCCAGTCTGTATTTACGTTTCCGATGAATTTTAGGATTCGTCAACGCAATGTTTAAATAGTGAGGGGCATGATTGCGATTAAGCACTTCCCTCTCCTTACCTTACCTTCAATTAGCTCTATCAGGATTTTTCAAGAATAACAATGATTTGGGCGCTCTTATGAAAAGTATTACTTCTCATGCAATTTTCATGACCTTTTTCTTTTAAGTTAGAGCTGTACTGTAATGATCCAAATCCAGTTTACCCACTTATTAACGCTCAAGCGGCATTTTTCTATTCTCAAACATGGGTTTTGTTTGACTGCAGGGAGTAAAAGTAATATACAGAACTAGAAAGCTGGAGGAGCAACAAGCCAAAAGGTCTGTCCGTTGACATTTTATGATTGTTCTGAGGACTGGCTATAATTTCTTGTACTTTGTTGTTCAGGCTCAAGCCAAATTTGTGAGACACAGTTAAACTTGGTAAATTATTTCTTTCATATCGGCTATAATTGTGTTAAACAGTTGAATTAATTAGACTTGCAATTTATTTTGACCATGGAATATGTCTAAAAATATAAGAATTTGTTGATTGGTTTTGGTGAGGCTGAAATTATATGAAAAATTTATAAGGGTTACAAAGTATCAAAAGATATGCCTGACTTTGTTTCTTCTTTTGTGCATATTTTTGTTGTTTCTATTACTGTAATAATTACTTCCCTTTGAGTTGTGGAATGTGTTTCACTGACATGCATTTTCTAATTTTCATCTAGCTTGATGTGAATGAAATGTGGCTGTCTAGTTTTGTTAATGCTTGTACTCACTAGCATGCGTTTTCTAATTTTGATCCTGTTTGATGGGAACGAATGTGGCCTTCAAGTTCCATTTATGCTTGTATTTTCTCATTTGCACATCTGAAGTGCCTACCTATGTTTGACTGATGTCCTTTTTTCTCATTTTCTTCTAGCCGGATTTGGAATGAAACGTGGCTGTCTAGTTTCTTTTATAAACCTTGCAATTACGAGCTCTTTGTGAAGCAATCTCTTAATATGGAGATGGCCATAGTGATGGCAAGGGTATGAACTCTTCAACTTTTGCATCGTCTGTCATACTATGTCATAGTTGTTGATCCATGTACATGTTGAAATGTCAGGACGCTGGTATGGATTGGATAATTCATCTAGATACAGATGAGTTAATACACCCAGCCGGTGCTCGAGAGTATTCTTTGAGGCAGTTGCTGCTTGACGTGCCTTCAAATGTTGACATGGTTATCTTTCCTAACTATGTAAGTTAATTGGAAAATGTTCCAAGAAACTGTTATTTATGGATATTGCATGTCTGATTAGTTCTCAGAACATGTTGTTTACCATTGGAATTGTCATCAAGTATTTTAATGATTTTTTTCTAAATTCAGGAGAGCAGTGTCGAACGAGATGACATCAAGGATCCCTTTACAGAGGTAAGCTGGAACTTGCTATTCATTATTTATTACTGAATTCTTGCACATTGTCGTTGATGGGCAAAACTAGTTTGATCATTTGTGATATGATAAGATGCATTCATATGCTTCGTGTGATTCTGCTTTTTAAGTACAGTAAGAAATTGAGTGATAATTTGTCTAATTCTGTGAATGTTTCATCTTCCTATATGTTGATTGTTTGACGTCTGTTTGACTATGACAATGATGATTGAGGTGAATATGGAAAAATCTTATTCTGTTATGTTATAGGCTCCATGATGAGAATCTCTTATAGTGTTTCTCATATTCTGCTGCTTATTAAAGCTATGTGAATTAAGCTTGGCGTATGACCTAAGACTGTTTTTCTGTTTGTTGACTTTTCCTATGTACCCATCATAATAGGTATCCATGTTCAAGAAGAATTATGACCATCTAACGAAGGATACATATTTTGGCATGTATAAAGAAGCAACCCGTGGCAATCCAAATTACTTTTTGACTTATGGCAATGGTAAAGCAGCTGCTCGAATTCAGGACCATCTTCGTCCCAATGGGGCTCATCGATGGCATAATTACATGAAAACTCCAAAGTATGTTTTCCCTCTATAGTGTCTCACATATTAACCTGTCTATTATGGTTTTGGCCCTAAGCTCGTGCAAACTTATTGGATGTTAGAGGGATAATTTTCAATTGTTCCATATTCCCGTGCCCTCCCAATGTTATGAATGTTACAACCTTTTTTCCTTGTATCACTGATATTCTAGAAGAAGTTCAGCATATTTAATTTTATTCAACATATGACAGGGAGATCAAATTGGAGGAGGCTGCTGTTCTGCATTACACATATTCCAAGTTTTCTGACTTGACTTCAAGACGAGATAGATGTGGCTGCAAGCCCACAAAGGAGGATGTTAAGAGATGCTTCATGTTGGAATTCGATAGATCTGTGAGTTTATGCTCCTTTTCTGTTTTTCATTTATAGGTGGAAATAAGACCGTGCCTTTTCTTTTGCTTTGTGTTTACAAGTGTACTACTGGATAATGTAGTTCTACAATTTTTACTGTTTCCTGGTTGTTGCTGGAGAGGACTTGTTTTATATGTAATCCATATTTGGATATTCCAATTATTTTATTCAAGTTGCTAGTTATGCTACTGGATTTCAGGAAAGATGTGTGGGTGCGTGGAACAGGAGGGATGGGGAAGCTTCCAACTTGAGTTTATTAGATTAATAATGCTAAATGTCTTCAGCATTTGGATGCCTAATTTAAGCTCCAATAGAGGCTTCCAACTAGATTAGAGTATTAGGCTCATTAATTTACTTTTTTAAGTGTTGTAGTCATCGTTTGCTTTGTTTGGTACAACTAGCAGGTGAGTAGCAAAGGGATGTACTTCAACCTATCTATCCTTTGAAACTTTTAAAACATGGGGGCAGGTGAATAAACCTACACGGGGATAGAACTCTATCCCTTAATCCCCTTTTATTTCACCTCCTATTTTACTTACCAAACAAAGAAATAGTCCATGACACTTCTCGCCCCTAGGTCTTAGGTCTTTGGTTTAGTGGGATAAGATAGGGATGGCAATGGTGCGGTGCGGCGCGGGTGCGGTGCGGGTTTAAGCCGCACCGCACTGCATCATATTTAAACCCGCATAAACCCGCCCCACATTCATACTCCGGATAACCGCACCGCACCGCCCCATGTTTTTATTTTTTCCCTTTTTTTTGAAAAATTTGTAACTCCATTGAAAATCATAATATTTTTAAATCTACAACTAGAAAATAATAACTAATTTCTATTATATCACTTTTCACTAAAAAAATGTCAAAAAGTATAACGTGTACAAGTAATGATCAAATATCATATTTTTATTCAAATGAATAGAGATGTTAAAAAAGCTACTATAAAATCATTTATTTGTAGTGTTATGCATGTAGTTTTAAGTATCATAAAATTTAAGTAAAGAACACATATAATTTTAGGTATATTCACGAGAACAATACTAATTTTTAGTTTTTTTGTTAATTCAAACCCGCATATACCCGCAACCCGCACCATTTAATTTTTTTTTTACTTTAACCCTCACCACACCCGCACCATTTAAAAAAAAAATTACTTTAACCCGCACCACACCCGCACCGCATAACTTAAAACCCGCACCGCACCGCACCCGCACCGCCCCATTGCCATCCCTAGGGTAAGAGTGTAGCGCATGATGTGTGGGTTAAACACATGTCTAAGGTTTGAACCTTCCCGCAGTCAAAAATTTGGTGCTTAAGTGGAGAAGGGTAGAGCCCTGACCTACATCTACTGTTTCTAGCCATGCCTCACCGGCCCTAAGGGAATTCTCGGTTATCAAAAAATGACCCATGGCACCTCACTCTACTTCATCTCCCCATCCTCTTCCAGTTCCAACTATCATAGCATAAGACAGATTTTGAAATGAAGAACTGTAGGAGGAACTCTCTTTTTTTTTTTGGTGGGGGGGGTGGGGGTGGGGGTGGGGGTGGGGTACTCATTATGAGATTTGCTATTCTTAAAGGCAAAAGGTGTAGAATTGTGTACCTTCACATATCATCTCATTCTCTTGAAAGACGATTGCCTATTTGGCCAAGCTTCTAAAATCAACTTATGAGAAGTGCTTTTAAAAAAAGATACTTTTGGTGAGAAACCGGTTGTTTTGGACAATAAATTTTAAAAACACTTGAGCAACAATTAGTGTTTGGTCAAGTTTTTTAGAAGTGCTTCTAAGTGTATTTTTCTCAAAAAGTGCTACGGGAAAAGCTACATTTTTTAGCGTTGACAAACAGCTTCTGCTACTTCCTAGAAGCACTTATTTCTCCTAAAGACTTGGTCAAGCACCTCACTTTTTTAAAACATAAGCACTTTTAGAAAAAATAGGCACTTTTGTCCATCCAAAGGCTTGGCCGATCATTCTATGAATTTTGGATATTAGAATTGTCTGTATTTTAAGCATCACAATCTCGTCTAGTTTCACCTTATCTTCATCCTGCTTATATTGACTAATTTTGCAGTGCCAATATTAGGCATGCCTCAAGTACACCCTAAACAAGTTTGGTATTAGAAGTTATGTGGATGTGTTGACCAAGTTTTAGCTGCGACACTGATTGTAGTTATATTAGTCTTAGCAGCTTGTTAGGAATATATGTGGCATTTACAATGGTAGAATAAATATGGTTATCAAAAATAATGCTAGAATAAATGACAGAACAATAATCCCATCAGCATGCTTCCGGTGTTTTTATTTTGTTGCAACAGCGTGATTCTTTTGCTCTAACTGTGGTTTAATTTATTTAGGACGAGAAGTTATTCCTTCTTAAACTTTTCCTACTCTGGTTGTTGGAGAATCAATCTCAGGCAACACCCATATATTGGTTTTGTGCAAATAATTCTGTTCAGCCCCTTCTAAGATTGAATTTTATATAAATTGTTCTAATAAAATGCAGTCTTCCTGCTGCTTCTATGGTGGAAAAAATTACTATCAGTTGACAGTTATTGATCTAGTGTGAACTATTATTGTGTTTTATTTTCTTGAATTTGATAGTTGATGAGCTAATATGCTCAAAGGTGTGATAGTATGTTTTATCTTCTCCAGGCATTTATTATTGCTTCAACTGCTACAGAGGATGAGATGTTAAACTGGTAATTTCTAATCTAAATAGCAGCTTAATCCAATTTCATCTCGCTCAGTTCTCTTTTTGTACCACTAAGTTGGCTTATTGGACTAGTTATGTGCTTGATTTATTCATCAATGTAGTTACTCTGCAGTTCTAAGATATTCCTTTTCCTTGGTCAGGTACCGTGAACATGTGGTATGGACTGACAAAGCGATGAACCTAAAACTGTTGAGGAAAGGCATTTTAACTCGTATTTATGCTCCCATGGTAAGCCTGCACAACCTGACTTTGGAAATGTTTTTCCTTTGTGCCCAGAAGTGCAATTTTCTGAATAGGAAAAAAGAAGAGGTTGTTAAGATAGGTAAAAGGTCTGAACAAAAACTGTCCTAGAACAAAAACATCTTCCTGTTATATTACAAATCCTTGGAACACAAGAATAGTGTAAGCCTTTGAAAGGAGTACATGTGTCTAGCATCAATTTCCATCAGAAAAATATGTCCTCGCTATCATTTATAATGCGACTAAAAGAAATGTTCAATATATCGTTTACTGGGTATTGCTAGGAAAGAATTTAGGGTGTGGGAGGACATCCTTGGAGAACTAATTATCGCAGGAAGGTTTAATCAATGAAAGGGAAACTAAGGCATCTGATTACTTGAGTTGGCATGTTAGAGTTTACATGGGATATACATTTTAGGGGAGTTTCCAAGGCTGGGATGGGATGAAATTGATGATTTTCTGCAAACATATTTGGTAGAGGTAGGAGAGGTAGGGGATAGGATGATAGGGTGGGGGCTAAATCTTTCACGGTAATCTCTTAAGGGGTCGTTCGGTAGTGTGTATAGGAGTAGTACTTTATAGGGTGTGTTAATGCAGACATTGTTTCTTATCTGCTGTTTGGTTTAGTGTATCCAAAATAACATGCATTACATAATTCCTAAAAAAATTGTTTTTTTTACAAAAATACTCTCCAAATTCTTTAATTTTGTACACTTTTAGTGGCAATCGTGTCTTTATCCATTCTTATGCGTGTATTAAAAACCTTTGTATTGCCAATACCATAGTTTGCTATGTATTAGTTGTTCATAGGTTGAAAATTGTACCAAACAAGGGATTAGTAATACCAAGGTTAATACATGCATTATTTTCTCTACTACATCCTACCGAATGACCCCTAAATAATACATGAATTAGTGTTGGATTTTTTTTTTTTTTGACGAATAGTACTGTTGTATGCATCAGTATTTAGGGAATGCTGGCCACCACCAAAACAATGTTACAAGGCACTAAATTCTAGTTTTACAGGGTTCCTAAGAAGTCAATTACCTCATCTACTTCTTCTCTACAGTTCTGTTTACACCAAAAAAATAAAGTCACTAAGCAGTTCCATTTCACACCATGAACAGACTTAGTCTCATCTTCAAAGCATCTTCCATTCCTCTCCTTCCACTCTGTCCACCATATACATGAGGGTATTATCCCCTACCATTTTTTCTGACTCTTGCTTCCCCCTCTTTTAATTCATCAGCTCATCAGATCAGCTGTGTGCTCAGGCATTGTCCACTCAATCTTTGTGAGATTGAAAAACAGATTGCATAGTTGTGAAGTAAACTTGCAATGTAGAAATAAATGAATTAGCCTTGGAATTATTTAACACTTGTTTGACAATTGTTTCAATGTAGGTATAACTAATACATTTTAGTTAGTGTATAAATAATACATATCAACTCATGGTGTATTAGACAGTACCAGGGTTGGTAATACATAGATGAGCTTTACATAGATTTTAAAAGAAAAAACTACCCTTGAATACACCAAACTAAACAGTGGATAAGAAGAAATCTCAGCATCAGTAATACGCCTTATTCAATGCTATTCTTATACAACCTACCAGATGATCCCTTAGTATTATTATAGGGAGGTATAAGGAGGTGTGGAAAGTAGCTTCTCCTGTTCAGTGTGTGGTAAGGGATACCATATTAAGTATTAACAGCAAACAAGTGACGCAACACCGTAGAAAGGAAATTGGGAGAAGGGGGATGAAAAAAGGGAGATGAATTGTGTAAGAATAGGAGAGTAGAGAGGGTGATTTCAACAAAGAGAACTGCCGTTTATGCAACTCTGTGGAGATCTGAATCACAGAATTCATAGTTGATTTTTCATTGAATAAGGTCCTTCTCCAACCACCAACTTAAGATGACGAAGATATCTGTACAATCCAAATTCAAGGTGCAATTGTATGATAATCGAAAATCAACTAAAGAGCGATAGGAGAAACGAGAGAAGAATGAGAGAGAAATCAATTTGTAAACTGTTATTCATCAGCTGTAGTGTGTTTAATCAGTATCAGGAAAATCCGTACTAATTGGTAGGTAGCCTCACGTATAGTAGACTTCTAACCAATAATAACTTTTATGAAAATAATATAAAAAATAAAGCTAATTCAAATTAAAGAATTACGTTCAGATATAACCAAAATAGGGGAAGGCATAAAAGCTCTCCCAGACCTGCACGGAGTATTGGTTACACACTTATACTTTGTTGTGGGTGTCGTACAAAGTCAGACCCACATGGAAGAGTAAGGGTGTATGTGCACTTAACTTTGAATTTTCTTGTGTGTATATATAAAGACCAATACTCTTAGTTAACCCCTAAAACTTGACACAATTTGTAAGTTAGACACTTGAGTTTAACTAGTGACTAGATAGACACTTTAGCTTCGTAAAAGTGTATCTAGCAAACTGATGTAAGCCCAGACTCTTACTTGTTGCGGAAAGAAAAGTAGCATTTTACAAACAACACAAGCCAAGAAGAGTTTAACATTATGTAGTAGGGCCTTTTGATGATTAGTATACTAAGCATGTAATGAAGGGTGTTTATGACTTATTCTTCCTCAAACCTAGGATGGGGTTTATTGAGTTAAGTTTTTGTATATTGAGTTACTCCTTTGTGAGCTTAGGGATATTCCCTTTTATCTGTTCATGAGCCATTCTTGAATTCTTGGTAGGAATTTCATTATATGAATTCATTCTCTTCTCTCTTGGATTAAATCGAATAATATTATGTATTTTAGTTGTTAGATTTTTTCGTTCTTTCTTCTAAAGTTTATTCCCCCTCATTTCTATTTCTTATTCATTTCCTTATATCTTATCTTGTTTATTTTATTGTGGTTTCTTGCATCTAGAATCACACCGATTATTGATGTAATTCAAGAAACGAAAGATGAACACAACCAATATAATAAAGATGGAATCAAAGGATTAGCAAGGAAAGGAAGAAACTAGATAGGGGAGAATAGAAATTAGAAAAAAGAAATGCCAATCCAACAATTAAATATACATTTAATTACTAGATTAAACCATATGAGGAGAAAATGATCTCATACAAGAAATTTTTACCAAGAATCCATGAAGGGTTCATGAAGAGATAAGAGGGTATATCCCTAAGCTCACTAAGGAGTATTCAATATCCAAAAATTAACTCAATAAACCTCATCGGGTTCTATTTATACTAGGGGGCTAAGTAAGGTAGAGAAAGTCATAAATGCCCTTCATTACATGCTTAGTATACTAATCATCAAAAGTCCCTACTACATAATGTTAAACTCTTCTTGGCTTGTTTCCATGCTCTTTTGAAATACTTTAAGCTCTTGATATCAAGTAGAAATCCCTTAATGTCATTAGAGCTTTCTGGGCTTACATCACAAACACATGTATTCATGAGAGTTGGAGTGCGTGTAAAACAACCACCTATGACTAGTCAATTCATCCAATCATTTATTTGGACTGAAAAGAACAAAATATTCGAATTCAATATTTAAAACAAAAAAGAAGGAAAAAAAATCCTCCGATGCTCTTTCTCTTTTTTCGTCAAAAGCAGCCCCTCCCTTCTTCTTCATAGAAAACACAACTCCATTTTTGATTGCACCGCTGCTGCCTTTTATGCCGCTCTTCAACCCTCTCCATTTTTCCATTCTCTATCTTCAAAGTTTCATTCCTTATCAAAGCAAATCCCCACATGTTACTCTTTGTTTATATCCAACTTTTCATAAGACAACAAATTTCTCTTCAACCCGCATTTCTTTATATATTAATCCCAAATATTTTTTTATGCAAGAACTAAATTAGAAAGAATGAACTTACAGATGTTAGAAAAAGAGGGTGCATATATACTAGTCACTGTTTATGGTGAGCTTGAAAGAGGAAGAAGGGAGAGGTTTACTGTAAAGATGGTGGTAATAAGATGAAAGAAAATGGTGGAAGTGGGGTCTACTTGGAAAATCATTTTGATTCTTTTTTTTTCTTTTTTTTAAAACCCTGTCTAATGCCCTAACGTGCCCAAATTCCACTTTGGTGCACTGCACTTGCCATGTAAGCATTAAGTACTTGTTAGACACTTTTTGCTTAGTTAAAGTGTCTATCTCGTCACTAGTTAAGTTAAAATGTCTTACAAATTGTGCCAATTTTGAGGGGCTATATATACACACACCAAAAATAAATAAATGATTAAAATGAGAAACTGGTATATATATTTAATCATGCACCCTATAGGACCAAAGCAGGATGGGGGCACGCTGGTCGGCGGTGTAGCTCCCAGTGTGAGACCTTGGTTCGATACCATGATGTCTCGTTTTAATCAGTTTTTTGTTTTAAAACATCTGCTTTTTTTCAGAAATGTGTAGGAAAACAGTGAAGTGCAGATGAGGGAGCCAAGATTCAAACCTGGGTTGGTTAATACATTCTAACAGCACTGGAAAAAGTGTTGTTGTTGCTCTGTGTGATGGAAGAAAAATATAGACGTGAAAAGGAAAAGAAACATAAAAGGGAGGGAAACTGCGAATCTGCAATGTAGAAGAGAGACGGTAGAGCTCGTTGAAGGGGTGGTGGAGCTCGCTGGTGATCATGAGGGCGGATCAGAGGAAGTGATATAACGACAGGGAATGAAAGAGGAAAAAGAGATCAGAGTAAAAGAAAAAGAAATATAATAAAAAGAAAAAACAAGGAAAGAATAAGAAAGAATAAAAAGTTCGTTTTGATTCAGTGTATGTGTTTAGCTTAGCTTGTGCATTTCACTATCCAACACAGATCTTTAATTGGCATTTTAGGAGTAAGATGCAACGCGGATGTTTAGGTTGGGCATATGTCACAACCTCTTCTTTGACACGAAACATGAGGGAGGGAGGGAGGGCTCTCAAGTGATATGAGTACGATCACGATCATGGACACTTTTTGAGTATTTTGAAGACCACCTAAAGAGTGCACAAGTCTAAGTGTGAAGGAGGCCCAAAACCGTCCCAAGCACACTCCATGGGCTGTTTTTGGAGCCCTTTTCATTAAAGGTTCTTTTAGTCTTTTGTCTTTTATTTTGTAATGTAATATAAATTGAACGTTGTAGGGTTTTAGTTGGTAGTTTTTATGAATGTTGAAGAAAGAACACTCCTCTCAGAGAGAGAGAGAGTCCACAACCGAAACTAGGGCATAGCATAAGGGTGGATTCTCTTGTGTGTTGCATTTTGCTTGATATGTTGGTGCTTGGGTGGTGGACGCCTCTCTTGTGTCAATTGTAAGAGTTAGGTGTTTGTTGTGTGAAGTGTTAAAGGTCCAAGAGTGGAATATGCTCTTGGGTTGTTAAGACTACATCAACACTTGTCTACCTATCTATCTTGTATCATGTTTGTGTTTCTGCTTCTTGTGTTGTTAATGTAACCCGTTTGTTCTTGTTGCTATTGTAATATTGTGGAGCTTCATCTTGTGTTGCTAAACTTGTTGTTGGCTGGCTGTTTTGGTGTATTAACACCTTGTATCCTCTTCTTTCTTGTTCTAGATAGTGAATCCGAGAGAGGTGCCCATTTGGTCCACGATTTGTTGTGATTTGTGGACTGTTTTGGGGTGTGATTTCGTGTTCCCTTGTTTGTTCCGTATCATCAAGGCTTTAATTTAGGGGTAAAGATGCAACACGGATGTCTAGGTCGGGCTTATGTCACAGTTCAAACCCTGCCTTTGACATGAAGTGTGGTATTTAAGTGGGACTACTAAGCGGGACATGCTCCATCGGAAGCCGGGGGTCTATCGGAAACAACCTCTCTACCTCTTTAGGGGTAGTGGTATGGACTGCGTACACTCTACCCTCCCCAGACCCCACTTTGGGGGAATATACTGGGTTGTTGTTGTTGTTGTAGTACTAGGCGGGACATGCTCCATTGAGTTCCAATCCTGTGAGGACAATTAGGATTGGACCAACTTACATGGGATTTTTAGGCTATAAAAAGTAAGGGATGAAGTAGAAAATCAGCGAGCAACAATGGAAATGAAAAGGTTTATGGCCATGGCAAGTCAAATGCAGCCATGAAATGACAACTTTGGAGTTCCCTGGATATGGTGTAAGAGTTAGTGTTAGGGAAATGTTGATCGTTCCGTTATCTGCTCTAGCAATCCGTTTGTCTGTATTGCAGTAAGATAATGCGGCCTTGCTCTCTTGAGATGGTCACGATCTGTTCGCGTTTCCTCTAAAACGTCTGAAACATCTTTACAACTCATTCCAATGATAGGTATGTTCATTCTCTCTTTTCTATTTTGTATGTGCAGGTTATTGTCCAAGGTTTGAGGGAGAGTGGTGTTTTCAGTTCTATTATTTCATCTGCTCAAGAATCTCTATCAAAGGACAAATTTTTAGCATCCTTTGAAAGTAGCAACTCATCAAAGGCTGCCGCCTCGGGGTCACTTCCTTCGAGAAAGATTGGTAGAAATCAACATTCTCAAGCCGCCAGAAGAGTTTTAGAGGAAAGTGTTACCCACTTTGAATTTCATGAAGAAGCTATTCCCCCACGGCCACCACCAGGCATGGATGCAGATGTCATAACTGAAGCGTAATTGTTCTCCCTTCATGGCATCTGCTGCTTTCTTCTGTCAACTTGACGGAGTGGATGAATGAATGACGAACAATCAATGTCTTCGTTTGTATCAGTGTGTAACATAGCTAAAGATGTAAGCTAGCAGATTCATGGGCGGGGGTTCATTCCCGATCATTACCCAAGCGGAGGTGTAGATTTATGTTGGTGGAAATACAGAGAAGAAACATACAGATGTTGGAGTTGGGGGGGAGGGTGGAGAATTGGAAGGAGAATAGTATTATTTTCCCAGAGCTTCAACTTCATTATATGGAGATGAGGGGGTTGTTCTTAATGTATAGTAACTCTGATACAAACGAGTTATGATTATTTTCAAGGCTCTTCATGTCTTCTGAATCTTACTTACGCTGTTTACTTTAGCCATTTCCTTAAAATCATAATATGAGCACCAATGTAGTGAGAATGTAATACAATGTGAAATAGGAATAGTTGGAGAGTACGAGAGTTGAAATATTTGAAGGCAAAAAAGTCCTCAAAATAAGTAATCATGCATAACATTCCCCTAATTATGATCCGGATTAGTTTGCAAAATTAGCGTGACCAAAAGAGCATGAGTACATGTTTAGGGTGGGGGCAAAATGAGGATTGACTACAGTAGAGGTGGATCCACATATCTTTTTACCAAACCTATAAATGAATTGAGAGTATTGACTCGTTTGTACACTCGAAACAATGAGTTCAATTCGAAATGACCGATTATGTCAAAATAGTGAAAATGCAATTCTGAATATACATATACAAAATCAAATTGAAAATTGAGAATTATGTGAATACGAAAGAAGTCAAGGAGGGTACTGCATAAGCTTTCACATATATATATTTTTTTAAAAAAGCAAAATAAAAGGAATAGGAGATTGAGTTATTACATTAGATAGAGTTGAATTTTAGTGTAGCTTAACTTTGACCAATTTACTATTTGAAAGTTTGATTCACTCAAATGTGATCAAACTCGCCCATTAACCACTTTTAGTATTTTTCAAGGGAAGCATGTTTAGAGAAACAAAGTACTCCCACTATTTTAATTTATTTTGTTTCGTTTAATCTTTAGTTTTAGCGCAATACTACTGACTTTAAAGACATTTTACTATATTTTTATATAGTTTAGTTAACTTTCAGAGTCAATTTTTTTTTACTTACTTTATTAAATTTGAGGATAAGGTAAAACCAGATAAGTGAATTGAAAGGGAGAGTATGATACTCTCTCCAAATGCTAACTACTTATATCATTTGGTAAGCAGAAAGATGGAAATTTGGGGAAGCAAATAACGATAAAACAGACAGAAATATCAACCAAACAAGTAATGGAGAGTATGATACTCTCCAACTCCTTTTCCCCTTGTACTTTTCTCCGATTCAATCACCCCCAACACCAACACCACCACCAACAACAGCAGCTCTTTGTGCGTTGTCCTCAATTGAAGTTGAAGAAGAAGAAGAATAAGAGGAGAGGCATAACAGTGGTGACAGGTGCAGGAGGAATAAGTTCAAGCAGCTATATATTTGCAGTTGGATTCCCACTTTCTCTTCTTGCTATCACCATCTTCACTTCTGCCCGTATTGCCGATACCCTCGACCAGAAATTCCTCGAAGAGGTATACTACCTTTTCAACATTATGGGACCATGAGTTAATATTATATCTGCGTCCACTTATATTTGTTCTATTCGGTTTTGGATTGTTTCTTGAGTGGACGCAGATGGGGCTTTAGGCAATTTGAACTCTAGCTGAAAATTACTCGTTCAGGACCATGCTATGCTTGCAAAGAAAAATTCAATGCTGATTTGTTCTGTTAGATTTGTTTTACTTGGCCTATATTTAAGACATCCATCGAGTTAGCGTTTCACGGGGGGAGTTTGAGATTTTTGTTCAATAGCTATAGTAGTATAATATGACCCCACTTTGTTGGATTACACCGGTTATGTTGTTGTAGCCATAGGAGTATTGTATGGCGGCAGAGGCGGAGCCAGTATTTTTTCTTAGGGGGCTCAAAATCTGAAGAAAAACTCGTCGAAGGGGGTTCAACATCTAGAATATATAAATAAAAATTATTTTAACCATGTATTAATAATATAATTTTCCGTCAAAGGGGTTCGTCCAAAACCCCTTTCATAGGCTAGCTCCGCCTCTGTATGGTGGAAGAAAAATATAGTACTTGTTTATTTTATTTTGCTGATGAGATAGGTTTGGTCTGAATTATGGGGAAGGAGGGGGAGGGGTTAGAAGTGAGGGCGCGAAGAAGGGAGGGACCCTATTAAATTAGGTTACAAATATATTGCCTGAAAAGGGGCTAACACTCCGAAAACTCTATGAACTCACCTAAAGCTCAGTTAGGGTTATATTTTTATCGCTAATGCAAATGAAACTGGCAAACTTAAGAGGTTTTGTTTTAGAGTTTGCAAACTCAGTGCTTGCAAAAGCTGAAAGACAGGCCATCTTAAGATATGCTGATGTGTGGCTATATTCTGTTCCTGTAATCTTTCATTATCAAACTTTTAAGATATGCTGATCATGCTACTTGATTGCTATGGGAATAACATTATGGATTTTCCCTTCAATTAGAATTGTTGTAAGAGTGCAAGGCTTTTAGTTCCGTGAAGTACAATGGCATTAGTAATTCCCTTGGCAAGAAACTAACAGGTCTAAATTGCTCCTAGATTATTAGCAGTGTAGCTGGAAATGTCACTATATCAAGAGATCATTTTAAGCAAATGATTATTGAGCTAAATGAGCATTTCTTGATGCTCGTCTTTAACTTTTTGGAGAACGTCTGCTAGGAGGACATAAACTTGCTGCGTGAGAAAACTAGAACTATAGAGTAGCGAGTATGTGTAGAACTAACAGGAATGATCGTTATTGAGGGATACATTTATGCCATACTAGGATAAGTTAGGCTTCCAACAACGTAATCCACCTTCCAGATGCTTTGCCGTAGAATAGATCGATCCACTTCTCATTCTTTTACTGTGCACTCACTTCATATTTCCAATGCACAAATAGTAGTAAGGGGACTAGCGGCGGTAAGTTATTATGGGGAGTGTTCATGAGTTGACCAACTTGTTTCTCCTTGAAAGAATAATGTGTTTATGCTTGTATCTCCCTAGATATTACATCAACCGCAGCATTGAACCAGTGCATGCTCTGATTTAGTGGTGGATAAGAATTAGAGACTTAATGCTTAGACCTATCATACACTTCTTAGGTTCTTATTAAGTACGACTCCCAAAGACCTACATTGTGCGTGTGACACATGTTGGGCCCTTGGAAAGTGGTGGTTTCTTATAATTACAAGATGCATATCTCTGGAACATATATACAATGTGATCAAATGGGACATCAGAGTTGAATGATTTTACAGATTCAGTGGAGTATAAATTTGGGGTGGAGAAAAAGAAGAAAGACATCAATCATTAAGAAACTCAAATGGTGTCATGTCCTTTAATTGAAGGTGAATTCATGTAAGAAGCACACACATGCAGCATGCCCGCAAACATGTATGCATATAAGCTACAAGGAAAAAAAATACTGACAAATTGTTTCCTTGTGAACTTCGATCACATCATTTGATGAAAACTTTGCTTTTCAGTTATTTGTGCCTGCCTACCTTGGTCATTGTTCCTTTGCATTGGAGTAATTGTATTGAATTTTTGAGCAGTACATTTCAAATTCATTCCATTGCCACCCCTCCCTTTTCTTTTGGGTTGCTGGGGTATCACACTTTAGGTTCTTCGTCAGACTTCCTGAGGAAATCGTTGCTCGTGCATTTTAAAATTTTGATTCTGATTGTACTTGCCTTCTCTTGTTGGATTGACAGCTTGCAGTAAATGAAACGATAAGGGAAGGTGAGGAGGAGGATGGCAGTGCAGTCACTCCGTTAGAGGAAAAACCTGCTGCTCCTCGTACACGTAATCGGCCCAAACGGGAAGTTGAACCTTCATCTAAGTAGTCTTCATTTGTTAAGGTGAAACAATAATCTACAAGTGGTTTCTTGGTGCACTTTCTCCCTACACCATTTTATCATAATTGGCTAGAGAAATGTCTTTATTCAGCAAAACTTTTTGTACTTTCTGCAACTAATTCGAGATGTAACAGTATATATGTAATGAAGAGCTATTTCTTTTACCAATATATTGCCAGCTTCAACTATAGAGTTCGTTTTGGGGTAATCTAAATGCAACTAGATTCACATAGTTTTGCTAGTTGTTACTTATAAATCATGTAGTACTTTCTACTGGATCTGCTTTCCCTTTATTTGCTTTGGTCTTTTATGGGCAGTTTCTCTCAGTTCCCCGTCGTCTTGCTTCTTTTCTCCTTCTCTAGCACATGAACTGCTTCACTTTAAAATCTGGGATTCAGTGGTTCCAATTTACATCATCAGTCTAATCTTCAATTACTTCTCAAAAAAGAAGTGCAAGTGATGTGAGAAAACCTGGTGTGAAAAAGAATAGAAAATTCCAACTATGCACCATCAGTTGCAAGTTTTTGAAACAAAATTTTCAGATACATCATTTACAACCAGCCAAAGCTAGTCTGTATGTCACTTTGCAAGTTATACAGCATCAATCAAAAGCTAGCTAATGCTGCATTAACCTATCATGAGATGAATCAATATTATTGCCAAGCTGCTCAGCAAAACTAGATTTTATCTCATCCTCAAGAAGTTGAGGAAAAATATGTTTATTACATATTGTAACAAGATTCAGACTAAATCAACAGATACTTCCTTTTGAAATTGCACATTTACATTCTCTTTTAAAACGCTACTAGCATCGTCCATGATGTTGTTCTTGAAGCATCATCCATGCCCTATGATCTGCCAATATCCAGCGGTCAATTACCCTTCGCGAGAAAATTTGAATCAGGAAAACAACAAAAAGCAAACAAATGCTTGCAAATCTTCCTTACCATGTCATTTAGCTAGCATTTCGACACTGTTAAACCATTCCCACAAAAAGATGCTTTCTCTCTCTCTCTTGCTCTCTTTCCATACACACAGCAACAACAGAGTGAGTGAGAGAGAGGACAAATACTTCCAAGTAAATGCTTTCATCTGGCAGAATATACTTCAAAGCTGCCAGTTTCTGAATAAGCTCATTTTCCAACTTCAGGTTGCAACCGAAAAAAATCGGTTCACACTAGGCGTAGATCAACATGTGACACCCAATTGGAATATCTCCCACTGAACATGTCTCAGTGGGAAATGGTCCAAGAGGAGCTGAGGACTCCTTGGCAGTAAATGTACCAAAATTGTTGGAATGTGGTCATCTTTTCTGCAAAAACCTGCAGTAAAGTCAAATGGATAGATTGTCTTTATAAGAAGCAAACACTTGGATAGACGAATTTAGCCGTTGCCAAGAAAACCATGAGATCTATCCCTTAGCTATGCATTTGGATGTAAACCTTATTGTGATATGCTATGACCTGTAAGACAGACAAAGACATGATAACTTATGCATCTTCTTTTACTCATCTGGTGTTCCTTGTAATACTAGTGATTCTCAGGCCAACCTTTCAGTAGAGAGCGAATACCTCAAGCCTTTACATTTTACAAATGAAATAAACTGATAGTTGTATTTGACCACTGATCAGCCAATTTCACTCTTTTATTATAACAAAAAGGCAGTTTAGCAAACTGGTTATTAGGTAGCGCTACATTGGCAGAAGTCATCAAGCCTCTGCTAGACGGCACTTCATGGCATGGTCATAAGCCACCTAAGTGCCAAATCAACTTTTCCTATGTCAGGAAGCTAAGGAAAGACAGAAAGCAAAGACAATGGTATAGTATGGAGTAGGGCGATGGCAACTTGTGCTTGTTAGCTGGAAGAGCTGCATGGTAGATTAGTGATGTGAAACAAGATAATAGAAGCAAGATAGGAATTAAAGATGCAAAATAAATAAAGATAGACACAATTAGATTCAAACAATCAAAAGATGTAATGGTGAAACTAACCAAAACACCCCTTAATTGAGAAATAAAAGCACCTAATCTATTAGAATCCTCAAGAAGGTAGTACCCTTACTTGCAAATCCTAGGACAATTGTTGAAAATCAACAAAGGGTTTCAAGCTCTCAAAGGAGGCACAATTCTTCAATATCCAAAAACTAGTGGCTCAACCCTAATAACTACCTATTTATACTAAGGGTTAAAAGAAGTAAGGAAAGACCAAATTGCCCTTCATTTAAATTACAAGCTAATTTAAATGGTAGACACACTTAGGATATTAAATATCTTCAAGTCATCCATATTGGATCTTTCCAAAGATTCCATCTTCATCCATAAAGCTTGATATGCTTGAAGGTCCTTAGCTTGACTTCTTGTGAAGAGCCTTCTGAAGTAGCGTCGCTTTGATGTACATCACTCTCCTCTTCTTCAAAAGAATTCGTCCTCGAATTTGCCAATCCTACATCAAAAAGAGATAAATCACTAACATTGAAAACATTATGAATCAAATACTCACTTGGTAAGTCCACTTTGTAAGCATTATCTCCAATCTTCTCAAGCACTTGAAAAGGTCCATCTCCTCTTGGCATAAGCCTGTTCTTCCTTTTGCTTGGAAATCTCTCCTTTCTAAAGTGAACCCATACCCAATCACCGGGTACAAAAGTGACTTTTTTTCGTCCTTTGTTGGCTCTTTTGGTTGCATCGTCGTTAGCCTTCTCAATTTGCAATCTTACTTTCTCATGGATGTTCTTCATAGCTTTTGCCTTAGCTTTTGCATCTACACTCACAATAACATCTTTAGGCAAAGGAGTTAAATCCAATGGAGTCAAGGGATTAAAGCCATAAACACACTCAAAAGGGGTCATGCCAATAGATCTATGAATAGTTCTATTATAGGCAAACTCAATTAGTGGCAATTGATCCTCCCAAGAAGTCAACTTTCCTTTAACCATAGCTCTAAGCATGTTACCTAAAGTTCTATTAACCACCTCGGTTTGACCATCCGTTTGAGGATGACAAGAAGTAGAAAATAGCAATTTAGTTCCCAAATTCCCCCATAAACACCTTCAAAAATGACTAAGAAATTTTGAATCTCTATCACTAACAATTATTTGGGGAACACCATGCAATTTCATCACATTATGAACAAATAAAGTAGCAACATGAGATGCATCATCACTTTTATGACAAGCAATAAAGTGAGCCATTTTTGAAAATCTATCCACAATAACAAAGATGCTATCCTTACCATTTCTAGTCCTAGGGAGCCCAACAACAAAATCCATGGAAATATCTAACCAAGGACCGTTAGGAATAGGCAAAGGGGTATACAGCCATGGGGTTGGGTACAAGATTTAGCATGCTTACAATCCAAACACCTAGCACAAATTCTTTCCACATCTCTTATCATTTTAGGCCAAAAGAAATGTTCACTAAGAATAGCTAAGGTTTTTGACACTCCAAAATGACCCATCAAACCTCCATTATGTGCCTCTTTCACTAACAACTCTCTCCATGAAGACATAGGCACACAAAGTTTTCCATTTCTAAACAAGTAGCCCTCCTTCAATTCAAATCTAGGAGTTCTAACTTCATTTCCCTCCTTAACAACTTGCACACACCTAGTTAAGCTCACTTGACACTCTCCAAAGACTTTTCCAAAATCATCATCGTTAGAATATAACTCCTTCAAACTCTCAAAACCCATCAACCTAGACGTCAAGGTATTCATCAATGCATATCTTTTAGATAAAGCATCCGCCACAATATTCTCTTTACCTTGCTTATAATTAATCACATATGGAAAAGACTCAATGAACTCTATCCACTTGGCATGCCTCTTATTAAGCTTATTTTGGACCCTAATATGCTTCAAAGCCTCATGATCGGTTCTAATCACAAACTCCTTATGCCACAAATAATATTGCCAATTTGCTAAAGCTCTCACTAAGGCATAGAGTTTCTTATCATAGGTAGAATATTGCAATGGAGCTCCTCTTAATTTCTCACTAAAGTAAGCTATGGGTTTCCCTTCTTGCATCAAGACCGCACCAATGCCTACTCCACTAGCATCACACTCAATTTCAAACATCTTCTCAAAGTTGTGAAGTTGAAGTAATGGAGTGGAACTAAGTTTCTCTTTCAAGATTCTAAAGGCTTCCTCTTGTTTTCTACCCCAAATGAAAGGCTTATCCTTCTTAATGACCTCGGTTAGAGGAGCGGCTAAAGAACTAAAACCCTTCACAAATCTCCAATAGAAACTTGCCAACCCATGGAAACTTCTAACATCACTAATGGACGTAGGAGTTGGCCAACTTCTAATAGCCTCTACCTTTTCATCATCCACCTCAACTCCTCTTGAACTTACAACAAAGCCAAGAAAAACAACACGGTCAACACAAAAAGAACACTTTTTAAAATTGACATACAACTTTTCTTTTCTCAACACATCAAATATCATTCTCAAATGTTGCACATGATCATCCAAACACTTGCTATAAACCAAAATATCATCAAAATAAACCACAACAAAATTATTAATAAATGACTTATGCACATGGTTCATTAATCGCATAAAAGTGCTTGGTGCATTGGTTAGCCCAAAAGGCATCACCATCCACTCATATAATCCAAACTTAGTTTTGAAAGCGGTTTTCCATTCATCTCCGGATTTCATTCGGATTTGATGGTATCCGCTTCGCAAATCAATTTTAAAGAATAAAGTAGAACCACACAATTCATCTAGCATATCATCAAGTCTAGGGATGGGATGCCGATATTTTACCGTAATTTTATTAATGGCACGACAATCTACACACATCCTCCATGTCCCATCCTTCTTGGGAACTAGAATTACGAGCACCGCACGTGGACTTAAACTTTCTCTCACCAAACCTTTATTCACAAGTTCTTCCACTTGTCTTTGCAATTCTTTGGTCTCTTGAGGATTGCTCCTATAAGCCGCTTTGTTGGGTATTTGAGAACCCGGCAAAAAGTCAATTTCATGCTCTATTCCTCTCAAAGGAGGCAACCCACTTGGTATTTCTTCCGGAAATAGATCATCATAATCTTGCAACAAAGAAGAAACGACACTTGGAAAAGATAAAGAGGTTAGTTCATTGTTAGAAAGCAAAGAATAACCTTTAGGTTTAATAAATATGACTTGAGTAGCATCCTCAATGTTTAGCTCTTTCATGCTCTCTTGATTTTGCAAAATCATGCACATTTTCTCTCTTTTTTGATTTTTTTGTTTTTCTTGCGCACCTCTTTTTTTTTGTGATAACTCATTCTCACTTGAGCTCTCAACCTCTCCTTTTTCCTCTCTTGAGTTGTCATTTTTCACTCCCTTACTCCTCTCTTTCTTTTCTCTCTCAAGTTTTTCTTTCAACTCCCCTATTTTTCTATATTCCTCACTCACTTGAAAAGGAGAAAGTGGGTTAAGAATGTGTTTTTTACCATCCTTAACAAATGCATATTTATTTGACCTTCCATCATGTTTAGCCCCCACATCATATTCCCATGGCCTTCCCAACAATAAATGACAAGCTTGCATCGGTACAACATCACAAAGCACTTCATCACGATAACTTCCAATCTTGAATTTTATCAATACTCTCTTGGTCACCTTGAGTTCACCACATTCATTGAGCCATTACAATCTATAAGGTTTTGGATGCCTTCTTGTTGGAAGTTTCAATAGTTCTACCATAGAGACACTAGCAACATTGACACAACTTCCACTATCAATGATAAAGAAACATAATTGCTCTTGCACTCTACACTAATTATGAAACAAGTTCTCTCTTTGATCAAGATCTTCCCTTGCTAGAGCACTCATACTTCTCCTCACAACAAGAACAAGTTTTCCATCATCATTAATTTCTTTTCCATCACCTTCTCCCATAAACTCATCACTACTATCATCCTCCATGTGGCCATCTTTAGATTCATCTTCGGTTTGATAACCACCATCATTCAATGCAATGATAGTTCTTCTATTAGGACACTCATTTGCTTTATGACCATATCCTTGACATTTAAAACACTTTATTTTAGATGGAGTTTCAAGTTTAGATTTGTTACCTCCATCCTTGTAGTCCTCCTTTGATTTGCCTTTGTCAAAGTTAGACTTCAATTCTTGCTTTGCACCTTTGGATTTGTCCCAAGTGGGAGATGATTTCCAAACTTCCTTATTTTTAGCCCATGAAGAAAACAACAACAAACCCAGTATATTCCCACATAGTGGGGTCTGGGGAGGGTAAAATGTACGCAGTCCATACCACTACCCCCGAAGGAGAAAGAGTAGAGAGGCTGTTTTCGATAGACCCCCGGCTCAAGACAAAAGACCGTAGACCAACAGTCGTGCACCATGATAAAGAACAAAGAACCAACATCCACAAAAATAAAGTATAATTAACCAAAAGGCAAGCAATATGCTAAAGTAACAAAAGAACCAACAAGAACAAGATTGCACCCTTGACTTGTTTTCCTTTTGATGACCCTCCACCTTGAGTGCTATTTGATAAGCTTCATATAAAGTAGAAAGACGATGCAACTCCAATGGTTGCCTTACCTCTTTATTTAAGTCCGAGATAAATCTTGCCACAAGCTTCGCCTCTTCATCATTGACATTAGTTCGAAGCCTAGTATGCTCTAGTTCCTCATAATACTCTTCCACACTCTTACTTCCTTGTTGAAGATTGTAATACTTCTTGAGTGTATTTTGCTAATAATCTTGACCCACAAACCTTTCTCTCATTCGCCTTTTCATGTCATGCCAACTTGTAACAAAGTCTCTATTCACCAAAGCATCTCTTTCAATTTTCTTCCACCATGTAGAAGCAAAACCCTCAAGGTGACTTATAGCATAATTCACCTTTTTAACATCACTCACATTGTTGAGATTATATTGCCTTTCAAGTTTCACAATCCAATCAAGATATTCATTTGGGTCACTACTTCCTTTGAAGAATGGAAGAGTAACCTTGATGTTGTTGAATCCTCGATCTTCATCATCATTCCTTCTATTATATTCTCTACCATCAATCGGATACCACCCTCCATTTCCCCCTCTTCTTTCTCTCCCACCTAACCTCTCTTGTTGAACTTGATCATTGGCTCCATAATCATAATTATCTCCATCAAAAGAATCATGCTCTTCAAGGTTATGTTGGGCTCTCACTTGAGTTCTATTGACTTGTAGTGGAAGATTTCTTTGTTGATTCCCCCCTTTGGAAGTGTTGCTTGATTGCAAACTTTTGGTAAAGTAGCATTAGGAGAGAGAGTATCTTGCACTACCATGTGAGATGGAGTTGTATCAAGAGGAGTTTTACTTGATCCCTCATCATGTTGACCAATGGGATTGAAAACCTCAAGTGGTTGCTTTGCCATTTCTTGACTTCTAACCCTTCTATCCACATCTTCCAATTTTTCCTTCATTTCTTCCAATAGCTTTTGAAGCAAAATTTCCATTTTGCTAGAGGATTCTCCCTCAAATTGAGTCATTGTACCTACAAAATAAATAAAAGTTAGTAGAAAGAGTTCCTCACCACTCACTCACATCATGTTTCCCTCTTTTTGTCACTCACACTCGTGTATCACTCTAAGGCCAAAGACTTTTAAGCCCACTCTCAAATGAACTCACCTCACTCTTGCTTGTTACCACTCTTGAATAACCCAAGGTTCAGAGTCAACACTATCAAATAATTCACAAGTAGTACTACTTCTTCGGGATAGAGTGGAGTTTATGTAATCAAGAACGGACAATTAAAACTAACGGACAAGGAAACAAATAAGCATACAATGAAATGAAAGAAAAAAAAAAGTACGAAAATAAAAAATAAAAAAATTGACACGAATAAATTAAACGGACACAAACTAGTTTAACATTAAGTATGAATTAATACTCAAAGCAAACTAGCTAGAATTAACAAGAAAAGAAGAGACAAGTTTGAAAGATTTGAACTATTTGGTAATTCTCAAATTCATCTTCTTCAATAACCAAGCAAATGAGCTCAAATTTGAGATATAACTTCCCCACAACTTTACCAACAACTTCTAACCAACAATTTCTTCAACCAAACAACAAATCAACAAAACCCATTTTCAAATTTCTTCTTCAACATGACTTTCAATTTTTTTTTTGTCATATATTTTTATAATTTATTTTTTTTGGTTTTAACTAGGAATAATATCAAACAACATTCAATCAAATTTGGTTCTTCTTTTTTTGATATATATATTTTTTTAATATCAAAACCCCAAGACTCAGGTTTGTGAAACAAATCTAATCCAAGCTTTGTTACCAATTAGATGTGAAACAAGATAATAGAAGCAAGATAGGAATTAAAGATACAAAATAAATAAAGATAGACACAATTAGATTCAAACAATCAAAAGATGTAATGGCGAAACTAACCAAAACACCCCTTAATTGAGAAATAAAAGCACCTAATCTATTAGAATCTTTAAGACGGTAGTACCCTTACTTGCAAATCCTAGGACAATTGTTGAAAATCAACAAAGGGTTTCAAGCTCTCAAAGGAGGCACAATTCTTCAATATCCAAAAACTAGTGGCTCAACCCTAATAACTACCTATTTATACTAAGGGTTAAGAGAAGTAAGGAAAGACCAAATTGCCCTTCATTTAAATTACAAGCTAATTTAAATGGTAGACACACTTAGGATATTAAATATCTCCAAGTCATCCATATTGGAGCCTTCCAAAGATTCCATCTTCATCCATAAAGCTTGATATGCTTGAAGGTCCTTAGCTTGACTTCTTGTGAAGGGCCTTCTCGAAGTAGCGTCACTTTGATGTACATCAATTAGTCAAGCTGATCTTGAAAGCACCAATGTTAAAGAAAAAGTACAAGAACGGAAGACAAGAGGGGGATAGGTAGAAAATAGTGGACACCGAAATTGATATGTTATCTATCTTTTGCCAATTCCCTTCCTTGAAAAATACAAAGGGAAAGGTTCATTTCCTTCTTTCCTGTTTCCTCTAGACTCCAACCAAAAGTTTGATTTTTCTTTTTTTCCATGAAAAGTTAAACTCAATTAGCAATGAAATACTTAATCTCCCAGTTGAGTAAAGATACCTTCAGAAAGGATCGGAGTAGTCTTTCAACTCTCAAAAAGAATATGCACTTGAAAGCTTCCAGTGCGATAGATGGATCCCTCAGCAACTACGACAGGAACTGTTCAACAACTACCTGCAAAGTTGGAAGTAGTAACACGTGGGAAACCGTGGAAAGTTGAAAATGGCATTCGTTTGATGCTTTCCAAAATTTGGTTTGCAAACTCAGTTTTGAGTTTTTTGAAGGAAACGTTTGTTTGACATGTTGCAAAATAATTTTGAAGATTTCTAAACTTTATTTTCTCAAATCAATTGTGGAAATCTATTTAAAAAATTAACGTTTTCCTTTTTTGTAAAAAGATCCAAACCGAAACACTTTCTTCCAAAAATTTAAAAGTGTGCTTGCAAACTCAAGTTCTGGAAACCTTCAAACGCCACCTAAATAGAGCAGGGACCTTGCAAGTTAAAACATGCAAATGATTAACTTTCATGATTTATTACCTATTTCATTTTCTTCAACCTGCTAAAAGTGTACATCCCTTCCCTTTAAGCTTTGATTCCAGACCAAAAAACTTCAATCCAGACAACATCAGGTCAGCTGTCTTCTTCTTCATGTGGTCAATAAGCATCTCATCATAAACAACTAAGTCAGCTTCAGTGAGATGCTTTCGCTTTCTCATATTTGCAAAAAATTTCCGTGCTTCTTCAATTGTTCCATGTTTGCACATGCCAGAAATTACAGCACAATATACAGCATTATCAGGAGAATGGCCCTCTTCGAGCAACTCATCAAGAACTTTCATTACCTTCTCAGCATCATTCATTTTACAGACATAAATAATGGTGAGAATATACTTAAACTCAATAGGGCCACTCGCCACATTGCCTAGGCAGTCACGAATTAACATCATTGCTGGATCAATCTCTCCTATTTTGCAAAGCCCTTTGACAAGAGAACGATATGCAGCAACTGAGGGAATCAAAGACATCTCTTTAATTCTGTTATAGCAACTACAGGCCTCCTTTACATTTCCAACCTCTACATAACATTGGATGGCATTGCTATAAGTTGATGAATCAGGTTCATAATCTGAATTTTTCAACTCAGTGAACAATGTGAGTGCCTTGTTAACCTCGCCATTCTGATAGAGCGCCTCAGTAAGAATGTTATATATTGGAACACCACAATAATCTTTTACTTTCAAATATTCAAAAACTTCTAAAGCAATCATAATCCTATCATCCTTCTCTACCATAAATGTGAAGAATTTGGACAAATCATCACTTATGCAATAGCTTAATCGCTGCAGTTCCTCAAGCAATTTGCAAAGTTCATCCATTTTCTTTGACTCTGCATAAGACACCAATATGGGCCTCACAGTGGAAAAGTCAGGACGAAGATCTTCTTGAACTGTGATTTGGAAAAGTTTATAGGCCCTATCTATTCGTTTCACATTGCAGAGACCTTCAATCATAGAATTATAAATTGCCAAATCAGCCCTATAGCCCGAGTCTATCAGATCCTTAAGCAAATCACAAGCTAAACCAACTTTCCCATTTGCTACAAACGATTCAATCAAAGATCCATAAATCCCCCTATCTATTAAACAATTCTTTTGTTTCATTTCTTTGAACAACTCATAGCCTTTGCCAACTTGATTATTTTTACACAGACCTGCAATAAAAGTTGAATAAGCAATAACATCGGGTTCAACTTCATCTCGCTGCATCTCCTTCCAAACCTTTGAACAACCATCCAAGTTCCGCTCTGCAACCAGTATCTTTACCATTGCTGTATAAGCAAACACATCTGGTTTGCAACGATTTTCTCTCATCCGACCCAAAAGCTCAAACACTTCATCCATCCGTCCTAACTTGCATAGGCCCTTTATCAAGATCATGAAAGTCATACTCTCCTCCACCAACCCATCCTTCTTGAAATCACCATATACTGACATAGCCAAGTCCATATGATTGGTTTTAACCAAAGCAT
Source organism: Capsicum pubescens (assembly GCA_030864215.1). Classification (NCBI taxonomy): domain Eukaryota; kingdom Viridiplantae; phylum Streptophyta; class Magnoliopsida; order Solanales; family Solanaceae; genus Capsicum; species Capsicum pubescens. The sequence continues at coordinate 262,579,001 of CM061538.1, forward strand.
CGATTATTCTATTATACAGAAAAAGTCTTGGTTTTACCCCAAATTTTTTCATCTTCTCATACACATAGTATACTCTAAGACCCCTATTAGCATCAGCATGCATTCTGATCAAGATCTCAAATTGTTTCTCACTAGGCGGCTTTCCTTGCATATGCATCAGCTCAGGAACCTGATCAACTGTCCGAAATTGATTCGCCCGATTCAGACCGTAAGCAAAGGCATTGTAACAAGAGAAATCATGCCTATAACCTTTCTGCTTTCCTGTTAAGATGCATAATAAGAATAAGAATATTCACATATACAACATCAACACCGACTATTATTCATTTGTCTATTAAATTTGCTCATTTTTCTTGTGAACCAAACAACAACAAAATGCATAATTTTGGATTTCATCTTTTGTATATAGAAAAGTTTGAGGCATAACATTCTGCCAAAAGACTAGAACCATCACAATGGTCTAATTGCCTCAAAATCACAGGATTGCATCTGTATACTCTCCCAGTCCCATAAAATTCCATGAAAATTGTGGTATTTGAGCCTCAAGACCACATGATTGCAGCTATATACTCTCCCCGTCCCTTAAAAAGTTTCCGTTTTTCATTTTTGGGGGCCAACTTGACCCATTTTTACACTTAAATTTGAAAATAAATTTCAGATATTCAACAGCTGCACAAATGATACTATAACTATACATCTTTTAATGTCATTACTCATTAATACAATGATGTCACTCTAATATTACGTTCCTCATGAAATGAAGTACTAAAATAGTACACAGATTTAATACATATCTTCAAATTCAAATCCCAAAAGAGACAAAGAAAACACTAGGTAATTTTCTTCTCATTTGTCTTTACCTTGGTGGACCGAGTTACCTCGTACCTATTGTTGGTGGGAGGCATCGTATCCAACAATCCTTTCTCTACTTGCAACCATAGAATGTACACCAAACTTATTACACCTTAGTCAACACCTAAGGACATATCACCCCATCAATCACTTAATAGGTACATGACTCTAGTTACCTACTTCGATCAATTTACTATCTTCACTTTTAGGCCACTACACTTTGACTTCATATTTCTGGCTCTAGAATTCTTTCTACTGCTTATGACTTACAACACCCCAAACTACACTGTCTCTCAGGTGAAAACACTACCCAAGCATTGAAATACATACTTCTCCCTTTAAAGGTGTCATTAGTAATAAGGTTTGAAAGGGTCTGAGTGCACATATTACGAAAGGTAAAAGGCACCATCCATATGAACAAGGGTGCATTCTATTGAAATAAAGATCTTATATACACTAGTGGACTCCCCTCGATCCTGGTGCGGTCTCTTAGATTTCTAATGGCTCTATATAAGAGCACTACAAAGATAGGAATCTGAGCTTTACTGCTTTTATCACCTCGAAGATGAGGTGCAGACGGAGGAGTTTGAGCCACACATGAATCTGAGTAATTCTCTACTGTACGATCTAGAGTATGAAAGAATGGGAAACATCTCCTAAATGCCCTGTAGCCTCCCAATTATAAGTGTGGTGCGCTTCACACCCATAAAAAGGACACTACTAGAGGTGGCAGGTATTTTTTTGGTAAAGTAATTAAATGATACATTAGATAAGCATCAAGAAGATTCAAAGTTACAAAGGAACAAGTGTGCACAAGAAGCTGCTCCAAACAAAAATATATGGAGCTAAACGAAACAGAATATAAATATACAAAAAAGAAGTTCAGACACCACGGTCTTGAAATTAGTGGGAGGTGGCAGGTATTCCTTGAAATTAGTTAAGATGCGTGAGAGCCAGCCCAGACACCACGGTTATAAAAAACGAAACAGAATATAAATATACAAAATAGAAGTTCTTAGCATAATAAGTTCCAACTTTTCCCATTCAAAGTGAAGAAAACACATACAGCATTATTAGATAGCTTCTTGAAAAAAAAAATATAAAATCCAATAAGTAAAAAGAAATGGTAAAAAGGGTGTAAGTCTGTTTACCAGCCCAATAGAAGAACTTGGAGGAAATTTTGGGATCAAGATTAGGGTGCTTGAGCACCTCAGTAACAAGCTTAGGAGTAACCCTTCGTAATCGGTTAAGATCAGCGACAATGGCTTCACCCCACTTGCCATGTTTCCTAAACGAATCAACTATATACCTAGCAATTGGCGATAACCGCTGAGCCAAAGTGAAGAATTCTTGAGATGGATCATTGGATATTCGACCCGAAACTCCATCCGGGTCCCATTTTTGGAGCTGAAAATTATTATTATCAGTTTGGGTAGGTGAGTTTTTGGGGTTAATGGTTTGGCGATTGGAGAAAAGGCCGCCCTGGACAGTGGGACGATGTTGAGTTGGTTTACGGTGGCCGTAGAAGAAGTACGGCTTGTTCTGTACGGATTTGGGCGGCATTTTTGAGTTTGTGTTTGGCTACTGGTTTTGTTGTTGTTTAGGAAGTGGTAGTGGAAGTGGAAGTGGCTGTGTTTGTATGAACTACTATACTAGACAGTTCAAGCCATGTTGATGTTGGTTGAGTTGCTTTAGAGTGCTGTTTGTAAGAAATATTAGCAGTACTTGCATTAAATTTCAATTTTTGGGAATTTTTAAGGGTGAAATATGTCTTTTAAATATTATGATTAAATAAATGGAAAAGGGTAAAAAATATCCTAAATTATTGAAAATGGATCAAAAATGTCTTTCGTTTGTTTTTTTGGCTCAAAAATACACTTTTGCTTGTTTTTTTTGGCTCAAAAATACCTTTCCATTAATTTTTTGGCTCAAAATTGCCCTTTTATTATTTTTTTAGCTCAAAAATACCCTTTTCTCAAACGGAATGCCACCAAATACACCACGTGAAAAAAAAAATACTTATTCAGTCTATGTCAGCGTACACGTGGAAAATCACTCAATTTAATCATCTTATCATCAGCCCATTTTATTTTATTTAAAAATTCAACCCGACCCATATTCAAAAAACCTGAACCAAGAAAAAATAAATTGAAAAATTTGATTACTTATTTTAAATGTGATGAGGAATAATTAGGTCCTCAAATTGTTGACATGAAAGAATCAAGTTTTAATTGGGTCAATCCTAAATAATTGGATCTTCAAATAATTGATTCGATGTCCAAGAGCTCGGATTGCTACTAGATGTCCTATCTAAATTACTCTAATGAGAAACCTGATTGTAGTGAGAGGAATGGTAATTCGAAGACGAAATTGAAATTTAAAGAGAGAAAGTTTAGCGGCAATGTTGGACAACCACAAGTTGATGAGGTCAAGAATTTGCTCAAGTAAGTGTCGTAACTTTAAAAACGTTAATAATGAAATGAAATATGGTGAAAGAGATGATTTGAGAAAAAAATTGAAGAATTGATTTTTGCCTCTTGGTTTGGATTTTTTGAATGTGGGTCGGGTTGATTTTTAAATAGAATAAAATGTGTTGATGGTTAGATGGATTAAATGAAGTTATTTTCCACGTGTATGCTGATATGGACTGGTTAACTGATTTTTTTTTTTATCGACGTGGCATGTCCTGTGGCATTCCGTTAGAGAGAAGGGTATTTCTTAGCAAAAAAATTAACGGAGGGGTATTTTTGAGCCAAAAAATTAATGGAGGAGTATTTTTGAGCCAAAATAACAAATGGAGGGTTATTTTTAAGCCAAAAAATAAACGGAGGGTATTTTTGATCAATTTTCAATAGTTTAGGGGTATTTTTGACCCTTTTCCGTTAAATAAATGATAAAGTTTCACTCAAAAATAATTTGTCAAAAATATTTATCAATCTATGACAAACGCTAGCTATAACTTTACACACTCAGCATTGAGAAAACAATTAGTATTAAAATACATATTTTTTCATAGTGCTTCTATAAATTGATACTCACTACTATTGTGTTTTGAAATAAATTTGGAGAATAAATAATTAATACTAAAAACAAGATGAAAAAAGAAAATTGTTATTTCTTGATATGTCAAAAGTGACTATTAAAAGTAAAAATTCAATCAAGAAATAAACAACAAATAATTCTAAATGAAGAGAGTAGTCTTTTTTAAGCCAATTACTCTATCCATACCTAATTCCTAAATAAGTGATTTAGGGTGCATTTATTTTTTTTAAGATTAAGACGTCTGAATCTGAATGGATATCTGAATGATTAAGATGTTGTATCTAGATCTGAATACTAAATGATTAAGACTGTTTGTTTTTTAACATCTGAATATATGTAATTTATTTATTTGTAATAAATATGCAATTCAAATTTAAAAAGTAATAAAATATTATATTATATGAAAAAAATATTACATAAAGTATTAACTTAAACAACCAAATTATTATTTGAATGATAATTAAAATATTTAAAGATAAATATATTATGTTAAATATAATTATTGAATTATTTAAATTATTAAAAATATATATATATAGATTAAAAATTATTGTGATATGATGTAATTATAAAAAAAAATAAATTCAACATAAAGTAATCTGTCAATTAAACTGATCCAACAAACTAAAATAACTAATCAGATATAATTTTGACTTAGATGCATAAATATTAAAGTATTTGAATAACTAATTAATACAAGAACGGACACATGTTTATTTGTTAACCATGAAATCTGAGTGAAAATATCATTAGTAAGTTCAATGTTACGTTATGAACAGGCACACATAAGATTCTATTATTCAAAGAATTACAAATTTTATAATCAAAACAAAAAATTGCAAGCAGAAATTTAGAGTTTAGCAAATAATAAATACACAAATTGATAACTAAAATATTTATAAAATTTTTTGGTGAATCATACCTAAAAGAGAAGGAAAACAAGTGAAGAGGAGGAGAGAGAGAGAAACGTGAAGAGAGGGAGAGATAACGTGAAAAGAGAGAGGAAATAATAAAGTGAGAGAGTTAGGGATTATGTTTTAAAAAGAGTGTGAATGCTATTCAGACTTCTTTTCATATCTGATCCATTCAGATGCTTTCAGATACATTAAGAGACTCTTTTAAAAAAATAAACAAATGAACTTAATGGGCTGAAGTCTGAACCATTCAGATTCAGATCTCCATTAAGTGCAAACAAATAGGGCCTTAGTCTTTTCTGTTTGTTTTTAAATGCTCACTCTAGTTCTTTTTTTATTGTGATAGTATTTTTTCTTTACGAGTCAAACGTTAAAATATAATTTTTCTTCGTATTGATATGCACTTTATAGTACTTTTTGTATAATTTTGAATATCTAAATTTTAACTTGAAAATTTTAACTTAATCTAATTTAATTTAACTTTAAAAAATTAATTAAACTGATTCTCAAAAAACAAAACATACCAACTAAAAATGAAGAAGGGTGTAAGTGCTTGTTTTAGAAAAGAATACATTAATGTTGTTGTTCTAATTTTATTTTTTCTTTAAATGAAGAGTATTTTACGTAATCAAGAAATTAATAAAAATTAATATATATTTTTCAAGATATTTATTCGGAATGAGTTAATAGTAAAAACACATTTTCTCTAGAAATGAAAAGATCATTTATTTATTTAAGAACAAAAGGAGTATGATTTTTCATACAACGAAAAAGATAATTTTTTTTTTTTTTTAAATAAGTGACCTGATTTAAATTGCTAGGAGAATATTTTTCATATCTTAATGGTTACAAATTAATAATACTTTTCTATTTATTCCTTCGTTTGACAGAAAGTGACAGTAATTTACCTCCCTCAACCATGTTTAATTATTGAAAAATTTGTTTATGTTGGTAAGTTGTAAAAAGAAAAAAAATATCAAGCAGCGACCAAATTACTTATTCCTTGGCCGTGATTTTTGTGTCTCTGAGCAGACTTAAAAAAAATAATTTTATTTAAACACTCTTCAAACATGTATTTCATAATTCAAGTTCTCTATTTCAAGTGATTTTCGTTTTTCATCATTTGACTAATAAGTCGCATCCTTGAATTGTATTCATATTTTATAAGATATGCATCAACTCTACTCCAGATTCACAAGTTCCAAACACAAGGTTGATGAGGGATGCAACAAATATGATCAACAAAAACCAATTTGCCTTTAATGATTTTATATTACTAATAGATATTCGGTTTACAAAAATTTTGGCTCCATGTAGTAGCATTTACCTTTTGCCATCACAAAATAGTTGCTGCAAATTACATTCTTACAACACAAAAAGGGGTCTTTCTAGGCACTCCAAATTCTATGTTCATACAAAAGACCAGGACTTCATGATCCTCCTTGACCATGATTACTGGAGCAAATTGTGAAGTCTAGTCTCCAAGGGTTCACAAGCTGTTGGTCATTGGGCAAGAGAAAATCGCTTACACCATGTTAAAACAGGACATGACAGGAAACTGCAAACATTGGAGAAACAAAGCTGATAGAGGTGGTCAGGCATACACACTGTGGTTTATTTTTGACCAACTAAACAGCAGCAAGGTACAAGAGAATAACACAAAAACAAGCACAAAAATGCATGGAAGACTAATCAATTGACAAAGGCTCTGGATTGGTTGCAAAGGACCTCTTTTGTAGATTTAGCTTTATCAAAAAAAAATTAACTTTTGAATCAAAAGCGTTCTTCAAGTGGCTACTACGCTGCATCACAATTCCCTTTTCAATGGTCTCACATTTTAGTATGCCATACACTAAGAAATTATGTCTATGGAATTCGGTCTTCCTGATTCATGCAAACTTACAACTTCAACAAACATCAAGTACAACACAGCTGATCCATGATAACTGTGCCATTCCTGCTCAGCAACTACCAGACACTAGGCACCTTTTAGGTGCCTGTTTTTTTTCATCAAGCTCACAGCCATCCCCTTCAAGCTAACAATCCAAACAGAAATAGCAGGAAGATCAATCAAAAGATAAAAGTCCCTCTCGGTGGTCTGAAGGCAGCTATGAGACCATAAAGTTATGATTCACTGCTGCTTATATGTTACCAAAGCAGTTTCAGTGTCTCCAATATGAAGAAGGCTTCAATAGTGTCAAATGACAACGACTTAGCAATTTACTTCTTACCTAATGTAAATAATGCTATAGGTTGGCTTCGTTAGATCAAATGTCAATATCAGAGGTAATTGTAAAGATAAAGCACCTGAATTCAGACAAAGATGCAGAAGGTTGGGCTTGGATAGCAATTTCCATCTTCCCCAATAATTGTTCCAGGTTGACACTCTAATCCATATGGCATCCATATATATCTTCAGCTCCCCCTCCAGCACTTATTCACCCGATAGTACACTATAATGGAGATCAAACGCAAGTTTTAGGGTTTCCCCCCTGCTGACAGAAAGAGAAGATGATATTAACATATTACAAGAGTAAATACCTTGTTTGAGGGCCTAAAGAAGGCAAATACTTTGCAATCAAACAATATAATGCAATGAAGTGTCAGGTTTCAGAAGTATTATCAGAATAAAAGTACAGGTCAGACTGGATATTAGTATCACTAGTTTGGCCATAGTCGCCAGACACTTTTAGAACTGCATAAATAGATCCGACAGAAATATAACATGAGAAAGTAACGCCTAAGTTGTGTGATGACAGGCAGTGATACCAACTTGCGATTTGAAAATATAGTTCACCCATCAGAGGTTAAAAGCTAGTTGTCACCTGACTAACCACAGTTAAGAATGCAGAGATGTTCACAGATAATCTGTTAGGACCTATCACAAGCACAATAGTGCGTGAAATGCATAGTTTTCCAGCACACGACCATTTAATAGAGCTCATGTGAGCATGCATACGTTCTAAGAATATCTTCAAAAGAGAGTTTCTTGCTTGAAAGTCCCAACCAACAACTCAGGATCAGAAGACAAACGAAAAATGAGTTGGTGTAACTTTAGTGAAGAATTTTGTTTCTAAAGGGAGAGAGAGAGAGAGAGAAAATCATATGCAAAAAATGTGATAGCATAAGGTTGATACCATCAACTTCTACAAAATGTGGTCCAAAGGGACGCACCAGGACCATGACATCCGGTCTTAAGACTGGCGACATGCATCTAAACGGTTACCAAGGGTACAAGTCGACACCAGGCTAAAAGCACAAATTCCTCAAAGCATTTTATACCTGCTGCCTGTTGCCTGTTGCCAATTTCCAGAAAGGAAAATGTGAAATGTAAATAGATTTACAAGCTTACAGCATTTTTTTTTTTTCAAACCGATGCTTAAAGCATTCTTTATATCAAAATTCTTTCATTTATAGTACACCAAGACATCAAAACCACTTATAGCAAAGGTACATGGCTTAGCAACATGCATTTATCATTCATCTACAAACCTAACCAAGTATCCAGCCAGCAGGATATTTTCTATTTAAGCAAAAGATATAAATGAACTAGAAAAAGAGCTTTATGTTACAAATGTTCTGCCTGATGCAATAAAGCATCCTCCTATTTCTCTGGATTCATAGGTACGAGAGAGCTGCCTTTTACAACCTGCTATTCTTCTCTACCATCCCCCTGCAAGATCATGGTTGCAACTGCTCCACCATTGAGCTCGGTAACACCCAATGATGTTAAATAACATACAAAAAGATCCCCAGAAGTGGGTCAACTATTCATTGAAAAAGGTAATGTAAGACGTTGGTCAACTAGTCATAAATGCTAAAAGTAACCCTTTTCTGTGGTTTTTCATCTCTCCAATTATACGCAGTCCTCTGCTGCTCATCACCTTGAAACCTTGAGCTTTTGTAACTCAACATATGTTGCGAAGAACCTTCCCTCTTGCGCGAACCAGTATAAAAGGTTTTATCACCTCTTCTAGGTCTTCCAAAATCCACATTCCTCTCATTACTTTGCCTTGGTTGTCGCTGCCAATCCCCAGATGTGTACTCAGATTCTCCCCATCTTCTGTCTTTTGAGGTTGTTCCACCACCTCGACGAAGGTTCCTATTCCACTGAGAGCCATAGTCTGAATTCCACTGCTCATGCCCCCTAGTATTCCAACGGTTTCGACCCCAGGAACCAGTTCTATTATTAACCCATTCATTTCCTTTAGCACCAGAAACATTTTCACTACCTTGATACCACAAATTGTTATCAGCAGAAGCATCATTCTCATATTTCCACCCTGTGCTCCAACCCCATGACTCATTTGCACAGCCTCCCCAGGCAGTGTCCTTCAAGGTCCCCTGGGTTTTAGGGCAATTCCTTTCCCATGGATCATTGTCTTTGATGTTTACAGGGTTATCCCATTCATTCCAAGTCTGCTCCACATCCTCAAAAGCTTTAGAGCCCTTCGCATTACCACTTTCCCAAGGATTTTCACCACTATCACCAGTTTTAGAGCCTTGCAAATTACCGCTTTCCCAAGGATTTTCATCATTATCACCAGTTTTAGAGTCCTGCACATTACCACTTTCCCAAGGATTTTCACCATTATCAGCAGCTTTATCCTCCCATATCAGGATGCCAGAAACTAAGTTGTTCTCAGATTTGACAGTGTTTGCAGCTTCAGGGTTAAAGTATTCTCTGTCCAAATCTAATATCAGCTCCGGATCGATAGTTGGGTCCCAATCAACTTTATCAATATACACATCTGGATTTGGAGGAGGACTCTGAGGGGGAAGACCACGTATCTCCGCCCAATATCTCCTTTTTGCATTGTTGAGTGCTTCTTCACCGGCAGAGTCGTCCCACTTAACCACATTATCATAACAGTGCATGTATGTTTTTGCATTCAGAACCTTGTGCCAAGGAATCCCAGCTGCTCTGCAAAAATCTATTTCCCATGATGGGACACTATTTTCCTGGATAGCTTTAAAAGAACAAAAAGAAGAAGTTATCAGATTTTGTAGATAATACAAGACTTGACAGAATCCAAGCAGATATGCAGATGATAAGACATGACAATATTTTATACAAAATAAACTTTTAATTTAAAAAGAAAACAGAAACTGAGGAAATACATGAAGAGATGTATTTTATTAAAATGACAACATCCTCAAGAATCAAAATTCCAAGCATGTAACAATTTTCTATTTCCTGTTTCAAAAATCAGTAGATAACGGACCGACCTTCTACCATCTCCACTTAAATGCCAAACTTAGTTCACCAGTTAGAATTCATATCATGACTTGTGCCTACAACAATCTCAAGCCCTACTGCCTTTGCTCTCGAACTAAAGCTCTGAGGCAGGAACATTCCTTGTATAAGAGATTAACTTATAGGACAATTATTCAGTGCTTGTTATTCTCCAAGTCAAAACAATGGAACATTTGAAACATGAACCAATTTACTTAACAGAAAAGGTATATACTGGCCCCCTATTTACAGATTCAGCTAGTTCCCCTCACAGAAATTCTCCTCCGTATTATTTACGGTACCCCAGACAAGCACCTCACATGCTTCTGGGTCATGTATTTACTTTCCTAGCTTAATTACGGTCCGAAAAGTGCTCATGACAGGCTTTGAAGCAACAACAATCGCAAAAGATAAGAATGGCAAGCACACATTTCTGGAACGCTAAGCCAATTCACATGCAAAATGTTAAAAAGAGAAAGGTCTTCTTAATAAACTAAATGGTAGAACAGTTTAATCATTAGACATGGGATCGAGTCCCAATTAAGGAGGGTGAGCCATTTTAAGTTCTTAGTTACAGCTTCATGGACTCATGAAACACAAGCTTAATTCTAATGATGATGATGACATAGAAACCAAAATATGGTTTAATCCACAGTAATAAGGAATAACTCCAAAAGTCTACTCAGATTTACTTTTGCTGTACATATCTTGCACTGTCTTACTAAAGTTCTCAGTGAACTCATAAACATCACTTAATATTCAAAAAAGAAAATATTAGAAGTTTTAAATACTAGCGAAGCTAGCCCTATTTTATTTTTTACTTTTAAAATCAGTACGACGAACACTATCTAAAAGAGCCTTGTGATGGACTGATGGCCAAATATCACGGAGAGGAGAAAAAACAGTCAATCAAGTGTCTCCATTGGAAAAGTAACAACAATTCATTCCCAATAACAGTAAAATACAGCCACCAATTTCCATTAAAAAACAATTTTTTCCTTTTCCAAAACATCGTTCACACACATATATATATATATATATATATATATATATATATATATATATATATATATATATATATATATATGGTGTCAGGGCCAGCTAATTCCACGTGATACCTGCCACCTCCCACCAACAAGAAGTACTAGGTAACTCTGTCCGCAAAAGCTAGGACAGATCATTCATTTATATACGGCCAGAATGCGTTAAAGCCTCCGCCCAAAATAATAGTAAAAAACAAACAAACAGAATAAGAAGCGAAAAATGTGCAGCTTAACAATATCAACTTGGCATACCACGAATGAGGACGACCAATCACGTCTTCGTATTCAAACGTGTTTAATGCTTCATAACGGAAACAAACCCCTCCTATGTGTTTATGATCGGATTCTATTTTAATTTCTCGATTTCATTTACTCGTGGGAATCCCTCAATTTATTCCAATGTCGTTCTGTTGGTGTACTAGGTTCAACAATAAACTCAAGAGTATAAACTAGTTCTTTTCAAAAGTAATACTTAATGCTTCGATTGAATGAGTTTTTAAGGCATCCAGGAACCCCCAAAAAACACAGATGACTATTTTCATCAAATAAAACATTAAAGCTGGTTCTTTAATGAATCCTCTCCACCAGGAGGACTGCTACAAAAAGGTTGATTGGTGCACGTGGTTACAGATTGAGTAATCCATGTTCTAGAAATCCTAGATTTGCCTCTGCTCCCCCCCACCCCCACCCCCCCACCCCAACACACACACAGGAGCAATCTCACAAAAAATTAATTTCAATTTATCTATCGAAACATCCATTTTTTAATTAAAAAAGACAAAAAAAACAAAAACAAATTACAGATCAAGAAAACACAACAGGCATTAATCAATTAAAACACACACAAACAAAAGATCACAATCAACAATAGAATAACAGAGAATCCCCAAAAAAAAAAAAAAAAAAAAAAAGGAAAAAAGAGGAGTACCATGAGAATAAAATTGATTGTAATGGTGAGGAGGAGAAGGTGGAAAATCTTGGTACTTGTATTTTTTTCTTGGTATCCATCTTCTATTCCAATTCCCCATTTTTTCCCCAACACATAAAAAACCCAAAGAGATTTTAGATTTGTTTTGAAGTCGGCAAAAAGGGTTTGAGATAGAAACTTCTATGGGGACAGACAGATGGTTTATTAGGCTTTTTATTTATTTACTGACTGACTGACTGACTATTTATATACTGAATGGGAAAGGGGAAAGACGAGACGGAGTTGTCGCACGCAGATCATATGTTTGTCAAATTGACATGGGCGATTCATGTATTTGTTAAATTGGAATGATATTTGAGTGTGATGATTGATTGGGCTGAGGGACTTGACAAACCGACTTGATAGATCATGGGCTATGTTATAAAGGACCAAGGCCTAGTACCATGAACAGAAAGTGCAAGTGTGATGGATGACATGAGAATACTTATTTTGAGATGGTTTTTAATTTGAGCAAATGGTATAAAAACATATTAGTATAGGTGTTGATTGCTTTCTCAAAGTAATAGTTTTTAAAATTATATGTTCTATTATTTAAAATTTTTCCTGGATATATGTATACATCTATGTATTTGAGATTCATAATTTTATATAGATGATACTCGGATTTTGGAATTTTCACATATATGTAAAAGCATATATTCAATATCAATTTCAACAGCGTATTCAAAGTAAATTTCATTCAATGTATCTGATTAATTTCGTAGAGTGTACCTGATATAAAAAAATATTATATTCTGTATAGAATAAAATGTATTCACGCACACCACTTAATAGATCCGTGCACAGATGCAACAAACTCAGATCTGCATCTATCGCTGTCATTTTTTTTTTTCACGATTCACTTTCTGCTCAATTTTTCAACATTTCTCATTCTCATTTTTCTCTTAAATCCATTGCAGATTTGACGCTCATCACACCTGATTGAAGATGGAGAAATCCTAATCACTCCGATAATGGAGAAGGCACTTAAATTGGCCTGTGACAGGGAGACGAAGGGGAGAGGGTGGCAGAGAGGGACATAGAAAGAGCGAGGAGAGAGACAAGTGAGAGAAACGAATAAAAAGGGGAGAAGCGAGATTTTTGAGGAAAGTGAACCTGAAACTAAAATCTAGTAGGAAAATATTTAGTGAGAGATTATGTAATTATTTTAAAGTGGAGAGATATATAGTATTTATGGTGAGGATGTTTGGTTATTTACGTAGTTTTTTTTTTTAATTAATTTTTGCTCCACCATTTTGATGGTCTTTAATTTCGTTCTTGCTTCACCTTTGATGAAAATCTGTGAATTAAAGTACTTTTAACTACGATCTAATTTCGCAAGTTAAAATTTTTAAAAACTTTTGCCCTGATAGACATAAGTTGAGTAGTATCTAATTCACATAATATAACTTTAATTTATCACTTCTGAAACTAAAGTTATGCCTATATTAACATAAGTTCTGTAGAAACTAAGTTATGTCTTATAAAACATAATTTATGAGACCGTGGAATTTTAAGGCATAATATTCTGTAACTGAATTTGTGCATTGTAAATCATAATTTGTGTCTTGCAATTTTTCTTTTGCCTTGTAAGGCATAAGTTGTGTCTTGCGATTTTCTTTTTTACTTTGTAAGTTATAACTCGTGTTTTGTGATTTTTTTAGGGTCTTGTAAGAAGTAATATTTGTCTAGAGATTTTTATTTTTGATGGTAGGAATATTCTCGATTACTTTTTATTACTTCACGTATTGAAGGATAAAAATCAATCAATTTAAAATTGCAAAATTAAAGACCAACCTAAAACAAGGATAATCGTGTGAACGAATAAGAAAAAAAATAACTATTATCAGATAGATAATTTTACTGAACGCATGTAAATAATTTTATCCTTAGCGATAACAAATAGAAAAATGTTACTTCTTCATTTTCACAATTCAAAATCATTTCATTATCAACATAAATTATCTACCTTAAATATTATTAAGATTTTTTTTTTTAGAAAAACTCACGTATTTATAAAAAATTGACCTTAATTGTATTGTGATACTTGTTAAGCAATTTTCACATATCTTTAAAGGAAAAATTAACAAATTTTACCAAAAAAGAAAGATTAAACAAAAGAAAAATAGTTAAATTTAGTGGCGGAATGTGGGACTTAATTACGTAGAAGAATAAAGAGGGGAAGGTGGGATTAAAAAAAAGTACAATGCATGAACACAAATTAAAACATGTGGCGATCAATTAAAGAAACTTAGTCGAATTAGGCGGAAAATTGAGAATTCTAAGAATCAAACAAAAAAAAACGAGACATAATTTCAACTTAATTTAAACCTTTAATTTAACACATAGTTATTTATCCTTCTTATTAACTTTAAAGTGAATTAATATAACCCCTAATACTTACGTGATATTTTTTTAAAAAAACAAAGCGCGTATTTAAAAAAAAACAAATATATATATATATATATATACTAGTTTAGGTGTACGCGCCTTGCGCGTGTATCTCATTTTGATGAGTTCAAACATTACACTAAATAGGATATTTGTTTAAATAATAAAGATGAATATAATAATTAAATTTAATATCTTTTGGGTATGTAAAGATGAAAAATTTATTTATTAAACCTAACCTTTATAAAAAATATTTTTAAAAGTCGTTCGACATTCATCTACCATCTGTAAATTGCAACAAAATAATATAATGATAGATACATCAAAATAATACAATTAAATTTAATATTTACACTAAAAAAATTTCTCAAAGTTGTCCGGCACTTTTCAAGCACCTGTAAACAATAAAAAAATAATACGATAATAAAAATATCAAAATATTACAACTAAACCTAACCTTTACATAAAAAAATTCTTCAAAGCCGACCAACATTTGTCTATCACCTGTAAACTGCAACAAAATAATATGATAAAAGTGATATAAAAACAATACAATTAAACTTAAATTTTACACACAAAAATTTGTAAAAGCCAATGGAGATTCATCCACGAACTGTAAACTACCACAAAATAACAAACTAATAGAGATATTACGAAATTACAATTAAACCTAACCTTTACTTAAATTTTTTTTCAAAGTCGACCCACATTCATCTAGCATCTGTAAATTAAAATAAAATAATAAGATAATAAAGATATCAAAACAATACAGTTAAATCTAATCTTTACACAAGAAATTTTTCAAAGCCAACTGACATTCACTATGGCTTGTAAACTATAAGAAAATAATATAATAGTGATCACAAAACTTCGATTTTGATCCAACTGATTCTTTTCTGAGCGAAAATTTTGACCATAAAGAATGATTTTAAATGAAAACAAAGAAGATAGATATATACATACATGTTGAAGTCTATTATGCTGACAAAAACAATGAAGAAGTTGAGGGTTAGAAAATCAAGCATCTACCAACTAGACATGCAATTGAATCAAGTTAGATGAACATCAATCATATTCTCCCAGTAGGCAGACTGGTTTGTTCTCTAGTTTAACGCACATCTCAATATTTATAGAAGTGTTTCTTTAACAGAGTCCTATTTTAGGAGTATTTTTCCAATTGAACGGTAGAAAAAAATATTAATTAATTCTCCTACCATATATTTTAGGAGTCCCATATATTTTAGGAAATCTAGTAGAAAGAAAAATATTAATTAATTATTCTATCATATATTTTAGGAGACCCATATATTTTAGGAAGTCTAGTTAATATAATAAAAATAATTAAATAATAAATTAAAAAAATAGTGAAAAACAGTTTTGTCTAAAGAAGAGTCTTTTAATGAAGGACAAAAAGTTCAAATCACTTTTCTAAGGGTCTTCACACTTTTAATATATTATATATATATTAATTAATTATTCTATCATATATTTTAAGAGTCCCATATATTTTAGGAAGTCTAGTTAATATAATAAAAAGTAATTAAATAATAAATTAAAAAATAGTGAAAAGACAGTTTTGTCTAAAAAAGGGTCTTTTAATGAAGGGCAAAAAGTTCAAATCACTTTTTTTAAGGGTCTTCACACTTTTAATATATATATATATATATAGTGCCCCTACCCCTCACCTCTCAACCCACACCCCTTTCTTCTGTTCCTTTTTCTTACACCTCACCCCAATTTCTTTTTTTCTTCTTCTAGCTTGTGATATCTGACCTAGTCACTTGTAGAGCAAAAATTTTGAACTGAACATGAGTGCTACATCATCGGTGCATTTTGGTAGAGTTTCAGATTTTGTACAGTTAGCACGAGGGAGCATTGATTTTCTTCATCAATTTCTTCAAAAAAATGTGTATGAAAAAAGTTATAAATTTTAACACATTTTTTTCAAAATTCATTATTGAGATGAAGGTGAAGAAATTTATATCCAATTCAATTTTTTACATACAAAGATTTCTCAATTTCACCGAAAAAGAAGAGTATTTGATTAATTAAATGAAATTGCACTACTTTTTAATAATTGATTTGTCTGAAGATGAAAGAAAATAGAATTGGGATTATTTTTTGTGCTTGAGGGGGAGGGGAGAGTTGACGAAAGAGAAGACGTGAGGTGAGGGGGAAGTGGGGGTGGGTCTGATGAAGAAAGAAAATAGGGTAGGGGTATTTTTTGTGTTTGTAGGGGTGAGGGTGAGGGTGGGGGTGGGGGTGGGGGTGGGGGCTAGGGTTTAACGAAGGAAAAGAAAGAACGAAAGAGGGACACACGGGGTGGGGGTGGGGTAGGGGTGGGGGTAGAGAGGGAGTGGGTAGGTCTGATATATATATATATATAAATAAAAATGATTGACACGACTCGGCTCTGGGCCTTGTCGTAATGGGCGTCCCAAGTTCGACCGGGACCAAAGACCACCCCCGTTACCCAACCCAACCTCCAGTCACCTGCCTTGAATTTCAAACATATAACAAGATAGCGTAACAGCTCACATGAAGAATCTGGTATAGGATCACAATCATAACCAACCCAATCGAGAGTCCAACCGTCCCATACCATACTAAGCCAAACTAAAACCATAATTCCGAACATAACCAAATAAGTTCCATTCATAATTAAATATATATAATCCCAAAATAAAAGAGGATGGAACAACCAACAATACAGTCAGCCCGTCTCAACCCCAATACCAATACAGTGCTAAGGCTGATACTCATACCGATCCCGTCCATTTCAACCCATAGTAGTTCCACAAAAGCCTCTAACCAAAAGAATACAAAATTTCAAAATTGGGATATGCCCCTAACCATAGCCAAAATCAATATCCATAAATAATCCAAAGTATGAAATAACATCCATCAAATAGAGCCTTTCGGAAATATGAAAGCTCACCACTTCAATCCAAAGCTGACCCTTGAATGTTCGAATGCTAAGCAGGAGGAAGAACAGGTCGTTCTTGCATCGCGTGGAGATATAGCTGTCCAAAGATGGGTTAGCGAATGAACGCTAGCATGAACTCAAATAAGGATAAAATAATGCCATTTAAGAAAATCAAGTAAAACCATCCATATGCATACGGCCCATACATATATATATAACCACGCCAGGAAAGAGAATTCGGTTTAGCATGCATTTAAAACCTTTAACCTGGGTATGTGGAGCTTAACCGTCTTAAAACCACCCACGGGTTATATGGGTCCAGTGTAACCCCCTGAACGAGCCCCAATACATATAGCCACACGAACCGAAGATACCATAAGAGTCGGGGATTACCATGTATCCTTCACTCTCCATAATACATATTTATAGTGTACCTAGAGGATTCCCGTGTACCTCATAAGTATCATATAAGGTCTCCATGACATACCCCTCATATCGGCAAACATGAGTTTCCAGTGTTCGTCCATTGGACTCGTACCTTCACGGTTAGCTTTCGTATCCCGCCATTATTGCCCAATTAAAACCATTTTCGAACCAAACAATTATTCCGTTATTATTAACCAAGGCAATTAGTAGTGGCATCGTCATACCAATTATAACTTGCAAGTATTGTCTTTAGCCAAACCTTTTAGTGGTCAAGGGATTCCCATGTACCCATAGACCCTGTTATCCAATTAACTTGGGGGTTTCCCAGGTACCCCACAAGTATTCATTTAACTTAGGGGATTCTCTTGTACCCCACAAGTATATTTATTAAGCTAAATTATTCCAAAGTCATTTAGACCATTCATATCATTTAGGGTTCCATTACTAAATTTAAACCATGCATGAGTTCTATTAGAAATCCAATGACATAGTAAAATCATTATCATAGGTATTTTATCAAACATGCTGGGAGCATAGTATTTCCAAAACTGAAGCCAATTACCAAACAACCATTCCTATGCAACCAACTATCCAAAACCACCATTAAAGCATATAAAAGCATAATTAAAACATGGGAAAATCATAACTAAGCATTTATAGCCAAACCCCCAAATCA
This sequence comes from Capsicum pubescens, assembly GCA_030864215.1. Lineage (NCBI taxonomy): Eukaryota > Viridiplantae > Streptophyta > Magnoliopsida > Solanales > Solanaceae > Capsicum > Capsicum pubescens. The sequence goes on from CM061538.1 coordinate 262,597,474, forward strand.
TATTTGAAAACCCAAAATCATATAACATTCAAATCATGAAAGCATCGTATAAAATCCATGCCTTTAGTTGGAAATGCTAATGAGGAAAGAGAACATGCCTTAAACTAATATAATGATGGAGAGAAATCACCAAGACAAGCCCCAATTTACTCCTTAAGATGAAACCCTAGCTTCATTTGCCCAAAAACTCTAGAGAGGATTTAAAAGTGTCTTCTAAGTGTTTAAGAATAGAATAGTAGGTCAAATAACCTCCCAAGTGCAATATAAGTCGTGGGACCTTATTTGGATAAGTAGGAAAATATCCAGATTACCCTCACTTAAACTGCACTTAATTCCCGTCATAGGGTACGACTGACCCCTACGAGTCGTACCCAACCTGTACGAGTAGTACCCATACCTCGTACCCTAGGCTTTCCCCCTTGAACCCAACACTATCCAAGGTACGACATACTTAAACCCAAGTCGTATCCAAGTGTACGACTAGTATCCATAAACCATACTCTGGCAGAATAAAATCTTAGGAGGTTTGAACACTGACCACCATACTCATCCAGAATACGACTTGTACCATGTCTTATAGCTCATGGTGAGTCACTCGTATTCAGATCCAAATTAAGTTACCAAGTCTAAGGTTAAGTTAAGTAACCAAACAACCCGTATCCACAAATATGACTCATACCACCCAAATCGTACCCATTCCAGTAACTACATCCATCCCACCAACTAACACTGGTTAGCATACGAGTAGACCATACCACCTGTACCCAAGTGTACGACTTGTTATTCTATGTCGTATATTGCCCAGAAACCAGAGATCAAGGAAATTTTCTAAGGTCCAAAAATCAGCGTGTTTCAGTCCTCCCCACTAGGAACATTCGTCCCCGAATGGCGGACAAGGTAGGGGTAACCACACGCATGATTCATTTGCATTATCAAATATATTCCCAATCTTTATCAAAGTTTGAAAACAAAGATGTAAAGATATTAATCTCTCATTTAACAAACTCAAAAAATAAATATATACTGAATAACATAAACTTTCCACACGAATCCCAAGAGCAAAAAACAAATGCGGATTTTCGGACTTCATGTCCTCCTCCGCTTTCCATGTAGCTTATTCCACCTTATGGTTCCGCTAAAGAACCTTAACTGAAGGCACATCCTTGGTCTACATCCAACGAATCTACCTATCCAAGATCTCAACTGGGACCTCTTCATAAGATAGAGAGTCCGAGTTACCTAGCCCATCCAAAATAATAATCGAATAAGGATCACCAATGTACTTTCTTAACGTGGAAACATAAAATACCGGATGAACGGATCTCAAACTAGAAGGAAGCTCCAATTCATAAGACACATTACCAACCCTTCGCAGAACCACATAAGGACCAACTTACCGGGTATTGAGTTTCTCCTTTTTACCAAACCGCTTCACTCCCTTCATGGGAGATACCTTTAAGAACACCCTATCCCCAACTTCAAACTCCAAGTCTCTACGCCTTAGATCCGCATAAGACTTTTGTCTATTCTGGGCAGCCTTAAGCCTATCCCGAATCACCTTCACCTTTTCCATAGCCAGATAAACCAAATTCGAATCGATTGTATCCGTATCACTAAGCTCAAACTATCTAATAAGAGACCTACACCTCCTACCATACAATGCCTCAAAAGTGTCCATACCAATACTAGAATGATATCTATTGTAGTAAGCAAACTCTACCAAAGGTACATGGTCAACCCAACTTCCATCATAGTCAATCACACATGACCGAAACATATCCTCCAATGTCTAAATAGCCATCACTTTTTATTTTCTTGAATTTTTTCTCTCTCTAAAAATTTCTCTCACTTTTCTCTAGATTTTACCGTTACTATTTCCACCGAAATAGCTTCACCGCCACCGGTGGAGTTCTTTCTACCACTCGACCATCGGATTTCAATTATGATGAGCACATTGTTAGTGCGCTTATATACCCTAACAAGAAATTATCAAAAATTATAACCACAACTCTCTGAAACTGGAAAAAATAAAGAGAGCAATTGATGATGCTATTTCAGAAGAGCAGTGGTGTTTTGTTCAAAAGGCTATTTTGTAAGAGGGTTTTACCTACGTAGTGTAGTCTCGGTCGCACGTTCAACATAACGTTCGGACTCATGTGTCTTCCAGAACCAGAGGTATTCGCAACTAAACTCTCGCCTTATTGCGTTGCGGCATTCACTCGAGCTAGGAATCCTGCTAGTCGTACTAACAGCTTGAAGTCGTGTCTTGAAGGCTTGCCCCCGACCCCCTACCTAGGAACAACACTAAGATATTTCGTTTCCCTGGAAATAGCAATCCCCAAAAGGGGTTGTTCTTTCCTCGGGAATCTTCGTTCCTCTTTTATGATGATGAATGGAACTGCTGTCCCGCGTTTAGTGATATTCATGAGATTCAAAATCATGGAATTAATTCTTTTACTCCAAATTAGATTCATGTAAGCAATTATTGTCAGCAAATTGTCGAGACAATTAAATGTGACGAAATCAAGAATTAGTTCATCCTGTGACAAATTCGTCATGAGTTGAATGAAGAAAATGATAGAAAAACTCTTGGATCCCAAACCATTTTGATTGCTGATCAAATTGGTGTCGAAAACACTGTCGAAAAAACTCCAGATTTTGGCGACACAAATTTTTTCGACAATTTTGAAAAATCCAAGTGTCATTCGATTTCTGGGAAGGTAAGGAACGTGATTAATGCAAAATACCCAATTGGTTTGATTCCTAATGAGTCCAATTTGAAAAATAGAATTTTGAACCCTAATTCGCTGAATTCTGTGGAAAATGCAAAATTGATGGGTAATTTTCAAAATTCCCAATCTGATTTGATGGAACAACTAGATGGGAGTGTTGAAATACCAAAATCCCCATCAAATGCTTGTTCTAATCCAACGAATTTGATTTGTGAGAGCCCAAAAATTAGGAATTTGGCTGAGCATGGGGTTCCGATGAGTGTTAATGAAATTGGTCAGTATAGTGATGATAATATTGATATGGGGAAGGTGAATTTATCTAAAGTCCCAACCGTGGATGATCATGAAGAATCCAATTTGGAAACTAGGTCTGAGATCGTGTAGAGATGTCAAAATGCTATTCCAGCGAATCAAAAATCAAATTCACAAATAAGGGGGTTGCAACATGATAATGTCAATGAAGTTATACTGAAAAATCCTTCACAGTATCAACCCAATCTTTCTAATATAGGGAAGAATACTTAATAAAAGCTCCGTCCAATCATCCCCAAGGCATGACTATGCAAAAAAATAATGCTCCTACTGATGCGGTTGAGGTTACGAATTCTAAAAAAGAAAATTCAGACTCCAGTAGTGCTGTAGGTGTGAGAAGTAATTCAAAGGAGTTTAGTTCAGGGAAGTCAAAGACTGTGGAGTCTATCAGTGATCAAATTGGTGATAATGGAAAGAAAGTTACAGATTTAAGCACTAGTAAGAAAGATTTGGAGGAAATTGTATCTCAAAGTCACATTGTTCAGCAAGGTAAAGGTACAAAGAATGAAAATAATATCAAAGATGTTAGTGATGTCTCTAGTTCCAAGTTGAATGATTCTTCAGGTGAGTCTTCTGATCATAATATTTCTAGTGAGAAAAGTAACACGTTACAACCTAAGAGTGTTATGAATGGCAAAAATATTCAAAAAAAATAATGTCGAGAGGGCTGCTCTTGGTAATGATAATTATACAGATACGCCCAATTTCATTCCTTATGTTCCTAATAGCGTTCCATTGGTGGTATCTAATAACTTTGGGAATGCTGATAGAGATGATCCCCAAACCAATGGTTCTACTGATAAACCCAAGGAGATGGCCGATAATCAGAAAAGGGAGAATAGAAACCAACCTCAACATAATGCTTGGAACAACAAAGTCCCTGGTCCTAATACTCCTGTTATTTCTCATGTGTTGGTGACTAAATTAAGAGTGCAAGAGGCTATGAAGGCATCCGTTATTGAGATTAGTCCTTCTAAAATTACTACCAAGAAAGGACTACCAACAATTGTGTTTAGACCTGAATATTTCAAGCAAAAGTTGGCTGCGATATGCAAATATACATTGATTGGTAAATTTACTAATACCATGCCCAAGATAGATATTATCAGGAAGCAATTTTGTAAGACCCCACAAAATTCTTAGCTTAACTCATTCCTTTAAGCTTGTTAAGAGGTCCCAGACTTAGAAAATTTTAGCTAAGTATCATGACTTAGAATCATTTTAGCCTTCCAAACTTGGAGGATTTTATTTCCGACATTCCCGGCCTTAGTTTGTTGATTTTTTAATTGATTCATGATCAAGGTCACTTGTAGGTCATCTCAGGCAAGTTTTTGATTTTTCAGACTAGCGTAAGGGCAAATTTGGATGCCCAAAATAGTGAAGGATCGCGATAGCCTCGTGTCGCGAAGACCAGTCAACCCAAGTAAGGGTCACGCCGTGATAGCTGCTTGACCCGAGTAAGAGTCGCATCGCGATGGCTACTTGATCCAAGCAGGGATCACGACACGAGGGTAACCCTGTTCAACATTATTTTAATATGGGTTGTGGGGGAAAATGGGTCATTTTACCCACCCTTATTCAGCCTTAACACGAAATTAATTAGCCTATAGGGCAAAATCTCATTCTTTACTCATAAAACTCTCTCAAGAACAAGCCCTAGCCTCATTAAGTTCAAGAATTCAAGTCTCAAGAACTCACTTCAATCTTCTGAAAAGTAGCAATCAAGGTATGTGAAGTGTTCATCCAAGGGTTCCTTCCACCCTTGGAGTCCAAGAAACTATTTTTAAACTTCAAGTTTATGGATTTCATGAATTCCATGTTGGGTTTGATTATATTCATGTTTATAATGATTAATTGGGATTCTAATATATGTTTTATGATACGTTTATTGTGAGGTTAATTGATGTATATGTAATATCATATGGATCCATGTAAAACCCTTGAAATTGTCAATGGGGATTTGAATTATGATATCTACTTGTTGTTTAGTGTTATGTGCATATGTATGCTTACCAAGTGCTTGATGAATTACTCATGTGAACTAATAAAAAAAATAGATCATGTCATGTTAGCTTATGTGCAAGTTGTATCATGAAAGTATTTGATAAAATGTCTCCATGAATGAGTTGTGAACAAGTGCAAATGATTATGCTTTTCAAGCTTATGCTATGATTTGCCTTTCATGCTATCGAGTCCTGGGGGTATTCAATACCCGAAAACTTAGCTATTTACCTAGAGCTTCAGTCAGTTACAAAACTCAAAAAAATCTCTGTAGTATTCATAGGTCAGTCACAGTATTTAATTTAGAACTCAACGGTACTCAGTCAGTTAACAGAATTCAGTAGTATTCCGTCAATCCACGGAACTCAGCAAACTCAGTTCAGCTCAGTCAAACAGTACAATCAGTAATGGTTCTGTCAAGCTTAGTACAGTCTAGGAATCAGTTTAGTGTCTATTTAGTTGGGAGTAGGAGTCAACACCGAGTGAACCCAAGGATAGGGACTCACCTGCCAGTAGAGAGTATGATCCTTAGAACCAGTCCTTGAGTTCTAGAACTACATAGATTGCGTAGGTTGAGACATCAACCTGCCATTTGAGGGTTGATGAGGTGATTTAACCTGCCAGTTGTGGGTCCCACCATTCTCTTTTAGAGCACCTGCCAGATAAGTTGGACTCAATTTGTCCTTACCCATGGCATGGTATTGACACCCTTCTAACTGGGGTTACAGGTTGGACCCCAAATCAATTAGAGAAGGGGCATGTCGATTAGATAATTACTTCCCACAGTCTTAGTTTCAGATTCAGTCTCAGTATAAAACTCAAATCAGTTCTACAGACTCAAGACTGTCAGACACAGTCACTCAGCTCAGTACGGAACCCAGTATGTTTCCACAGAATCAGGACTGTTAGATACAATCATTTAGTTATCAGCAATACAGTATCAAAAACTCAGATATCAGTAAATCAGTATCCAAACTCTGTATTCGGTGTTTTCACTATCTCAGTTACAGTATACACATTTATGCATGTACTGTCATTCAGTTATATTCATGTCATTCAGTCAGTATTATTCATGCATATGAACCTATGCATTTCAACCTACCTCACTTAGCATACCAGTACATTCAAAGTACTAACACATACTTTTCTCTTATGCTATGATGTGTTATATCATAGGTTCAGACGCACGGGATCTCGAGAACCCTCAACAGTTCAGATTTTCAGCAGTCAGAGTTAGCGGTGAGTCCTCATAGTTCGAGGACATGATTATTTTCTTTTAGTATTTTAGTTATCAGTTCACTTTCAGTAGTTGGATTTAGTTGGAGGCTTGTCCCATCTATTCCACAGTTCAGACAGTTTAGAGGCTTTTCAGACTAGAAGTATTTTAAGACAGATATTTCAATTTTGGTATTGTTATACCGTATTCAATTTTATTTACATATTTGAACCTTATGGCAAGTTTTCGCCTAAATTCCACATATTACATTATTATTATTATTATTATTCAGTTATTACAGTAGGTACTAGTCATGGGTTAGCTTGTGGTTCTTTGGGATTATTAGCTCCGTGTAACGTCTGGGGTACAGACTCGGGGCTTTACAAATTTATTCCTTAAACTAAGCTTAGAGGTAGTATTAAGTTGACAAACTTCAATGCTAAAAACCTCTATATTGATTTGGACAATGAATATGATCACTCTACGGTGTGGTCAAAAGGAAGAATGTATATCGAAGGGAAAATGATGAGATTATAGCTGCGGACACCCACTTTTAAACCTGAAATCGAAACCCCTTTGGTTCCTATATGGGCTGTTCTACCTGAACTTCCATGGAACTGCTATTGTATAGAAGTTTTAGCTCCTTTACTATACCCAATTGGTAAAGCCTTATTCCTTGACCTGGCAACTTATAGGAAGACTAGAGGAAGTATAACTAAAGTTAAAATTCAAGTTGACCTCACTAGAGATAGACCTCCTCATATGTGGATGGGATGTGATGAAGATGAAAATGGTGAAGGTAGATGGCAGAATGTGCAAATGAAGGGGTTCCTGATTATTGTTCATATTATAAACACCAAGGCCACACACCTGTAGCATGCACTGTGAAGAGAAGAGATAATGAAAGAAGAAAAAAAAGGGAGCTGGAAGAAGTTGAAAAATAAGGTCAAATGCAGGGTATTACTTAGAGTAATAAAGAAAAATAAATGAAAGATCAACACGTTCATAACAAGCAGCCAGATCCTTATCACAACAAAGATGTTGAAAATACTCTGGAATAAGATCAATGGCAAACTCAGAGAAGAAGGAACAAGAGAAATAATCAACAACAACAACAGGTACAATAGCAAGGACAAAATCAATAACAACAGCTGATCCAACAACAACACCAATAGTAGATGCAGAAAAAACAATAATACCTGGTACAACAACAACATCATCAGTAAATACAACAACAAAATAAAGGTAATTTACAACATCACAATCATGGTAAGATGCAACAAGTGTGTAGACCTATATCTCCAAAGGGTACACACCAACAAGTTCAGGAACAATAGCTGTTAGGTAAAAATGCTAACTTTACTAATCAACAACCCTAAAATTGTAATGTTGATTCTGGAGTTCAGAATCAACACCCCAACCCCATATTTCTATGGTTAATTTTGGTAATCCCACCATCCAAAATCCCAACAAAAAGGCAAGAGTTTAACAACCCAATAACAATAATAACAAAGTTACTAAGAAACAAGCAAATGAGAATGATACCAGTCTAATTGCTCAAAATGATTTACATGCTGAAGAAATCTCAAAAAATAGATGCCCAGATATGACTTTTTCTATTGCAAACAACCCACATTGTAATGTTGATTTTGGAGTTCAGAGTCAACAACCCCAACTCCCTTCTCCTGGCAGTACTCTGACTGTTCCCATTCCCCATAATCCCAAGCATACACAAAGCAAACAATCTAGCAAAAAGGTGCAAATGGAAGCTAAAAAATTTGGAGCAAAAACTAGTGAAAAAATAGAAAAAATAATGAAGCAAATATTTATAATTTTATTAGTTCAGTAGCTAATCAAGTTGAAGTGGAACAAACTCAATACCAACATGTTGCAAGCACTGGAAATGTCCTTAATAGGACATCAGGTATTGACTCAATGCTCTATAAAACCCACCTCAGTAATTTAATGCTTTTGCTGGGACCGTTACTGTAGTTGATGGGGGTGAGAATGATGGTTAGGAGAAGATTGCTAACATGCAAGAACGGGTATCCAGGAAGGGGGGTTTAAACTCTAAAACTCCTGCTACCACTTTTGCTGATGATTTTGATGCTGAAATACTTGATGCTCTTAATCAGATTTCTGCAGATGATACTTCTGGTAATATTCTTAAATAAGACTTATATAAGGTTGATGTGGACCCTGCTGATAATATTCACGATAGTCAGATGGATGGCCATGTTTTTTTATTAACAAAAGATTAGAGGGACGTTATGGTTCATTTGAATGATAAAGCTGCAAAATATGATAATGATGAGCCTCCAAAGGGTGCTGAAAGGCCTGTAACTAATGCTATTGGAGGGGTACACAAACCTCCTAATAATAAAGCTTCTGCCAGGTTGAGTAAAAAGAGAAGATCTGCTATTAAGAAAAAATAGAAAGTAAAGAAAATGAAAGATATACAGAGGGAGAACTACTAAGAGCCTAAAAGTTCTAAAAAACCTTCTTTATGTGTTCAATCTGCAGCAAATTCCAAAAAAATATGTAATTTGTATGCTGTTCCTGATTTGCCTACTTATATCAAGATGAGTATATTGTTATTAATTGAAAAGATGAGGTTGATTATGATAATGTACCTATTGGTAAAGATGAGGAGGAAGAAGAGAACAATGAACACTTCATCAAAGCTTTTGGTCCTACTGTGGATATAGGTATTCATGAGAAAATTCAGCAAGTCATAAACAAGCAAGGATTATCCCCAAGAGGATAGAAACATAATGCTAAATTCTCTAGAAGTACTTCTACAAGCAACTTTGCTAACAGTGAGAGAGGGGTTCTCACTAGATCTTAGGCCAAAGGTCTATTATGATTAGCAAACTCATTTGGAATGCCAGGGGTATTAATACCCAAGAGACAATGGAAAAACTCAGACCTTTTATTAATATCCCTCATCTCTCTCTTATTACCATTCTTGAACTTTTTTCTAATAGTTCTCAGCTCCACATTTCAGAATTTAATTAAAAATGGACAAAGCAGCCTACAATGCTAATGGCAAGATATCGATGTTTTGGACTCATGATATTAACTGTGATATTGTAGAATATAATGAGCAATAAATAACTTGTGTTATCACTCAAGTGGGGTTGAGTCAAACCTACATGATGACTTTTGTATATGCAAAATGCCAAGACAGTTTGAGAAGGCCTATTTGGGATAGAATGTTGTATTTTCTTCTCTTAATATGCCTTGGTGTGTTGTAGGTGATTTCAACATGATCACTGCTATAGATGGAAAATTTGGTGTGTTCCTTATAATATGAGAATTTTTTTTGATTTTATAGGGGTTTTTGAAGCTTGTGGTCTCTCAGACATTGGTTTTAGTGGACAAAAGTTCACTTGGTCTAATTTGGAATGTATAAATTTTAGAATTTGGAAGAGATTGGATAGAGATTTAGTCACAAATGATTGGATAGAAAAGATGACCCTCAATACCAATACTCATCTCTCTTCTGTGGGTTTAGATCATTGTCCCATTTTGTTGGAAATACAAGATAGATAGGAAAATCACATAAAGTACTTTAAAATTTTAAATTGCTGGATAGAGAACAAGACTTTCCTGAAAATTGTTGAGAATTGATGGAACAAGCCTTGTGAGGGAGATCCTATGTGGTCTTTCCATCAGAAAATTAAAAGGCTGGCCAACACTCTTAGTCATTGGTGTAAGAAGCAATTTGGTGACATTTATTCTAAAGTCAGGGAGTATGAGGAGAAGGTTAAAAATACTGAAGCTAATTTGATTTTTAATAGCACTGACTAGAATAGGATCAATTTACATCATTTGAATACTGAATACATCAGATTTCTGAAACTTGAAGAGTCCATTCTTAAGCAAAAAGCTGAACTTCAATGGTTCAAGGATGGTGATGCTAATTCTAGATACTTCCATGCTTTAATCAAAGGAAGAAGGTGGAAGTTATTCATACATAAAGTCAAGAATGATGAAGGTGAATGGGTACAAGGTGACAGTGATATAGCTATTGCAGCGTGTGACTATTTTCAAGGGAGTTTTACTGGAAAAGAGGAGGTTGTTCTAGAAGAATTCCTCAACTGTATTCCCGGGTTGGTGACTGATGATCAGAATAACATGCTCCAACAAAACCCTACCTTAGAAAAGCTTAAGACTGTGGTCTTCTCTATGAACCCTCATTTTGTAGCAGGTCCAGATGGCATGAACGATAATTTTTTTCAAACTTGCTGGCATATTATTAAGCATGACTTGATACAAGTGGGCTGGTCCTTTTTTTTGGTCACATTATGCCTATGTACTTCTCTCATGCTTGTTTGGTCTTACTCCCAAAAGTAGATAACCCTAATAAATTATTCGAGTTTAGACCCATAAGTTTGAGTAACTTCACTAATAAAATTATTTCCAAGCTTATTAGTCTTAGAATAGCCCCCATTCTTCCCACCTTGGTTTCTCCCAACCAATCCAGATTTATTATGGGCAGAAACATCTCAGAAAATATTATGTTTGCACAAGAGATCATACACGGGATTAAGAAGCCTAATAAAGGGAGTAATGTTATGATCAAATTAGACATGGCAAAGGCTTACGACAGAGTTTTGTGGTCCTTTATTTGCTTGGTTCTCAGAAGAATGGGTTTTGGTGAGAGCATTATTGATATGATTTGGATAACCATGTCCAACAATTGGTATTATGTGATAGTCAATGGATCAAGACATGGATTTTCCACTCTTCTAGAGTCTTAAAGCAAGGCAACCTCTCTTCTCGATTTTATTTATCTTGGGAGCTAAAGTTCTTTCAAGAATGCTGAATAATTTGCACTATCATTAGTTGTATCATAGTTTCACCATGGAGCAGAAAGGTCCTCAAGTTAATCATCTAAGTTTTGCCGATGATGTAATAATCTTTACATACGGGAAAAGGGATAGTGTGAGACTTATTATGTAGGTACTTACTGATTATGAGCAGGTTTCCGGTCAGCTTATTAACAAAGACAAAAGTCACTTCATGCTGCACTCAAGTGCATTTCCAAGTACCATTAATAGAATCAAGCAAGAAACTGGTTTCAAGAAAAAGATGAGTCCAATTACTTACCTAGGATGCCCTATCTACACAGGCAGACAAAAAATCATCTATTACTCTGGTTTGGTTTCTAAAGTAGCAGCAAGGATTAGTGGTTGGTAGTCTAAAATTTTCAGCTATGGGGGTGGAGAAACTCTTATTAAGTATGTGCTTCAGTCTCTTCCTATTCGCATTCTTTTGGCAGTGGTCCCTACTAGTACCACTCTTAAACAAATTTTGAGCTTGTTTGCTGATTTCTTTTGGGGATGGTCTGATAACAAGAATAAATATCATTGGCCCTCATGGAAAAATCTTAGTTATCCTACTAAATAAGGGGGTATTGGTACTATACACCTCAATGATGTTTGTGTTGCTCTTGAATTTAAGTAATGGTGGATTTTTAGATCTAAAGATACCTTGTGGGGTGACTTTCTCAGCGCTAAGTATTGTAAAAGAGTTCATCCAGTTATCAAGAAATGACATACTGGTAATTCACTGGTTTGGAAACACATGAAGCACAACAAACAAATTGGTGAAAATCACATTCATTGGAGATTGAAATCTGTTACTTATTTCTTTTGGTGGGATGATTGGCTAGGTGTTGGTCCGCTTCATTACTATAGAGGAGAGCCTATTAGATCTAATAACATCAAAGACAATCATCTATGGGTGAAGGTGATTGTTATATTGAAAGGCTCAGTCAGCTGCTACCTCCGATTATAGTTCATCAGATCATGGAAACTCAATTTCATTTTCAAGATGGGGTTGCTGACCAACCTGTTTGGATGCCTACTACTAGTGGTAAGTTCACTTTCTTCGGCCTGGGACCTTATAAGACCTCACAGAAGTAAGACAATGACAAACATGTATACTTGGCATAAGTATGTTCCTTTAAGTGTTCTTTTCTTTTACGGAGAACACTAATAGGAAAATTACCTACTGATGAGAAGTTAACTTCTTTCGGACATGAGCAATAAGATTGCCATTGTTGTTATAATCCAGGACCTGCTATAGTTGATTATATAATGATTAGTGGTCATTTTACAAGAAATATCTGGCAATTTTTCTCTAACTCCTTGGGGGTTAATCACACCACAATGCCTCTTAGAAATCTGATAATGAGATGGTGGATCCTTGGACATAAAAATGAAGCTTATAAGCAAGTTCTTCATTATATCCCTATATTTATTTGATGGAACTTATGGAAGAATAGATGTGAGGTGAAATATGGAGGCAAGACGTCAAACTTGGCTAGAGTAAAATTTTTGATCTTCAAGAATATTTCCATGATTTTAATCATCAATTTTCCCTACATCTCTTGTCCTCAAAACTGGAAAGACATGATGGTATTTTGGAGGGGTTCTACCAAATGACTAGGGTGCAAGAGGTTGGTTGAGTAAAGCCTACTAATTCTGTGGTGAAGTTAAATACAGATGGTAGTGCGCTTAACAACTCTGACAGGATTGGAGCCGGGGGTGTAGTGAGATATTATCAGGGAGATCTTATTATTGCATATGCCAACCCTCTTGGGTTCGGAAATAACAATCAAGATGAAATAGAAATAGCTAGTATTGGTCTCAATTAGTGTTTACAAAATGGTTATACGAAGGTTATTTTAGAGGTCGCTGGTTTCACCTTCGATCTTTCCTTCTTCACCTAGGCTTCATTATGATTGGTTATTTTATGATCTTTTTGTATGAGTTTTTTCCTTACTTTGTAAGGGGAGAGTCTCCCTTGTTTATGCATTCCTAGATTACATTGTACTGAGATGAGTCCTCTCTTCTAGGTGCTTAAATCTAGGTTTCTCTTTTAGTATCCGGGATGAGTCGACCTACCTTAGTAGGCTAGTTGACTTTGAACACCATAGGATCAGAGGTAACATTTATGTCCTCCTCGTACTTTCTTTTGTTTTATTTATGATACGGCTTGGGGGTGTGCAACTCACTTCCACGGGAGATGAGAGCCTCGGGTAAGGTCCGTTCTCTTAAAAAAATGTCTAAATAGTACTTTACACTTGCTTATCCGTCCAAGGGTGAAAAATAGTACTCAGACTCAGCTTAGTACCAAATCCCATCAGGAAAGACCGGAAGAAATGAGATGAAAATTGCAAACCACGATCAGAGATAATCGAAATAGGCACCCCATACATCTTCAAAATCTCTTGAAGATTCAACTTCGCATTGTCTTTTGGCGAAAAGTTAGTCCTCACCGACAAGAAATGAGCAAATTTTATCATTTTATCCACGATGTCCCAAACCGAATTAAATTGGTTCTGAGATCAAGGAATACCGGTAACAAAATCCATATTGATTACCTCCCATTTGCATATGGGCAAATCAATTTCTTGATACGACCCACCAAGTCTCATGTGCTCAACTTTAACACGTTGACACACCATCCATTTGGCAACAAAATCAGACAAATCTCTTTTCATACCATTACACTAATACATCTCCTTGAGACCATGATACATCTTCGTCGAGTTGGGATATACAACGTAGTGCGAATCATACACCTCATCCAAGATCTTTTGTGGCAAACTGTCGACATCAGGAATGCACAACCTCCCTTGGTACCGTAAAGTACCGTCACCACAGATCTCGGACACCATTACCTTTTGCATACCCACATTGCTCTTGGTTTTCATCAAGATAGGATCTAGCACTTACTTCTCCTTAATATTTTCACTAAGAGATGATCCAACCACTTCCTGTACCAGAACACCACCATCCTCAAAGTCTAAGAGACGAACTTTAAAATTAGCCAAGCGATGAATATCTTTTAACAATTTCCATTTTGCTTTCTCCACATGAGCCAAACTCCCCATGGACTATCAACAACTGCATTAGCTTTACTTGGGTGATAGTGAAGACTCATATCATAGTCCTTGAGAAGCTTCAACCATCTCCTCTGCCTGAGATTTGGCTCCTTCTGAGTGAACACATATTGTAGACTCTTATGATCAGAAAAAATGTCTATATGCACTCCATATAGATAATGCCTCCGTATTTTCAAAGGAAAAACCATCACCAACATCTCTAAATCAAGGATAGGATAATTCCTCTCATTCACCTTCAACTACCTAGAAGCATAGGTAATCACCTTCCCATGTTACATCAAGACACAACCAAGTCACACCCTAGATGCATCACAATAAACCACAAACCCCTCTCTGCCCTCAGGCAATGTCAAAACTGGAGCCGAAAGTAGCTTATTTTTCAACTTCTCAAAACTACCCTCACAACCATCCGACCAAGAAAACTTTGCTTTTTTGAGTCAACTTAGTCAAAAGTGCAGTTATCATCGAAAAACTTTACACGAACCGCCGAAAATACCCAACCAAACCTAAGAGAGTTCGAATGTCGGTTGGAGTTATGGGTCTAGGCCACCTTTTAACCTTAACCACCTTTTGTGAATCCACCATGATCCCTTCGCTAGAAATAATATGACCCTAGAAAGTTACATCGTTCAACCAAAACTCATATTTAGAGAACTTGGCATACAACTGTTGTTCCTTTAAGGCTTGAAATACCACACAGAGGTAATTAGAATGATCCACCTCACTCTTAAAATAAACCAAAATATCATCAATAAAGACAATGACAAAGAGATCCAAAAACTGCCTAAAAACCCTATTCATCAAGTCCACAAATGCCGCTAGAGCATTAGTTAAACCGAATGATGTCACCAAGAATTCAAAGTCCCATACAGAGTACGAAAAGTTGTCTTAAGTATATCCTTCCCCCTAATCATAAGCTGATGATACCCAAACCGAAGATCTATCTTAGAGAATAACTTAGGACTTTGCAACTGATCAAACGAGTCATCTATCCTTGGAGAAGGATACTTATTCTTGACCGTCACCTTATTCAACTGCCGATAGTCTATGCACATCCAAAGGGAACCATCCTTATTATGCACAAACAACAACGATGCACCCCATGGGGATATACTTGGATAAATAAAACCCTTATCGAGAGGATTCTTAAGTTGCTCCTTGAGTTCCCTTAACTCAGCCGAAGCCATTCTATAAGGAGGAATAGATATTGGACGAGTGTTTGGAACCAAATCAATACCAAACTCTATTTCCCTAGTTGGAGGAACACCAGGAAGATCATCCGAAAAAACCTCAGGAAACTCATTTACCACCAAAACTGAATATAGAGAAGGACCTTTCAAGTTAGAATCTTTTACTCGGACCAAGTGATAAAGACACCCTTTAGAGATTAACCTTTGAGGTCTAAGATAAGAAATAAACCTCCCCCTAGAATCTAGGAAACCACTCTCTCACTCTATTACTAGTTCACCAAGAAACCTAAAGCCAACCTTACGGGTTCGACAATCAAGGATGCGTAACAAGACTGTAACCAATCCATCCCCAAAATAGCATAAAAATCCACTATATCCATCTCAAATGGATCTACCAAGGTCTACTTGCTACCAATAGATACCACATACCCCTATAGACTCTTTCAGCAATAACTGAGTCACCTACCGGGGTAGAAACATAAAAAGGATCCAAAACAACCTCAGGATAAAAAACAATACATACAACCACAAATAAGGTCACATAAGAAAGAGTGGACCCCAGATCAGGCAGACAATACACGTCACAAAAAAAGAGTTGTAACATACCAATAACGACATTAGATGATGCCTCAAGAGCATACAACCTATTCCAGCGTGTTCTGGTACCAGAAGCAGGAGCAGACACTGAAGCCACACCACTAGGTGTAGGAGCAGAATACGAAGCAATCGAAGCTTTGACCGCTCTTAATGCACCCTTTTTGATTGAATAATTTCTGAGCATATAGCCTAGCTGGACACATTTAAGGAACTTGTCCCCACTTTCATCACAATAGCCCCGATGAAGATGACCACAGAATCGATAAGGAGGGAATGAATAAGCCGACTGACCCCCACTTGTCTGAGATTGGGAACCTTATGCATAGAAATTATCACCACCTTGCAGACACCCTTTCACCCGACTGCCTCAGGTAAGGAGAACTAGCAGTAGAGAAGGAACTCAAACTCCCCTTTTTCATTTTTGGCCATTTACCTCTATCCCGACCACTCTGATATTGAGCACCATTCTGCTCAGAGAACCTACTCCTCTTACCTATCCTTTCCGCAAACTCCATATATTTTCTCTTTTCATACTTCACCTGCTCCTTGTGGATAACCAACCTCAAAATATCCATATTCTTGATCAACAAAATAGTCTTGCTTTCAAGGATCAAATCTTAAGATCGACCAAAAGTGAACTTTCTCATTCTCGCCCTCATATCAGCCACCAAATCAGGAGCATACCTTGACCGCTGATGAAACTTCAAGGCATATTCCTTGACATATATTTTTCCTTGCTTGAAATTCACAAACTCCTCCATCTTTGCTTTCTTCAGCTCTTGAGGAAAGAAACGATCCAGAAAAGTATTAGAAAAAACATCCCATAAGGACAACTCTTCCACATTACCTCTATCCCTATCTCACTCTTCGTACCATTAGTACGCAACATCCTTGAGATGATAAGCTATAAAATTCACACCTTCTATATTTGTGGCCTGCATCACACTGAATATCTTCTCTATTTCATCCAAGAAACCTAGAGGATCCTCCTCTACCTCACATCAGTAAAAGCAAGAGGATTCAACTTCATAAACTGGCCAACCTTCGTGGCCTTAGCAGACAACCCGCTAGAAGCATCTCGCTCAGCAACCAACTGAGCAATAACATGGATAGATTGGAAAAATTCTGCATTAGTTACCTCACCCTGAGGAGGACTAGTAGTAATTAGGGGAACCCCAAAACAATCAGGGACATGACCCTAAGAACGAGTGTGAACCCCAAGTGTAGGACGTACCCTATCAACATTATCCCCAGATGAGACGGAAGAATTTTTTTGTGTTCCTGAATGTCGAGGCATGGTCTGAAAAGTTAACAACCAAGGATTAGAGAAGAATTCCAAGACCCAGACTCTAAGCTTAAAAACAGAATACCAAGAAAGTCAAACATTCCTAAATGCCCTGTAGCCTCTCTCTTATGAGTCTAACACGCTACATACCCCTAAAAGAGACTCTACCAGAAATGGCTTTATGGACTCCCAATTGACCATGAACCTAAATCTTTGATACCAACTTGACCCGACCCGAGGCCTTGTCATAATAGGCTCCCCAATTCCAACCAAGAGTGGAGACCACCCCTGTTACACAACTCAACTTCCAGCCTCCTGCCCTGAGTTGGTTAAATTTCGAACATATAACAAGATAGCATAACAACTCACATAAAGACTATGGGATAGGATCACAACTGTGACTGACCCAATTGAGTCCAACCATCCCATACCAAGCCAAACTAAAACCATAATTCCGACCATAACCAAATAAGTTCCATTAATAATTAAATATATATAATCTCAAAATAAAAGAATATGGAACAACCAACAATACAGTTAGCCCGTGTTAGCCTCAATACCTACCAACACCAAGGCTGACACCCATACTGATTTTACCCATTCCAACCCATAATAGTTTCACAAAATCCTCTAACCAAAAGAATACAAAATTCTAATTGGGACATGCCCTTAATCATATCCATAAATAATTCAAAGTATGAAGAACATCCATGAAATGGAGACTTTCAAAAAGATGGAAGCTTACCACTTCAATCCAAACCGAACCCCTAAATATCTGAATGCTAAGTAGAAGGAGTAGAATGGCTGATTCTTGCATCGAGTGGGGATACAATCACCCAAAGACGGGTTAGCGAGTGAATGCTAGCATGGACTCAGGATAAGGATAAAATAATATTATTTAAGAAAACCAAGTAAAACTACCATATGCATACAACCCATACATATATATATATATTTATATATCTATATCTATATATACATATATAACCATGCCCGAAAAAAAACTGGGTTTAGTGTGCATTCAAAACCTTTAACCTGGGTATGTGAAACTTAACCGTCCTAAAATTACCCACGAGTTATATGAGTCCAGTGTAACCCCCTGAATAGGCCCGATGTATGTAATCGCATAAACCAGAGATACTATAAGAGTCGGGGATTGCCATGTACCCTTCACTCTCCATGATACATATGTACAATGTACTTAGAGGATTTCCGTGTACCTCATAAGTATCATATGAGGTTTCCATGACCTACCTCTCATGTCTACAAATATGAGTTTCCAGTGTTCATCTATTGGACTCCTACCTTCACGGTTAGCTTTCACATCCCGCCATTTCAATTAAAACCATTTTCCAACCAAACTATTATTCTATTATTATTAACTAAGGCTATTAGTAGTGATATCATCATACAAACTATAACCTGCAACAATTTTCCTTAGCCAAACCTTTTAGTGGTCAAGGGATTCCCATGTACCCATAGACCCTGTTATCCAATTAACTTGGGGGTTTTCCATGTACCCCACAAGTATTCATTACCATATTAACTTGGGGGATTTCTTTGTACCCCACAAGTATGTTTATTAAGCTAAATCATTCCAAAATCATTTAGACTATTCATATCATTTAGGGTTCCATTATTAAATTTAAACCATGCATGAGTTCTATTAGAAATCCAATGCCATAGTAAAATTATGATCAAATATATTGGGGGCATAGTATTTCCAAAACCAAAGCCAATTACTAAACAACTATTCCCATGCAACCACTTATACAAAACCATCATTAAATCATATAAAATCATAATTAAAACATGGGAAAACCATAACCAAGCATTTATAGCCAAACCCCCAAATCATATTTGAAAACCCCAAATCATACAACATTCAAATCATGAAAACATTGTATAAAATCTATGCCTTTAGTTCGAACTAACAATGAGGGAAGAGAACATGCCTTAAACCAAGATCATGATGGAGAGAAATCATAAAGACAATCCCCAATGTACTCCTTAAGATGAAACCCTAGCTTCATTTGCCCAAAAACTCTAGAGAGGATTTAAGAGTGTTCTCTAAGTATTTATTGAAAGAATAGTAGGACAAATAACCTCCCAAGTGCAATATAAATTGTGGGACCTTATTTGGATAAGTGGGAAAATGTCTAGATTGCCCTTACTTAAACTCCACTTAATTCTTATTATAGGGTACGACTGACCCTTACGAGTCGTACCCATCCTGTAAGAGTAGTAACCACCTCTCATACCCTAGGCTTTCCCACTTGGACCCAACACTGTCTAAGTACGACACACCCAAACCCAAGTCGTATCCAAGTGTAAGACTAGTACCCACAAACCTTACCTCTAGCAGAATAAAATCTCAAGAGGTTTGAACACTGACCATCATACGAGTCCATAGTACGACTTGTACCCTGGCTTATGGCTCATGGTGAGCCACTCGTACTCAGATACAACTTAAGTTACCAAGTCTAAGGTTAATTGAAGCAACCAAATATAACCCCCTAAAATCTAATTTTTAGGATGCCACACAGTGCTCCAAACTACAAGTAGTCCTGAGCTAACCCTGTCCGCCTTCTACTAAATCTGAATCTCAAAATAGGGGAATATAAATGTAAAATCAAAATAAATACAAAAAACTGTCTGAATTATCTGAGTATATCTATAAATACTAATTTCATAAATCTGATAAAATAAGTATTGAAAATCTGAATACTGCGACTAAAATCTAAAACTAAATCTAGTAGTTCGACAAACCTCTACTGACTAAACTAGAGAGTCACTGGGATAGGTTCTAGCTGACTCAAACTGTCTGAAATGAATACTGAATCATCTACTAATTAACTAGAAATCTGAATAGCTAAGTCCCCAAACTATGAGGACTCACCAACTGCATAGATGTAGATGAGATGCTTGAAAATCACACACGCTTCTGAGACTGAGCACCTAAACCTACATTATGAGATAATGTAGCACATAGACGTATATGTGAATCAGTACTTTGAGGATGTACTGAGTATATGGGGATGAATGCATAAGTAAAAAATCACCTCATAATCATCATTTATAAAATAATGCATGCTAAATGTAAATAGCTCACATAAGCTGGAATATCTGAAATACTAAAATACATAGCAATAAGGAGTAAAACACACTTTATAAATTTTATGAGCCATAACATTGAGTTCTAAAAGCTGTACTTTTATTCTCTCTTTAAATTATACTGTCTAAGTATAGAAAGGACTCACTCTTAAATCTGAGATCTAAAAGCTAAAAACTGTAGCATAGTCTGAATAAATTCGTGAGCCCTTACACATAGTTTTCTAAAAGATTTTCTGTTATTCTTGTATATTAGAGAAAATACTTTATCTTAAGGGTTTAGAAATCTGAAAACTTATTCTGCATGGGAGGTTCTTCTAACCGACATAAACCATGTGAGCATTCATGGAGGACGTTCCTGTCCCCCTAGGGAGTATTTCTCACATTGGGGAGGGGAGTCATACTCTTGCCAGGGAGTATAACCTATCTAAGTGATCACATATCTATCATCCACATAGAAGTGAGAACAATCTAAATCTTACGTTGGCACATAGTTCTGGGGTATGAAACCATAGTAATGTACCCATCTCGGTGCTAAATACTACTCACATTAAATTTGTATGCTCATTCTGATGGAAATCTACTTTTAAAATAGTATAGTGGTTTACAATGAAAACCCACTGTATATCTGTTAGTCTAAATCTGCAATCTGAATCTGTAAAGTGGATTTCATATCTATTCTGAGACCAAAAGGTCAAATCTTTATTAATAATCTAATCATAGGGTACTTATAGCACAACAAATCTTGAAATAACAATCTTTAATTAGGGCTTAATAACCCATGCATCAAACTCATGTTAAAACATCAAAATGTTCATGCTTGATAATGTAAACATTGATAAATTAATTCAAAATCTGAAAATTACTGCAATATGTATGAAAATATGAACATAATCATGTAATTCAACTTCTAAATCACCCAAAATCTCATAAGCTTATAAATAACAATAATGGGTATAAACCCTAACTTGAATTTCATTGGAAATCATATAAAATTCAGTAAAGTTGGAATTAAAATAAGTTTTGGGCACAAGGACGAAAGGATTGTCCTTGTTCATAACCCCACATACCTCAATTGATGAACTAGATGCTAAGGCTTGAATCTTGGATCCCTATTGATGCTTTTAAAGTTGAATTTTTTGAAGTTCTTGAGTTGGGAATCCTTAATCTTGAATTGCCTTGGAGAATTAATGGAGGAATTGAATTTCTTGGGGAGTAAGCTTTGATGATCTAGGATTCTGTTTAAGAGTATTTTGGTAAAAAGTGGGTATAATATGCTTAGGATGGGTTAAACGATCTGTTATTGACGATTTGGGGCTAGAGAAAAAGACCAAAGAGCCCCTTTTAAAATTTTATTTGGACTAGAAAAATTCCCAAAATTGGCCTATGGCGCGACACGCCGTTATCGCGGTGGCCTACTGGAAACGGCCAATTAGGACCTGGAAAATCACCGCAATGTAGAGCTATCGCGGTACACTTCTGAATTGCCATTTTGGCCACCTCCATAACGTGCCATTATCGCGGAGGCTCACTGAAAAGTGACAATTGTGAAATGGGACTTCGCCGCGACGTGATGAAATCGTAAAATCTTACTGGAAATTGACATTTGAGATTTTGGACCTCTTTGCGATGCGGTACAATCGCGGAGTCTTATTGGAAATTGAAAATTGTCATTTAATCTTTCCCCGCGATGCTCTAGTGACTTAAATGATGGTGTTTTACGACTGGAACTTAAAATCGCCATAACTTCTCATCCGGTTATTGGATTAAGGCGAATCTAATATCGTTGGAAAGCTGATTCAATTTTCTACACATTTAAGGGTCTAAATATAGAAAATTCTATATGAAAACTCATTCTCTCTTAAATCCAATGCTTGACATTCGCAACGCTAAATTAATCTAGGAAAAGTACAGGGTTTTACAATATCTCCCTCTTGGAAACATTCATCCTCGAATGTGGCTAGTCCAACTAAGGACACTGAGGAATCTGAGTTTATATGATAGCATGCACAACTGATACAAATTGCACAACTAATTCTAAATTATACTGAGCTTCTGAGCTGATCAGTGAGTGCATGAATTTTCAATAAGGACGACTATATAGCTGAATCTGAAACTTGAAAGATACTGAATTAAGGGTGAGTATTACCTTCAACTGAATCTAAATTTATGGAAAGAGGTGAGGGTACTTGGCTCGCATATCTGCTTCTGCTTCCCAAGTGGCACCCTCAACAGACTGATTCCGCCAAAGAACTTTGACCAAGGGAACTTCTTTGTTCCTTAGTCTACGAATCTGATGATCTAAAATTTCAACTGAAATCTCTTCGTATGAAAGGTTGTTTTGAATATCTGAGGTTTCTAAAGGAACTACAACAGTGGAGTTACTGATGCACTTCTTAAGCATAGAGACATGGAATACAGGATGAACGGACGACAAGTCTGCGGGCAAATCAAGCTCATAAGGTACTTTCCCAACACGACTCACAATTTTGTAAGGGCCAACATACCTGGGACTAAGCTTCCTCTTTTTGCCAAATCTTTTCACTCTTTTCATGGGTGAAATCTTCAGATACACCAAATCACCAACCTGAAACTCAATGTCCTTTCTTCTCACATCTGTATATGATTTCTGAAGACTCTGGGTTGTTTTCAATCTTTCTCTAATCAACTGAACCTTCTCCATAGCTTCAAACACTGCGTCAGGCCCAAGAAAAGCGGCCTCACCCACTTCAAACCGAGCTATGGATGATCTACATCTCTTTTCATAAAGAGACTCAAACGGGGCCATCTGTATGCTAGAATGGTAACTGTTATTATAAGCGAACTCAATCAATAGAAAATGCTCACCCCAACTATATTTAAAATCAAGAGCACATTCTCTCTACATATCTTCTTGAGTTTGGATGGTCCTCTCTGCTTGGCCATCTATCTGAGGGTGAAAAGCTGAACTAAGATGAACTTGGGTACCACGACCCTTCTGAAAAACTCTCCAAAACTGGGAAGTGAACTGAGTACCCTTTTAAATGATAGACAAGGGAACTCCATGCAGTCTTACTAACTATCTAATATACAACTTAGCATAATCTTCAGTGGTGTAAGACGTGTGAACTGGAAAGAAATATGCTGACTTAGTCAATCTATCTACAATAACCCAAATCGAATCATGCTGATAACAAGAATAGGGTAAACCAGTCACAAAATCTATATTCACCTCTTCCCACTTCCAAGTGGGGATACCAAACTCTTGCAATGAACCACCAAGTATTTGGTGATCTACCTTAACCTGTTGACAAGTTGCACACTTTGCTACAAACTCTGCTATATCTTTCTTCATACCACTTCACCAATAGATTTCCCACAAATCGCGGTACATCTTGGTAGCATCTGGATGAATGGAATAATGCACACCATGCGCTTCCGCCATAATCTGCTATCTCAAATCATCAACACATGACACACACAATCTACTCTGGTACCTCAGCACGCTATCTCCCCCTTAGGAGAAAACTTCTACCTTTTGGTCTTTAACTGACTCCTTTAGTATGACCAAACTAGAATCCTTGTCTTGCTTCTCCTTCACTTCCGAAACTAGGGAAGATTCAGAACTACTCTGAACCCAAACATTTCCTTCAGCTGAATCAACCAACTTAACACCCAATCTAGCCAAACTATGAACTTCTCAAGCCAACTGTTTCTTATCGTTCTCCACATGAGTAACACTGCCCATAGACAATCTACTAAGGGCGTCTGTCACTACATTGGCCTTGCCCGGATGGTATAATACACTCATGTCGTAGTATTTTAACAATTATAACCACCTTCTCTGACGGAGATTCAACTCTCTCTGGGTAAACACATAGTGCACACTTTTGTGATCCGTGAGCATATCAACATGCATCTCATACAAATAATGTCTCTAGATTTTCAAAGCAAACACAACAACAACTAATTCAAGATCATGGGTTGGGTAATTTTTTTCATGAGGCTTAAGCATTATAGAGGCATAGGCTATGACCTTACCTCTCTACATCAGAACACAACCCAAGCCAACTCTATAGGCATCACAATACTCCACAAAACCATCTATACCATCAGGTAATGCTAACACTGGGGCTGAAGTGAGTCGAGACTTCAGCTTCTGAAAACTCTTATCGCAGGAATCTGACCACAAAAACTTAACTTTCTTTTGGGTCTATCTAGACATAGGGGATGCAATAAATAAGAAACCTTCAACAAAATAGCGATAATAGCCAGCTAAACCCAAGAAACTCTTAATTTTTGATGGAGAGATAGGTCTAGGCCAATTTCTTACTGCTTTCATCTTTTGGGGATCAACTCTAATACCCCTACTGGAAACGATATGACCAAGGAAAGCTACTGACCTTAGCTAAAATTTGTATTGCTAAATTTGTTGAACAATTGAGGATCTCTAAGAGTTTGCAACATAATTCTAAGATGGTCTGCCTGATCATTCTCACTACAAGAGTAGATGAGTATATCATCGATAAAGACTATGACAACATGTCCAAATACTATTTGAACACTCTGTTCATCAAGTCCATAAAAGCTACTGGGGCATTGTTTATCCCGAAAGACATGACTAGAAACTTAAAATGACCATAATGGCTTCTGAAAGCTGTCTTTAGAATATCATATTCCCTTACTTTAAGCTGATGATAGACAGATCTAAGGTCTATCATTGAGAAATAACTTACACCTTGGAGTTGATCGAACAAGTCATTAATTCTAGGAAGAGGGTATTTATTCTTGACTGTGACCTTATTTAGCTGACGATAGTCATTGCACATTCGCAAAGAACCATCTTTCTTTCTCATGAATAGAATGGGAACGCCCCATTGAGAAACACTTGGCCTTATGAAACCTTTATCTAAAAGATCTTTGAGTTGCTTTTTCAACTCCTTAAGCTCTGTGGGAGCCACACGATATGGAGGGATATAAATAGGCTGAGTATTTGGGAGAAGGTCAATACCAAATTATATTTCCCTATCGGGCGGTACCCCTAGCAAATCTTCGAGAAAGACATCAGGAAACTCATTGACTACATTGACTGACTAAATTATTAGAGTCTCAGACTTTATGTCTTTAACTCAAACTAGGTGGTAAATGCAACCTTTGGATATCAAATTTCTGGCCTTAAGATAAGATATGAAATAACTCTTAGGAGACACCAAATTACCTAACCTCTTAAAGAATGGATCATCTGGAAACTAAAACTTTATCACTCAGGTGCAAAAATCTATGGTTTCATAATAAGAATGGAGCCAATCCATACCAAGAATAAGATCAAAATCAACCATATCTGACTCTATTAAGTCTGCTAACATGACCTTATAAAGTCCAGTGATAGGATACTTTCTGTAAATCTGCTTGGCAATAACTGACTCACCTACTGGGGTAGAAACCAAGTAAGGCTCAGGGATTTTTCAGAACTAATCTCAAAATTTACTGCAACTAATGAGGTCACATAATAGAAACTCGACCCAGGGTTTAACAACACATAAACATCAAGATGAAAAACACGAAGCATATTAGTACCAATATTTGGAGAATCTTCCTACTCCTGATGGGATGATAAAGCATAAAACCAATTCTGGCACTGATCGCCAAAAATATTGGATGATGCACCCTGAGGAGGGGCTGGGTGACCTAGAGAAGCTGGTGAACTAGTAGCCTGAGTTTGGGGACGGATATCCCTATTTCCTTGTCTAGCATGCGAGCACTCTTTGATTCCGTGATCCATCTGGCCAAAACCATAACAACCTTTCTGACCTCACAAATATTCACCCGTATGATTCTCACCACACTTAGCACATGAGGGATGATTGGGCTTTCCACTCATACTATTCTTAGATCTGAACATCGACGACCTACCCTACTACTCCTGTTTGTTCTTGGGTGCAAGAGCACTGGCTGAAGAAGGTGCAGGCATAGATGAACATAATTAAACTACCTTATCCTAACCTTCTTATTTCCCCTCTCTTTACCCATCGACTTCTCTGCCTCTATTTGTTGAGCATATATTATCAATCTAGCAAGATCCATGTCTCCAATAATTATGGAAGTCCTACACTCCTTAACTACCAACCCAGACACACTGGTAAAAAACTTACTCATGCTTGACCTAGGGTTAGCAATTTGATCAGGGGAATACTTAGACAACTGGTTGAAATTGAGAAAATACTCCTTCACTGTCATTGAGCCCTACCTCAGGTTCATGAACTCTTCTATCTTAGTTTCCCTCATCTCAAGTAGGAAGAACTTATCCAGAAATGCATCTTGAAATATCTTCCATGAAATGGGAGCCGCATTCTCCCCTCTACTTTTCTTCCACATCACTACCCAATCATATGCAACATCCTTCAGCCTATAGAATGCTAAATCTATACTCTCCTCTTCAGAAATATATATAATCTAGGTGATCTTCTTCACCTCATCTAGATAAAACTATAGGACCTAACCTGCCTTCGACCCAAATAATTTTGGCAGGTTCAGTCTCATAAAATCTTGAATTCTGGCTGCGGCAAAGCCCTCATTTTACTGAAGTAGGATTGCAGCATGACGGTTGCCCTGAATATTTGCTGTCACAGCTTGGGCTAGCGCCTGAAATATAACGCCCTGGGATTTCATCCCAAGACTTCACACGGTGCTTATGACCCTGAAGGACCACAAGCTAACCCTTTACTAATATATGTACCTATATACTGCATAATATCTGAAATAAATGTGGAAACTAGCCACAAGGTTCAACACATCTATGAATACTCGTAATACAAAAACTGAATACTAATACATCCGTCTGAAAAGCCTCTAAACTGTCTGAACTATGGATTTGATGGGACAGGTCCCTAACTAACTCCATCAACTAAAAATAAGCAAAGTCTGAAGCAATAATAGTAAATTGAGATTCGTCCTCGAAAGAAGAGGACTCACTACTACTTCTGTTGACTGGGACTGAACTGCTGAGGATACTCTGGGTTTTGTGCCTTTGAACCTGCAAAACAAAAGACAAGGAACTTCTTTCACTAGTATAGTATCGGGAACATGCCTAGAAGAGGATTTCATAATTCCAGAGGCGCCCAAGCCAATGCTATCAAAGGAGAATGGCCAGGGCTTGAAACAAGAAAGTGCGACCTAGACACTGAAAGGAAGGGAATTTTGAGCCGACTATTCGATAGAGAGGTTGAATAGGACTCATATGGTGGGTAAGCGCGGGGGAGATCTGACTTTGAAATTCAGTAAGGATGATGGCCTGCTCTTTGAAAATCCAGAGAGGTATAGACGTTTGGTTGGAAAGCTTATCTATCTGACTGAACTTCGGGAATGCTTTACCTAAACTGATTCAAAAAGGCATGCTAAAAGAGTTTCTTAGTGCTTCACTACCTGAAAGAAACCCGATCCATGGAACCATCTTTTCTTTTCAAAGAAAGAGCTCGAACTACCTGGCCATGGAAATCGGGAACGTCCACTTTGATCTCACGATCTCCTTGATCTCGATGCCCTTCTAAGACCCGAATCAAGCGCTTTCTTATCATTTAAAATCAAAATTGGCTGGAACTTCTTCTTCTTTCTTTTACGAATCCGGCTTCTCTTGAGTGACAAGAAAAGGGATGCGCTAAGAAGCAAGGGCTTTTGTGTAGCTTCTACGCCCTTTCTTCTTGTCTTATCTTACTTAGTAAAACAACCTTTCGCGCTAGGCGCTTACCTTTTTTGTCTGGGTGGAAGCTGGCGGGCTGGTCTTTCACCCCTAGCCATAAGTCATCCCCGTATTTTGCCACATACGTGGGTTCGGTCCTCCAAGGCCTGTTAGAGCTCTCTTCAACCTGATCATGGCTAGATCGATCAGTTTCGGGTCAAATAGGAAGAGCTAGAAGATTCCACCTCTGGAAAGCGCCTACACCTAATGGCTTAAGCCGCTGTTCCCATTTCCTCGCTGACCCATTCATATTGGTATAAAGACATGTCAAACATATTGAATGGGCTTCAGAGACAAGGATTTCAGATAAATTCAAATATATTGGAGTTCATTAAGAATCATCGTGCTACTTTAGAAAAAATAGGTCTTCTTATGCCAGGTATACTGGCACACGTGAATCTGAAAGAAGCCTATGATCTTCTGAGGAAATCTTATTTCCTGAATAAGGATATAAAGGATGTTTGTATCCTTAGTGATATCTTTAAGGAATTAGCAAATAGGGTGCAGACAGCTAGGTATGAAGATTTCATAATCAGGCTAGCGTCCGCATACGAGGGTTATGTCTTT
Source organism: Capsicum pubescens (assembly GCA_030864215.1). Classification (NCBI taxonomy): domain Eukaryota; kingdom Viridiplantae; phylum Streptophyta; class Magnoliopsida; order Solanales; family Solanaceae; genus Capsicum; species Capsicum pubescens. Next base: position 262,626,120 of record CM061538.1, read on the forward strand.
TATCTGCCTGCCTTTATGGACTTCCGTGGAAGAATCTACCGCAGTGGTATCTTGCATTTTTATGAGAGTGATTTAGCAAAAAGTTTCATTCTATTTTCCAACGATCCCCCTTATAAATATTCTCAGGTAAGAAAGCAGAACCTCACCTCTTTCTGTTGCTGAACATAAACCTACTTTAGATCCATTAGAGCATGTAGATCTACTAGACTACAAATAAAGAATCTTTGACTTCCTCCCGAGCGAGAGCGATCAAAGGAATGACAGAGGGAAAGCAAAATTAGAAAGAAAAAGGATCGAGACAGGACTCTCTTAGCATAGGCTTTCAGCCATTTCTTCCTATAGTAAGTGGAACAATAGCCAGCCCCTAGACTCGATGAAGTGAATAAAGTTGTATCCGGTAAGATTTTACTAGTATTGTATTCGAATCCCAATTTATTATTGAATATGGTAAGCTTTTCTAATTCATTGTTGGAATATTCTAGTTCTTTTCGTACACTATCTTCAATAGTCAATTTATTGAAATGATTAACATTGATAAAAAATATGCTTATCGAATTATTTATAGTCAGTATTACTCTTTCTTTTGTACTATACTTTATCAAGAGTGGTGATACAAATTACTTTCATATTCTAATCAAAGAAGTATCTAAGTATCTGGGTGTGGATTTTCTAGATTGGTTTAGACGTCCTGAGGTTATAGAAGATGTCTCACAATCAACTTTTCTAGAATTATGCGGGGCGGCAAGGCCATGTTGTTCAGTTGGAAGCCTAAGCCAAGAAGGTACGAACGAAGTGAGGGCCCCCTTTAGAAGATAGGGGGCGGCTTTCTTGTGGTAGTAATTGTGAACATCTCTTCTCTTCTCTTAGCGTGCACAGTTTGCTTACATGCCGCCTTAGGCACATCTCTCTTTCTTAGTTTCACACTGGACTAATGATAATGAATGAAAGTCAGTCTTTTAGTAAACGTATATAAGCATCTCTTTAGTGTATAAGCAATTCTTTAGTGGTTGCACCAACTTATATCAGAGTAGGGAAAACAGAGATGCTGGTAATTATATATGTAGTAATAAATGCCCGACCTTTCTAGTGGAGCAATCCTATGGTTAGGAACGTGACACATCAATCCTTTGTACCGAAGTAAGGTTGACTGCGGACGATAGTTATACGTCCACCAATAGTCAAAATTGAGAAATTGTACAGATTCAATTCGACGATTCATGTCTTCATTGGTAACTAATCACCTTTTCACGAGCTGGGCTCGAACCTGCGCTTCTCTGTGACGGAGTGCATTCTGGAAATGTAGTTGGAGATCAGTCTGTCGACCAGTGCTTGAACTAAGATTATTTCAAAAGAGAAAGGGAATGAGTCTGAAAAGACAGGTCGAGAAGGGTTACGAGCTCAAACATATGCTTGTACTTGTTTTCCTTTGCCTTGCTAATCTTTTCTTTTATTGCTTTCGGACTAGCCTGAGAATTAGAGATTTTGGGTGGTTCGGCTGGCTGATAGACCCCTATTGTATTGGAATTAGGCGCCCATCTTTTTACTGTTGTCAATGAATCTCTTCCATGTTTGATTCTACTCTATGTTAGAACATTTCTGTGAATGCTATTCTGATCTAAGTGGTCTTATTCTTTATCCCGTGCTAGGAAGCATTACTCCTCTTTTCATTCCAAATTCAAGAATACGACCGATACGATTAATTGGTCTGTGAGGCTGGACCAGGTACGATGAATGAATCTATATCTGTGCACGGAATATGCTGTCCGGCGGCCGCTCAACTGTTCGAGCGCAATGCAGTGGTGTTGGTTCCGATTTGACAAAGGTAGAATGCCTGGTCGAAGGTCCAGTATAGTAGGTAGCAGGCGTGTTCATTTTAGAAATTGTCAATAGAATCGAATGATTCTATCCGAGGGATCTTTCCCCCTTTCAGAATTGCTTAGAATTATTTTTAATTCTGATGAATTATTCATTCTAATCGCCATTAGAAATCTAAAATCTAGTAGTAGTATTTTTTTTATTTTTGAATTATTTCAATTGAATTTATTTTGATTATTTTAGTTTTGATTATTTTAGTATTTAGAATTTTATTTCAATTTCTTTCACTTTTATTTGATTCATTGTTAAGATGAGATATCCTTATCTCCCTCCCACCAAGACAGGAAATTAACAAATTAGAAATCTAGTAAGATCAAGCAGAAAATTGTTTTTTATCCATGGAGTCCCAAGAAGGTAAGAACTCCAACCTGTCCGATGCTTCTTCTTCTGGATGCGCTCTACATTCACCAAGCTCATAAACTCTCAATTGACTCCAAAATCATTGTTGATTGCTTCAATGAAAATAAAGAAGCCCCTAAAATTACCCATACCTAGACTCATGGTGGAGCTTCATTTCATACAAATTATCGGGAACTGCTGGGTGCGGCATATTCATGGACTGGCAAAGAGAACTCTCAATTTGATCAGGAGAGCCTAGAGAGCTCTCTATCTTTCCCCAAATTCCATAGCACAAATACACCAGTACAGGAATATACCGAGTATGTAGATGAGGTTGGATAATGCAAGGGTTCATGCATGCATAATATCTAAACTGAATAATCATGAAGATGCTGCATGATAACACATACATGAATGCACAAACCATGAATAGAATCATCGCAACTCTAGATACTAAAACTCGGATACCACTTTATCACAGACTGAACTCACTACTGATACTGAGATACTGAATCACTGACTCATCTGATACTGATAACTGAAAGTCTGGATGTACTTATATCAAGGACTAAATTCTGAGCTTACTGCTTTCGACTGACAGAATTAGAGATCAACTTTTCTAATAGATTATTTCGGAAGCGATTAGCAAAGATAAGAAGTATGATTATATCTGAATCAGATAACAAGAATACTCAATAAAAATCTGATATTGTGATCAAGACTGTCTGGCGGCATATCTCTAAATATGACATAAAATAACTGTATATGAGACCAAACCTATCTAATGGGATGGTCCATGAAGCAATGAAACTATCCGAGTTCCTTATAAAGATAGATGACTGTATCTGACAATCCTGATTTCTGAAGATTGATACTAAAACTTAAACTGTAACTGTGGGAAATAGCTACTTAACCGACATGCCAGAACCTACCACAGGTGGGGTCCAAACTGTAACCCCAGCTGTAAGGGTGTCAATACCGTGCCACGAGTAAAGACATCTCTCTGGTCAATCCTCTCTGATGGATGACCCTTACCAGGAAGTCGACCTAAGGAAACATAATAGTCAAATACTCTCTCTCTGAAGGTGACACCCTTTACTGACGGTGACTCCTATATCCTACGCTGGCTATGTAGTTTTGAAGTATAAGGATTGCTACTACCGACTCCAGCCTCTTTTGTTGATGGGAAAAGCCGCCATCCCTTCCCTCACTTTGTGATAGTTTCCACTCCCAACTAAAAGAATCTGACTGAATCCTTAACTGATAACAACTAAACTATCTGATACTGATCATGTTTCTCAAAATATCTGACTGAGTTACGCTGAGATTACTTAGTTCCGTATCTGATGAAAATGGTATTGAATTATGGTATCTGACTGATGATACAGAGCTTGAATAGATTACTCGAATTGCTTCTAAGATTAGAATTGAATCACTTGAATACTATTAGATCAGAGCTGATTACAGGACTGAGGCTATATTACTAGTGATACAGAGATTACAGAGATAACTGAGATTACTGAGCTTTTATTAAGTTCTGAACTTGTCTGAGGATATAGAGTTCTATAGTTCACTGTGTTATGAGAATCATGTCTAGACTAAAATTATCGAGAAACTGACACGGGCTCTAGACAACAGCTCTATTATTGGGTATAAATACCCCCAGGACACGATAGCATAAAAGTAAAGAATAATCATTCTTGACTAGTCATCACCACAATCATTCATTCATCATCACTAACATTCGTTCATCATCAGAAGCATTCATTCATCATTACAATCATTAAAGCATCTCACAATCATCAAAGAATCTCTTCAAGTAATATGAATCATGTCATATGTTCATTCCCACAATCATTAAGACATCACCTCAAGCATTTAAGGATCACAAATGTCTATTCATCATCACAGTCTCCAAGGGGTCACTTTAAGCATCTCGAAATCATAATCATATAATAACATAGGGGAAACATGCTACTAGATTGTACTCCATTCAACCAGGTTTTACCTCAAATATTTCATACCTATATCAGTCTTGACATGTGTTTGGATATCACATGGCTTGGGGAAACTTCATACTATCATGTCATAATTTACTTGCTAACCACTTGGCATGTATTTAAAACTTAGCATATATCAAGAGCACATAATTGGGGAATTTACTACTCTCACATCTCCACTTGTTCACTAAGGTCCTTCAACAAAACACTAGACATGCATGGGTTCACACTTATTTGGGGATTTCCTACTACCATGGAATAATTCATTTACTTGGGCATTTTATCAAACACTAGGCATGCATAAACTAACTCACAATTTGGGATTTCCTATTCAACATACTATAATGGACCTTATGCTTCACCTAAGCTCTTTATCAAACCTATGGGGGACATGCTTCGCTTATTCAACCATTTCTACACCCAAAAGTCATAAACACATCACATAGAAAGCAACATAAGGAAAATTCATCACAAATATCACATGGATTCAACCTACTAGGGTCAAAGCTCATGAATCTTGTAAACAAACATGAATCAAAACTCAACAACACATATAACATCAATTTCAACTCATACAAATCATGGAATCTCATAAACATAAAATCTTCATATTTTAAAATGGGTTCTTGAGCTTCTTGGATGAAAAGGACCCAAGAATCAACATCTACATACCTTAATCTTTGAAATTGGATGAATTCTAATGCTTGAGACTCTATCCGCACTTGTAATAAATGATTCTTGAAGCCCACACTATGAGGAACTTGATTCTTGAAGAAATTTTACAGAATTTATGGATGATTTTTGGAAGATCAGGGTTCTTGAATAAAACTCTAGATATTTTCTCTTAAGGTAATTGGAAGAGTAAATGATGAAATTAGGGATTGGATGGGGTTCCTCATATTTAAAAAGACCTCCAAAAGATGGGAAAAGACTAAAATACCCTTGTAAAAACATCCTTAAATTGTTGGGAAAAAATAGCTGACGACATCCGTGACAAGCCGTCAAGCTGGTGATAAGTCGTCACAAAATGTCGTTACAAAAGGGTGAAATTTTGATTTTCTGGTTAAGGTTGATGACATTGGTGATAGTCCATCACGGGCGTGATGGATTATCACAAAATGTCATCACTAGGGTAGAAATCTACCCAGGGATAACGACATTGGTGATAGGTCATCACGGGCGTGACGGCTTATCACGAATGTCGTCACTCAGTTTCCTAACCTGATATGCTGGAGTAAAATAGGCATAACTCCTTGCTCCGATATCAGTTTTTAACGAAATTGGTATCATTGAAAATATAATTCAAAGAGATTTTATTTGATATATAGTAGGTCCTCTAATTCGATATATAAAAGGAGTTATGGTCGATTAAAGTTAACCCAAGTTTTGACGCTCACTAAAACTTGAATGATAGGAAAACTTTCAACTCGTCGTTGAGTTACGGGATCTCTATGATCTTAATTCATGCTCAAATATATTCCCACACTACATAATTGATTAACACACTAAATTACATAGGATTTGAGGCTTTTAAACATCTACGCATATGAATGACAGATTTCCATTCTAGTCCAAAATGTGGGGTATTACATTATCTCCCTCTTGGAATTATTTGTACTCGAATGTTGCTTGATAAGTTACGAGTAATGATCAACTAAACTTACTTAAGGGATGTGAATATCTAGAACATGACTATGCAACAGAAACCACTGACATATAGAGTTATCGCACTGGGCATGCATATCTGATGCATGGAATACTCAACTGAATCTACTCATAGCTGAATTCTCATAACACTCACGCATATCTGATGCATGGACTCATAACTGGGCTGATCTCAAGAATGCATGACTGATCACACACTAACAAGCTGAACTCATTTCTACTAAATGCACATATCTAATGCATGAATGTCCGGCTAAGCAGACTTTCGAAAGCACGACTTGGCAATGCAATAATGACTGACGCTAACTTTATAATGAAAATCTGAGCATGCATCGAGATGAATCTAATGGCATGCAACATCATAATACTATGGGGTATCTCCCCCTTGGGACTTTATGTCCCTCTAAACACACTTCGCTGAAATACTGGGGCGGTGCACGGGGCACCTACAGACTAGGTCATGATTGACCGATCAATATCTGAAACTCATGAATGACTCATGCTAACATATAAGCTTAAAATGGGAGAAAAGGATCTATCAATGTATGTCATAAATATGAAGGGCTCATAACATACCCGGGTCTATTTTAGGGAATCCTTCCCAATCAAGGCGAGCCTGAAGCGCACGAAGTCTACCCCTTTGAGTTAGCATTCTACATTCTCACCTTCTATGGCCTGGCTCACCATACCCAAAGCACACATCACTACCGGCTCTACACACATCTTGGTGGCGCCTGCCACACTCTCCACAACGCAGATGGGTACGAATACCACTAGCACTACTCTGGGCTTTAGAGCTTGGGGTTCCCTCAGATCTGACACCCCCAAACATAGGTGCGGGTACACTACATGAAGACAGAGATAGAATTAAAAATTTCTAACCATACTGAGAACTACTACCACCTTGATACCCTAACTGCGAGAAACCACGACTATTTGTCTTGGCTCTCTTACTCTCTCTATCCTTCATCTTATCTGCCTCAATCTATTGTGCATAAATCATTAGCCTAGAAAGATCCATATCTCTATTGAGTATAGCAGCTCTACACTCTTTCAACATATAACTCGACACCCCATATAAAAACTTACTCATACTCGCTCTAGGGTCAACTACCAAGTCGGGAGCATACTTAGCTAATTGGTTAAACTTAAGACAATACTCTTTCACGATCATGGAACCTTGCTTTAGGTTCATGAACTCTTCTACCTTAGCTTCTATCATCTCTAGCGAGAAAAACCTATCTAGAAAGGCACTCTGAACTCTAGCCAAGTCACGGGAGCTGCATTCTCCCCTCTACTCTTCTCCCACATCACTACCCAATCATGAGCAATATCTTTCAGCCTATAAGATTCTAACTTAACACTCTCCTCCTCAGAAATATGCATAATATAATCTGGGTGATCTTCTTCACCTCCACTAGATAAAGATGTGGATCCTCACCTACTACTGACCCAAAGAATTCTGGCTGGTTTATTTTTATGAAATTTCTAACCCTGGCTATGGTAGAATTCCCATCTTGCTGAGGTGGGGCTGCAGCCTGGCAATTGCCCTGAACATTAGTCACAACTTGGGTTAGCGCCTGGAAAGTTTCCCGAAACTCTATATGTGACACACTCTTATTCTCAGGATCTACAGGCTGAGGGGGCTGATCATCAACCCCACGGACAATATCTCTGCAAGGAGGCATACTCTGTAATTAGAAGAAATAAGTGGATTAGACTAAGAACCAACTTGAGCTTATGCTCACTCGCATGAAATGATCACTGAAAGAAGGGGAATTGCTCCTAAGAACATCCTGTAGCCTCTTGTACATAAATGTGGAGCGCTACACACCCATGCACAAGACTCTACCAGATGCGGCTTTTCAGACACCTTAGGACACTTTTGAACCTTAGGCTCTGATACCAATTTTATAATGCCCCAGGATTCTATCCCGAGATGTCACATGGTGCTTATGACCCCGAAGTACCACAAGCTAACCCTTAACTGATATCTATACCTGTACACTGCATAATATCTAAAATAAATACGGAAACTAGCCACAAGGTTCAACATATCTATGAATACTCGTAATACAGAAAACTGAATACTAATACATCCATCTGAAAAGCCTCTAAACTGTCTGAACTGTGGAGTTGATGGGATAGGTCCCCAACTAACTCCGTCAACTGAAAATAAACAAAGTCTAAAGAAATAATAGTAAACTGAGATTCGTCCTCAAAAGAAGAGGACTCACTGCTACTGCTGCTGACTGGGACTGAACTACTGAGGATACTCTGGGTTCAGTTCCTCTGAACCTATGGTGTCAAATAAAACACTATAACGCAAATACGTCAGTACAGGAATGTATTGAGTATGTAGATGTGGTAGGCTAATGCAAGGGCTCATGTATGCACAATATCTAAACTGAATAATCATGAAGATGCCACATGATAACACATACATGAATGCACAGATCATGAACATAATCATCGCAACTCTAGATACTGAAACTCGGATACCATTTTACTGCAGGCTGAACTCACTATTGACACCGAGATACTGAATCACTGACTCATCTGATACTGATAACTGAAAGTCTGGATGTACTTACATCAAGGACTAAATTCTGAGCTTACTACTTTCGACTGACAGGATTAGAGATCAACTTTTCAAATAGATTATTCCAAAAGCGATTATCAAAGATAAAAAGTATGATTATATCTGAATTTGACAACAAAAATACTCAATAGAAATCTGATACTGTGATCAAGCCTGTATGGCGGTATATCTCTGAATATGATATCAAATAACTGTATATGAGACCAAGACTATATGACGGGATGGTCCATGAATCAATGGAACTATCTGAGTTCCTCATACAGATAGATGACTGTATCTGATAGTCCTAATTTTTGAATATTGATACTGAAACTGAGATTGAATCTGAAACTGAAACTGTAACTGTGGGAAGTAGCTACTTAACCAACATGCCCCAACCTACCACAGGTGGGGTTCAACCTGTAACCCCAACTAAAAAGGTGTCAATACCGTGCCACGGGTAAAGACCTCTCTCTGGTCAATCCTCTCTGACGGATGACCCTTACCAGGAAGTCGACCTAAGGCAACATAATAGTTAAATACTCTCTCTCTAGAGGTGACAACCTTTAATGATGGTGACTCTTGTATCCTGCATTGGCTATGTAGTTTTGGAGTTCAGGGATTGCTACTAACGACTCCGGCCTCTCTCGCTGATGGGAAGAACCGCTATCCCTTCCCTCGCTCGGTGCTAGTTTTTACTCCCAACTAAAAGACTCTGACTGAATCCTTAACTTACCACAACTGAACTGTATCTGATACTGATCATGTTTCTCAAAAGATCTGACTGAGTTACGCTAACATTACTTAGTTACGTATCTGACGGATATGGTATTGAATCATGTTATCTAACTGACGATACAGAGCTTGAATAGATTACTTGAATTGCTTCTGAGATTAGAATTGAATCACTTAAATACTATTAAATCTGAGATGATTACAGGACTGAGGCTAGATTACTAGCGATGCAGAGATTATAGAGATAACTGAGATTAATGAGCTTTTCTTAAGTTTTGCACTTGTTTGAGGATACAAAGTTCTATAGTTCACTGAGTTCTGAGAATCATGTCTTGACTGAAATTATCGAGAAACTGACACAAGCTCTAGAAAACAACTCTATTGTCGAGTATAAATACCCCCAGGACTTGATAGCATAAAATTAAAGCATAATCATTCTTGACTAGTCATCACCACAATTATTCATTCATCATCACAAGCATTCGTTCATAATCATAAGCATTCATTCATCATCATAGTCATTAAAGCATCTCACAATCATTAAAGCATCTCATAATCATCAAAACATCTATTCAAGTAATTAGGAATCATGTCATATGTTTATTCCCACAATCATTAAGATATCACCTCAAGCATTTAAGGATCACAAACGTCTATTCATCATCACAGTCTCCAAGGGGTCACTTTAAGCATCTCAGAATCATAATCATATAATAACGTAGGGGAAACATGCTACTAGATCATACTCTATTCAACCAGGTTTTACCTCAAATATTTCATACCTATATCAGTCTTGACATGTGTTTGGATATCACATGGCTTGGGGAAACTTCATACTATCATGTCATAACTTACTTGCTAACCACTTGGCATGTATTAAAAACTTAGCATATATCAAGAGCACATAATTGGGGAATTTACTACTCTCACATCTCCACTTGTTCACTAAGGTCCTTTAACAAAATACTAGACATGCACGGGTTCACACTTATTTGGGGATTTCCTACTACCATGGAATAATTCATTTACTTGGGCATTTTATCAAACACTAGGCATGCATAAACTAACTCACAATTTGGGATTTCCTATTCAACATACTATAATGGCCCTTATGCTTCACCTAAGCTCTTTATCAAACCTATGGGGGACATGCTTCGCTTATTCAGCCATTTCTACACCCAAAAGTCATGACCACATCACATAAAAAGTAACATAAGGAAGATTCATCACAAATATCACATGGATTCCACCTACTAGGGTCAAAGCTCATGAATCTTGTAAACAAACATGAATCAAAACTCAACAACACATATAACATCAATTTCAACTCATATAAATCATGGAATCTCACAAACATAAAATCTTCATATTTTAAAAAGGGTTCTTGAGCTTCTTGGATGAAAGGGACCCAAGAATCAACATCTACATACCTTAATTTTTGAAATTGGATGAATTCTAATGCTTGAGACTCTATCCGCACTTGTAATAAATGATTCTCGAAGCCCACACTATGAGAAACTTGATTCTTGAAGAAATCTTGAAGAATTTATGGATGATTTTTGGAAGATTAGGGTTCTTGAATAAAACCCTAGATATTTTCTCTTAAGGAAATTGGAAGAGTAAATGATGAAATTAGGGTTTGGATGGGGTTCCTCATATTTATAGAGACCTCCAAAAGATGGGAAAATACCAAAATACCCTTGCAAAAACGTCCTTAAATTGTTGGAAAAAAATAGCTGACGACATCCGTGACAAGCCGTCAAGCTGGTGATAAGTCGTCACGAAATGTCCTCACAAAAGGGTAAAATTTTGATTTTCTGGTTAAGGTTGACGACATTGGTGATAGGCCATCACGGGAGGGACGACCTATCACAAAATATCATCACTGGGGTAGAAATATGCCCAGGGATCACCACATTGGTGATAGGTCATCACGGGCGTGACGGCTTATCACGAATGTCGTCACTCAGTTTCCCAGCCTGACATGCTGGAGTAAAATAGGCATAACTCCTTGCTCCGATATCGGTTTTTGACGAAATTAGTATCATTGGAAATATAATTCAAAGAGATTTCATTTGATATATAGTAGGTCCTCTAATTCAATATATAAAAGGAGTTATGGTCGATTAAAGTTGACCCAAGTTTTGACGCTCACTAAAACTTGAATGATAGGAAAACTTTGAACTCGTCGTTGAGTTAGGGGACCTCTATGATCTTAATTTATGCTCAAATATATTCCCACACTACATAATTGATTAACATACTAAATTACATAGGATTCGAGGCTTTTGGATCATCTACGCATATGAATGATGGATTTCCATTCTAGTCCAAAATGTGGGGTATTACATGAAAGGTAGCCCAAAACTCTGCATGTGAGACATTCTCATTCAAAGGATCTGCGGGCTTAGGTGGCTGGTTATCATTTATGTATGCATTAGCTCGATGAGGAGGCATTTTCTATCATGTGAAAGAACGAGTTAGAGACAAATAGAGATACCGAATGCATGATAGATCATGAAAGAAGAGATTATTTCCTAAAATGCTCCATAGCCTCTTGCTCATAGATGTGGCGCGCTTTACACCGATGATCAAGACTCTACGTAGCGCGGCTTGTCTGACTCCCTAGGACTCTCTAAACCTTAGGCTCTGATACCGAGTTTGTAATTCCCCAAAATATGATTTCCGAGATGACACACGGTGCTCTAAACTACGAGTAGTCCTGAGCTAACCCTGGCTGCTTTCTACTAAATCTAAATCTCAAAATAGGGGAATATGAATGTAAAATCAAAATAAATACAAAAAACTGTCTGAATTATCTGAGTATATCTAAAAACACTAATCTCCTCATTTGATAAAGCAAATACTGAAAATCTAAATACTGTAACTAAAATCTAAAACTAAATTTAGTTGTCCAACAAGCCTCTACTGACTGAATCTAGAAAGTCACTAGGACAGGCCCCAGCTGACTCAAACTGTCTGAAATGAATACTGAATCATCTACTAATAAATTGGAAATCTGAACAGCTAAGACCCCAAACTATGAGGACTCACCAACTGCAAGATATAAATGAGATGCTCAAAACTTACTCACACTGTTGAGACTGAGAACTTGAACCTACATTATGAGACAATGTAACACATATACGTATATGTGGATCAGTACTTTGAGGATGTACTGAGTATATGGGGGTGAATGCATAAGTAAAACATCATCTCATAATCATCATTTATAAAATAATGCATAATAAATGTAAATGACTTACATAAGCTGGAATATCTAAAATACTGAAATACGTAGCAATAAGGAGTAAAACACACTTTATAAATCTTGTGAGCCATACATTTAGTTCTAAAAGCTGTACTTGTATTCTCTCTTTAAATCATACTGTCTAAGTGTAGAAAGGACTATTTCTTAAATCTTAGATTTCAAAGCTGAAAACTGTAGCTAAAGTCTTTCTGTAAAGCATAGTCTGAACAAATTCGTAAGCCCTTACACACAATTTTCTAAAAGCTTTTCTATTATTCTTTTATATTAGAGAAAATACTTTATCTTCAGGGTTTAGAAATCTAAAAACTTATTCTGCATAGGAGGTTCTTCTTACCTGTCACGACCCAAATGGCCATGAGTGGCACCCATACTAATCTTCCTATGAGAGAATCATCTAAACCGAACCATTACCCAAATACTTAGTCAATATTAGATAATATTATTATAAAATTCAACATAATAACAAATATACAGGACTAATTATTATTAATGCGGAAATTCAAACAAACTACTTACTAAAATTTCCAAGATCCGAAAGTCATCGTACAAGAACTACTAAAAAAGATCATATCTAAAGTGATATCCAAAAATAAAGTAAATAAAGAATGCTTCATTGCCCGAAAGATGGAAAAGAACAAATAAGATGACCCATGGTAGCCTGGATACGGAGTGCTCACCCTTGGATCAAAATCTGCTATCAAACTCTAGAGGTGAGGTCATGTCTGAGCCTAGAACACTTTCTGCACTCAACAAAAGAAGAGTACAAGGTAGTATTAGTACAATCCACTATGTACTGATAGGTATCATAGGCCAACTCAATTTAATAGCATGTACACAACATAAATCAAATAACAAGTAGACAGGCATCGTCACACAACAAATATTCAATGAATCAACAATACAACAACAACAGGTCAAACAGTACTTACAAACAAGCCACATAACCATCAAGAGTATCAACCATACTGTAAACATCCATAGAAATAACACAAATATGTACGTACACACATGCTATGGGACTTATTTTTTCCCAAATAGTCATGACCTGCAGGGACCAATCTATGTTCATATACAGTACCGGCGTGGTACCCGATCCAACATAAATATAAAAAAGTATTACCAATATCAATTTACACAATCTCACAGCATGCCACACAATATTCCAAGTTTACAAGTACACTTAAAGTCATAAGGAAATTCCATCAAGTCAATTTTTAATAAATATTTATACACGAATCAACAATCCAAACATCAACAATTTCAAGCATGTCCGAATACCAATCCATAAGTATCCAATTTAGGAGCATACACACAATTAAGTCGAGTCTAAACTCCAATTAAACCATAACCTACCTCAACCAAAGAATCCAAAAGCAAGCTAATCTTCAAAGGTCTTGCCCTTCAGTAAAGCTTCCGAATGATTCAGATCTGTCCAAATATATAATCCCCATGAAAATACAAATCTAATAACACCTGTTTTATTATATTCTTCCACAAAAAAAAGAATCTAAACGTAAAACCTAATTTGTAAAAGAAAAATACAATTCCTACGTGATAAGTAATTTCCCAGAAAAAGAAACTCGGACTGGAACTAGGCAGGAACGAAACTCGTACTGTAATAGCATTCACAATGCCAAAGATTTTTCCTACCACCGTTCCTTAGCCTATGATTGAATTTTCTAATTGAATGATACAATAAGTAATGATTAGTTGTAATCATTACAGTGGATCATACCTGCAGTATATCCCAATTCGTGTATTTCCAATTACAGAAAGTAAAAAATCATGCAACTCCTTAGGTTTTAATATTCTATTGCATTATTGTGTATCAATTAATTGAATCTACTCTAACCTCAGACTATTGAGCACCTTCTCTTCCCAACTCAATCACGCGCAAGTTGTCTTTTGTATGCACTTCTGTTACCATTCAAAGTTAAACCTACTGACTTTAATTAATCTCAACGTGGGTTATGGGAGAAGAAAAATAGTTGTAGTTTTAACCTATTACTATTAATTAAATTAATTATTTAAAATACCCAAAACTTGTAATAATTCCTCAGAATTTGTTTGAAACCCCATAGAAATAAATTAAATGTGTATATTGACTAAAAAGTACATTTCGGACCTATTGAAAATACTATGACACTAATCATAAACTGTCTCGATCAAAGGTTGATTATTATTGGGTTTAACTTTCTCAACTCAATTACTCTGTTAATGACTTAAATTACTCCTGATCACCTACAAAAAATAGTACTACTCTACCCGTGAGTCATAATTCATGTATATAATTACAGAGAACGCTAAAATAGGGAAAATGAGAAAATTTTATAAATGATCGGGAGGGTCGTTACATCAGATACCAATTAAACAATCGTTCGTCCCCGAATGACAAACAAGTGGCAAGAAGAGGAAACAAGTAGGTATCTGATTCATCAAAAAGATGTGGTTACTTGCTACGCATGTATGCTTTGGTCTCCTAAGTGGTCTCCTCAATAAGACGATTCTTCCACTGGACCTTTACAGATGCAATCTCCTTAGTCCTCAACTTACGGACAACTAAATACCTAACTGAGCCTATGTGTACCCCCACCACCCAGACTCGAAAGATTTAATCAGTATACAACAACACAAGGCATATTTTTCACCCATATATATGCAAAAGTCCTATACCGGCTGATAAATATAGGTGTATACTGGTGATAGGTGATGCGCATGCAGGAATGAATACAAAGTACACAATCAATACCACAACTCATCATAACTATCCTCATCAGGACCATCATCATCGTAATCAACCTCCCGCCTTGCTGGATATCAACACATCATCAATATTATCCTACGGCCTTATCAGGTATCAATATATTATAAATGTATCCTCCGGCCTTGTCGGGTATCAACATCATCATGATAGTATCCTCCGACCTTGCCGGGTATCAATATCATCACAATAGTATCCTCCGTCCTTGTCGGGTATCAACATATCATCATAATAGTCATTACCGAATAACATACACTTAAATACTCAGAAAATAGTCATATCACCATAGAATATCTATCTAGTCAATACTTCCCAACTACTCGTTATTAGCTAACCAACACTTATTATAATAGAATCATTAGTTCACTAGTCATTACATAACCTCTAGCTATTACCTAAACATTAGCCTTCACATAATCCTTATTCTTGGGATAGCAACTAACTACTATTTATTTTATAGCCAACATCTAACATCTAGTCAAGGTTCATCACTAGAACAAAACTGTCATTTATCCATCATTCATTATTATCAACTAATCATCCTATATCCGTTAATCATTACTAGACAACACATTACTACTTATCACCTAACCATCTTTTACTAACTGACTCCATTCATTATCTAACCATCGTTTACCAACTAATCCTTGCTTAACCATTCATTGGTTAACCATTTAGCAACTATTCAAAGTTATTAACTAGTCACCTCTTATTACCAACATCTCTTAATATCTAGCCTCATTAACATACAACTCCTCGTTTATCGACTTATCAAAATCACAAACTTAGTCATCAATACTAACTAATCTTCACCGCTAGACCCAACCTCACCATAAGTCACACATTAACCATCGCTAGCTACCATGTTTCAACTAAGCAAGTTCATTAACTAATACATTAGATTTCTAGCCATCACCAGTATCTAATCAATAAAGTTGTAAGCAACATACCGCATCGTCCTCCGTCTCACACCAGAGAGATGTGTATACATATATGTATTCATAAACTGTAATCATATCCTTTACACTGATAAACACTCTCCGAATATTCAATCATTATTATAACACAGTCCTTGGACCATTAATTTATTCGAAATAGTCACAACAATATAATCACGGCCTTAGACCCATATACATATCCGAAATTCATATCGATAATCATATTTATAAGTCGTAACATATCTCTAATCATCTCACATATAGGAGGTATCTCACATATTGAAGGAATAATATAAATAAACATGTTATCGTCTATAGGAGATCTTATATCGATTGATAGGTCATACATCATGACTATGGGGAATATCACCTCTCTAGGCCAATTTGCATATCTAAGAAGAAATAGCATTTTTATAGGCCAATTATCAAGTCTAAGAGGAAACAACATCTCTATAGGCCACATAATGTATCTAGGAGAAATATCATCTCTAAATATCCAATATCACTTCCATAAGAAGTATCATAACTATAACTCAAATCCCACAATCCGGGAACATCAATACAAGTTACCAAGTTATGAAGTAACCTTATTCTAAGGTTTACTAGCCTCATCTATGTCTAACATCCACAACTTATTCCACAAGACTTAACACAAGTTTAGGCCTAAGTGGGCAAGATGATCCCACTTATAATCCTCAATTTCCATAAATAGGCACACTGTGCTCCAAACCAGGTTAAGGTATCTATTTTATCTTCTAAATGTCAAGTAAGTCATATTCAAGCCTAAGATAGATACTTCGACTAGAACCAAGGTACTCAAGTCAACTCTACCCAACTTACGATTTCAAGACTACTACACTAGCCCAATAAGGCTAAATATACAAATCATGCTTCAATTACTAAAACCACATCCCAAACATAGGTTTACATCATAGCCATGCTACAACTAATCTAAACTAGAGAGGAAAAGCAATAGGATTCAAAAGAGGTAGAAAAATGCCATTTATGGGTCCCATAGAATTAGAGCCTACAACACATTATCCTCCACAATATTGTTAATATCCATCTAATCATCATACCTTAACCACTCAACAAGAAATATCCACCAAGTATCACTCAAGAAAATATCAATCATGCCATTTAATAATTTATTTGTTCTCCCATTCAGGGTCATCACTAATTATTTTATGAATGTAACTAAGCCATTTGATTCTGCATTGCCACTATCATGAAAATTACTATCCTTTAAAAGTGTCATATATCAGCCAACTTTATGGGACATACAAATGTATAATTCAACCACAAGGTCAAGTCAATAATAATTTATATTCTCAAAATTTTTTCTAATGCATAAATCCATAGCTACAACTTATGTCCTGACAATCACTAACTCAATATATTTTGATGACAAACACTTCATGGTCAAGCAAACCTTTCTTATCTTATATCACTTATACCAATTTAAGATATATAGAGTCATTCTTATTTCTACCTAACAATAGTTTTATTATGGTCTTTACTGAACTATTAATCACCTCAAGAGTGGTCCCCACACTACTAGCACATAAGCAAGGCCAAACAAAATAAATCGATTATAGGTCATTGACAGTCTCATCACCAATATCACATTCCAGACAAATCATCGATCAAATTCCGTACGGTATCAACAACCTCTTCTAGTCTATATTACTTTTATTTAAAACTCATTATTTTGCCAAGCATTAAGAATTCGTTCACATAAGGAACTCAAAGATAATGTCACTTAGCTAGTCCTCACAAGGAACCCATTATAGTTTCAATAATAGAACTGCACAAAAATTCTAAATACAGTTTCAATGGCCGAACCACACAAGGATCCTCAAATAATATCAAATAATCGAACTACACAAGAGTTCATCACCAACATCATTAACAAAAACGTCTCATTACAAAAAACACATATCACCTCAGTCTTTTACTCATGTCACTTTTTCACCATTTTTTCTCGACATCACATTCTCATATCATCCTCTCAATTCTCATACCATCAATCTCATCAGTATAATAGTACCAAAAATAACTAAGCACCATAAAATTTCTAGTTTCACAATAACCAGAAATCAAATAATCCCATCACATTTATCAACCAAAAAAACTAAGTCAATTTTCATCACTTAACAAAAATAATTCACAACAATGACAAAAATCTAGCAACACAAGTTTAGTCAAATATCAAACATAAGAAATCAATAAGTTCACAACTTTTGCAAGTCTTTACCTAGTAACAATAATTTTTAGACCTTATTAACAAATACCAATTAAAATCTCCTAGATTTTTATTCAAAATTATTAAGATACCAATTGAAATTGTCTAGATACCAATTGGATTCAATCCAATAGTCCAAGATTAGGATGACACAATGGAGAGAAAGAAAGGAAAATCACTTCTACATGCCTCATAGACTTACAAAAATTAGGTGTGGAGCCCTACACACCAATCTACGAAACTCTACTTGATATTGCTCTTATTAACAGATACCAATTGGAATCGCTAGATACTAAATGAATTTAAGTAACAGCATGTAAGAAAGAAGAATTTGGATTTTCCTAGTGTCCTATAGCCTCTCAAAGAAAAGTATAGACATCTCCGTACCATTCCGTAAGACTCTACTAGACATATTCTTGTACGATGAGATCGACAAACCTAGGGTTTTGATATCAACTTTGTCACGACCCAAATGGCCATGAGTGGCACCCACATTAATCTTCCTATGGAAGAACCATCTAAACCGAATCATTACCCAAACACTTAGTAAATATTAGATGATATTATTAGAAAATTCAACATAATAATAAATATCCAAGACTAATTATTATTAATGCGGAAATTCAAACAAAATACTTACTAAAATACCCAAGACCCAAAAGTCATCGTACAAGAACTACTAACAAAGATCATATCTAAAGTGATATCCAAAAATAAAGTAAATAAAAAATGCTTCATTTCTCGAAAGATGGACAAGAACAAATAAGATAACCCATGGTATCCTGGAGATGGAGTGATCACCCTTGGATTAAGGTCTGCTATCAAACTCTAGAGGTGAGGTCATGTTTGAGCCTAGAACACTTTCTGCACTCAACAAAAGAAGAGTACAGGGTAGTATCAATACAAATCACTATGTGCTGGTAGGTATCATAGGCCAACTCAATTTAATAGCATGTACACAACATAAATCAAATAAAAAGTAGACAGGCATCATCACACAATAAATATTCAATGAATGAATAATACAGCAACAACAAGTCAAATAGTGCTTACAAACAAGCAACATAACCATCAAGAGTATCAACCATATTGTAAACATCCATAGAAATAACACAAATATATACACATATGCTATGGGACTTATTTTTGCCCAAATAGTCATGACCTATAGGGAACAACCTATGTTCATGTACTGTACCGGTGTGGTACCCGATCCAACATAAATATAAATGTACCAATGTGGTACCTAATCCAACATAAATATAAACGTATCGACATGGTACCCAATCCAACATAAATTTAAATGTACCGGCGTGGTACTTGATCCAATATAAATATAAAAAAGTATTATCAATATCAATTTACACAATCTCACAGCATGCCACACAATATATCAAGTTTACAAGTACACTTAAAGTCATAAGACAATTCCATCAAGTTAATTTTTAATTAACATTTATACACGAATCAACAATCCAAACATCAATAATTTCAAGAATGTACGAATACCAATCCACAAGTATCCAATTTAGGAGCATACACATAATTAAGTCGAGTCTAAACTCCAATTAAACCATAACCTACATGTAAGACCCCATAAAATTATAAAGCTTAATTAAGTCCTTTAAGCTTGTCAAGGGGTCCCAGACTTAGAAAATTCTGGCTAGGTTCCCAGACTTAGCCTATTATTAGCCTTTGAAAGTTGACAATCTCATTTCGCCCTCTTAATGTCCTTTAATGGTCCGTATTTTTAGTAGTTCATGATTAGGAATGTCAATAGGTGTTCCCGAATAAGTTTTGGATTTTTTGGAACACGTTTAGATTATGTTCGGAGTTCTAAAATAGTGGACCAATGCAATCATGGCGCACCACATTGCCAATCGTGTTGGTCAACATTTGTTCAGGCTTCCAGAGCCAAAACTTCTGAGGCTCAATGCGATTATGGCGTGATGTGTCGAGTATCGTATTGCAGCCATCAATGCACCACATCGCTTATAGCGTCGGCACTCAGTTTTTAGTCATTAAATATCCATATTTTTAAGGGAAAAAAGTTAATTTCCCATCCTTAGATAAATCCAATAACATGTGATTCAGCCATATTACACCCAAGATATAGAGTTTCTCTCAAGAACAAGTTAGGGTTTTCAATTAAGGATTCAAATTCAATACTCAAATTCAAGAATCTCTCTATCAATCTTTGTAAAATCAGGAACTAAGGTATGTCAAGTGTTTATTTATGGATTCCTTTCATCCATGAAGTCCAAGAACCCTCTTTCAAATTATAAAACATGATATTTATGTTGTGGGTTGTTTGTAACCATGTTTATCTTGTTGTATAATTCCCAAGTTGGAATCTTTATGTGTTTTCATGAAACTACGTTAGCATGGAAGATGAAATCCATGAATTAAGTTGTTTATGAGGTGTAATTGATGATTTTACCTATGCCCTAAGTTGTGCATGTAAGGTGTTTGACAAAATGGCTAGGAGGATAGAAATTGGGTATTATAGCTCAATTGTGACTCAAATAATAAATGCATGCTTTATCCTTATGACCAAGACTGACTTCCATGATATTATGTGCATTATGAGTATTTGATGGAATGTTCATGAGATTAGGTTGATGAAAGTATGACATGTCTATATGCAATTCCATCCATGTACAACATTATGACAACCATGTGTTTCATGAAATCCTAACTTATTGTATTATGAATTGTTGATATTGGTTATGTGTTCATGAAGTGTCAAATCTTATTAGTTTTATGCTATCGAGTCCTGGGGGTACTTGTACCCAACAATTTAGCTGTATTCCTAGAGCCAGTATCAGTTTTCACAATACTCCCATTCAAGCTATGAGCATTAGAATTCAATCAGTTATATGACTCAGGAAAACTCAGTAATCTCAGTCAGTTATCCGATCTCAGTAGTATTTCGTCAGTCAAGAGAATTTAGTAAACTCTGTTCAAATCAGCTAAAAGATGCTATCAGTAACAGTTCAATTCAGTTTAACTTAGTTCAATGTCTCTTCAGTTGGGAGTAGAATTCAGCACCGAGTGAACCCAATGATGGGGACTCACCTCTTAGCCAGTATAAAGTATGATCCTTAGAAGCAATCCTTACATTCCAGAACTACGTAGCCAGCATAGGTTGAGATGTACCCTACGAGTTTAAGTATTAGACACCTCATTTGAGTTTTTCCTACTAGAAGGGGTTGACGGAAGAGCTCCCTGTCAGAGAGGGTTTACTCACAGCTTGTCTTTACCCATGGTACGATACTGACACCCTTCCAGATGGGGTTACAGGTTAGACCCCACCATTTTAGTTTCGAGGCATGTCGGTTAGATGATTACCTCCCACAATCTCAGTTTTGGATCCAGTCTTAGTAATAGAACTCAGTTCAGTTCTACAATTTTAGGACTGTCAGATACAGTCGCTCAGTTCAGTAGAAAACTTAACTAGTTCCATCAGAATCAGGACTGTCAGACATAGTCACCCAGTTAATAGCATATTAATTATATGAAATTCATGTTACCAGTATTCAGATTTTAGGACTGTCAGATACAGTCAATCAGACCAGTTCTTCATAATTAGAACTGTCAGACATAGTCATTCCTTTATCAGTAATATGACATCAGTTCCTCAGTACTCAATAGACTTAGTATTTCAGTATCCCAGTATTAATACCCAAACATCAGTAAATCCACGTTATCAGAATTCATGAGTCAGTGTTATCACGACATCAGATACAGTTACATATTCATGCATGTATTCTCACGTTCATGTTATTCAGTCAATTAGTATTGTTCATACATATGAACTATTGCATTCAGCCTACCTCACTTATATACCAGCATATTTAATCGTACTGACATATTTGTGCTATGGTGTTTTAGACCATAGGTTCAGAGAACGCGCTCCAAAGTATCAGTAGCATTCTAGTTTCAGCAGTCAGAGTCAGCAGTGAGTCCTCATCATTTAAAGATGTTATTATTTGACTATTTCATTATTTTAGTACTCAGTTTATTTTAGCAGATGGGGTTAGTTAGGGGATTGTCCCATCAACTCTTTATTCAGACAGTTTAGTTTTAGAGGCTTTACGACTACAACATATTTGGTCAATTATTTCAGTTATTTTGGTATTGTTATACCATATTTCAATTATGTATCAGTATTGAACCTAATGACTTTTTAGTTTATGTTTCCACATTTATGATATTACCATTATTATTTAGGGCTCAGTTACAGATATCAGTCATGGGTTAGCTTGTGGTCCTTCAGGATTATGAGCACCGTGTAGCATTTTGGGTACCAAATTTGGGGTGTTATAAACTTGCTATCAGAGCCTAAGGTTCAATAGTGTCCTAGGAAATTTGAAAAACTGCATCTAGTAGAGTCTTGTACATGGGTGTGTTGTGCACCACACTTATGTACAGGAGGCTATGAGATGTTTTAGGAATAGTTTCCCTTCTTTAAGTATTCATATCGTGTGAGTGAGCATGAGCTCCAGTCAAACTCTTAGTTTAATCCTTTCTTCTCTTCTGTTTACAGAATATGCCTCCCAAAAGGGCTAACAAAAGAGGAACAGGGAATCAATCGGTACCTTAGCCCACCTCTGGATGAGCACATCTCTCATATAGAATTCAGAACTGCATTCACTACTCTAGCCAATTTAATCACAACTCAGAATGACCGGCCAGCTGCTGTTCCACCCAACCTAGTGTCCAATTCTGCTACAGCCAGGATTCAAGACTTCACCCGAATGAATCCTCTCCTATTCTCTGGCTCTAAGTCTGAAGAGGATCCACAGGAGTTCCTTGACCAGGTTCAAAAAGTAACAGATATCATGGGAGTGACTTCCAGTGAGAGTGCAGAGTTAGCCGCCTATCAACTACAAGATATATCCCATACGTGGTTTAAGCAGTGGAAGGTAGACAGGGGTGCAGATACAGAGCCCATAGAATGGGAAGAGTTTGCTACATCTTTCTTAGGTAGATTCTTTCCCCTAGAGAAGAAAGAAGCCAAAGTGTTAGAGTTCATCAACCTCAGACAAGGTAGCATGAGCGTAAAAGAATACTCCCTCAAGTTCACTCAGTTAGACAGGTACGCTCCTCATGTAGTAGCAGACAGTAGATCTAGAATAAATAAATTTGTGTTTAGGATATCAGGTAGAGTGGTTAAGAAGTGTAAGACCGCGATGTTGATTAAGAAGATTGATATATATAGGCTTATGGCCCATGCTCAATAGATTAAGAAGCAGAAACTTAAGAAGAAGGAGAGGGAAAATAAGAGGGCCAGAACTGGTAGTTATAGTTTTTCTCAGCCAGGGTCACAGGGTGGTAACCGTTCTCAGCATAGACAAAAGTTTTCATCCCCAGTTCTATCTTCAGCTAGTGCACCAGGATCGAAGTTCAGAAACTACCATAGAGATAGGGCACCAGGATCTAAGGCCCAGGTTAGTGAGAGAAGGGTTTTTACTCATCCACTTTGTGATGAGTGTGGTAAGCATCATAAGGGTATATATAGAGCCGGTAGTGATGTATGTTTTAGATGTGGCGAGACAGGTCACAAGGTCTAAGATTGTCCTAGGCATGGCCCTATAAGTAAGAACGGTCGTTCTTCAACTCAGTTCGGTCCCCTAATCAGCAGGGTGCCAATTCTAGCGCTATTAATAGGAAACGCCTAAACAGACTCTATGCACTTTAGTCTCGATAGGATCAGGAAAGTCCTCCTGATACAGCCGCTGGTATGTTACAGATCCCTCATTTATATGTTCATGTTTCTTCATATTCAGAAGCTTATTTTTCTTTTGTAACTCTTTGCATAACAATTAATTTTAAGGTCAGATCAAATATTAACAAGACCTTTTTCCAGTCCCCACTCCAGTGAGTCAGTCTAAAACAGCTCGATAGGTATACGGGAACTGTCCAATTATGAAATCTCTGAAATTCAGGCCTTCAGGTTCCAGTAGTAATATCAGTATGTGTAGGAAGTCCATAAGATAAGATAATTCCCAACCCATTCCTCTCTCAGTGCAAAGTTTTGTACTTTAACCATCATGATACTTACGCATGCTTTCCGTTTTAGTCCCACGAATACATCTTATATCCATGAGCTTTTCATAGAATAGTATCTGTTTCAAGTTACTTGTATGAGGAGTCCAAGCTCATCCAATATTGCAGATCATGTTCCATGAATTCAGAAATTCCAAACCTAGTTCGTCCAGCTCTTGACTTATGTACTCATGTCATGCTTTACAGTATGCTTAGCCCACACGATTCATGACTTCACTTCTAGTGTTCAGTCAAACTCAGATTATGCCATCATTACCCTCAATTTAGATCCCTCGGTGAATCTGTAGTGTTAATGTTCCATCCCGCAGGCCTCAGTTATAGTGTCAGTTCAGTAATCAATATTCAGTAAAGGACTCAGATATTCCTACAGAACCATGGCTTTCAGCTATCAGTTACTTAGCCATCAGAATTCAGTACTCTTATACCAGTGTAACCCTCAGTTATAGAAAACCAGCATTCAATCTCAGTTACAGTTTTAGTTCCAGTTACAGTCTCAATTACCATCTTAGCTACAATATTAGTCCCAGTCCTAGTCCAGTAGTCAGATCAGAAACTCAGTTCAGTTTTAAGATTACCCGATCATAGCATATGGCCATTAGTTACTCAGTTATTAGTATTACAGTACCTCAGTTTACAGAATGTTTTTGAATTATGATTAGATGCCTGGTCTTGCATTTTTAATGTAATACAGTTTTCCCTCACTCATTCTCAGTTACCTCATGTTACCCAGTTAGTCATTACCTCCTATGTATAATACCCTATAGTCTAAGTCCAACTATCCAGACTAAGTACAGTTCAGTCTTTCAAGCCCAGTATTCAAATATAAGTTGTTCAGTTAATCAGATAAAGTTAGTATATATTTATGCATTCATGCTCAGAACCCACTTAAATCTTTTCAGCGGTCTCAGTTGCAGTGCGTAAGGTCTAATCACTTTTTCTTAGCTTCAAATCCCGGATATCCAGACGTGATTTAGTTCGTAGGTGCCTTGTGCATCGCCCTAGTTTTCCTCAATATCTCAGCAAAATCAGTATTCTTCGAGGGACCTAGTGTCCCAATGGGGAGATACACGATAATTCCCAGAACTCTCATGACATAAAATATGCTATTATCTCTTCTTGTAATGAATCCAGTATAGAGTAAGGAGGTACTTATAAGTTGACTCTCAAACTCCGACCTCAGCCGTAAGTCACGTATTCAAGGTAATCAGTTCAAATCATGATATCCTGCTCATGTATCACATTCCAGACTTAGTTACGTTCATGTGTTTCTGCTTGTGCATATTAAGTAGGCTCATTAGCATTTTCAATTTAAGGAAACAGTCTCCCTTGAACTTATCCAGTTTCATGCTCAGATTTCTATAATAAACTTGGTATCAATTACCATTGCATATTCAGTTATGCATTCATGAACTAGTTAACCATGCATCAGATATGCATGTTCAGTAAGATACATTCAGTTTATCGGTCATGTCAGTCATAGAATCATGTTCCAATTCTTCATGTTCAGTATGCACGCCAGTTTATCTTTTCTTCCCTCTCAGTCAGTCTCATTCGAGGATGAATGTTCTCAAGGGGGAGATATTGTAAGACCCCATAAAATCCTAAATCTTAATTCAGTCCTTTAAGCTTGTCAAGGGGTCCCAGACTTAGAAAATTCTAGCTAGGTTCCCAGACTTAGCCTATTATTGGCCTTCAAAAGTTTGCAATCTCATTTCGCCACCTTAATGTCCTTTAATGGTCCGTATTTTAATTAGTTCATGACCAGGAAGGTCAATAGGTATGCTCGAACAAGTTTTGGATTTTTTGAAACACGTTTAGATCATATTTGGAGTCCCAAAATAGTAGACCAATGCGATCATGGTATACCGCGTCGCCAATCGCATTGGTCAACATTTGTGCAGGCTGCCAGAGCCAAAGCTTCTAAGGCTCGACACGATCATGGCGCGATGCATCAAGTATCGCGTCGCAGCCATCAACGCTCCACGTCTCTTGTAGCGTCAACATCCAGTTTTTAGTCATTAAATGTCCATATTTTAAGGGCAAAAGGGTCAATTTCCCATTCTTAGATAAACCCAATAATATGTGATTCAGCCATATTTCACCCAAAATATAGAGTTTATCTCAAGAACAAGTTAGGGTTTTCAATTAAGGATTCAAATTCAATACTCAAATTCAAGAATCTCTCCGTCAATCTTTGTAAAATCAGGAACTAAGGTATGTCTAGTGTTGATTTATGGATTCCTTTTAACCATGAAGTCCAAGAACCCTTTTTCAAATTATAAAACATGATATTTATGTTGTGGGTTGTTTGTAACCATGTTTATCTTGTTGTATGATTCCCAAGTTAGAATCTTTATGTGTTTTCATGAAACTACGTTAGCATGCAAGATGAAATCCATGAATTGATTTGTTTATGACGTGTAATTAATGATTTCACCTATGACTTAAGTTGTGCATGTATGGTGTTTTACCAAATGGCTAGGAGGATAGAAATTGTGTATTATAGCTCAATTATGACTCAAATAATAAATGCATGCTTTACCTTTATGTCCAAGACTGACTTCCATGATATTGTGTGCATTATGAGTATTTGATGGAATATTCATGAGATTAGGTTGATGAAAGTATGACATGTCTATATGCAATTCCATCCATGTACAACATTATGACAACCATGTGTTTCATGAAATCCTAACTTATTGTATTATGAATTGTTAATATTGGTTATGTGTTCATGAAGTGTCAAGTCTTGTCAGTTTCATTCTATTGAGTCCTGGGGGTACTTGTACCCGACAATTTAGCTGTGTTCCTAGAGCCAGTGTCAGTTTTCACGATACTCCTATTCAAGCCATGATCATTAGAATTCGGTCAGTTACATGACTCAGGAAAACTCAGTAATCTCAGTTAGTTATCATATATCTGTAGTATTCAGTCAGTCAATGGAATTTAGTGAACCCTGTTCAAATCATCTAAAAGATACTATCAGTAACATTTCAATTTAGTTTAAATCAGTTCAGTGTCTCTTCAGTTGGGAGTAGGATTCAGCACCGAGTGAACCCAAGGATGGGGACTCACCTGTTGGCCAGTAGAGGGTGTGATCCTTAGAAGTAATCCTTGCATTCTAGAAATACGTAGCTAGCATAGGTTGAGATGTACTCTACGAGTTTAGGGATTAGACACCTCATTTGAGTTTTCCTACTAGAAGGGGTTGACGGAAGAGCTCCTTGTCAGAGAGGGTTTACTCATAGCTTGTCTTTACCCGTGGCACAGTACTGACACCCTTCCAGTTGGGGATACAGGTTGGACCCCACCATTTTAGTTTCAGGGCATATTGGTTAGATGATTACCTCCCACAATCTCAGTTTCGGATCCAGTCTCAGTAATAGAACTCAGTTCAGTTCTATAGTTTCAGGACTGTCAGATATAATCGCTCAGCTCAGTACGGAACTCAGCTAGTTCCATCAGAATCAAGACTGTCAGACACAATCACCCAGTTAATAGTATATTAATGATACAAAATTCATGTTACCAGTATTCAGATTTTAGGACTGTCAGATACAGTCAATCAGACCAGTTTTTCATAATTAGAACTCTCAAAACTAGTCATTCCTTTATCAACAATATGACATCAGTTCCTCAGTACTCAATAGACTTAGTCTTTCAGTATCCCAGTATTAGTACCCAGACATCAGTTAATCCACGTTATCAGAATTCATGAGCCAGTGTTATCACGATCTCAGATATAGTTACATATTCATGCATGTATTATCACGTTATGTTATTCAGTAAGTTAGTATTGTTCATGCATATGAACCATTGTATTCATATTACCTCACTTGCATACAAGTACATTCAATCGTACTGACGCATTTGTGCTATGGTGTTTTATACCATAGGTTCAGAAGCACGTGCTCCAGAGTATCAGTAGCATTCCAGTTTCAGCAGTCAGAGTTAGCAGTAAGTCCTCATCATTCGAGGATGTTATTATTTGACTATTTCATTCTTTCAGTACTTAGTTTATTTTAGCAGATGGGGTTGGTTGGGGGATTATCCCATCAACTCCATTTATTTTAGCAGATGGGGTTAGTTGGGGGATTATCCCATCAACTCTTTATTCAGACAGTTCAGTTTTAGAGGCTTTTCGACTACAATATGTTCAAACACTTATTTTAGTTATTTTGGTATTGTTATATCATATTTTCAGTTATATATCAGTATTGAACCTTATGGCCTTTCAGTTCATGTTTCCACATTTATGATATTACTATTATTATTCAGGGCTCAGTTATAGATATTAGTCATGGGTTAGCTTGTGGTCCTTCGGGATTATGAGCACCATGTAGCGTTCCAGGTACCAGATTCGGGGCATTACACTACCTCAACCAAAGAATCCAAATGCAAGCTAATTTGCAAAGGTCTTGCCCTTCCGTAAAGCTTCCGAATGATTTAAATCTGTCCAAATATATAATCCCCATGACAATATGAATCTAATAACACCTGTTTTATTATATTCTTCCACTAAAAAAAGAATATAAACCTAAAACCTAAAACCTGATTTGTAAAAGAAAAATACAATTCCTACGTGATAAGTAATTTTCCAAAAAAAGAAACTCGGACTGGAACTAGGCAGGAACGAAACCCGTACTGTAATAGCATTCACAATGTCAAAGATTTTTCCTGCCACCGTTCCTTAGCCTATGGTTGGATTTTCTAATTGAATGATACAATAAGTGATGATTAGTTGTAATCATTACAGTGGATCATACCTGCAGTATATCCCAATTCGTGTATTTCCAATTACAGAAAGTAAAAAATCATGCAACTCCTTAGGTTTTAATATTCTATTGCATTATTGTGTATCAATTAATTGAATCTACTCTAACCTCAGACTATTGAGCACCTTCTCTTCCCAACTCAATCACGCGCAAGTTGTCTTTTGTATGCACTTCTGTTACCATTCAAAGTTAAACCTACTGACTTTAATTAATCTCAACGTGGGTTATGGGAGAAGAAAAATAGTTGTAGTTTTAACCTATTACTATTAATTAAATTAATTATTTAAAATACCCAAAAATTTTAATAATTCCTCAAAATTTATTTGAAACCCCATAGAAATAAATTAAATGTGTATATTGACTAAAAAGTACATTTCGGACCTATTGAAAATACTATGACTCTAATCTGAAACTGTCTCGATCAAAGGTTGATTATTACCAAGTTTAACTTTCTCAACTCAATTACTCTGTTAATGACTTAAATTACTCCTGACCACCTAAAAAAATTAGTACTACTCAACCCATGAGTCATAATTCACGTATATAATTACGGAGAGCGCTATAATAGGGAAGATGAGAAAATTTTATAAATGAACGGGAGGGTCGTTAGATTACCGACATAAACCATGTGAGCATTCATGGAGTACAATGTTCTTTCCCCCCTAAGGAGGAATCCTCACGTTGGGGAGATGAGTCATACTTTTGCCAGGGAGTATAACCTATCTATGTGATCACATATCTATCATCCACGTAGAAGTGGGAACAATCTAAATCCTACGTTGGCACGCAGTTCTGGGGTATGAAACCGTAGTAACGTACCCATCTCGGTGCTAAATACTACTCCCATTAAATCTGTATGCTCATTTTGATGGAAATCCACTTTTAAAATAGTATAGTGGTTTACAATGAAAACCCACTGTATATCTGTAAGGCTAAATCTATATTCTAAATCTGTAAAATGGATTTCATATCTATTCTGGACCAAAAGGTCAAATCTTTAATAATAATCTAATCATAGGGTGCTTATAGCACAACAAATCTTGAAATAACAATCTTTATTTAGGGCTTAATGACCCATGCATCAAACTCATGTTAAAACATCAAAATGTTCATGCTTGATAATGTAAACATTGATAAATTAATTCAAAATCTGGAAATTACTGCACTATATATGAAAATATGAACATAATCATATAATTCAACTTCTAAATCACCGGAAATCCCATAAGCTTGTAAATAACAATAATGGGTATAAACCCTAACTTGAATCTCATGGGAAATCATATAAAATTCAGTAAAGTTGGAATTAAAATAAGTTTTGGGCACAAGGACGAAAGGATTGTCCTTGTTCATAACCCCACATACCTCAATTGATGAACTAGATGCTAAGGCTTGAATCTTGGATCCCTATTGATGCTTTTAAAGTTGAATTTTTTTGAAGTTCTTGAGTTGGGAATCCTTAATCTTGAATTGCCTTGGAGAATTAATGTAGGAATTGGATTTCTTGGGAGTAAGCTTTGATGATCTAGGGTTTTGTTTAAGAGTATTTTTGTGAAAAAGTGGGTATAATATGCTTAGGATGGGTTAAATGATCTGTTATTCATGATTTGAGGCTAGAGAAAAAGATCAAAGATCCCCTTTTAAAATTTTACCCAGACTGGAAAAATTCTCGAAATTGGCCTACGGCGAGACGCGCCGTTATCGCGGTGACCTACTGAAAATTGCCAACTGGGAACTGGAAAATCACCGCGACACGGAGCTATTGGGCTACACTTCTGAATTAACATTTTATCCACCTTCGCGACATGCCATTATAGCGGAGGCTCACTGGAAAGTGACAATTGTGAAATGGGACTTCACTGCGACGCGATGAAATATCGAAATCTTACTGGAAAATGACATTTGGGATTTTGGTCTTCTCTGCAACGTGGTACAATTGCGAAGTCTTACTGAAAATTGACAATTGTCATTTAAATTGTCCCCGCGATGCGCCAGTGATCGAAATGACGGTGTTTTATGACTGAAACTTAAAATCACCATAACTTCTCGTCTGGTTATCGGATTAAGGCGAATATTATATCGTTGGAAAGCTAATTCAATTTCCTACACATTAGAGGATCTAAATCTGGAAAATTCTATATGTATGAAAAGTCATTCTATCTTGAAGCCAACGCTTGACTTTCTCAACGCTAAATTGAACTAGAAAAAGTATGGGGTGTTACACCAAACAACCCGTATCCACAGATACAACTCGTACCACCCAAATAGTACCCATTCCAGTAACTACATCCATCCACCATACAATACTTGTCAGCATACGACTGGACCATACCACCCGTATCCAAGTGTAGGACTTGTTCCCCTAAGTTGTATCTTGCCTAGAAATAAAAAATCAATGAAATTTTCTAAGGTCCCAGAGATCAGGATGTTTCAATTATGTGGGATAATTTTTTTAAAAAAGAAAAAAATAGTATCTTCGTACGTGGCAATGACATGACACTGATGTGACAATGATGCGGTACAAGTGTAGTGCACTCTCTGTTATGAGATTGGGATTGGAATTTTAAGGCTGTATTTAATTCACTTAAAATTTATTTAGGCCGGTAAATAATTAGCCATAAAGTTAAAGTGCTAAAATAAGTTGTTAGAAAAAGTTCACGGTGAAATGATGACTTTTCTCAACATAAAAATAATGCTAATTTAGACTAAGACTGTACTATCATTAATTAATATGATCATTTTTGAGACAATTTTCATTACATAATTAATATACAAAAATTTACTAACACGTGATTTTTTTTTTAAAATATTAATAATATCCATGATAGACGATTTATGTTGATAGTAATGATGCATATACTGAAGTGGTTGATAATTTTTAGGAGCGATGGAACAAGAAGGATTAAGTCATCGATACACCTTTAATTTTGTTTTGATATTTCACTTACATCCTTCAACTTATCATTGTACCCACTGAATACTTTAATAGTCAAAAGTCATTTCTATTAGACACAAAATGCTGGTATGACAAAAATAGTGTGTTTCACACTCTTAAGGCGTGTGAATTAAATTTTAAAAGTTTTTTTTTTAACTTTTACACCTAAATTATTTTTAAGAAATGATTATTCTTTTAAAAATCCTTTTAGCTTATTTAAATGATTAATTTGATGTTCTAAATTATCTTCTCCACCAACAAATGCGAGGAATCATCTTCTCCACCATTATTTTTCTGTTAATTTGCCATTAACAGAAAAATTAGTAATGCATTTGTTTAAATTATTTAGAACAGTCAAATTTTTTAAATGATTTCCTATCATCTTCTCCACTCAAACCGCCTCTTCCTTTTCCTCTCTTCCTATACTTTTTTTTAAAAAAAAAAGTTTTTTAGTTTAAATTTCTTGTATTTATTCATAGTAAAAAGTAGATATAAATTATTAAAAAAATTCTAATAAAGTTATTTTTTCTGGTAAAAAGAAGAAAATTTTAAGGACAAATAATAAAAAAGAAGGGAAGGAAGAGGATTTTTCTCTTCTTCATCATTGACAACAACATCAAGAGAGTGGAGAAACTTAGCACAAAATTGACACCCATTAACAACAAAGATATAGTCTCACCGTTCACCACTAGATTAACTCACCCAGTTTTGATTTTTCGGCAAATCTCATCGGAAAATGCACCTGATGGATTCCTCCGACCCAACCACTGGAGAATTCCAACCTGATTCACAAAGCTATGATTCCCGATAACTCAAGCCATTCCCGACAAAATTTCAAAGATAAAAATCAAACTAAACTCAAATAATAAAGAAGTGGGGTTCGATGGAGAAGAAAAGGGTTTGGAGGGGTGGTGGTGGTGGATTAATTTAAAAATAAAATCATTTAAATTTTTTTTTATCATTTAAATAAACTTAATTTTCTTATAAAATTATTTGAATTCAGTTGCCTCATGACATTACTTCATTGGTCTATTTGGAATTTGAGTTACACTCACTTTAAATTTTCAACTATTTTTTTTGTTAAATATATATAAATATGTTAAGAATGAAGTGTTCAATCGGTACAATGGTAAGTTAAGGGGTTCAAGTAAAATCGCAAAACAAGTTTAAAGACCTATTGATGACTAAAGAATCATTAACTATGTTGATTTGTATGTAATAATAAAAAATAAAAATAAAAATTCCAAATATAAGTAATAAATTTTATTTTAAACTAATAACCAAATCTATAATGAAACTAAAATATTTTGACCTCGTACTCTAAGCTCCTCACATGAAACTAAAATATTTTGACCTCGTATTCTAAGCTCCTCACATAAATTTGAAGGAAAAAGTCATCATTTACACCCTAAACTATATTCGAAAAGTCTAAGATACACTGAAACTATTATGACAACCTTTTACATACCTATACTACTTAAAAATAAATTTATTTACACCCCAGAAGATGATGTAGAAACAAAATTAAAAGAAAAAAGAAAAAATAGCGCGTGAAAGGGTAAATTGTTATGAAATATAAAAGCAAGAATAAGAAGAGTAAATAGAGAGAGAAGAGGAAGACTTCTTTATTTCTCTTGAGGATGAGAGATCATCAGAATGAGGATACAATGAATAAAACCCCTCTATTTATAGGGAAAAATACTTCTAGTTTTTGACTAAAAGACATACTTCAAATCCTGATAGATATCAACTAGATCTTGGTAGATCTTATTTATATTATTGATAGACATTCACTATAAGGTAAAAACATTTATAAAACTCTCCCTTGAATGTCTAATTGATAGATAATATGCCTCGTTAAAACTTTACTAACAAAAATCAAGTGGGAAAAAAATTTAGTGAAGGAAAAAGAGTACACATCTCTAACAATACGCATACAAGCTGCCTCATTAAAAACCTTATAAGGAAAATCCAGTGGGACAAAACCTTTTAAGGGAAAAAGAGTACAACACATATTAACTCCCCCTAATGAGAACATACTTGAACCTTTACATCCTGATCGTGTGCACCATGATCATGTGCACCATCTTCTTCAAATTTGAAATTGGAGGATACTTGGTGAATAAATCATCCATATTGTCACTTGAACGAATCTGTTGCACGTCAATATCATCATTCTTTTGTAGCTCATGTAGATATAAAAACTTTGATGAAGATTTTTTTATTCTATCTCCTTTTATGAATCCTCCATTAAGATGTGCTATACATGTTGCATTATCTCTGTATAAAATTATCGGTACATTGTTGCATTTCAAACCATATTTTTCTCGAATGAGATGTATCATGGACCTCAACCACACTTATTCTAGACTTTCTTCATGTATTGTTATTATCTCAGCATGGTTCGGTGAAGTGGCTAGATAGATTGCTTGTATATCTCCAAGATATGGTAGTATCCTCACATGTGAACACATTGCATGCTTGATATCGAGATTTATGCGGGTTAAATAAATACCCATCATCAACATAATCAACAAGATTGGGACTACAAGCTTTAGAATAAAATAAACTCATGTATTTCATCCCATTTTGATGTCTCCTAATAGGAGCTGAAATATGTCTTGCTTAACAATTTGACTGAAAAGGCTATATCAGGCCTTGTAATATTTTCAAGACACATTAGTGTTGTGCACTGACAACGCTCAAGAGTACACACAAGTGTACATGGTCTTATCAAGCAAGATAGTGGCCTTCAAGAAAGCCGAATATCGATCCCACAGAGACTTGATTTAACAACGATTAAATTATAGTTCATAGTTTAGATTAATTTAGTACAAGAGTAACCAAAAAGAGTTTGAAAAATTATAAAATAAAAATAAAGTAAACAATGCGAAAACTAAATTCTTGAAACAATCAATGGAGAAAACCCAGGGTTAAAGCACTCTGAACAATCATACTATGTTATTGAATTTCTTTCGTTAACTTGCTTATCTTGGTTGTTGATTCGTAGGGTTAATTGCATGATCATGGTTTCCGAACCTATAATCTTTTACCTAATATGGACATTACAACTACATCGTTGAGCGGGGATGTAATAATCCAATTAAGTGAATTAAAGCTATCATCCTACGTTCGAATCAAGTAAGGCATCTAAGTACATCCATGTCCTAGATGCCAAGTTTAATTTTTTATTTTATAAAAGAATAAAAATCCAAACTTTATTTATTTCCATGTTCTATCTCCCTATTCCCTCTCCTGAGATCAAAAGGTCGACAATATATGTATTCTAAGATTCGCGAATCCTTAAAATAATTAAAATAAGAATAAAAAAAAATCAAATATGATAAGAAAATCCAACACAATTAATCCAAAATAATAGTAATCATGTTCTTGGCTTTAACCTTGAAAAGAGGGTTCTTATCCAATAATATTCATAATCATGATTCAATTAATTATATACATGATATGATAATTAAAGACTAAATTAAAAACCTAATTAAAAGAAGTGGCAACCACGTTTTTTCAAGCACCGTCCCGGGTGTCTTCTTTTAAAATTCAATATGTAATTGTCCAAGATGATACCCAATTGTTCGCCAAAATTGTGATTTTATATTATTTTAATCATAATCCCACTCTTTGTGGGATTAAAAATTTGAATGCTCCGGGGCCCCCAAGAAAGATTCCCACAAATTGACCAAATATTACCCATTAAATATTGTCCGACCGTCTTTCCGTGTGCCAAAATATATTAAAAATGGGAAATGCTCCCAGTTGTGTTGGAAACTGTTCATGAATAAGTGATGCGACGCGATTCTGTCCGCGTTGGTGGTCGACGCGATGCGACGGTATCACGTTGACTCACTGGAATTTTCTTCCAAAAATCTGGTTAAGTGTTGAACGTCCCTTCTTTTTTCCATGCCTTTTGTAGTGTATTTTCAATGAATTTTTGGCCTTTTTATCAAAAGTATATCACCGTATTTAGCTCACAAAACCTCCTACAATATCACACACCACATATTAAAGATCAAAATGACACAATAACCTCAACGATAAATCAAAACAAAAGCTAAGATAAGGCAAATTCACAATGATCTTCCACTTATTATTCCGACTCTTGACTTAATCAAATTGAGTTTTGTACATTACAAACAAGTTATTCCACTCATAATTACACATTTAAATAATTTGAAACAAATTAAACACATTAGAATCTACCGAAACCAACTAGACACAAACCTAGCTCAAGGTAGTAAAACTAGTTTTCCGGATTGAACTCTAAATGACTCAATTAAGTACAAACTTGTTTAAAAAATACTTTGAACATTATAATCATACACTTGGACACTTAAATGCTTATTAATATCAATATGAACACGTTACACACACGAATAGCTCTCAAAATAAGGGTAAATAACCTAGAATAATGATACCAAAGTGTATAAAATCACCTCAGATCATCATCCCACACTTAAACTCTTGTTCATCCTTAAACAACACTTTACTATAAGCATAAAAAATCTGAGGTGACGCTGCACTTCGACTAACACAGAGATATTCAAGCTAGTTCTACAATGACTACACGAAATGTAAGTTTCTACACAAAGTATGTTATTACACAATTTATTGCTCATGAACACTACTCCAAAACATCCCAGCTTCAAGAATTGACTCACCTAGTTGGAAAACTCATGCTTATAATTCAATCAAGAAAATCATACAAATCACCCACATTCATCAAACATGTGCCCCTCACAACAAGAGAGTTACCCATAATTACTCACAATAATGCAATTTATAACTTAATGGGTACAAGAATCAAATTACGCTCACTCTTATAAAGAATTCACAAGTTACACACAATGAATCGTAGGCTTACCCTTAGTGTAATGCTCTACTAATATAGGAATGATGAACTTAGGATCAATTAGGACTTTTTTCGGGTTGTAATGTAGGCTAAGGGACGGGTAGGAACTATTTTGGGAATAGTGACTAGCCTCTCTGAGTGCTTTAATATATCACTTTTTACATTTAAAACCAATCTTCAACAACCAAATTACACTTTTTCCATCCACCCATACATTTTGTTTTTGCCCCATCACTTTTAAGTATTTTCACAAACACTTGGTGGACACATAGTTTACTACCACAAGAATCAATTTTTTCCTCTTTTTTCATAATTATGGCAATATTCTAGCATAAATTATATCACACCCATCCACCACACATCAATTATAAACACCAATAATTATTACCTTAGGGCATCAATTTCACCTTTTTCTTCTTTAATTTCTCAAACTCCTATCTCAACCAATTTTTTTCATTAAAGAACTTAGGAGCTTTTTGGATCAAATTATATTATATCAAAAAAGGGTATTAGGCTATATATGAGGTTGCCAAAGAAAAAGCTAAAGGCTCAATGGGGGTTAACTAGGATAATGCACAAGTGGCAGGACACATTGAAGGTATAAAACAAGGCTATCAAAGAAATGCCTATATTATCTCCTAAACCCACATTCTTTATTTCATTTCTCACACACACCGGGCAAGTTCTAGACATCACAAGCAACAAGGAATATATAAAAATCTCACACTCACATGGCACATGCTCAACTCAATTGGATGATCATAGACTCCCAACCAATAATAGCATGAATTCAAATTTAAGCCAACCAATATAAGAGTCATAAAATGAGCCTAAGAGTCTAAAAAATAGCAATTCATTCAATTATCATGCTTTTACAAACAAACCCACTTGCACCATGCAATTAAAAATAGAACCAACTCAAATATATCACTTATTCCTTACCTATTTTTTTTTTAAATTGAGCTAAAATTTGAGAATTTTCCCACCCCACACTTAAAAATCTCCTTTGTCCCCAAAGTGAATTTAAAAGTAAGAGACAGAAATACCCCCTGAGGCCTCTAGGCCTAGCTAGTAGCATCTTCACACATAAAGGATATCCATGGGACCCCACACTTAGTATTTGCCATGCTCATTAGCTCAAGTTTATGGTACTCAAACTTTCCATTAACCTGTGACTCAACTAAAAATAAAAACTATGTGAAATAAAAACTAAAAACTGAAAAGAAAATATACCTAATTAACTTGGGTTGCCTCCCAAGCAGCGCCTAATATAGTGTCACGGCACAAACCACTCAACTCAACCATATTCCTTCACCCTTTTACTCTCCTTTGGGAGCCATTTTCTCATTTGTTTCTGACCTTTTAAGTTTGCACTCTTAAGGTCAACATCTCTCTACACTTCAACCTTCATCATGTTGGAAAATAGTGGATTCAACTTAGACCGCTCAATTAGGTAATCCGAAGAGGTCTTTGGTGGACTAACCACCTTACACTTTTCCCCTTCAATAATACTGATCACACATAAATCTTTAATTTGGGGATTTATAATAGGTTTTTTGTAAACGTCAAATACTACCTCTTCATTATCTACCTTCATTTTGAGCGTGCCCTCTCTAACATCAATCAAGGCCCCTCCAGTTACTAAGAATGGATGCCCCAAGAGTATTGGTACCTATTCATCTACCTCAAAATCAATAACAAAAAAGTCAGTAGGTATAATAAAATTACTAACCTTTATAAGGACGCCCTCTATTATACCTTTCAGATATGTTATGGATCCATCTGCAAGCTGTATAACCACTAGTGTCGATTTAGGATCTCCCAAGCCCAATGTTTTAAACAATGATAGGGGCAACAAATTTATGCTTGCCCCTAAGTTACTCAGTGCATGGACCGCTTTACTCCCAATTTGAATAGGGATAGCAAACTTCCCTTGATCTTTAAATTTCTTGGGAATTTTTTGTGTCATCACAACACTACATTCTTCAGTGAGTGTTATAGCTCCCACATCCTGCAATTTCATCTTATTAGGCACTACATACCTCAAGTACTTTGCATAGTTAGGCATACTCTGCAAAATATCTAATAAAGGTAAGTTAATATGGAGTCCTCTAAATGTATCAAAGAACTTTCTGAACAAGGCATCCTCCTTCGCTATGATTTGCCTTTGAGGGAAAGGTAGTGGCAGTGTCTTCTTCATTTCTGATTCAACAACTTTTTCTTTCAAGTACTTAGACTTCGTTGAATTTTTATGTAACACCCCGCATTTCGGGCTAGAATAAAAAATATGACTCTGATGCGTTGATAATCCCAGAGCCTTAAATCCTATACCAATTTGGCATGTTAATCAATTTTGTAGTATGTGAATCCATTTGAGCATGAATTTAGACCATAGAATTCCTTCAACTCAAGGACGAGTTAAAACCATTTCGATCGATTAAGTTTTAGTGGACGTTGTAATTTGTGTCAAATTATATTGACCATAACTCATTGTATATGATGAACTGGGTGTACTACTATATACCAAATTGTAGATAATTGAATAAGCTTTCCAACGATACCAAATTCACCTAAAACGGACACCCGGTGAAGAAGTTATGGCCTTTCAAATTTGAATGTGTCGCCTATGCACATATAGGCGATGCCTAGGGCGGCGCCTATGCAAATATAGGCGATGCATTGGGCGGCGCCTATGTAAATTTAGGCAATGCAAAGGGCGGCGCATAGTTATGGTTTCAGGTGACGAAAACACTCCGTTTTGAGTTACTTTAAGTGCAAGTTAGTCCTTACAAAACCCAAAATCGTCCTTACCCACTCCTAAATGGATTTGGGCCTATTAACAACATTGAAGCCTCCTATAAAATCCCAAAATCTAATCCTTCAAGAACTTAAGAGAAGGAGCAACTAGGGTTTGAGAAAATAAGCTTGAAGGATCGATCATTCCGAAACTTCTTCGTGAAACAAATTACAGATTCGGAATCCTCTCAACGTAGGCTTCGATAGACACCAAAAATTCGTGGAGAATAAGGTACGCGGGGTTTTCCTAAAATCTCATGGGCATAGAAATCATGTTTTAAGAATTGGGTTTTCGAATTCATGTACATACTCATGTTTCAGAAGCTTTAATGATATTGTTTTGGCCTTTTGGCTTTCCCCCAAAGTGATTTAAAAGTTATATGTATATATATATGCGTTTGTCCTGAAATATGAATTTAGAGTATGATTTTCATGAAACCTCTCTCTTAATGTAAATTTTTCCATGTTTCACGTAATATACAATGTTTTGAATACGAAAGAGAGGGTTGTGAATGTTGAATATGCATGTAATGAAAGAATGCATGGTTTTGCCAAAAATGCACATGACCACCATATGTTTGATGAAAGTTTTGCATGGATTTGACTTGAGTTTCGGAACATGACATCTTTAATGCAAATTACATGTTTTGGTGGTCTAAACTATGTTTTGAATGAAAGCTCTTGCTTAATACATTATGGCTCAGAAATAGGACTTGCAAGTCTTGGTATGACGATACCAACTCAGATAAATGCCATAATAGACACAGACTAGTTCAGAAATCAGATTTTTATCAGACTCTCATGATTTAGAAATTTCAGAATGATACGTGTTCAGAAAAGGCTAAAATAGGGCATAAAGAGAGCTTAGGTGGTTCCCTGAAGAAGGTGGGAGTTTCAGACAACTCTTTGCCTAAAACCGTGGTTTGCCGACCCGGGTGTATTATTATGCGCTGACTTAAATGTCCTGTGGCGTATCAGACTCAGACACTCCAACCCTTGCGGCACACTTAGGTTGGGGGCTTCCCCTCTGAGTCAATGGCGGATTCCATACAACCCGTGGAATATTCAGACTTGTAGGGGAATACCACCTAACTCAGAAGTAAAACACAGATCACGATTTGAAATGAACAGACAGGTTGCATGTTTTCAAAAAGTGCCCATGTGTTTTTCAGAAACAGTTTTATACATGATGTCTTGATGAAAAATTGCTTTCCCTTAATATATATATATATGTATGTTCCATTATACTACTTTTGGATTGCTTCGCGTGCCAGTACTTTTGTGCTGACCCCCCTCCTTCCAGGTTTTGAGGACAGTCTAGGGGTCCAGCTACTCAGTAGACATTCTCGGATTTGCAGACTTGATCTCACAGTGGTGAGCCTTCTATTATTCGGAAGGCCTAATTATGTCAGACATTATCTTATTTACTATGTTTTTGGTTTACTGGGGGCCTTGTCCCAGTTTCTTTTCAGACAGATGTTTATGTTCTTGGTAGAGATTTTGCAGACTGATGTCAGATAGTATTATTCAGAAATGTTGCAGAACTTGACCATGTTTTCCGTACTCAGTTTCAATTCCGCATTTTATTATGATTATGAATGTTGTGCATGATAACCAGATAGAGAATGGGTGTTCCGGGCCTTCATAGTTCGGGATGCTCGTCACGGCTAGGGCCTAGGCTTGGGTCGTGACATTTTAGCAACTCTATTATTTACTTGTTGGGTTTCTATATCAACATTTACCTTATTTGTTGCTTTGGGAGGTTCTCCTTGAAGCTCTTTACCACTTCTCAAGGTGATTGTCATAACTTACTTTGGATTTTTTGTATCTGCTGGCAACCCATCTTTTGGTCTAGTATTTAATGCTTGCTGGTTTTTACCTATGTATAACTCTAAACTTCTTGTGGCCGTTTGCAAAATTTTTAAGTCTGCAGCAAACTATGCCTGATTAGCTAATATCTGCCTCAACATCTCTTCTTGTTGCTAGTTGACTGATTTGAATGAGCCTGTATGTAACGCCCTAAGTCTGTACCCCGAACGCTACACTGTGATCATAATCTTGAAAGATCATAAGCTAACCCATGACTGGTACCTACTAGAATAACTGAATAACAATACTGTAACTATGCAGAAATTAGGCAGAAATCTATCATAAGGTTCAAATCTGAAATAAATACTGAATACGATACATCAATACCAAAACTGAACATCTGTCTGTAAATACTCTAGTTTGAAAAAGCCTCTACTGTCTGAACATGGAGTTGATGGGAGAAGCCCCCAACTAACTCTGACTACTAAAACTGATAAATTGAGATACTGAAATAATAATCATGTCCTCGAACTATGAGGACTCACCACTAAAACTGCTACTGAAAAGTTTGGGCTGTTAAGTATGATCGAAAGCTTGTGCGTCTAAACCTATGATATAAGACATCATAGCATAAAAGAAAAACTTGCGTCAGTACTTTGAATGTACTACTATGCTAAGTGAGATTGCCCGAGATGCATGGGTTTATATGCATGAATAACACTGACTGAATGACATGGGTATACTGAATGAGAGTACATCATGGATACATAAATTGT
Organism: Capsicum pubescens; assembly: GCA_030864215.1. NCBI lineage: Eukaryota > Viridiplantae > Streptophyta > Magnoliopsida > Solanales > Solanaceae > Capsicum > Capsicum pubescens. The sequence goes on from CM061538.1 coordinate 262,668,557, forward strand.
AACTGAGATCATGATAATACTGTATATTGAGTTTTGAATACTGATTAACTGATATCTGAGTTTACTGATACCGTACTATTGATATCTGAGTTTACTGATACCGTACTACTGATACTGAGTGACTGTATCTGACTTTCCTAATTCTGTGGAACTGTACTGAGTTCTGTACAGAACTAAGTGACTGTATCTGACAGTCCTGATTTTATAGAACTGAATTGAGTTCAATACTGAGACTGGAACAGAAGCTGAGACTGTGGGAGTTAATCATCTAACCGACATGCTTCTTTCTGAATAGATTGGAGTCTAACCTGTAACCCAGATAGAAGTGTGTCAGTACTGTGTGATGGTTAAAGACAAGCTATGATTAACGCTCTCTAACAAGAAGCTTTTTCATCAACCCTCGCTGGTAGAAAACTTAAATGAGATGTATCATCCCTAGTCTGGTAGGAAGATACCTAAACCTATACTGGTTATGTAGTTTTGTAATGCAGGGATTGCTGCTAAGGGTCAAACCATCTGCTGAGAGGAATGCTCCCATCCCTAGGTTCGCTCGGTGCTGAATCTTACTCCCAACTGAAGAGACACTGGACTTATTTCTAAACTATACTAGACTGAAATGTACTGTTACTGATTGTATTGTATAACTAAACTAAACTGAGTTTACTGGGTTTTCGCTGACTGATGGAATACTACTGAGTTCTGTTAGCTGACTGAGTTCACTGAGTTCTGAACTGAATACAGGATTGAGACTGTGACTGATTACTGAGTACTACTGTTCGTGAAACGACAGATACTGTTCTATAACTACCATAACTCTAGGTAAACAACTAAGTTTTTGGGTATTGAATACCCCCAGGACTTGATAGCATGAAAGTAAAACATAGCATAAACTTGAAAAGCATAACCATATGAACTTGCTAATAACTCATTCATAGATACATTTTATCAAACACTTGCATGATATAACTTGCACATAAACTAACATGACATGATTTTTCCTTTTTCTAGTTCACATGAGTGATTTATCAAATGTTTGGGAACATAATCCATACACATAACACTAAACAACATATAAACATCATAATTCAAATCCTAATTTACAATTTCAAAGGTTTACCATGGATTCACATGATTCTATACATATATCAAATAACTCCACATGAAACTTGTAAAAAAACATGGATTAGGAACCCAATTAATCATTATAATTACGAATATAATCAAACCCAACATGAATTTCATAGAATCAATATACTTGAAGTTTTAAAAATAGTTTCTTGAACTCCAAGGGTGGAAAGGACCCTTGAATGGACACTTGACATACCTTAATGCTTGAATTTTGAAAGATTGTTGGGGAGTTCTTGAGTCTTGAATTTGAATTTAAATCTCCAAGGGTTTGTTCTTGAGAGAAATTTGTGAAGAATGAATGAATTTTGCTCTTAGAAGGGTTTAATTTCATGTTTTAGGGGCTGATAGACGTGGGAGAAAGATCCAAATGCCCCTGAGGATTCGGCTTTTTAATTACTAAAAATTGTTTTAGTGATGCGCAGAACGACATACCGCATTATTGGCATCGACGTGATGGACAATGCGCCGCGTCAAGTTCACGTCAGTTCACAAGAATTTGCACTGGAAGTTGGAGAAAAATATTCATCGACACGATGGGAAATGCGGCGCATCGAGATCACATCGATCCACTGGTTTAGACTTCCAAACGTGCTTCAAACGATGTCCAAAAAAATTTCAAAACTTGCCCGAGAACACCCACTGACCTTCTTGATCACGATTCAACATAAAAATCATTACTTTAAGGTCATGAGGGTTGTGAAATAGAGTTGTCAACTTGTGAAAGATAAAATAACACTAAGTCTGAATACTTAGCTAAAATTTTCTAAGTCTGGGACCTTTTAACAAGCTTTAAAGGACTGAGTTAAGCTTAGAATTTTACGGGGTCTTACAATATCTCCCCCTTGTGAACATTCGTCCTCGATTGAGGCTGACTGAGCTGAGAACACTGATAGTATGGATTTAGATACAGGACATGCACAACTATAACATGATTTCATGACTGACACTACTGATATGCTAAAATTTTATACCGAACATGCATATCTGATGCATGAGTATATGGCTGAACATAATTCATGAATGCATGACTAGAATTGCTGATAAGCTAAGTTTCTCATACTGAACATGCATATCTGATGCATGTATACATAACTAAAAAATGCAATGGTAATTGATACCAAGTCTATAATGGAAATCTTAGCCTGGAATTTAGTAAGTTCAAGGGAAAACTGTTACCTTGGGCTGAATCTAAGTTTGTGGAGAAGAGGTGAGGATACTTGGTCCACATATCTGCTTCTGCTTCCCAAGTATCTCCTTCAACGGACCGATTCCGCCAAAGAACTTTAACTAGAGGGACCTCTTTGTTCCTCAGTCTGCGAATCTAATAATCAATGATTTCGACTGGAATCTCCTTATAAGAGAGGCTGTTCTGAACGTCTATACTCCCTAAAAGGACTACAACTGCTGGGTCACCTATGCATTTCTTTAGTAAGGAGACATGGAACACTGGATGGACTGAAGCTAAGTCTGAGGGAAATTTAAGCTTGTGAACCACTTTTCCAAAACGGCAGAGAATTCAGTAAGGACTGACATATCAGAGATTGAGCTTCTCCTTCTTTCCAAACCTCTTCACTTCTTTTATAGGAGAGATCTTTAAATACACATAATCAATAATCTCAAACTCGATATCCTTTCTCAGCACATCTGCATACAATTTTTGCCATCTCTGAGTTGTCTTAAGACTTTCCCTGATTAGCTGAACCTTCTCTAAGGTGTCAAACACCAAGTCAGGCCCTACCTCTATGGCCTCTCCCACTTTAAACCAACTAATGAGAGACCTACATCTTCTCCCATAGAGTGCCTCAAATAGGGCCATCTAAATGCTGGAATGATAGCTATTGTTATATGCGAACTCAATCAAAGGCAAGTGGTCATCCCGACTACTTTTAAAGTCTATCACACACGCTCGAAGCATATCCTCTAAAGTCTAAATGGTCCTTTCTGCTTAAATATCTATCTGAGAGTGAAAAACTATACTAAGGTGGACTTGGGTACCAAGACTCTTTTGGAAGGCTTTCCAAAAATAAGAGGTGAACTGCGTACCTCTATCTGAGATAACGGACAATGAAACTCCATGTAATCTGACCAACTCTCTGACATAGATCTTGACATAGTCCTCGGCTGAATAGGAGGTATGGACTGGTAGGAAATGAGCGAATTTGGTCATCCTGTCTACAATGACCCAAACTGAAGCATGCTGATGATGAGTATGAGGCAAACCTATCACAAAATCCATGTTCACCTTCTCCCACTTCCAAGTGGGAATACTGAACTCCTGTGTAGACCCACTAGGTTTCTGGTGCTCAAGCTTAACCTGCTGATATGCGGAACATCTAGCCATAAACTCTGTAATGTCTCTCTTTATCCTACAACACCAATAGATCTCCCATAAATCACGATACATCTTAGTGGCCCCTAGATGAATAGAATAACGCACACCATGCATATTTGAAAAAATCTGCTGTCTTAGGTCATCTACACCTGACACATATAGCCGACCCTGGCAATGATATATACCATCTCCCCCTTGGGAGAAAACCTCTATCTTCTGATCTCTGACTGATTCTTTCAACTTAACTAGGTTGGTATCCATATCCTTCTTTTCCTTTACCTCAAAAACTAGAGATGATTCTAAACTACTCTACACCCATACACTACCTTCTGCTGAATCGACTAAGCGGCACCTAGTCAGGCAAACTGATAAACTTCCTGAGTTAATTTCTTTTTACCATTTTCCACATGAGCAACACTACCCATAGGCATCCTACTTAGAGCATTAGCCACTACATTGGCTTTACCCAGATGATACAAGATGCTCATGTCATAGTACTTCAACAACTCCAATCACCTTCTCTGATGGAGTTTAAGATCTTTTTAAGAGAATACATACTATAGCTCTTATGGTCAGTGAACACATCAACGTGCACACCATATAAATAGTGCCTCTAAATCTTTAAGGCAAATACTACTGCTGCTAACTCAAGATCATGAGTAGGATAGTTCTTTTCATGGGGTTTGAGCTGTCTAGAGGCGTAGGCTATGACTTTACCTCTTTGCATCAAAACATACCCCAAATCAACCCCAAAAGCATCACAATATACCACAAATCCGTTTGAACCATCTGGTAGAGTAAAAGCTGGGGCTGTAGTGAGTCGAGTCTCCAACTTTTGAAAACTCTTCTCACAAGAAATTGACCACTAAAATTTGACTTTCTTGTAAGACAACCTGGACATAGGAGAGGCAATAAACAAAATCCCTCAACAAACCATCGGTAATAGCCAGCCAAGCCCAAGAAATATCTAATACCTGACGGAGAGACGTATTTGCGTCAGTTTCTTACTGCTTTGGTCTTTTGGGGATCAACTTTAATGCCATCACTGGAAATGATATGGCTGAGAAAAACTACTGACCTTAGCTAAAATTCGTACTTACTGAATTTGATGAATAACTTACAGTTTTTGAGAGTCTGCAATACTATTCTAAGATGGTCTGTATGATCATACTCATTGCAGGAGTAGACAAGGATGTCATCTATGAAGACTTTGATGAACAGGTCCAAGCACTGCTTGAACACACGGTTCATCAAATCCATGAAAGCTGTTGGGGCATTGGTAATACCAAATGACATGACTAAGAATTTAAAGTGACTATATCGAGTTTTGAAAGATGTTTTTAGAATGTCACATTCTCTGACTCTGAGATTATGATAGCCTGATCTGAGGTCTATCTTAGAAAAGTAACTGGAAGTTGGTCAAATAAGTCATCGATTCCTGGAAGTGGATACTTGTTCTTGTTCGTGACTTTATTTAACTGATGGTAGTCTATACATATTTTGAGAAAACTTTCTTTTTTACCCACGAATAAAACTGGTGCACCCCACGGGAATACACTGGTTCTGATAAATACCTTATCTAGGAGATACTTCAAATGTTCTTTAACTCCCTGAGTTCTGCAGGTGCCATCCTGTATGGTGGAATAGATATGGGCTGAGTATCTGGGAATTCACATGCTACTGATACTGACTCAAGAGTAGGGGTTTCTGAACTAGAGTCTTGGACTTGAATGAGATGGTAGATACATCCCTTAGATATCATTTTTCTTGCCCTTAAGTAGGAAACAAGCTGACCCTTAAGTGCTGAAGTACTACCCCTCTACTCTAGGATGGGCTTATTCAAAAACTGAAACTAGACAATGTTGTTTCTACAGTCGACTGAGGCATAGCAGGAATGAAGCCAATCCATGCCGAGAATGACAATAAAATTGACTATCTCTAATTTGACTAAGTCTGCTGAAGTGACTTTCTGAAATACCATAATCGAATAGTTCCTGTATACCCACCGGGCTATGGTAGATTTACTCACTGGGGTAGAGACTGAGAAAGGCTCTGCTAGAATTTCAGGACTAACTCCAAAGTCAACAACTATATAAAAAGTTACAAAAGATAAAGAAGCTCCTGGATCTAGCAAAGCATAAACATGCAAATGATAAACTTGTAACGTACCAATGGCTACATCAGGAGAAATTTCCTGATCCTATCAAAACTAAAGGGCGTAGAGTCTATGTGGGCATTGTCCACAGGTGGTACTGGAAGCGGCACCCTACTGATTCAGGCGACCGGACTGAGCTGAGGGACGATTATGCTGACTCTGTGAATCGATTTGAGGATACTGTTTGACTCTGTGGCCTGGCTTGCCACATTCGAAACATACGTCACTGCCAGCTCTATAGACACCCTGATGGTTTTTGCCATACTTCTGGCAGAGAGGATTTATTTGGGAACTGGTAACACTACCCTGGGGTTTAGGGCCTGACGCCCTATCTCCATTGCCATCTATGAATTTCAGCACTGGAGCACTAGCTAAGGACGGAGATGGAAAAAAGATTTCAGGTAAAAATGAGAATGATTACCACCCTCTTAGGCTGGGTAAAGTTGAAGCTACCTATTCTATCTCTCTTGTTCTCCCTATCATTCTCCTTATTTTTAGCCTCCTTTATCTGCTGAGCATGGACTATGAGCATAAATATGTCCATTTTCTTAATCAGCATTGTGGTCCTACCTTTCTTGACCACACTGCTAGACACCCCTGACACAAACTTACTCATCTTTGCTCTACTATCTGCTACCACATGAGGGGTATATCTGGATAACTAAGTAAACTTTAGAGAATACTCTTGTACCATCATTTTGCACTGTTTCAGATTTATAAACTCCAAAACCTTTGCTTCTCTTAACTCTAGCGGGAAGACCTATCCAGAAAAGCAATAGTAAACTCCTCTCATTCTATGGGTCCTACATCTGCGTCCCTCTCTACTTTTCATTGTTTAAACCATGAGTGAGCCACATCCTACAACTGATATGCAGCTAACTCGGTACTCTCACTAGCTGTCACCCCTATAATATCTGTAACCTTCTGCACCTAATCAAGAAACTTCTGTGGGTCCTCATCTGAATTTAACCTGATAAAAGATGGAGGGTTCATTCGGTGAAGTCCTGAATCCTGGCTGCAGAAGTATTGGCCACTGGGTTGGTCGAAACGGCAGCTGAGCATTCATTTTGGGCTGCCACAGAATGAGCTAGGGTGGTGAAAGCTGCTCTGAATTCAATGTGGGAGATATGTTCGTTCAGGTTATCTGAATGGACGGGATGAGGTGCTGGCTGGTCTCCCGTTCCTCATCTTTTAGTCCTCTTTTAAGGCATATTCAGTAAATGGAAGAGAAACTTGGATTATACAGAGAGTTTAACTTGAGATTGTGCTTACCCGTATGACATGATTACTGAAAGAAAGGAAACTTTTCCTAAAATATCTAATAGACTCCTGTCCATAAGTGTGACACACTACACACCCATGTACAAGACTCTACTAGATGCAACTTTTAGACTTCCTAGGACTCTATTGAACCTTAGGATCTGATACCAAGTTTGTAACGCCCCGAGTCTGTACCTCGGACGCTACACAGTGCTCATAATCCTGAAGGACCACTAGCTAACCCATGACTGGTACCTGCTGCAATAACTGAATAACAATACTAGAACTATGCAGAAATCAGGCAGAAATCTACCATAAGGTGCAAATCTAAAATAAATATTGAATACGGTACATCAATACCAAAACTAAACATCTGTCTGTAAATACTTTAGTCCGAAAAAGCCTCTACTTTCTGAACATGGAGTTGATGGGACAAACCCCCAACTAACTCTGACTTTTGAAACTAATAAATTGAGATACTAAAATAATAATCATATCCTCAAACTATGAGGACTCACCACTAAATCTGTTGTTAAAAATTTTGGGCTGCTAAGTGCGATCGGGAGACTGCGCGTCTGAACCTATGATATAAGACATCATAGCATAAAAGAAAAGCAAGTGTCAATACTTTGAATATACTGGTATGCTAAGTGAGGTAGGCTAAGATGCATGAGTTCATATGCATGGACAATACTGACTGGATGAGAGTACATGCATGAATACGTAAACTGTAATTGAGATCATGATAATACTGGATACTGAGTTTTGAATACTGATTAACTGATATCTGAGTTTACTGATACTGTACTACTGATAACTGAGTGACTGTATCTGACAGTCCTGATTCTGTGGAACTATGCTGAGTTCCGTACTGAACTAAGTGACTGTATCTGACAGTCCTGATTCTGTAGAACTGAACTGAGTTCTATACTGAGACTGGAACAAAAACTGAGACTGTGGGAGGTAATCATCTAATCGATATATTTCTTTCTGAATAGATTGGGGTCTAACATATAGACATCATAATTCAAATCCCCATTTACAATTTCAAAGGTTTACCATAGATTTACATAATTCTATACATATATCAAATAACTCCACATGAAACTTGTAACAAAACATGGATTAGGAACCCAATTAATTATTATAATCATGAATATAGTCAAACTCAACATGAATTTTATGGAATCAATACACTTGAAGTTTTAAAAATAGTTTCTTGAACTCCAAGGTCGGAAGGGACCCTTGAATGAACACTAGACATACCATAATGCTTGAATTCTGAAAGATATCTGGGAAGTTCTTGAGTCTTGAATTTGAATTTTAATCCCCTAGGGTTTGTTCTTGAGAGAAATTTGTGAAGAATGAATGATTTTTTTTTCTTAAAAGGGTTTAATTTCGTAGTTTGAGGGCTGATAGACGTGGGAGAAAGACCCAAATACCCCTGAGGATGCGGCATTTTAATTACTAAAAACTATTTTAGCGACGCGAAGAACGACGCACCGCGTCATTGGCATCAACGCGAAGGCCAACGCGCTGCGTCAAGTCCGTGTCGGTTCACTAGAATTTACACTGGAAACTGGAGGGAAATATTCATCGTCGCGATGGGCGACATGGCGCATCGAGATCGCGTTGATCCACTGGTTTGGACTTCCAAATGTGCTTCAAATGAAGTCCAAAAAATCCAAAACTTGTCTGGGAACACCCACTGACCTTCTTGATCATGATTCAACCTAAAAATCATTACTTTAAGGTTGTGAGGGTCGTAAAATAGAGTCGCCAAATTAACAAAGCTAAAATAACACTAAGTCTGAATACTTGGCTAAAATTTTCTAAGTCTGGGACCCCTTAACAAGCTTTAAAGAACTGATTTAAGCTTAGAATTTTACGGAGTCTTACACTGTGGTTGTGGAGCACTCTATGGCTGATTTGGTGGCTGAGATTGCCACTTCATTTTGTAGGCATTACCATAATTCAGTCATTGAGCATTACTAACAAATATCACAGATTTCGAATTTAAAGCATACATGGCCACTGCATGACCACTATTTCCGTATACCTCACACCAACCTGCAGCTTGTTGGATGGCATCGACTGTGGCTGCAGGTTGTGTTGCTCCCAACTTCATGCTGCTGAACTGAGTGTTGATCAAATCCTGTAATATAAAAACCTGTGCTGATAAGGCTGCGAATTGGTTTACCTCTAATACACCCGCAACTCTTTTCGTGGCACTTCTAGAATCTAAATGCCACTCTGGATTTTCTTGTGCTATGTGGTTTAATATCTACAGATCATTAAATGTCAACTCCAGCGCTTGACCACCTGCGGTTGAATCTAGCAAAATCTTTGTATTATGATCAAAAGATTCTACAAAAGTGTGAGCAAGTACCTCATTGGACTGTTGGTGGTGTGGACACTCATGAAGAAGGGCCTTAAAGCATTTCCAAGCTTAATAGAGATTTTTATCAGGTTTCTGTTTGAAGCTCACTATCTCACTGCGAAGTCTCACAGTCTTGCCCGATGGAAAGAATTTGATGAGGAACTTTCTGGCTAAGTCATCCCATGATGTAATTAAATTAGCGGGCTCCGCATTCAACCACCTTTTAACTTCCCCTAAAAGTGAGTGGAGAAATAGTGTCAGCCTCACATAATCTGGAGTCACCCCAGTTGGGGTGAATGTATCAGTAAGCCCAATGAAGGTCTGCAAGTGGACTTGTGGATCCTCGGGTGAAAGCCCTGCAAACTGTCCATGATGATAAGAAGCTGCACCATATTATGTTTCAACTCAAAATTTTCCCCAACAGCCGGTCTTTGAATTGGGGAAGTCAAGTTCGTTAGAAGTGGGACTACCACTTCCCTAACTGACCTGCGTGCTTGTTGTTCTGTAGCCATTATCGCAGGATTCTCTTGGTCTTCTGCGATTTGAGAAATTTGGGGTAGAAGGATTGCTTCTATCCTGCATTAATGGTAAAGTTCCTCAGGTTCGGAGCTTAGTTCAACCAAGTCCTGATCCCTTGCCAACTTTCTACTTTGAAAACCCGTGTCCTACAAAAAAAAAAAAACAAGACCAAGCATAAAAAATATCAAATAAATCTTAAAGTAAAACTAAAATAAACAATTGCCAAATAACAAGTCCCCAACAACGGCGCCAAAAACTTGACAGCGGCCGAGCGCACACGCAAGTGTACATGGTCTTATCAAGTAATATAGTGACCTTTAAGAAAGCTGAATATCGATTCCACAGAGACTTGATTTAACAACAATTAAATTCTAGTTCACAATTTAGATTAATTTAGTGCAAGAGTAATAAAAAAGAGTTTGAAAAATTGTAAATTAAAAATAAAGTAAACAATGCGATAATCAAATTCTTGGAACAATCAATGGAGAAAACCCAGGGTTAAAGCACTCAGAACAATCATATTATGTTATTGAATTTCCTTCGATAACTTACTTATCTTGGTTGTTGATTCGTAGGGTTAATTGCATGATCATGGTTTCCGAACCTATAATCTTTTACCTAATATGGACATTACAACTACATCGTCGAGTGGGGATGTAATAATCCAATTAAGTGAATTAAATCTATCATCCTACGTTTGAACCAAGTAAGGCATCTAAGTACATCCCTGTCCCAGACGCTAAGTTTAATTTTTTATTTTATAAAAGAATAAAAACCCAAACTTTATTTATTCCCATGTTCTATCTCCCTATTCCCTCTCCCGAGATCAAAAGGTCAACAATATATGTATTCTAAGGTTCGCGAATCCTTAAAATAATTAAAACAAGAATAAACAAACAACCAAATATGATAAGAAAATCCAATGAGATTAATCCAAAATAACAGTAATCATGTTCTTGGCTTTAACCCCGGAAAGAGGGTTCTTAGCCGATAATATTCATAATCACGATCCAATTAATTGAATACATGAAATGATAATTAAAGATTAGGTTTTAATTAAAAACCTAATTAAAAGAAGTGGCAACCACGTTTTTTCCAAGCACCATCCCAGGTGTCTTCTTTTAAAATTCAATATGTAATTGTCCAAGATGATGCCCAATTGTTCTCCAATATTATGATTTTATATTATTTTAATCATAATCCAACTCTTTGTGGTATTAAAATTTGAATGCTCCGGGGGCCACAAGAAAGATTCCCATAAATTGACAAAATATTACCCATTAAATATTGTCCAGCCGCCTTTTCGTGTGCCAAAATATATTGAAAATGGGAAATGCTCCCAGTTGTGTCGAAAACCATGCATGAATAAGCAATAAGAAGCGATGCTGGATACATTGGTGGTCGACGCGACGCGAAGGTATCGCATCGAGTCACTGAAATTTGCTTCCAAAAATTTGGTTAAGTGTTGAACGTTCCTCCATTTTTTCATGCCTTTTGTAGTGTATTTTCAATAAATTTTTGGCCTTTTTATCAACATCATATCACTGTATTCAGCTCACAAAGCCTTCTACAATATTACACACCACATATTAAATATCAAAACAACACAATAACCTCAACGATCAAAACAAAATAAAAGCTAAGATAAGGCAAATTCACAATGATCTTCCACTTGTTATTTCGACTCTTGACTTAATCAAATTGAGTTTTGCACATTACAAACAAGTTATTCCACTCATAATTACACATTTAAACCATTTGGAACAAATTAAACACATTAGAATCCACCGAAATCAACTAGACACACACCTAGCTCAAGTTAGTAAAACTAATTTTCTGGGTTGAACTCTAAATGACTCAATTAAGTACAAACTTGTTTGAAAAATACTTTGAACATTATAATCACACACTTAGACATTTAAATGCTTATTTATATCAATATGAACACGTTAAGCACACGAATTGCTCTCAAAATAAGACGAAATAAACTAGAATAATGATACTAAAGTGTATAAAATCACCTCAGATCATGCACCAATTGCACTAAGATATGGTACTTCATATTCCTCATTTCAGTAAATAATCTTATTAATTTTGAGAAATATCCAAGAGTTTCAACAATATTCAGACTATCAATTTATCCCTTATAAGGATAATAAATAAGTTTCTCAGAAACTTTATACGCGTTAGGCATTTTGAATCCTTTAGGGATTTTCATATGGATTTTTGTCAAGTGACAATATCAATATGTGTGACATCTTCATGTGTGGGCTACAAATCAAATAAGTGTTATGCTTAGCAAGATGCATCCTTTCATGTCACTTGATAAATGTTTCTACGTCAGCATGCTTAAATAAACATAGAATTTAGATCCTTGTAATCTTTCAAAATATTGCGCCAATATTGTATCAAAGACATCATCGATGCTATATCATGTTGTATCAGTTTTCGGTGTGACATAGCATTTTGAGATCTGATCACTTCATTATTTTCAAGTACCTGAACCTCTCATAAGGTTTCATAAATTGTTATGTCGTAGGCTCTTCAAGAGCACATTGCCTTATTATTATAATTATTTTCTCCATATCCTTTTCAAGAATTATTTTATTTGGAACCAATTCGTCTACCACGCTTCACGCATGCATAGACTTTATCCTTTAGAGACACAAAATAGGAGCACTTGCAGCTTAAATATGAGATGATTTAGGGATTTTACTTGAATTATCTTTTGAATAAGGACCTGATGATAATTCCTAACATATTCATAGCTGCTTATAATCTCCCCCTTATATTAGGAAAACTAACATACATCCTCCATTTTTTTTGAGGAATCCATCTTAACTATTAGATAGACAATGTGTGGTTTCTGACTCAGAACCAACTTTGAGGGGAAATTAATCATAATTTATTGGTTTGATGCATACAAGAACTTTTGTATATAATATTTCAAACCAACACATGAATCTTTTGTTCTCATTAACAATGGTTCAGTTATTTATCGAAGGCATTCAATACTAAACTAACATTATCAAGATGAATTGTCTTGATTCCACAATCTGAAAATTATGTTCTTAACTCAATTTTATCGAGCAAGCAACTTTATGAGTGTCGAACTGTAGGTTGACAAGATACCCACATGTGATCATCTTATATCGATGCATCTTAATAGATCACATGACTGGTGAACAGTCCCATATTCACCTTTTATATTTTTTAAATTTTGAAGGATCAAATCCCAACATTAGTTGGTCCAACCAACTTTTCATGAGAACAAGCAACATTAAAAGTAATGAAGAATTGTTCTAATTCTTCAATATATGTTCAATACTCAGTATGCACATCTTTGGGATGTCGCAATTGTTCATGTCAATTTATGAACTTTTATTCTAGTAAACTCCAAGTATACCATGATATGTGCTTTTTGTTTTAGTAAATTTCAGATTTACTATGACAAAAATGAATTTCAAATTTACTACTTTAGAAGTAGATTTCAAAATAACTCTTCTCAATTATTCTGCTTCTTTTGGAAGTGAGTTGTGATACTATCACAATCAAGTGCACGTTTGCATTAATAAGCTTCTCATTCTCCAGGAATGAAATATAATCGTGCCTTAAGCCCATCAAATTTTGATAGCTTATAACCTCTTACATGATATTGCTACTTAAGGAGCAAATCGAGGCATATATCATATATTGCTACCACATTCACTTCAAGAATGGAGTAAATTGTTATTTTTCGGACTTATCACATATTGCTACCACATTCATTTTAATAATGGAGCATCTCAATGAGATATGTTTCATGACTTGTCATCAAACACCAATTATATTGTTTTAGCCATCAAAATATCATCAATATGTTGCGTTAAGATTCAAACTCAACGTCTTATTCATATAAAGACGTTTTAGGCATAAATCTATGAGACTTGAACCCAATATTTTATCATGATGCATCAAAACTCTAACCAATATCTTATCCTTTTTAATGCGATGAGATTTGAATCATCATCTTATGTTTAACCAATACTATAATAAGTCAAATTCACCGAAAGCTCAACATCAAGCTTTCAAAAATATTATCACTTTGTAACAGTGATATGTAAACATATTAAACATGACAAAAATATTATTAAAAGAGGAAAAACTTTGACAAATATAAAACAATAATGACGGCTCGTGAAAAACAAGGCTCACTGAAAATTGCCATAACTATTCAAATCCACCAATTGATAACTAATACTAAGCACATATAATACTTTCCTTTTTTTTCTTTCCTTAATAATGATAGATTTATGATGAAAACTTTATAGAAGCTTTATAAAAGTTTGAACAAGATATAATATATAAGTTTTTATACAATTATTTTGAGGCCTCAAATTACTTCTCCTACATCATATGTTGACTTTAATACCACTTTAAACATTTATGTACACATACAGATTTCATCTTAATAAAACAATAAACTTTCATCAAATTTAGCACGTCAGATTCAAAGGCAACAAAGGTATATCTTACTTAGATGATAATGACTATTTCTCCTTGTCGGATCAAGTAATCAAGATAAAACATTATTTAATAATAATAAAATAAATCATACCTCATGTTTTTGAAGCAACTTACGGAAAATATTAGGTAACTTTATCTTAATTACTCAGTTGGTTATAGTTTCGTGCTGATAACGTGTTATGAAATATAAAAGCAAGAACAAGAAGAAGAAATAGAGAGAGAAGAGGGAGATTTCTTTATTTCTCTTGAGGATGAGAGATCATCAGAATAAGGATACAATAAAGAACAAAATCCCTCTATTTATAGAAAAAAATACTCCTAGTTTCTGACTAAAAGACAGATACTTCAAATCCTGATAGATATCAACTAGATCCGAATAAGTCTTATTAGATCTTGATAGATCATATCTATATTATTGATAGACATTCACTATAATGTAAATACATTTATAACATAATTTTTTTGAGTAAATATATAAATACCCCCCTGATGTTGACAGACTTTTTCAAAAAGACACCTAAACTATACTTTCAACCTATTACCCCACGAATCTTACTAAACCGTTATAAATATACTATTTTGACCAAAATTTTCAGCATTCCTCAATTTTAAAAAACACGTGTTTGGCACTCTCCCGTTCTTCTTTTTGGTCACCTGTCTTCCATCTTCTCTTTCGTTACAATGGTGGCTGATCAAATAACAAAGTCTATACAATCCACTTCCAATCTCCTCCATCCCATGCTTTAGTCTTTCCCATCACAGGAACCTCCTTTCTCTTTCCTTTTTTTCTTTTTCATCAGTTCATCTTCTAAAATATAATTGGAAGAAATTTGGAAAATCAAGAAATTAAAAAAAAGCAAAATTTCTTCAACTGTTTCAGTTTCTATTGTTAATTAACAATGATAGCAATTGTAAGTGAACTTCAAGGCTATAAGCTGCTTATTTGAGGGGTTTTGTCGAACCACTTTTCGACTTTGCCCTATGTATCAATTTAAATTTTACCTCAGACAAGTTCAAGGGTGTCTCTCACATTGTTTCCCCCTCTAATGGTTGTTCATTCCCACCTCAGTGTGTATGTTGCAGGAATGGAAGGCCACATTTTACTATCGAATTAGTTTCTTGGATCTGAATCAATGGAGTTATTTTTGTTGGAGAAAGATGAGGAAGACATAAATGGAGAAGGGTTTTTTAAATTTTTTGACAAATAATTCACACGTGGCAGGTTTTAATTGACAATTTAAGTCAAATTTTAATCATTCACGCGCCTGATGTGCGTGTCTACACGCAGAGGCAAAATTTAAGTTAAAATGATGTATTTATAAAGATTTTAGTAAGATTCGTGGGGTAATAATCAGAAGTATAGTTTAGGTGTCTTTTTGAAAAACTCGAACAAGTTCAGGGGGGTATTTATGTATTTTTTTTTTCTTAAAAAAGGATAACAGTCCATCCTCCATGGACATCCCTAACCAATTTCTTCATTTTTTCTTCTTGACATTTTCATGTCTCTTCTCCTTCTTTTTTTCTATTTCAAAATCACTTTATTTGTTTTACTAATTAATCGATTACATATTCACCATTTTTTGCCTTGAGCTTGAACGGAATTTCTAATGGTGATAATATTTAATAGTGGGTGATAAAATTAATGGTGACATATTATTTATTTTTGATAATTGACAGTAAAACTGGTGCAATTTCGATGGTGGATGATGAAATTTGTTGTTGCAATTGTGCTTAAACCTGATGGTGGCAATGAAGGTAGTTAGATTAAATAAGTTTCTTAATAGTACAACAAAGATAGATTAAATGGGTTTCTTAATGGTGAAAACTAAGGTGGAGGATGATTTTGATAATGAGATGAGTTTCTTAATAGCGCAATTAAATATCGATTGAAGAATTCCCAGTGCAAGAAAGTTTTCGATTGACGTTTTGGACCAAAGGAAGAAAGAAGATGAGGAAATAGAGCTATTTTTTTTTGGTAAATTCCGATGATGAATTTTATTGAATATATGGTGATTCTTTGTAATTTTTTTATGGAGGCAATGTTTATGTGATGATTCCGATAGTGAATTTAGTTGTGGGTAGTGAATCTATAGTGGCAGAGATATGAATTTGATAATGACGACGGTGACGGTGGTGGTTTGATGGAGTTTGGTGGTATTGTAGTAAAGAAGATGCAATTAAGTGACATGAAGTTTTTTTTTTAATAAAATCTGACGAAAAAACTGATATGGAAGTAACGAGGCAACGACGTGGCACGAGTGTAAATCACTTTTCATCATGTGACTGGTTGTAGATGCGCAAGGGTGGACATAAATTCACTTTTACATAGTTGAGGTGTGTATTAGGACACTTTAATAGTTTGAGTGTCTTAGACTTTTCGAATATAGTTTAGGGCGCAAATAATGACTTTTCCCTAAATTTGAATAAAGGTAATAACATGTAATGAAAACACATACATAGAGATTAGCTTTGTTACGCATACATGATACAACAAATGTCATAATAAACATAACCAATGACGACAAATCCATGCAATCCTGAGCCCCGATAGAATATGATATACGCGAATTTTATTCCTACATTTGAAATATTTGACTACTAGGATAACCTATACTCGTGAGAGAATTTTTTGTGCAGATGCTTCCACTTCTCGCCCCATAATGTTACACCTAACCAAACTTGAAATTGTGTTCATCACCATTTTAGCATCTTCCCATCTATTGCCACTAGCTAATTTCTTATACAAGTAGCTATCAAATGTCATCCTCTGCACATATTCATCTCCACACAACTCCACCAATGCTTCCCTTGCTGCATTATTACCATAGAACACTTTTTGCAACACATCCAAGAACTTGAAAGTAGTAAAATACTTGTCATCCCATTTTCTTAAATATTCCCTTTTCAAATCGTCTTCATTGATCATCTTTTCTCCACCTTCCGAAGCCTTCACTATTGCTTCCCCACAAATTCTTCCGCTTTTTGCCGCAAAATATATTCCTTCCCCCGAACATTTCGTCACGTATCCTGCTGCATCCCCTACCAGAGCGATCCGTCCACGTACCCTAATAGGACGGGGATGCTCTGGTATGGGATGAGCCTCCACTTTAATCACTTTTCCACCCTCGATTTTTGATCTGACTCGTGCTCTAATACCACGTTGAAGTGATTTAATATCGGTTTTAGAGCAAACCGTACCCGTCCCCACTGCCACGTGGTCACATTTGGGAAACACCCACGCATAAAAATCAGGTGACACGTCATTCCCTATGTACATCTCAGCCAAGTTTTCGTAATACCCCATTTTGTCCTCGGGCAATTTGATCCTCTCTTGGAAAGCAATGGCAGTAGAGTAATTTCCAGCTTTGATCGATTTAGCCACACGGCTATTAGCTCCGTCGGCACCGATGACGACATCGACAGCGAGCTGACGTCGGCAATTATCCATGATGTAATGAATGACGTAAGGCTCACGTGAGGATGTAGGGACCGCAAGGTTGGTAACTAGGGCTTTGAGTAAGGTGGCGCCGCTGGATTCGGCGCGCTGCCGGAGGAATGAGTCGAGGACTTCTCGCCGGAGCATGGCGATGAACTCATGAGGTTTTAGGGTTTTGCCGAAATCGACGACGAGATTCGACGGAGACACGATACGCATCTGAGTGACACGACGATCGATGAGATGCAACGGGATTGAGAATTCATCGAGCATGCATAGTGGAATAGCGCCGCCGCATGGTT
Source organism: Capsicum pubescens (assembly GCA_030864215.1). Classification (NCBI taxonomy): domain Eukaryota; kingdom Viridiplantae; phylum Streptophyta; class Magnoliopsida; order Solanales; family Solanaceae; genus Capsicum; species Capsicum pubescens. The sequence continues at coordinate 262,686,575 of CM061538.1, forward strand.
TGGCTGTAGCTGGGCTACGTTCAAAGAGGTAAGTTTCGATTCCGCCGGCGGCTAAAGCTTCTGCAGCTGAGGAACCAGCTGGGCCGCCGCCGATAACAGCTGCTTTAAGCTTGCATATAACTGGATTTGTTGATTTTTGTTTGAAGTAATGACATTGGTTTTGTGGGTTTTGGATCTTGAGTGGAGTTGGAAGACAACGAAGAGGATGAAGATCTGCTAGGTATGTTTGGGTGGCGGCCATTGATGATTGAAGGGTTGTTTTTAGGGGGTTAAAGGTTTGAGATTTGTCAATGGTTGGTGGGTTTATAATGAGATTATTATATAATTGAAAGGTAAAGATGCTTAGATCAGTGCAAAGCACTGAACTTTTGCTTATTTTAATGTTTGGGTTTTTAATTTTAGTGAGTTTAGTAGGTGTATATGGTGGATGCAAGAGATTGGTAATCTTGTGATTCCCCAGACAAGTTTGATTGGTCAAAATTCAAATTAAATTGTAGATGGGTGCATATTAGTACTCACTAAAGAATGATATTTTTGTAGTTTTTGAAGAAGAAAAATTTAGAATCTTTAGTCATGGGCATAGTGGTTGGTGTCTTAATAGAGTGAGTAGTAATATTTTTTGTTGCTGTCCTTTTCATTGAGGATTGGTTGCTCATAGTATTTTAGTATGTCATGTGCCCTCTGGAAGGTATAGTTTTTTATTATTTTTCTTTTACTGCTTGTTTTCTTGTATGCCTACTTTCTTACCGTTCTACTATTTTTTTTTTATTTTTTTTTGTTTCCCAAGGTATCTTCACTGTCGGTAGTCGTGAGACTAATTTTTCGTTCCTCTATCAGCGCACTAAGCGGTAGGAAACTGGCCACAGAATTTGCTCCATTCGCCAAAGGTGGGGATCGAACCCCCGACCTCTTGTTTAAGGAATATGACGATGAACCACCATGCCAACTCTAGTGGTTTTACTGTTCTACTATTGCTTATGTTATCACGAATAATGTGTTTTTACATTTTTTGAGTCGAGGGTCTTTCGGAAACAACCTCTTTATTCAATTAGATGGGTTTTTGGCTTTTAACTTATAAGTCAAAAACCCTAAATTAGAAATCCTAACTTACGACTTTTGGCTTATTTTTAGCATTTAGCCTAAAATTAAGTGGTTTATAAGCACCTTTTTAATTTACCCAACACTCCCAAAGTGCTTAAAAGCTTTCTTGGCTTAGAAGCACCTAAAATAAGCCAATCCAAACAGGCTCTAAAAATCTACCCTCCTCAGACTATACTTGTAGGACTATACCGAATATGTTGTTGTTTTGATGCTACAAAATAATCAGATTTTTCTTTCTTGCCACCCATCTCCTTCTTGTTTGAAAAAAACTCTCCCTTTCATTGTTATTTTATCACGAAAAACAGACATGAAATAATATATTCAGTGTTTCAATACGATTTCAAATAGTGACCCTGAATTCAAGTTGATTCTACTTCTACTCTTACTCATAGAAGACCATCAATTGTCCTCCCAAATAGGTTATAGAGGTGTTGTTTACTGTGAGGGGCCATTTGGTTTGTGGGACTAAAGTCAATAATCTCGGGCTAACATAATAATTTCGGAATAAAAATGTAACTCACTCGTTTGGTTGTAAATATTTGGAATAACTTATCCCGGGACTAATAATTAGTCCCGGGATAAGTTATCGACCCAAATGGTGGGATAACAATCCCAAGACTAATTTTCTTTGGTATTAAATTATATAATGACTAAAATACCCTTAAAATCTATGATTTCATTTCACACATCTATATATATATACTAGAATTTTAATAAAAGTTAAATACTTAATAATTTTGACATAAATTTCATATTTACATTAAAAACTTATTAGTAATATATAATAATTTATCAAAAAATTAATTCTAAAATTCAAAAAAGGATACAATTGTCTTCCAAATTCTTAGATTATCACTTTATATACATTACTTTACTTTTTTTTTTTTTTAATATAAAATATAGGGTATTTGTATAACGAGATAGGTTAGATTTTAATGCGAATGAATATGAAACTTATCATATGAAGTTCAAATTTTTAGATGAGATGAAAAAGTAAATTATAAAATTTTGTGTATAATATTTTGTTGTTTCTACACAAGTTTTTTTATCATTTTTATATTACTTTTCTACCAATTTACTCAAATAATTTTATCTAAAAATCCAAAAAAATAAATCTAACTACTACATGATTCATCGTTATATATGTTTTGGAGAAAGTAAAAAATTCAAACTTACAAATAAAGAGAAAAATCATATGAATCAAATAAATAATTTTTTTATGTTGAGTAATGGAGAATCTAGCAAGCTATTATTTTAAAACTTTTTTCAAAACTATAGCTAATAACATTTTTTCAAATGATTTTACTGATATACATATAGATACACACACGTATGTATGTATGCATGTATGTATGTATGTATGTATGTATGTATGTAAGCATGTATAACTTTACTTTACTACTATATATAAGAGAGAATGTGAGATTTTAGTAGTCCTCGCATTTTTTTTTTTTTATCATTTTATCCCTAATTTAAATTTTAATTACTTTACAAATTTTCATCCATTTTGATAAATTTGAACAATTATATGAGCTTATTAAATGCTACAATAGTGATGAGTAATGAAAAAATGATATTGACACTATAAAAACTATTTATACAATCAAGTTCAAAATTGATGCAAAGATTTATTGTTTTCCTATTTTGTAGAAATGTTTATTAATCCGTACTTTAGATTTTCATTTTTCCTAACAAATTTATTAAGAACATAAATTTTTATTTTTCCTAATAAATTTATCATGGAAAAGTTATTAAAGAATGTTGACATTCCCTTTCTAACTTAATACATGCTTAATTATTAAATAAAAAATTATTTTTATATTTAGCTAAAAATATTTGAATTTTTTTTTCTTTTAATTATAAATAATGAAAAAATGAGAGTAATTCTTTTTCATATTTTTTGATGATGAATTTTTTTGACAAAAAATGAGATTATCAATATTTTATGGAATTTAGAACAAAATAAATAATTTAAAATGAAATATTAGAGCTTCATAAACATTTAAGAAATATCAACATAATTTTCTTAACATATATTTTTAGGAAAAAGAAACTAATAAAGTTAAAAAAAAATTGGTAACTTTTTAATTTCTTTTGTATGATTTAATATGAAGGAAAATAATTAAGCTAAATATTGTGAAAGATATTTTAGTAAACAAACAATATATTTTTACAAACAATGCACTACATATTATTTTTAATACCACAAACCAAACAACCACTAAAAAATAATACCAGGATAACTTTTTCCAGGACAACTAATCCGAGCATAATTTATCCCATCATAACTAATCCCGGTATAACGTATTTTCAAACCAAACGACCCCTGAGTGTATTTTGCCTTTTCTGTTAAGATATATTAAATTAATGTCGCAAGTTGATACTAATGCTACTGGAGAAAATTGAAGGAAAAGTGTTTTTTAAGTCTTGAATGAAGGATTGGTGACATTGACCAACAGATAGGGTCAAACATCATTAGGAAACTTGATTAAGTTAATTGTGGACTTGATTAATATTTTTAAAACTTTTTAATCTTTTCAAAAATACAAATCAACCCAACCCACACCCCTCTTCAATCCTAATCAACCACTCTCTCTCTCCAGCTTCTCCCAACCAACAGTTCTACAAAATTTCTCCCTTTCAACCTCCGGCAATAAATAGTCGGGTGAGTTCTTTTTCATCTTTCAACTGTCAATCGATGTGAATGCTTCTCCAGCGACAACAACTTCGAGTTCTTTGTCCTCCCATTTTTTTTTTCACAGGTAAAAAATTATGAAGAAACAGAGGAACTTGAGCCAACTACTCTTCTGGTATTGAAATGTAGACTGAATAAACCCTAATTTCTGGCATTTCTGTATTTCTTCTTCTCGTTGTCGTACTGTTGATTCGAATTTATTGGTGATTTCTGGTCACAGTTGATGTTCTTAGTGTGTATGTGTGTATGTGATATGTTGGTGTTGCTGGGTTGATTTGTTATTCGTCTTGGTAGAAATGGTATTGCAACAGTTGAAACATCTAATGTAATAGATGAAACATATGATACAACAGATTAAAAATCTGATGCAACTATGAAAATCTGACGCAACAGGTGAACAATTTAACAGATCATTCATCTGTTGCGACAGACGACTTTTCTGTTTGGAAGAAATCTAAACAATATTGATCCAACAGATAACTGATTAGTGATCTATTTTTATTCTTTCCAACGGTTTACTCTTTATTTTAAAATATGATACAACAGATTAAAAATATGATACAACTATGAAAATCTGATGCAACAGGTGAACAATCTAACAGATCATTCATCTGTTGCGACAGATGACTCTTTTGTTTGGAAAAAATCTAAACAATATTGATCCAACAGATAACTGATTAGTGATCTGTTTTTATTCTTTCCAATGGTTTACTCTTCATTTTACAATAGATTAGGACTGTTTTTATTCTTTCCAATAATTTACTCATACAGGTCGGTTATCTGTTGCAACAGATAACATACCTGGTGCAATAGGTTAGTGATCCATTTTTATTCTTTCCAACGATTTACTCATCCGTTGCAACAGGTCGGTTATATGTTGCAACAGATAAAATACCTAGTACAACAGATTAGTGATCTATTTTTATTATTTTCAATGAATTACTCATCCGTTGCCACGGGTCAGTTATGTGTTGCATTAGATAAAATACCAGGTGCAACAGATAGTGCTGTTTTTATGGTTCCCACGTATTACTCATCTGTTGCAACAGGTCGGTTATATGTTGCAACAAATAACATACCTGGTGCAACAGATTAGTTGTCTGTTGGAACTGTTATAGTACTGTTATGCATTAATCAATTATAATCTATGTTATGTTCCTGTTAATTTAAGATAACATGGCTCCCAAAATAAAAGAAATCGAATCAAGTCCAAGTAAAGGAATAAGTGCAACAGCTCAGCTATATCCACCACTCTATGAGCTTGCTTTACAAGCGTTATCTCAATCAGGAGCAGAAAATAATGAACACGGGGAGGAGGAATCTTTCAAAAGAGATGATCCAAATGCTAATAGCCATTCCGTTGAAGAATTAGTCAAAACCTTCAGCATTGATCGTTACCCTATGAGAATGCAGTGCAATGGTGCCACAGATTTAACGGGTGATCTCGTGGTTAAGTCAGTCATGGGAAAATCTTTCAACGTCTTCAGAAAAATATTTTGAGAACAAAAATTGGATTCTTATTTCAGGGAAAGCTGCTTTGGGAAAAATCTTAATTTTTCGGAGGACAACAATGCTCGTTTCCAGATGAAAATGGTATATGATCTTGTCAAGCGCAGGTTTATGTATGAAAACAAAGATAAGATGGATGAGGTGTGGATAAATTACTGTGGCATGCCTGTTTGTTTTAATTGGGAGGAGTTTGCCATAGTTACCGGACTAAAATGTTATCCTCCTTCTCCTTCTCAAGTTATACCTACTCTGACCCAAAAAATAAGCACCCCGCACACCCAAAAAAGAAAAATTCAAGTCGAGTGATCGTGATGACTTGGTGTCCATTGTTGGTCCAAGTTTCAAAAATAAAAATCTGATTGAAGCGTTGAAAGGTAAAGGAATTTCAAAGAAGCACAAGCAATCATTGTGCTTGGTTTGATTTGTACATAATGTTCTTTGGGTGAGAGACGTTAACAACAACATAAGACTCGGTTTAATAAATCTCTCTGAGGATCTTGAGGCATTTAACAGCTATCCTTGGGGTTATGGAAGCTTCAAAATGACTGTCGAATATTTGTTGACTCCGTTAACGCCAAAACAGTCAACTTATATGGTTTTCCATGGGACTTCATGGTAAATATTTCTATTATTATGATATAATTCATCATTTTTTTATTCAATAATGCTTTTAATTTATTGGCGTTATGTTATAGGCTTGGGCATTTGAAGCCATTCCTTATTTGAGACAACAAGTGAACTACCAAGAAGAAGTTTCCTGTCCAAGAATTCTGAGATGGTTGTCGGCCAAAACCGATAAAAATGCAAAATTTTTTGATCTTTTCAATCCCCCCAAGGAAGTAGTAAGTCCAATTCTAATCAAATTTTTCATTTTAATTAGTGATTAAATGATTTCATCATCATTCTTAATATATGTACCAATTTATTTTAGATTGTCCATCCGTGGCTTGTTCCGACCAACCGAGAGTTGAAGATGCCATTTTTTCTTACTTTATGGTCTGTGCAAACTTTATCGAACCCTAAGGTCGTTGATGGAATAAAAATGGAATTATTTGGAGCAACAACCATCACAAGAAAAATAATTTTGGAGGGTGGGGATAATGATGCCCCTCTTACAGTATTTGAAACAACAAGCCATTATGATTATGATCATAATGATTGTACAGATTTTTCTCTATAATTTGCCGCATCTAGAGAATGTTGTTCATGCAAATGTCAAGACTGCAAGGCGAAATATGATGGAGTGATTAGTTCTATTAATGCACTAACTGCTTTTGTAAAGAAAATAACATCTAAGAGGGGTGTCATTCCATCAAAGAGGATTTCATATCCAGACACTCCACTAGAGATCAAGGCGGATAAGAGGAGAAGGAAAGACACTTCCAAGGCATCATCAATCATAAAAAAAAGCAAGATTGCAATGCCTCTATCTTTGTCTTGCACCGATGTTCAGTGTACAAGGGCCACAAAAGAGCAACATGAGCTGAAGAAGATAAATGTACATCATCTGTTCCAAAAAATAAACAAGCACATATCTGTTTCAACAGATGATACATCTGCTGAAAATTATCAAATAGATGTATACATCTGTTGCAACTATTGTCTAACCTGTTGCATCAGATTCGTTATCTGTTTCAACAGATGAGTCTTATGTTGCAACAGATGGGTCATCTGTTTAAAATTATCGTACTGCTCTGATTTACCTGTTCGAATTTCTCCCAATAGATAACCCATCTAATGCAACATAAGAATCATCTGTTGCAACAGATGGAAAATCTATTGTATATCTCTACTTAGCATTGACAATTCTGGCTTTCCAGGTGGATGTCACAGCTACTGCCGAAGAGCATAATATGACAGTTGATAATCCATCAACTGCTTCCAAAGATGAAGAAAAAGTAGAGCCTGTCAGTTTGAGAGAACGGAAGAATTACCCATTTGAAGGGTTCAACATCTTGGACGAGGCTCCAAAAAAACTAATACAGTTGATCAATGACTATTCAGAATGGATTGCTGATGGGATGTTAAAGCATCATGCCGGCAGATACATAAATCAATTTTATGGATATTGGTTTATACAATTCTTGTTGTAAGAACCTGACATTAACACATATAAATTATCATGTAGAAAATAAAATGACGAGTGCTACAAAGTGAACGAATCGAGTCTTGGTTTTGATATGTTCGACTTTGTTGTTGCACATCCCGAAATGAAGAATTAGTTCTATTTGATGTCACAACCCCAAACTTGCTGGAATGATGAGGTTTAAAGACCATACATATTACTATTAATTAATACTTTATTTAATTGCATCTGCGTATTGATTTTTCATCACGTAATCTAAAATATTTGATAATATGTGCAACACATCGATGTCATTTTTTACTACCTCCGAAAGAAGGCCAAGTTGTAAACACAAGAACAATACAGATACACAACAGGTAATTATTTGTACAAACTTTACATCAATAATGCCTATAATAGGTATTGTCAACAGCAGCCGAAAGTTTCCCAAAATGAGGAATGCTTAATCAACATCATCAAAGGTTTTAGCATTCCGGCTGGCTTACCTTGGCATTTGGTCGACGAAGTGTACATCCCAATCAATTGTGGTGATGAATTCCATTGGGTGTTGGCTGTCGTCATTCTAAAAGAGAGACGCATCCGAGTTTATGACTCGATGTCGTGAAGGAGACGTTCCGGACCATCGTCTGAGATACAAAAGCTAGCCAAAATATTGCCTACTTACCTTGATATGAGTGGCTTTTTGGATCAAAAGGTTCGTACTGATTGGTCGATGATTGAAGCATACCGGGATAAAATGGCTAATCCATTTGATGTACAATATGTTGACGGAATTTCTTAACAAACCATTGGTAGCCTGTAAGTTTAAGTGTCATGATTTAGTTTCATTTCATAAATTTTACAACTCTTGCATGAACTGCAAGATATGGATTATCTGTTTTTTATAACGCAGGGATTGCGGTCCTTTTGTTGCCGCCTATTCCGAGTATTTGAGCGATGGATTACAAGTACCAAATGATGGACTTGATGTCGGATTACTCCACAAAAGATATGCTGCTCTTTTATGTAAATATGGAGAAGCGAAAGCTCAGAAGCCATATGCAACCAACGTTAAAGATCCACGATGACCAAAGCCGAATTTCATAGCACTGGATGAAGAACAACTTGTCCATATTGATTAGATCTTTATAGCTCGAGTCTGTCAATGTAATAACCTATCCTCCTTGGTTTAACTTGTTGATTTATTTGTAGAGTAGATCGTTTGTACTCATAATAATTTTTTTCACATTTCATTTATTTGTTGAGTTATTTTATTTCATGTAATTTTCAAAGGCTTCGATTTATTTTATTCTATCTATGAATATAATTAATTCTAAGTTTTGAACATGTTAATTGAAATAGAGTACTAGATTTAAATATCGCAATAGATAATACATCTGCTGCAACAGACGACATATCTTATCAGACTGATTTAGACATATGTTGCAACAAAAGATGCAACACGTAGGTCATCTGTTGGAAATTATATAACAGATCTTCCTCCTTTTTTTATTTGCTCCAACAGATTAACGATCAATTGCAACAGATAAGTTATATGTTACAACAGATCGTAAATATATTGTGACAGATAGACGAGGAACATCTGCATAACGCAACAGATGACCAACCTATTCCAACAGATTATCAATCTGTCACAACAGGTACTATATATGTTACGATATATATAAAATCTGTTGCATTATAAAAATTCAACTTTGCCAGACATAAAAATTATTGCCCCTAGATGTATAGTGAATTGGCTTGAAATGAAAACTTGTTGTAACACCCCGTACTTAATTACGTGCATTAGCCATGGTTATATGTGTTGGAGTATATGTATTGATCATAAGTTAGGTATACATGAGTTTAAGTATGAGTATTGATTATTTTGAGATGGTTTCAAGTGTATAGTTTGATTATATGTGTATGAGAATCGACTTTATTTATACCGGAATTTGCTCGTCGAAGTTTCTATGCGAATTTTATCGAGTTAGCTTTCCAACGATATAAAGATTTATGAAAACGGATGAGTATCAGATATAAGCGAGCATGTTCGAAACTTGAAAACGGTGGACGCAATGAACAGTAAATGTGCAGAAATTTTCTGCACACAAAAGTACTGCAGCCAAACAGATTTTTGGGTTGACTTTAAACGATCATAACTCCTTGTACAAAATGAACTGTGTGATATTCTATATATCTATTAGAAGCCCGGAGATTCTTATTTCTAATGCAATTGGTTTCATCCAAATCCAACGTCTGAGTAAGGAGTTATACTCGTTTTACTTCAGCCTCTCAAAACAGATTTTTAGGGTCAACTTCAAACGATCATAATTCCTTGTAAATGACGAACTGGGTGGCCTAATTTATATGAAATGAAATACCTTTGAATTATCTATCCAACGATACCAATTTCACCCAAATATGATATCGGAGAAAAGAGTTATGGTCGATTTACTTTAGCCTATCAAAACAGTCCACCATGGACAGATTCGGATTTACTTAAATTTTTAAGGGCAATATGGTCATTTTCCATCACCTCATGGACGAAAATTGGTCATTATATACATATACTTAGCCTCATATCCATCATGTTATCATCCAAATTATTGAAGAATAAGAAACCCTAGTCTAAGTTCAACTCCAATTATCTTGTGATTCAACCGTAGAAAGTCCAAATTGATTCCGTAGTTGTGTTCACCGTCTTGAGGGCTTCGAGAAGCACCCCTTATTTGTGCCAACAGGACTTCGAAATCAAAAGGGCCATTTTATGGTTAGGATGTAAATTATGTTGGTGTTATTTATATGGATATGTATATATATATGCATGTGAGCATAAGAAGTATGTTATTTGATTGTTGTTGAAAGATGATTGGGAAATGATGTTGGATTATGTTGAATTGTGAAGGAATTTGGTGTGATGATGTGGTATTGATGATTATATATATATATATATATATATATACACACATAAACCTATTGTTCAAGTTGGTTTTTGGAATGTTTTGCAAATATTGGTTGTATGGAATTATGGAAGAGAATTATGGTGTTGGGTTGCTAATACTAGATGCCAAACATTTCATTGTAGATAAGTGATTTGTAAAGACGGGAAGTTGTGTTGAATTGGTATCCGAATCTACAACGAGGTATGTAAAGCATACTCTAACGATGTTCTTTGGCATGAAAACACCAATGTTCCATCAAGTAAGATTCCGAGGTTGTCCAAAAACATGTATTGTTCTACATTACCAACGAAGTTGTTTCCATTCTATAAAGTGTCAAAATGTTTCATTGATATACCAAAAGGCTCCTATTTCATTGTTGTGATATTGATGATTCTGAAACACATTATTGATGTACCAATGAGTCTTTATTACGTCGTTATTGTATAGAAGGTCTATTACTTGGTTCTTATTGATGTATCGTTGTTTCAAAGTATCAAAAATGTGGTGGCGACCGAAATAACAATCTCAAAGATTAATTGAACTAAGTGATGGAAGTTCTCTCTTATCGGGTGGTATCCCAGGGGCATAAGCCTAGCATGGGTCGATCCCTATTTACGTGTTTATGGGTGGTATCCCAGGGGCATAAGCCTAGCATGGGTCGATCCCAGTTGATATGTACTGGAGGCATCCTAATGGTCACAGTAAAGTACAGTAATGATTACAAAGATGTTAAGAACGAAGGTAAAGTGATTGAATAAATTCAATGTACAGGTTGTCACAAGTTCTAGTAAGTGTGGTCCACTCCTATTACGATTTATTCACTTGTTTCGGATTTCTATTGCCTATATCATATGTGATTATCTACAGCTTTACATACTCAGTACATATTTCGTACTGACGTCCCCCACGGGGACCTGCATTTCATGCTACAGGCACAAGTACCTCAGTTCATTCACAGCATAGATAGGAGCCAGGTCATACAACTATTGTTGGTGAGCTCCAGTTTGCTTCGGAGTTTTCCGAGTTGGTTCCTTATGTTTTGTTATTGTACAGGAGTCATGTGTGGGCGGGGGTTTGTACCGACCCTAGTTATGTCATGTATATCCTAGAGGCTTTGTAGACATAAGGAAGGGTAAAGTCATGGAAGTTTATATAGTGATGTTATATCTGTATATGTGGTAGCCCCGACGGCTAAGTATTATATATATATATATATTTTTGCGTGTTGTGCTGATACAGGTAATTAGATCCTTTTATATGCAACGAAGTGCTGTCCAAATTTTTGGTGACATATAAGGGAAAGTACAGGTATTTGAATGGGTTCTCCCGGGCCTTCTCGGCTTCGGGTGCCAGTCCGGCCCGATGGGATTTTGGGGTGTGACAAAAGTGGTATCAGAGAGGTTCGTCCTAGTGAGTCTACAAAGCTGTGTCTACGTAGAGTCTTGTTTATCGGTGTGTTGTGCACCACATCTATAAACAGAAGGCTATGGACATTTAGAAATTGTTTCTTTTCTTCATGTCTTATATCGTGCGATGGAGCTTATATTGTATATGAAGTCATAGTTGACCACTGAATCAGTTTGTTTCTCTTATTATAGTAATGATGCCGGTTACCAGAAGCAAGAATACCGGTAAGCAAGTAGATGTGGCTGCCGGAGAGGGGACTAGTAAGTCACCCACTATACCAGCTAATCAAAGTGAGGCTCCAGCTGAGCATGCATCAGAAACTTCCCCCAGTCCGGAAGAAATAAGGGGGAGGAGAACTATATCCCCAGAGCCACCTATTAATAATGTTGATCAAGATCTTAGAAATGTAGTGCAACTTTTGACTCGTATAGTTGTTGGTCAAGCTCAAGGGAGAGCCATTCCTACTGCAGGTCCTAGTGGTATAGATAGGGCGGCTAGTCATCGAACACAGGATTTTCTTAAGATGGATCCGCCTACTTTTATCGGATCCGATCTTAACGAAGATTCGCAGGACTTTATTGATCAGATCCAAAGGTCCCTAGAGGTGATGCATGTATCAGACAGAAAGACAGTGGAGTTAGCCGCGTATAGATTCAAAGGTGAGGCTATATATTGGTATGAAGACTGGAAATGGTCAAGGGGAATTAATGCACCCCCAGCTACTTGGAAAGAGTTTAAAGAGGCATTTATTGATCATTATCTTCCATATGAGACTCGTCAGGCCCGTGCGGATCAGTTCTTAAATCTTTGACAGGGTAATACAAGTGTGAGGGAGTATAGTCTTCGATTTAATTCTTTGTCCAGATATGCTCCTAATGTTATAGCTACTATGGATGACAGAGTTCATCGGTATGTGAATGGATTGGATCCGTATTTGGTTAGGGATTGTACTATTGCCGCTTTGAACAAAGATATGGACATAGCGAGGATCCAAGCTTTTGCACAGAAAATGGAAGATCAGAGGCAGAGGAGAAGAACATAGGAATTAGAAAAAGGATATTCCAAGAGGGCCAGATCTACAGGGCAGTTCATGGCATCTCAAGGAGGGTTCAGACCACAGTTTTCTTCTAGACCACCTAGGCCATTATCTTCTTATTCTGCAGATAGTGCCCCACCACAGTTCCAAGGGTCCAGAGGAAATCAATTTGGGCATAGAAGTGAGAGTCAGAGTTCGCGGATAGTGGGGTACCAAGGGCAAGGGAATATGAGCCAATCGAGACCTCCTCGAGAGCCATGCAATAAATATGGTAGGTATCATTTGGGCGCATGTCGGCTGGGGACCAATATTTGCTTTTGGTGCGGTATGTTGGGGCATATGATGAAGGAATGCCCACGAAGGGACATAGGGGGTATGGCACAACCTACGGGGTCATTTGTTGCATCATCATCATCGATGCCTTATTCAAGAAGGGGTGCACAACCAATGGGTCATGTTAGAGGTGATAGAGGAGCCACGGGTTCTAGCGGGGCTTAAAATTGTACGTATGCTCTAGCGGATCGACAGAATTTAGAGGCTTCCCCAAAAGTGGTTACGGGTACGTTGTCTATCTTTTCATTCGATTTATATGCCTTAATTGATCCCGGTTCCACATTATCTTATGTTACTCCATTGGTTGCTAGAAAGTTTGAAAGAATACCCGAACTATTAGTTAAGCCATTTGAAGTATCCACACCGGTGGGGAATCTATTATAGCTAGAAGGGTTTATCGAAACTACATAGTAACTGTTTGTGGTCGTGATACGATGGCTGATCTTGTAGAGTTAGAAATGGTAGATTTTGATGTTATAATGGGTATGGACTGGTTGGCGTCTTGTTATGCCACAATTGATTGCTGCACGAAAAAGGTATATTTCCATTTTCCAAATGAATCAGTCCTTGAATGGAAAGGTGAAATTAGCGCGCTAAGAGGTAGATTTATTTCTTATTTTAAGGCAAGAAGAATGATTTCCAAGGGATACATATATCATTTAGTTAGAGTAAGGGATACAGAAGCAGAGCCACCAACTCTTCACGCTGTTCCGGTGGTAAATGAATTTCCTGATGTATTTCCTGAAGATCTTCCAGGTTTGCCTCCTGAACGAGAAGTAGAGTTTGGTATTGATGTAATACCAGGCACCCAACCAATCTCCATTCCGCCGTATAGAATGGGCCCAGCAGAATTACGAGAATTGAAAGAGCAATTGAAAGATTTGCTAGAGAAGGGATTCATAAGGCCTAGTATGTCCCCCTGGGGAGTACCAGTGTTATTTGTGCGCAAAAAGGATGGCTCGCTGAGGATGTGTATTGATTATCGGCAATTGAATAAGGTGACTATTAAGAATAAATATCCTCTCCCAAGAATTGATGATTTATTTGATCAGGTACAGGGCGACAAGTGTTTTTCTAAGATTGATTTGAGGTCAGGTTACCACCAAGTGAGGGTCAAAGAGAAGGATATACCCAAGACAACTTTCCGAACACGGTATGGTCATTATGAGTTTCTATTTGTCATTTGGGCTAACAAATGCACCTGCAGCTTTAATGGATTTGATGAATAGGGTGTTTAAGCCATTCTTGGATGTATTTGTGATAGTTTTTATAGATGATATTCTAGTTTATTCTAGATCAGAAGAGGACCATGCCAATCACTTACGACAGGCATTGCAGACTCTTCGTGATTGTAAGCTTTATGCAAAGTTCTCTAAATATGAGTTTTGGTTAAAGTCGGTGGCATTTTTGGGTCATATTGTATCTAGTGAAGGGATAAGGGTTGATGCTCAAAAGATAGAAGCTGTGAAGAACTGGCCAAGGCCCACAACGCCTACAGAGATTCGTAGTTTTCTCGGGTTGGCCGGTTATTATAGAAGGTTTGTTAAAGACTTTTCTTCCATTTAAGCACCCTTAACCAAGCTAATGCATAAAGCATCCAAGTTCCAATTGAATGATGCGTGTGAGGAGAGTTTCCAAGAATTGAAGAATAAGTTGACTTCTACACCTGTGTTGGTACTTCCAGAAGGTACAGAAGGGTATACAGTGTATTGTGATGCTTCGAGAATTGGTTTAGGATGTGTATTAATGCAGCATGGTAAGGTGATAGCATATGACTCAAGGCAATTGAGGCCACATGAGAAAAATTACCCCACACATGATCTTGAGCTGGCAGTGGTTATCTTTGCTTTAAAAATATGGCGCCACTATTTATATGGGGTTCATGTTGATATATATACTGATCACAAGAGCTTACAATATATTTTCAGTCAGAAGGTTCTAAATCTGAGGTAGCGAAGGTGGATGGAACTATTAAAAGATTATGATGTTGATATTTTGTATCACCCAGGGAAAGCAAATATAGTAGTTGATGCGTTGAGTCGTAAGGCTATGATGGCACCTATAGAAAGGCAAGGGATGATTAAAGATCTTCATCAATTATCTAGTCTAGGAGTTCGTCTTCTCGAAACTCCGGACGAGAAGCTTATTGTGCATAATGCCGAGGAATCCTCATTAGTAGCTGAGGTGAAAGAGAAGCAAGATGCAGATCCTATTTTATTACAGCTTAAGGAGAACGTTCAGAGTGGTGCGACCAAGGCATTTGAGCTTACGCGAGAAGGAGTACTTCAGTGCCAAAACCGATTGTGTGTGCCGGATGTAGACGGGCTAAGAAAGATGATTATGACAGAGGCACATTTTTCAAGGTATTCCATTCATCCAGGATCAACCAAAAAATATCAAGATTTGAAAGATATGTATTGGTGGAATGACATGAAAAGGAACATCACAGAATTTGTAGCTGAATGTCCAAATTGCCAACGAGTTAAAGTGGAACATCAAAAGCCCGGAGGCTATATGCAATGCATAGATCTTCCAATTTGGAAGTGGGACATGATCAACATGGATTTTGTTACAGGTTTGCCTCGTACAGCTCGGAAATTTGATTCTATATGGGTGATTGTGGATAGGCTTACTAAATCCGCACATTTCTTACCCGTTAAGACCACTTACACAGTTGAAGAATATTCGAAGCTGTATGTTAAAGAAATAGTCCGATTACATGGGGTGACAACTTCTATTATATCGGATCGGGGAACTCAATTTACCGCAAATTTTTGGAAGTCTTTCCAACGGAGTTTGGGAACACAAGTGAATCTGAGTACAACTTTTCACCCTCAGATGGATGGACAAGCAGAGCGCACCATTCAAACACTTGAAGATATGCTACGAGCATATGTTATAGATTTTAAAGGCAGCTGGGATGATCATTTACCTCTTATTGAGTTTGCCTACAATAATAGCTATCATTCATGTATCAAAATGGCACCATATGAAGCTTTATATGGGAGGAAGTATAGATCACCAATAGGATGGTTCGAAGCGGGTGAAACTCTTATGTTCGGACCGGATCTTGTGTATCAAGCCATAGAAAAAGTCAAGGTGATTCAGCAACGGTTGAAAACAGCCCAAAGTCGACACAAGTCATATGCGGATAGTAGAAGAAGAGGGCTAGAGTTTTCATTAGGCGATTGGGTATTTTTAAAGGTATCGCCAATGAAAGGGGTGATGAGATTTGGCAAGAAAGGAAAGTTGAGTCCACGATATATAGGCCCGTATAAGATTATTCAAAGATGTGGTCAAGTTGCTTATGAATTAGAGCTACCACAGGAACTCTCATCAGTGCATCTAGTATTTCATGTATCGATGCTTCGAAAGTGCATCGGAGATCCGTCCCTTATTACTTCACTGAAGATGTGCAAGTAACAGAAGATCTTACCTATGAGGAGATGCCTATTGCTATATTAGATCGTCATGTTAAGAAGATGAGAAACAAAGAAGTAGCATCGGTGAAATTACTTTGGAGAAATCAACAAAGGGAAGAGATTACATGGGAAGAGAAGGAAGCAATGAAATCGAAATACCCTTATTTGTTCAAAGGTGAAAAAAAAGTGCAAGGAGTGGAACTGGGATGCTAACAAGTAAGTTTTTACATATGCATAATATCTATATGATGACGTGAATATCAATTATGAATTCGAACTTGTTTCGGCTAAATAACTACATTCACATTCGAGGACGAATGTCCTTAAGTGGGGAAGGATGTAACACCTCGTACATAATTATGTGCATTAGCCATGGTTATATGTGTTGGAGTATATGTATTGATCATAATTTAGGTATATATGAGTTTAAGTATGAGTATTGATTATTTTGAGATGGTTTCAAGTGTATAGTTTGATTATATGTGTATGGGAATCGACTTTATTTATACCGGAATTTGCTCGTCGAAGTTTCTATGCGAATTTTATCGAGTTAGCTTTCCAACGATATAAAGATTTCTGAAAACAGATGAGTATCGGATATAAGCGAGCATGTTCGAAACTTGAAAACGGTGGACGCAATGAACAGTAAATGTGCAGAAATTTTCTGCACACAAAAGTACTGTAGCCAAACAGATTTTTGGGTCGACTTTAAACGATCATAACTCCTTGTACAAAATGAACTGTGTGAGATGATATATATCGATGAGAATCCCCGAGAGTCTTATTTCTAATGCAATTGGTTTCATCCAAATCCAACGTCTGAGTAAGGAGTTATACTCGTTTTACTTCAGCCTCTCAAAACAAATTTTTAGGGTCAACTTCAAACGATCATAATTCCTTGTACAGGACGAACTGGGTGGACTACTTTATATGAAATGAAAGACCTTTGAATTATCTATCCAACTATATGAATTTCACCCAAATACGATATTGGATAAAAGAGTTATGGTCGATTTACTTTAGCCTATCAAAACAGTCCACCATGGACAGATTCGGATTTACTTAAATTTTTAAGGGCAATATGGTCATTTTCCATCACCTCATGGACGAAAATTGGTCATTATATACATATACTTAGCCTCATATCCATCATGTTATCATCCAAATTATTGAAGAATAAGAAACCCTAGTCTAAGTTCAACTCCAATTATCTTGTGATTCAACCGTAGAAAGTCCAAATTGATTCTGTAGTTGTGTTCACTGTCTCGAGGGCTTCGAGAAGCACCCCTTATTTATGACAATAGGACTTCGAAATCAAAAGGGCCATTTTATGGTAAGGATGTAAATTGTGTTGGTGTTATTTATATGGATATGTATATATATATGCATGTGAGCATAAGAAGTATGTTATTTGATTGTTGTTGAAAGATGATTGGGAAATAATGTTGGATTATGTTGAATTATGAAGGGATTTGGTGTGATGATGTGGTATTGATGATTATATATATATATACACATAAACCTATTGTTCAAGTTGTTTTTTGAAATGTTTTGCAAATATTGGTTGTATGGAATTATGGAAAAGAATTGTGGTGTTGGGTTGCTAATACTAGATGCCAAACATTTCATTGTAGATAAGTGATTTGTAAAGACGGGAAGTTGTGTTGAATTGGTATCCGAATCTACAACGAGGTATTTAAAGCATACTCTAACGATGTTCTTTGGCATGAAAACACCAATGTTCCATCAAGTAAGATTCCGAGGTTGTCCAAAAACATGTATTGTTCTACATTACCAACGAAGTTGTTTCCATTCTATAAAGTGTCAAAATGCTTCATTGATATACCAAAAGGCTCCTATTTCATTGTTGTGATATTGATGATTCTGAAACACATTGTTGATGTACCAATGAGTCTTTATTACGTCGTTATTGTATAGAAGGTCTATTACTTGGTTCTTATTGATGTATCGTTGTTTCAAAGTATCAAAAATGTGGTGGTGACCGAAATAACAATATCAAAGATTAATTGAACTAAGTGATGAAAGTTCTATCTTATCGGGTGGTATCCGAGGGGCATAAGCCTAGCATGGGTCGATCCCTATTTACGTGTTTATGGGTGGTATCCCAGGGGCATAAGCCTAGCATCGGTCGATCCCAATTGATATGTACTGGAGGAAGCCTAATGGTCATAGTACAGTACAGTAATGATTACAAAGATGTTAAGAACGAAGGTAAAGTGATTGAATAAATTCAATGTACAGGTTGTCACAAGTTCTAGTAAGTGTGGTCCACTCCTATTACGATTTATTCACTTGTTTCGAATTTATATTGAGCTCCTATATCATATGTGATTATCTACAGCTTTACATACTCAGTACATATTTCGTACTGACGTCCCCCACGGGGACCTGCATTTCATGCTACAGGCACAGGTACCTCAGCTCATTCATAGCATAGATAGGAGCCAAGTCATACAGTTATTGTTGGTGAGCTCCAGTTTGCTTCGGAGTTTTCCGAGTCGGTTCCTTATGTTTTGTTATTGTACAGGAGTCATGTGTGGGCGGGGGTTTGTCCCGACCCTAGTTATGTCATGTATATCCTAGAGGCTTTGTAGACATAAGGAAGGGCAAAGTCATGGAAGTTTATATAGTGATGTCATATCTGTATATGTGGTGGCCCCGACGGCCAAGTATTATATATATATTTGTGCGTGTTGTCCTAATATAGGTAATTAGATCCTTCTATATGCAACGAAGTGTTGTCCAAATTTTTGGTGACATGTAAGGGAAAGTACAGGTATTTGAACGGGTTCTCCCGGGCCTTCTCGGCTTCGGGTGCCAGTCTGGCCCGATGGGATTTTGGGGCGTGACACTTGTTATCGTGTTCGTCTCTATCTTGTACATGTTCTTTTTTATACACGGGCTCTAACTATTTAGTTAGTACCCCATATGCCCAGACCCATTGCATCTTTCCCACAACGGTGTCGCACACACCGGTCATTTGTGTGTCGGTCAACAAACACTCTATGTATGTAAGCGAGTACGGCCCGCACACTGCGCCGGTTGTATTTTTGGGAGCTGGATGTTCTTATTTCGACCTTTGAAAACCCATGATTCCTTTGCCAAGACTTCAGCCGGCAAATGATCCATCAGCTTACTCTGCGTCAACAACTTGGGCAACAACTTCAAGAGTGGCTGCATGTGGGTTAAAAAAGTCTTCTTGCTGAACATACGTAAGTTGCAGTCAGAAATCTTAATATTTACCTCGTATAGTAGTATCTCAACAGTGAGAAAATGGATGACATCCACGTTCATGACTGCAAGGATTCTCTTTGCCTTGGTCCAGCTCTTGCCGTCTAGATATGGCCTCTTCCCTCTAACATATTTAATCGCTTCTTCATCCTATTGGAACATAGAAAGTAACTGATCAAATCCCAGGCTACTGGAATCAGCTAGATTACGAAGATCAGCGTACCTATATTTGAAATTATTGTAGAAGTTGAGGTCCATTATTCTATCAGCAGCATCATAAGCATCTGGGTACGCTAATTGCCTACCCCTCATGAGGAAGAGAATTTCAACAACATACTGTGGTATAAGAAGATAATTTTTAAATAGGTTAGTAATTGTAAAGAATAAAAACACAGTGGAAAGAATCCGATGCAGAGGGTTCTCTGAATCAGTTCACAGATTACCCAGCCAACGCAACTTATGCAACAGATGGGTATTATGTTGCAACAGAATACCAAGCTGTTGCAATAGATTACACATCTGCTGTGTAAATTTTTCTTCATGGAGTAGATTGGAAGGGTAGGTTAGAAAAAGTAAACTTACCTTGTCCTCGTAACACACACACATATTTGTCATATTCGAGAAGTCTTTGGTGGAAAATGAATGCATGGTGTATTATTTTTTAACCTTCATCTTGATGAATTCTTCCAGTTCCTTCTTCTTCTCCTTTCCAAGTGCCGCAAATATGTCCACCTTCTTCGGCGGCCCCTGAACTTCAACAACTATTAGAGCTGGGGGAGTTGCATTTTTTGCTAATTTTAGAACGGAGAGAATTTGTCTAATTTTTATTCTCTTCCTCCTAACCTCCATTGTAGGAGTGCATGGCTCCCTCACCTCGTTGGATGGTATAACACCCCTCCTGGATTTCAACTCCTCAGCAGCTTCAGCAATAGCCTCTAGCTTGTCGATGAGTTTATCCTCTCTGTCTTTGCACACTTTGCATTTGCAATGAGAACATGAGGGTGAGGAGGGGTGAGAGGGACCACTGTAAGGGTGGGAGAGACCGGTGTAAGGGTAAGAGGGAGAACCTGTGCAAGGGGTGTTTTCAAACATATTTATTTTTTACTGAGCAACAACATGCTCATAATAACGTCTGGTAGCAGAAGCAGAAGAAGGATGGCTGCCACCATCACAAACAACTCAACCAGCAACACCCCCAGAAGAAGCACCCGGATCTGTTGTAGTTTGAGTTAGGTCATGAAGAGCTTCAACATTAGACTGACCTTGCCTAACTTCTCTTCTTATGGATGTTTCTCTATCCAATTCCTTCTTTATTAACTCCACCGTTGGGTCTTCTTTTGTATCAATAAGACCCAGAGTAAGAAAAAAAGTCATCCCCAGCTCATCAATGGTAGGCACGATCCAAGGATGCACAACCTATAAAAAAATGACAGGAGGAATTTAAATCATATAATAATAATTTGCAGTAAGTTGGGTTACATGGGGCTTGGGTTATGTTAACAAAACCAACTTATGCAATAGACGATCTAGCTACCGCAACAACTGATCTGTATGTTGAAATAGATTGATAATATGTTGCATCAGAATACCCATCTGTTTCATAATTTATAGTAGATGGGTAACCTGTTGAGTAGGGTTCAGAGAACAGAGCAACATATGGTTAATCTGTTGCGAAATATGGATCATCTGTTGCAACAGATTACCCATTGCACCAGTTGCAGTTGACGAGTAGTCTCTTGCAATGGATGGAACATCTGTTTCAATATCTTTCTTTGAGAAAAATAGTTGAAATAAGACGTACTGCATCATCTGGAGGGTTAAATATATCATCCCCGTTAATATTTTTTTGTTGCTCTCTACTGCAGCCAACCACCTACGGATCCTTAGATGAGAAATCTTATCCGGGTAATCCGTGAAATGCTTTCGAAGGGGAGGAATGGCTTCATATGCCCAAGCCTAAAAATTATAAACAGGAAGCAAGCAAAAAAATAGTCACAAGTATATTCAATATAAATTAATAAATGAGTAAAACTAGTGATCAATTTTACCATAAAAGCCCAAGGAAAGCCGTATAATGTGGTCGTCTTTGGCTTTAGCTCTTTCAGTAAATATTTGACAATCAAGTAGTAGTTGTCGTAGCCTCAAGGATAGTCGTTGAATCTCCCAAAATCATCAGAAAGCGCCAACAAATCACGTTCTATGACTTTCTTGACGTCTCTTGCCAATAAAACGGAATGGACAAACCAAACTAAGCACAATTTCTCCTTCTAGTGCTTTGGTATGTTTTTATTCTTGAGATCCGCTATCAAATTTTTTCACTTTGTAGCTAGGTCCAATAATTCCCAACAACCCATCTTTTTTTACCTTGCATTTGTTGGACCCTTTGTGGGGTGTTTTCTTGATGGCAGGTTCTTCTGGACGATCGCATCTCAAGCCCGTCATAATGGCAAACTCTTTCAATCCAAAACAAATCGGCATGCCACAGTAGTTGATCCAGACTTTATCCATCTTATTTTCTCCCTCCTTCGAACCTCCATCATCTCCCGCATACATGATCCAGTGCTTGAGAAGGCCATATACCATGATCATTCGGAAACGGAGAGGGCGAGGCCCAGACAGCTCAAGAAAGTGTGCAAAACAGCTCTTCTTAAAAAGTTCATCTATGTTTTCCTTCTTCATAATACTCCTAAGTTCGTCAAAAGGTTTCCCCAACTGATATTTAAGTACAAGATCACCAAATACTGCATTAGGGTTATTCATCGGCATCGCAACTCAAAACTTGTCAATACTAATGGTTTTGATAGAATCATGCTGGAATTTCGATATTATTTCATGCCTCATTAGTAAGGAGGAGTTATAACTTTCCTCGGCTTCATTTTGCCTTGACTGAGATTGTTATGGAAGTTCCTCCAAATCTATCTGTACTCTAGCCTTTTTTTTTTGGTGATCAAAAGTTGATCCACTTTCTGTTTCTTTTCTTTTGGGAGACATCTTTTAACTACAAACAAAAGAAAAACAAAAAATACATTGGATTTGATGTCTGCATAATTTTAAAAAAAAAGGTGAGACAAATTTCAATAAATTATTCTTACCACATAACAAAAAAAAATACTCCAACGGACAACCCATCAGTTGGAACAGATGGGGAACCCGATCTGTTTGAATACCTATTTAATATGTCCCCACAGATATTCCACCTGTTCAAACAGGTGGAGAAATTTCAATAAATTATTCTCTGCCACATTACAAGAAAATACTCCAACGGATAACCCATCAGTTGGAACAGATGGGGAATCTATTTGAAGACCTATTTAATATCTCCCAACAGATCTTCCACCCATTGCAACAGATGGAACACCACAACCACAACCAATGCCACCAAGACCACCACCAATTCCACCAATACCAACACCAAGACCACCGACACCACCGCCAAAAAATACAAATACCAACACCACCAACCACAGCCACCAATAACACCAAAAACACCATCCAATAATACCATGATAGTCAATAAAACACTGAGAGAAAAACTAGGGTTTTATCGGGTGCTTCCTACTTTTTTAGCATCAAAACTCAAAATTGTTAACCCATTCTCGAAGATAATACAACTAAAAGTCTTCTTTTTTTATGATTAACTAAAAAGCCCTATTTTTTAGAATAAAGAACAAATGTAGAACTCTTCTCGAACTCTATTACATGCGAAGATAGAGAAAACAACGGATACAAGCAGGAATGAGGTCAAAAACAACAACTATATATAGTCGTAAATGGGAAAAAATTGACCTATTTTGAAAGGTTGAGCAATATGTTGAGTAGTTGTTGTTTGTATTGTTGAGAGGGAGAGGACAACCCGATAGAGAGAGAGAGAGAAGAGCGAGAACTTAAGATTTGAAATAAAAAGTTTTTCGCGCAAATGGATGATTTGTATGGGTTGATTTGTAATTTTGGAAAATAATGACAAGTTTTGAAATTGCTAATTTGGTTTGAATTGATCTTAATTAATTTTAAAATTTTTAAAATATATAGTTTTTAAAACATTGAGTTGATGAGAACTCATTTCTACTCAGAGTGATCGATCGATGACTCGGGTTAGGATGAACGCAATACCAGCGCCATGCAATTGCAAAGACTCGATTGGATTTGTAGTTGACCCTGCAAGCTCATTCATTCATCCCTAGTTCCACCTAAATCAATTGCTATGAAATCTGTTGCAACAAACGACTAACCTGTTGAAAATTTTCAAACAGGTACATATATATTACAACAGATGATATATCTAATTTAATTATCAAATAGATATTTGCATCTGTTGTGACAGATGACTGAGCTGTGGGAAATTTTCAAAAAAAAAATTATATCTGTTGTAACAGATGACATATCTGATTTTATTAATTATCAAATGAACATTTTTATCTGTTGTCACAGATGACTGAGCTTTTGGGATTTTTAAACAGATACTTATATCTATTGTAACAGATGACTGAGCTGTTCGGATTTCTAAATAGATATTTATATATGTTGCAACAGATGACATATCTGTGTGAAAATCTTTTTATCTCTTTTAATTTTAAAGCAAGAAGCTTCTGGTCTGAGTAGATAATATCAAGTAGTAGTACTTACTACTAAAGGCGGTAAAAAATATTTCTTGGATATCTCAAAAGTGAGTTCATTGAGCAGTCTTGTCTTGTATTTTCAATGTCAGTAGTCTTAGTCTTCCTCGTGCCCCTCAAATTATTAATGAAATTAATGAATATTGAAAACCACCACATCTACGTACACAATACATCTATAGAAATTATCTCATCTCTTCATTCAGTTGTAGTTTATTTTATTCAACTCTTATCTTTTTCTCTCTCCTCTTTAGGGTCACAAACTTTTTTCTCTCTTTTCTCTTCTCTTCTCATAAAGATATTTTCGGATCTAAACTCATCCATATCTTTCCTCGACTTAAATTTCTGTTTTGATCTCCTTTTTGATATTAAGGTATGGTTCATTATTGCTCTTTCATTCTCGTCTTTTTCTTTGCATGTTATTTACATCTTCTTTTTTATTTAATTACTATTTACCCATATCATATTTATTAAATTTTTTAAAGGAACTTTTAAGTGTTAAATAAATAATTCGAGAGTTTTTATTACAATATGAGAAAAAAGTCATCTGTTGGGAGAAGTTTAAAAGCCTTGTTGGCAGTTATTGACTTAAATATTTTTATTACAATATTTTGTTTGTTTTGAAAGCCTTGTTGACTTAAATATTTTTATTATAATATTTTATTTGTTTCATTATTGTTGATGCAGTTATTGATGTTGTTGGTGGGGTTGGCGTTGTTGGAACTTGTGCTGTTGTGGATGGTTCTGGCACAAATGATGTTGTTTTTTTGTTGTTGATGATGTTGTTGGAACAAATGTTGTTTCTTTTTTGTTGATGTTTATGATGTTGTTAATGTTGCAACAGATGGAGAAACTGTTGGAACAAATAAAACCACCGGAAAGGCTGGTTTGATGTATTTCATCAGACTCCATATTTGTTGCAACAGACTCCACATCTGATGCAATAGATGGACAATGTTATTTTTGTGACATCAATTTTTTTCCTCTTCTTTGTAGATATAAGGAACTGACAGTTGATCAACCTTTGACGGACTATCTCAAGAGGCTGCAGTAAAGATGGGATCGGAGGAATAAGCTTTTTGTAGATGGAACCACTTCATATGTGGGAGGTATGTATTACTGATAATGTTATCGTGGAAACACACATAGAGTTCACTGATTTTGTGAATGATCTTTTTACTGATTAGTCATAGATCGTTCAAATAAGATGTCTGCAATTTTACAGTTAAGTTTGGTAGGTCTGAACTGATAAGGCTGAGGGACCATGAATATGGTTCTGATAGCCTGTTAAGATTTAATGTCGGTTATTGGTCATGTTTATTTTTCAAGCATTGTGAAGGGATCTAATTTTGTGTCATTTTAAAGAGATTCAATAGCGATTGGACTAACTTTTAGGGTGCATTGGACCCTTAGAGGGCCTTTGAAGCTTAGCACTGTATCTAATAAGAATGGAAAACCAATATATTTATTGCCCTGGACAAAATTTATATGGCTGGGTTGCTCGCTCGGGGTGATGATTTTATGCCAGAATGTACGGTATGAGAATGCTTTCAAAAGAAAATGGGTGGTTGATGGAAGACTATATCATCAGAGAGCTAATTGAAGAAGATACATAGGGTAGAAAGTAACTTTTAAAGAATTTGGCCGGTGGAATTATCTTAACAGATGCGAGATCTAAATCAAGTGCAAATATGAAAATTTATCCGGTAATGTAATTTCATCTGTTGTGTCTCTGAAAGAAAAACAATGCATATGGACACTTTGCTAGGGAGCTGCGTGGTCGGGATTATCACCTAGATAGAAAATATGAGAAGACCAACAAAGAAGCCTCACGGACATCGAGGGTAGAAATGATGTACAACAAGTTTAGAAAACTTATGCCAACAGCAACTGCAGTTAAAATAAGGAATCTAAGCGAAGGCGGCAAATTTCTGAATTTTAAATTTTATCCCATACCTTCTTGTTTGAGTTTCCGATCAGGTCCACTGTCGATGACCTGATCGGAACCATAAACGAGATTGAAAGGCAAATAGAGTATCATTTCTTCCTTAGCAATATGGTTATAATTGATTGTGTTTTCTTTCCTTGACATGCTTTCAACATTCCTTGGAGAAGATCAGATGTTTGTTGTAGTATGTGAATCCCGATAATTTTCAAGCTTACCTCCAACTTGTTGATTCTGTATTCAAGCTGGTCGTTGCCCTCTTCGAAGTTGGTAAAGAGTTCCTCGTCTCTTGTGAGCTCGATCAGGAATACTACCTTCAAAGTTATGGCATTCTATAAGCCCTTCAGAAAACTTTCTTCAAAAGCCTTAAAGGATACATGGAGAGTCTCTGTGTTTGTTTTAGGTCAAAATGTGTTGATACACGTTGAAAATGTGGTCTCAAAAGTTGAACAACACACTTTTATCTAGCGTTGCTCCATGCATCTTGCTCAACCAATTTGATAAATTAGTAAGCATGGAGTTACGTAGCGTATGATCTAAACCGTCTCTACCAAGCCTATCAAACGTTACGTAAGTCTAAGCTCATTACTCTATAAAATAATATGACCGAGGTAGTGTACAAATCGAATGAGCTTAATCTCTCAGCCTTTCTGCTGATTGCTCTTCTCCAATATAGATGACAAGATATCTGCTATGCAAAAATCTACACCATTGCCAGACATGTTCCCAGGCAATCATGTCTGGCGATGGTGTAGACTTTTGCATAACAGATATCTTGTCATCTATATTGGAGAAGAGTGATCAACAGAAAGTCTGACAGATTGGGCTTTTTTTCTATGTGCACTAACTCGGGCATATTATTTTGATAGGGTAATGAGCTTGGAGTTACGTAACGTTTGATAGGCTTGGTAGAGCCGGTTTAAATCACATTCTACATAACTCCATGCTTACTAATTTATCAAATTGGTTGAACAAGATGCATGGAGCAACGCTCGATAAAAATGTGTTGTTCAACTGTTGGGACCACATCTTCAACGTGCATCAACACATTTTGACCTAAAATAAACACAGCGACCCTCTATGTATCATTTAAAGCTTTTGAAGATAAAGTATTCTGAAGGGATTCTAGAATGCCACAACTTTGAAGGTAGTGTTCCTGATCGAGCTCACAAGAGATGAGGAACTCCTTACCAACTTCGAAGACGGTAACAACCAGCTTGAATACAGAATCAACAAGCTGGAGGCAAGCTTGAAAATTATCGGGATTCACATACTACAGGAAGCATCTGATCTTCTCCAAGGAATATTGAAAACATGTCAAGGTAAGAAAACACAACCAATTATAACCATATTGCTAAGGAAGCAATGACACTCTATTTGCCTTTCAATCTCGTTTGTGGTTCTGATCAGGTCAACGACAGTGGACCTGATCGGAAACACAAACAAGAAGATGGGATGAAATTTAAAATTTAGAAATTGTCGCCTTCGCTTAGTTTCCTTATTTTCACTGCAGTTGTTGTTGGCGTAAGTTTTATAGACTTGCTGAACATCATTTCTACCCTCGATGCCCGTGAGGCTTCTTTGTTGGTCTTCTCCTATTTTCTACCTAGGTGATAATCTGACTATGCAGCTCCCTAGAAAAGTGTCCATATGCATTATTTTTCTTTCAGAGACACAACAGACGAAATTACATTACCGGATACACTTTCATATTTGCACTTGATTCAGATTTCGCATCTGTTAAGATAATTCATCGGCCAGATTCGTTAGAAGTTACTTTCTACCCTGTGTCTCTTCTTCAATTATCTCTCATATGATATAGTCTTCCATCAACAATCCATTTTCCCTCGAAAGCATTCTCCTACCGTACCTTCTAGCATATAATCATCAACCCGAGCGAACAACCCAACCATATAAATTTTGGCCAGGGCAATAACTATATTGGTTTTCCATTCTTGTTTGATGCAGTACGAGGCTTTGAGGGCACAATGCACACTTAAAGTTAAGTTCAATCGCTATTGGTTCTCTGCAGTGACGATAAATATTGATCCCTTCTCAAAACTTGACACGCATAAACACGAGCACTAACCGTCAGTAATTCGTAACAGGGTATCTGCACCACCTTCATGAGGTCCTCAGCCTTATCAATTTCAAACCCATCAAACTTAATAGTACAATGCAGGATCTTGTTTGAATGATCAATGCCTAATCAGTTAAAAACTGCATTCACAAAAACATTATACTTTGTGTGTGTTGTCTCGGTAACCTTATCAGTAATACATACTTAACTTCCACACATATGATAGTGGATCCATCTGCACACACCTTATTCTTCCTAGATCATCTATGGCTTAAATTGAATAAATAGATGACTAGCTTGTTGCAACGGATGACACATTTGTTTATATTGTCAATCAATTGGAGACATCTGTTACGACAGTGATCAACCTGTTGCAGAAATCAAACAGATATATACATCTGTTGCAAAAAGATTGCCAGTATGTTGTAAGTTATCTAACAGAAAGAATATATTTTGTAACAGATTACCCATCTGTTAGATTTATTTTAAAGTAATTTTCTTTTCTTTCCGAGATACAATAATTTATAAATAGGTCCCTCCTTATAAATATGGATGATACAGATTCGTACAAGAATATTCATATCGAGTCCTTGCGTGAACTTCAAAGGCAGTTTGATTAATGAACTGTAGAGAGATATTTGGCTGACTTCGGAGCAAGTCTGTCGGATGAATGAAAGATGTCTGATTGACAATAATAATAATAGTAGTAATAATAATTAGGTAATGTTTTTTATTTTAGCGATTATTTTCCTCCTTTTGTATATCAAATCTACCCAAGGGATTAAAAAATCTATTAACATTCATTTCATTTTGTTGTCGACTTTGAATTTTTAATTCTTATTTAGTATTTAATAATAATCATTCTGTTTATTCCTTGTTCTCAACATGTCTATGGTTGGTGGTAGGGATTGAGCAACAATTTGTCTCAACAGTTAGAGGTTAATCTGCTACGACAGATTGATTATATGTTGCACCTGGCGGTTATTAATAAAAAAGGGCTATTGTTGTTATTGAGAGAGTAAAAAGAAAGACATGACTTGGAGTTCCGATTATTCAATATGAAAAATGTTTCGTAAATAAATAATAAGGAAATAAATAATAAACACAATTTATAACCACAATTTTAATAACTGATCATGACTTTTCACCATTTTTAGTTTTTAAATTATTTATTATATAATAAAATGATTATTATTTTATTAAGGAATTTGAAAAGGTATTTTTTTATTTATAAAATAAAAAAGTAAGCAAATTTGGATTAATGATATGATGATATAGTTATTTATTTATTTTTAAAAAGTAGATTATATATTGCAACAATTAAATTATCTGATGCAACAGGTTCACTATGGTTGCAACAGATAATATATTTGTTGTCACAGAAGATTTATCTGATGCAACCTATATCGAGTCACAACTCAATAAAAACAGTTCTTGGAAAGAACTAATTAATAAGAATAATCTGAAAAGTCATGACTTATCACAATATTTCTTAATTTAATTAATTCATTACTTTTCACATTAATAAAAAATGTAATTAATAAATGGAGGTGAATAGTTAGATTATATGTTGCAACAAATATGTTATCTGATGCAACATATTTTATATTTGTTGCAATAGATAATTTATTTGTTGTCACAGATGTGTTATCTGATGCAACAAATATAGAATCTGTTGCCACAACTCAATAAAAACGATTCTTCGAAAGACTAATTAATAATAATAATCTGAAAAGTCATGACTTATATCACAATATTTATTTTCTTAATTTAATCAAAAATTTAATTAATGTATGGAGGTGAATAGTAGCGCCTTTTTGCCTCTCATTCAAATTCAATCCTCTATAAATAGGTCCGCCCTTACTCAATCGTTCATTCAAATACACACTATTTATTTATTGCATCTCGTCTTTCATATTACACTCTAGAAGATAAGATTATGGCTAACCCAGTGTGGGACGTTGCTTTTCTGGAAGACGCCGTGAATGAACTTCAGAATCAAGTTCGTGATCTGCAATGGGAATTGGTAGGAGTTAGATAAAGAATGCTCTACGAGATACGCAGGCTGAGGAGGGCCTTGCTACTTCCGGTTGAAGATTGGACGGCTGGCAATGATGATGCTGATAATAATAATAATGATAATTAGACTATTATTTTGCTTTTAGTCTATTATATGCATTTTTATTTGTTTAATAAATAAATTATGTTTGATCTTTGACGTTTTAATCCATATTTAATTTTCATTCTATCTATTATCTTCTCAACAAACATTTCGACGATTCGACGTAAAAAGGAATAATTTAGAATCTAGTAGCAATAGCAAGATTTATCTGTTGGGTTTGTGGTAGGGGTTGATTTGTGTTGTTTCAAATAGATTAATCATTCGTTACAATAGATAATTAGTCTGGTGCAACAGATAAACATTTTGATGCAACAGATAATTAGTCTAGTGCAACAGATAAACATCCTGATACAATAAATAATACGTTTGATGCAACAGATAATACGATGATGCAACAGATAAATAGTCTGATGCAATAGATTACTCATCTGATGCACCAGATGATTGATCTGTTTAAATTGTGGGCACTTGTGCTGGATTCATAATCGGGGTTCTATCCATTGTTGAAAAAATAGAAGTGTACCCAGATGACAAATACGAATAAAAATCATAATTTTACTTACCAAAGTAACCTATGAAGTAATGTCAAAGTGGAAAGTGATGTAGTAAACAAAATTTGACCTAAGAAATTGGTCAGATCGCAGCAGTAGCGCTGTACCACCACCAACAACAACAACAACAAATGGTCGACAAAAAGAAGATGAAACAAAAGATGATGAATAAAGCAGCAGAAATAGAAACAATTAACAACAAAAATCGCTAAGAGAGAGAAGACAACAATGGATGAGAAGAGAGAGAAATGCACCTTTTTTCCCTTCGTTTCCCGTTATTTTAGGTATACATTGGGATCAAAGTGTAAATTTAAAAACTTGTGGGTTATTTTAAAACTTTCCCAACTTTCTTAATACATAATAAAGTAATTGTCACCTCCAACTAATAATTAAGACTTGTGTCACCTACACCTCATTTTAAAACTCTTTTGTCACTTGTGGCCCAAACCCCATGCTAATGTTATAAAAGCATGTTTATAATATTGTCGCATCACTTTGCATCACTTTGCATCATCGCATTAGGTGACGATGCGAGCGCATTCCTGAACAGTGGTTAGGAGTAATAGTCCGACTTCTAGAACAAATTCACGGGGGTAGAATTATTTCACATCTAATCCTACATATTGAAAGCACAATTCAAACATGGGAGTTGGGCCTTCTTCCATCCAAACAAATGCTAAGTGGAGTAGTTTGACTTATTGTCTGCGTATAAATGTTAGAATCATCTAGTTTATCTAGAAGTGAAGGTTGATAAATGATGGATGGACACAACGGCATGCAACATGGACATTAGAAATATAATTCTGAAGTGTTCAGCTACCAATTGATGCTCATACACATCGTCCTATTCTTCTACGGTGCGTTGGGAGTAGAAGCAGCTATACATAATGCTCGTACCCTAAAACTGCGACTGGTACAACAACAATTTTCACGTCTGGTTGCAGAGTTCTCTTCTTGTTATTTGCTTAGCCTTGAAGTGATCCTTTTTGTTGTCAACGAGAAAACGTTCAACTAAAATTGAAATTCACACAAACTAAAAAAAGGGCGCTCGGTGGACTAAGATCCCTGTATGTTCAGGCTCCGGGGAAGGACCCGACCACAAGGATCTATTGTATGCAGCCTCACTTTACATTTATGCAAGGGTTGTTCGAAGACTTGAACCCGCGGCCTTTTGGTCAGATGACAACAATTTTATTAGTTACCCCAAGATTCCCTACTGATAAGAAAACAGCTAAGAGGAGTCGAACTTACATCCTTCCCTCAGAGAAGCCCAAGGTTGAGCACTGGAACAGTGAACCAAATCATTGTATATGAAATTCACACAAACTATTAGAATATATGTGACATTAGCTTGTGGAAGCAAACCATTCCAACTATTTCAATCTATATTTTTCATTTTAGTCAATCACCTATAGGCATCAATATGATCCCAATTTGCAAATACCCCATCTGACCAAAGCGAAGGTCCTTAGTGCTCCCAGTTTATTTCATGGGACTGGGTGCGCCTTTTAAGCATGAGGCTCTTTGTGAGAAGCCAATAACACTGCCAATCCTATTTGTGACTGTGGCATTATTGTTGATAGAAGATATGTGAGAGAGTTTTAACTTGCAGGGAGAATTAATCTTAAGAGAGTCTGCAAGAACAATTCTGGTGGTGTTTCACTAGGGTGTATGGTCCACATAGTAACAATGAAAGGGAGGATCTCTGGTATGAGCTAGCTTCTTTAGGGACCCTTCGGATGGTCATTGGGTGTTTGGGGAGACGTCAATATGTGTAGATTCGACTATGAGAAATTAAATTGTTGCAGAAGACCTAGGGCTATGAAAACTTTTGTTATCATCCACAATACGGGTACGTAGAATCTGTATAATAGAATAAAAACTTCAACTCGAGTTCAAGTATGAACAAGAACACAACGAAGTTGAACAAATACCCTCAACACAAGATCAAAATGATCTTTACAAGAGGTGTATTTTATATTTCAGAAATATAGATGAAACAAAAATTGTTAAGGCCAACTCGTCCGAATTCACGGACTTTCCTTAAGGAATAATTCCCCTCACTGTACCTGAGGTAATGGAATCTTCCTCCCAGGATAAAACGGCCTTCAATCCGACTATAGCGGTACCTCAAATAGGCGGATCCTTCGAACACACTCACGGTTTGAATGATCACACTTAGAGTATTTTTAAGAAGAAGAAGAAGCTTATAATTCTGAAAAAAATAATTCTCTATCTTAACATGTGGAAGAAAGCAGGTTATTTATAGCCACAACATACCTCTTCTGAAGAGAGGCAATGGTTCAATCCAAAGGTTGCACCTTTGCTGTAAGTTTATGTCTGTTCATGAAAAATTGCATCTTTTCCTGAACAGTCATCTTGTTTCATGAATAAGTGTGTCCTTTTGCTGAATGGTTGCATCAGTTTGTTTAACCAGTACATCAGTTCAGAAAATATACAGCAGTTCTGAAGCAACATTAGTTAAAACAGTGCCTGCACAGTTTCGAAACACTGTTCACTGCACAGTTTCGAAACACTATTTCAGAATATAAATGGAGTCCAACAGAAAATATTTCCTGCGTTTTACATATATTCAGATCATATTTCTGTCAAATAAAATTTGTCCAAAAAGATAGATCTCATCGATCGATCATTTGCCAAATCCAAATCCAAATCCAAACCCGAATTCGAGCCGAGCGAGCGACGATGAAGACGGTGCTAGGCATCTCTATTTTCTTGCCTTACTTATCATGTGTAGTAAGTGCTCATTAATATAAATAATACAAAGTTTCCTTCTCCCACCAATGTGGGAGAATTATTGGACTTTCCACTTTGGGAGTATACCTTCTAAATTGGTATCTCATTCCTTCCACAATTTTTCTCCATTCTTTTCATTCACACTTCATTCATATACTGTGAACCCAACAATCCCCCACATGAATGGGGAATGACTATTTTTCATAAAAGTTTTACGGACAAGTATGTGATCATCAAGTAAAGACTGATTGCATCTGGATAAGTGGGTTTCCCTTTGAACTTTCCGTAGTGAACATACATCGGATGCACTCGGTCAATCGGTAGATTTGATATCTTTGAACTGTCGAGCTTTAATGTACACCTAGACAACACATGTCACACAATTAGCCTTTTACCGTTTATGGTTCTTACGGTTTTATTCTTTTCAGCCATGAACACGTCCCGATTTTCATGAGAGCTTAGAGAATGGGCCTTTACTAACATTCTCTTTGAAGCGGCTTCCACTTCGCTCACACATAGGTGATTTCTAAACGTTCAATCCTGTAGATTAAACTATTTGGTCAAATCTGCCAAATTTAGATAATCATTAAAAGACTTTTCACCTTAAGTCTTATCCTTGTTTACTATACATTGTCTACATCATGAGAATGAGTTGGGTAATTGACAATGTTGAACCTGCTAGACACAACTTTTTTTGATCTCCTTGAACCTAACTCTTGGGATCTCCAGTCTACTAGGTAGAGTTACCTCCATGCTGACTTGTCCTAGGCCTTAAACCCATTCCCTTGGATGTTCTTTCCACTCCTTCTCTAGATAGGCCCTTTGTAAGTGGATCTGACACATTATCCTTTGACTTTACATAGTCTACAGTGATAATTCCACTAGAGAGAAGTTCTCTAATGATATTATGTTTTCGTCTTATATGACGAGATTTACCGTTATACATCATGCTCCTTACCCTACCTATTGCTGCTTGGCTATCACAGTGTATACATACTGGTGCCACTGGCTTGGGCCAATAAGAAATATCTTCTAAGAAATTTCGAAGTCATTCTGCTTCTTCACCGGCTTTATCCAATGTGATAAATTTAGATTCCATTGTAGAGCGAGCGATACAAGTCTGTTTGGATGATTTCCAAGAAATTGCCCCTCCACCGATAGTAAATACATATCCACTTGTGGATTTTACTTCGGTTGATACGGGTGATCCAATTTGCATCACTATATCCTTCAAGTACCGCAGGATATTTATTATAATGCAAAGCATAATTTTGAGTGTATTTAAGATACCCCAAAACTCTTTTCATTTCCATCCAGTGAGTTTTGTTGGGATTACTCGTGTACAGACTCAATTTACTGATAGCGCATGCTATGTCTGGTCGTGTACAATTCATTATATACATTAAACATCTCAATACTCTTGCGTACTCCAATTGCGAGTCACTTTCACCTTCATTCTTTCAAAGTGCAAAGCTCGCATCCAATGGAGTCTTGGCAATACCGAATTCCATATACTTGAACTTGTCAAGTACCTTTTCGATATAATGAGACTGTGAAAATGCCAACCCTTGAGGAGTTTGATGGATTCTTATACCTAAGATAACATCTGCGACTCCAAGGTCCTTCATATCAAACTTACTCTTGAGCATTCGTTTTGTTTCATTTATGTCAGAAATGTCTCTACTGATGATCAACATATCATCCACATATAAACATACAATGACTTGGTGATTTGGAGTGTCTTTAATATAAACACATTTATCACATTCATTTATTTTGAATCTGTTTGCCAAAATGGTTTGGTCAAACTTCGCATGCCATTGTTTTGGTGCTTGCTTTAGTCCATATAATGACTTGATAAGTTTACACACCTTGTTTTCCTTTCCTGGAATCACAAATCCCTCGGGTTGTTCCATGTATATTTCTTCCTCCAAATCTTCATTTAGAAATGCGGTTTTCACATCCATTTGATGGATTTGAAGATCATATAACGCCGCCAAGGCAATTAACATTCAAATCGAGGTTATCCTTGTTACTGGCAAGTATGTATCAAAGTAATCAAGGCCTTCCTTCTGTTTGAAGCCTTTTACTACAAGTCTAGCCTTGTATTTGTCAATAGTACCATCCGTCTTCATTTTCCTTTTGAAGATCCATTTAGAACCTAAAGGTTTATTTCCGGGAGGAACATCAACCAATTCCCATGTATGGTTGTTTAAGATTAAATCAATCTCACTATTGACTGCCTTTTTTCAAAAGGATGAGTCTGATGATGAAATCGCTTCTTTAAATGTTTAAGGCTCATTTTCTTAGAGAAATGTTACAAAATCCGATCCAAAGGAAGTTGATGTTCTTTGACATGTACTACGTCTTGGATTTTCTTCATTATGTACATTCTCACTTGGTTCATCTCGAGGTCGTTTAGATCCTCCACTAGGCTGTTCATGTCTAATTTTATACGGGTAAATTTTTTTAAAGAATTCAGCATTATCTGATTCAATTACCATATTTTCACTAATATCCAGATGTTCGGATTTATGAACCAAAAATTGACATGCTTTACTACTTTAACATATCCTATGAACACACAGTCCACCATTTTAGGTCCTATTTTAACCCTTTTAGGTATAGGAACTTGAACCTTTGCTAGACACCCCCACACTTTGAAATATTTCAAGTTAGGTTTCCTTCCTTTCCATTTTTCGTAAGGAATTGATTTTGTCTTACTATAGGAAACTCTGTTGAGTATACAATTGGCCATAAGGATAGCCTCCCCCCATAAGTTTTGCGGTAAACCGAAACTTATAAGTAAGGCATTCATCATTTCCTTCAAAGTTCGATTTTTCCTTTCCACAATTCCATTAGATTGAGGTGAATATGGGCCCATAGTTTGATGGATTATTCCATTCTCTACACATATTTGCGCAAAGGGAGATTCATATTCTCCGCCCCTATCACTTCTTATCATTTTGATCATTTTGTCCAACTGATTTTCAACTTCAATTTTATATTTTCTAAACGTATCTATTGTTTCATCCTTACTATTTAGCAAGTAGACATAACAATATCTAGTGCAATCGTCAATAAAAGTTATGAAATACTTTTTTCCATCACGAGATGGTGTTGACTTCATATCACAAATGTCAGTGTGTAATAAGTCTAAGGGATTGGAATTCCTTTCAATGGACTTATAAGGATGCTTTGCATACTTCGATTCCATACACGTTTGACACTTAGATTTATTGCACTCAAAGTTTGGCAAAACTTCTAAGTTAATCAGTTTTTGTAACCTTTTTTTAATTAACATGGCCTAAACGTTCATGCCATAAATCATAAGACTCAAGCAAATAAGAAGAATTCGAACTTTTATTCATTTCAACAGTCATTACATTCATCTTATAAAGGCCCTCCGTGAGATAGCCTTTTCCTACATACATTTCTCCTTTTCTAACTACAATTTTCCCAGAAATGGTTACACATTTGAATCTGTTCTTATCTAGGAGTGAAATAGAAATTAAGTTCCTACGTAACTCCGGAACATATAGCACATTATTCAGTGTCAAGACCTTGCCGGAAGTCATCTTTAGGCAAATTTTTCATGTTCCATCTACCTTAGCAGTAGCGGAGTTGGCCATGTAAAGCATTTCTTCTGCTTGAGTCGGAGTAAATGACGAGAACAACTCTTTGTTTGAGGAAACATGGCGTGTGGCACCAGAATCCATCCACCATTCACATGGATTCCCCACCAAGTTGCATTCCATGAACATAGCACACAAATCATCATATTCTTTGTTGGACTCAATCATGTTCGCTTGGTCATTTTTCTTGCCTTTCTTCGGGGCTCGACAATCTATGGACTTGTGTCCAATTTTGCCACAATTGAAGCATTTTCCCTTGAACTTTTTCTTGGGTTGATTGCTTCCATGTTCAACTTTCTTTCTTTTCTTCGAGTTGTTTTGGCCATCTTCTACAATATGGGCTCCATTCATTGTAGAATTTCCCTTTGACCTTCTTTCGATAGCTTTATTGTCCTCTTCAATATAAATTCGGACGATAAGATCTTCAACGGCCATCTCCTTGCATTTATGCTTTAAGTAGTTTTTGAAGTCTTTCCACAAAGGTGGTAGCTTCTCAACTATCGCTGCTACTTGGAAAGCATTATTCACAATTAAACCTATAAAACAGTTTATGTGAGTATTAAAAATATTTTTAATTTGTTCAACTAAGGTATTTTTCAAAAATATACCTTCTGCTAGGAGATCATGTATGATGACTTGCAACTCTTGTACTTGAGAGACAACAGATTTGCTGTCAATCATTTTGAAGTCCAGGAACCGTGCAACAAGGAATTTCTTAATTTCCGCATCTTCCATTTTATATTTCCGTTCAAGTGCCCCCCACAGTTCTTTTGATGTCTTGGTTCCACTATAGACATTATAGAGGTCGTCTTGGAGACCACTCAGAATATAATTCCTGCAAAGGAAATCCAAATGTTTCCAAGCTTCTACAATAACGAAATGGTCCTTGTCCGAGGTTCCCTCGGGCACCTCGGGAGCGTCTTCGCTAGTGAACCGTTGTAGACATAAAGTGGTGAGGTAAAAGAACATCTTTTGTTGCCACCGCTTGAAGTCGATGCCAGAAAATTTTCCGAGCTTCTCCGCCGGTGCCATCGTTGGCGGAGCATTTGTGTGACTTGATGTGGCAATATTATTTTCTCCCATGGACGTTGTCGCATCCATCATTTGACTTTCAGTTGCCATTTTTTCCTATCACCACAAGACAGAAAACTTAGTATTTTTTAGAATACTATTTATAAAGTTAAATAACTTGAAACTCTTCTTCTTGTTTCTAGTTAACGATGAAGTTTGTATTACTTCGAATCGTCAACCGAGTGAACCTTAACTTGTGATGAAGATTTTATTTCTTCTAATCACTAGTTAAATTCAAGCGGAGTAGAAAGCCTAAGCTTTAATCTCCAAAAACAAGCAATATAGATTCTGTAAAGTTATTCCTTAAGATTGTTATCATCCACAATACAGGTACGTAGAATCTGTATAATAGAATAACAACTTCAACTCGAGTTCAAGTATGAACAAGAACACAACGAAGTTGAACAAATACCCTCAACACAAGATCAAAATGATCTTTACAAGAGGTGTATTTTATATTTCAGAAATATAGATGAAACAAAAATTGTTAAGGCCAAGTCATCCGAATTCACGGACTTTCCTTAAGGAATAATTCCCCTCACTATACCCGAGGTTATGGAATCTTCTTCCCAGGATAAAATGGCCTTCAATCCGACTATAGCGACACCTCAAATAGGCGGATTCTTCGAACACACTCACGGTTTGAATGATCATACTTAGAGTATTTTTAAGAAGAAGAAGAAGCTTGTAATTCTGAAAAAAAAAATTCTCTATCTTAACCTGTGGAAGAAAGCAGGTTATTTATAGCCACAACATGCCTCTTCTGAAGAGAGACAATGGTTCAATCCAAAGGTTGCACACCTTTGCTGTAAGTTTATGTCTGTTCATGAAAGATTGTATCTTTTCCTGAACAGTCATCTTGTTTACTGCACATCTCATCGAGATGATCAGTTGCCAAATCCGAATCCGAGCCGAGCGACGACGACGATGGCGTGAGACATCTCTATTTTCTTGCCTCACTTATCATATGGAGTAAGTGTTCATTAATATAAACAATACAAAGTTTCCTTCTCCCACCAATGTGGGAGAATTAGTGGACTTTTCACTTTGGGAGTATACCTTCTAAATTGGTATCTCCTTCCTTCCACAATTTTTCTCCATTTTTTTCATTCACACTTCATTCATATACTATGAACCCAACAACTTTCTCAGACACTATCCTAGATCTGGGTGTTTTGGATTTGCCTCTTCTGGGAGCTCAATCCACATGGTTTAAAGGAACTGAACAACTGCAAGCTTCAAGATTTTACAGATTCTTGATTTCACCAGGCTTGAAAAAATTGCTTTAAGGCGATGAAGCAGTTGGCTCTCCCTAGAGTGGAATCTGATCATAAAGCCCTTGATGCTAGAGTGTGGTGACTGGGATTCTAGCACATCCTAATCCAAGTTTGGAAATATGGGGCTGCAGACAGAGGAGCTTCTTGATAATGTACAAATTTGGTGGAACAGTTATGAGGTTGTGGGCAGTCCCGATTTCGTTTTAACACAGAAGCTTAAACTTTCGAAAGAGAATATTTCCAGCTGGAAGACCAAAGAAGCAAGGCTCTAAATGAACTTTCGAAGCTGGAGCAGTAGGTAGAATCCTTACTGAGACCGAAAAGATTCAAAGGTTTAATCTGCAGACGCAGATACAACATTTAGCAAAGATTAAGGAGATCTCTTGGAGACAAAATTCAAGGTGTCTATGACATAGGAGAGA
This sequence comes from Capsicum pubescens, assembly GCA_030864215.1. Taxonomy (NCBI): domain Eukaryota; kingdom Viridiplantae; phylum Streptophyta; class Magnoliopsida; order Solanales; family Solanaceae; genus Capsicum; species Capsicum pubescens. The sequence goes on from CM061538.1 coordinate 262,726,813, forward strand.
CCCTTCTGCAGTATTTAGCGTACAAAAATCAGTCCATAAGGACTTATGAATCTAAAAATCCACCATAATTTAGCATCAGAAGTATCAGATATCTCATGTAAGGGTCTAACACAATGCCACCTGTAGTAGGAAGACATAGTTTATCCCAAAATGATCAATGACATTTATGTTTCCCTTCAAAACTTCCCCATAAGAAATTAGCAAAAACTTTTTCAGTTTGATGAAAAATAGTCTTAGGGGGGTTGACAGATCACAGATGCAGTGGCGGAGCCACAACCAACGAAGGGAGGTCAGATGAACACCCTTCGTCGGAAATTTTTTCGAGTATATAGGTTAAATATAGATATTTATGATTATATACATGTTGTTGCACACCCTTGACAAGCTAGAGAAGCATAGTCTAGTGGTCAAGAGTGTGCATTTCCACATCAACAACCCGGGTTCGAACCTTGGCAGGTGCAGCAGACACTCTTAACCAAAAGTCTGGCTCCGCCACTGCACAGATGGACAAGAGATGGATAAACATAGCAGTAAGAACATGCCTAATGATGGTAATTTTCCACCATAAGATAAAATCTTACTATCTAAAAGTTAAACCTTTGAAGGATTTTAGTAGCAACATTAGTAAAAAACATAATTTTTTTTTCCTACCAACAAAAATAGGACGGTGAGAATGTGGTACATCTTTTGTATACATTCTCCATATTTGCTAGGATTTCTATGCAATTTAGGATGTATACATGGGGTAAGGTTTAGTTCCTCGGGTGATTCTCATAAATACTCCAATATACATGCACCAGGACTTAAATCAGGAAATGTTTAAAAAAGAAGTCAAACTGCTCCATCCTAACATTTATTACGTGATAAAAAGATGTACATATAGATTAACTTGGCTACTCGTATAACAAATGACATACTAATAAACGTAACCAATTAAAATATTTGACTATTACACTTTGTATGGATGGTGGCCATGGTTTTATAATGTACGGTACTGTATGGTATGGTACCATATAGTATAGTACAATACAATATTTGGATGAATTATATCGTTCACGTCTATTTAATAATAATTTTTTTGTTTGGTTTGATGGTATGGTACTGTATCATAATGGGTAAGATTATTAAAATGCGCCTAATTATTATAAATTTTAAATTTATCAATAATTGTTAATAAAATAATTTTCTTTCTACAAATTTATCACAAATCATGCCTTGTAAATATATTAAATTGTTAAATTCATGAAAATTCTAACAAAATTTAAATTTTACATTCATGAAATAATCATGTATATTGCGACATAGAAGTAGAGAGTGAAACAAAAAGATAAGGAAAAGGAGCATCTGTTTGATATTTTTATTGAATTTTGCGCACTTTAACCTTAGCAATTCAGTAGTTAATCAACCCTAGGCTTATCTTGAATTATCCAAATAGATAGAAACAAATTCATGTCTCCAAGGTGACAAAGATTAGGGACCTGGGAGATTTTTTTTCCTTACGAAATGAAAGTAGTAGTACTCTCTTGTAGTATGAGAAGGAAAATGTCTTTTACAGAATGAAAAAAAGAAGAACAGTACTATTTGTGACATGATAAGGAAAATGCATTTTTTCTTATAAAAGATGAGAGTATTCTCTGTTTAAAGAAAAAAATTTGCAAATGAGTCGAGGTTTTCAAGTAATCGCACAAATATATCTTTCATATTATATCTTCCTGCTGAGGATGAGAGGTTTGGCCTATGAAAAAAGTTGTTATTATTCCATGTAATCAATAAAACTCCAACCAGGAAGTTTTTTGAGGCCAAGTGGACCCAGGTCTTACCAACGTCCTCCCATTGGGCCATTGAAGCATAACTATGAGCCAATTGCACATACCTTCCAGCATCCTCATGATCCAACTCTGAATTTTCTTTGACAACAACATCTCTAAGTTTTACCAGGGTTTTTTTTTTGTAAGCATCAAGAACTATATCCAAAGCATTGGCCATTGGTTCTGGAAATTTGGTCTTATAGAAGTTATATGCATCTTTCACTCTACCGGCTCGACAAAGTTAGGTCAACTATACATGCACAATGTTCGAGTTCAAGTTCAATCTTAAAATCCCTTGCCACAGAATCAAACAAGTTCAAACCATGGTGAACAAGTCCATTATGACTACATGCACAGAGAACAGATAAGAAAATAACACTGTTTGGTGTAAGACCACTTTGTAGAAGCTCAGACCCATTTTCTCAATCCTTCTCCATGACTGCCATATCTAAGTAGCATAACAACCACATTATTATATTTAAACGAGTATTTTTAGAACAAAACAGAGTACTTTGTACGAAGATGCAGTTAGACCCATTTTCAACAAATCATAAACTTCAAAGATTGAGAACACAACTATTTAAAAATTGTCTATTATAACAGCCAAGGAAGTAGAAAAAATTAGCAAACATTTCTTAAAACTAGACAACTAGACTTATCCACAATTCTCAAGGTCCTAACAAAAGCATATGGTATGCCTATTTATCTCAAGTTGACAACTTGAGCTATATTCAAGCAAAGAACACTTTCATTTAAGCAATCAATATGAACCATAAAGTAAAAAAAATATAGAAGCTAAACTTAATTGTCTCCTGGTATCATTTCTATTAAAATATTTTTGCATTGTTCCTTTGGACATCCTATCAGTATGCGATATGCACTTGCATTTCGACAAAGAAGTATATAAGCCTTTGTATTCACACCAAATTTCAAATTCAGCTCCTTCAACATATTCCACATCTCGTTCTCAGAAATAGACCGAAAGGATGAAAGGCGGTTAATAGCACAAGCCAAGTTGACCATCCTATCTCTGAACATGCCAGCCATGCCTTTAAAATGCTCATGTTTAGATTTTTTATTTCTGGTAGGCGTTGGTGCTTTTGAATAAACATTAGGTGTAGGTGCATCATTAGTTGCTTGACTTTGGTCGCCCTGTTCATGTCCCTCCATATCTTCCAATGAGTCAGTATTTATATAACCCATTTCATCTATATCATCAATAGTGAATCAGTACTTGCTTTTTTTGAATTTTTATGAGCATTCTTTTTTAACATTTCTGAACCAGTCTCAACATGTTTTTCAGTAGCTCTGTCCTTTTACGTATAGCATCATTAGCTTTTCATAATTTCGAAAGGAATTGTTCTTCAGCTCAGCAACTTGAGGCTTAATCTATATATTATAAGTGCAAAATACTATTGAAGAAAATAATGTTGAAAAGAGTAACTTATCCATATTTATTGAAGAATTTCACCACTTCAAACAAATAACAATGTTGAAAAGAGTAACTTATCCATGTTTATTGAAGAATTTCACCACTTCAAACTAACCATGCCACAACAATAAAAATTCAGTTATGACTATAAATTTAACATACTTATTCGTGATGGGATGTAAATTTACCTGAATTAGTTGATCCCATACTTCAGATTCAGCATCCTACTTATGCGTGATGGGATCCCATGCAAATCCACTCATTCCAGACTGATAAAATGTGTCATAATACTTGATTTTGCATTTTATTGCTTTCATCTGATTATGAATTTTTTCCTTGTTAATAACCTTATCCAATTTTTTTTTTAGAATGTCATCCAAAAATTTAAATCATAGCTCCTTCACAATTCTATCTATTGTGTATGTAGTAAAAGTTCCTCCGACCCTAACTCCAAGTGTATCCTTATGACAATAGGCATCAACTTATGTGTCATTCATCATGACAATAGACATCAACTTATGTGTCATTCATCACATTTTTCCAAACACATACATAATTCTCTTGTACGTTTAGATCACTTGAGGTGAGTTTCTTTGCCTTTTTGTCCATATCAACCACTACAGAATTAAGATAAATATTCAACAACAACAACAACATACCCAGTATATTCCCACCAAGTGGGGTCTGGGAAGGATAAGTGTACACAATCCATACCACTGCCTCAAATGTGAGATAGCGAGGCTGTTTTCGGTAGACCCCCGGCTCAAAATAAAACATTCTAAGATGAGGAATAGTAATAGTAGGAATAGTAAAAGAACAAGATACAAGATAGGGTATAGTAATAGTATGAGTATAAAAAGAACAAGATACAATAGAAATTAGCATATCCAATAATACCATAAGCAAGATACTCCAAGAAACACACCAAAAGATACAATATCCTAAACTGAGACTAACCTTCTTCCATAATCCACCTCCTCCATAACTTCCTATCCAGGATCATGTCCTCGGTAAGATGAAGCTACTTCATATCATGTCTAATCATCTCCCCCAATATTTCTTCGGTCTACCTCTACCTCGCTTGAAATCATCCCTAGCCAACCTCTCACACCTCCGCACTAGGGCATCCGTGCTCCTCCTCATCACATGACCGAATCATCTCAACTTCGCTTCCCTCATCTTGGCTTCCACTGAAGCCACTCCCATCTTATCTCGAATAACCTCATTTCTAATCCTATCTTTCCTAGTACACCCACGCATCCGCCTAAGCAATATCATTTCCGCCACCTTCATCTTCTGAATTCGGGTCTTCTTAACAGGTCAACACTCCGCCTCATACAACAAAGCCGGTGTAACCACCACTATTAATAAAAAATATAATATAAAGAAAATCAACTATATATAATGTTTGTAGTAAAACAATAGCATCACGAAATTACTTGTAAATAACATCAAATAAAAAAATGTGACACAAATAATCACTTAAGTTTTTTTCTAGAAAATTAATCTTGATAATTAGTCCACATGGCAGCTGCTATGCCATCTCGAATCAACTCTCCCTTCTAAATTCTTCATTACTCTCCCTAGAATTCGGAAGTTCTTCATGCACAGTGTTATCATTCCTAAGCTCTACATCAACTTGAGCCAGTAACTCATAATTTGGATCTACACCTCTTAAATAGTTGTCCAAGATACAACATACAGATATAATTAATTTTTGGGTTTCAATTCCGTATGATGATTCAGTTGAGCTAGAAATTATAGGAAATCTTTTTTTAAGAACTCCAAATGTTCGATCGATAGCATTATCCAAAGAAACATTTCGTAAATTAAACAATTCATGAGAATTTTTGGGTGAATTTCTTGAATACTCTTTCAAGTGATATCGTTCCCCCCGATAAGGTGTAATAAGCCCGCTTCTTAATATGAGTCCAACATCAACAAGGTAGATTTTCCCTAAACATAAAAAGTAAAAGACTCAATTAATACTTATCATATATACCTAAATCTAGATAAAATATATAATATTTTACCTTCTGGAATTTTTAGTAGATCTTGGCTATTTAGTATTTCTTTCATGATTCTTGAATCAGACGTTGTACCTTCCCACCAGCTAACACATATGTGAATTTTAAATCAAATGTACATATAGCTAGTACTTTTTGAGTTGGATAATCTTTCCTCCCATGATATTTTGGTGCTTCATGTTGTGAAACTTTAACACGTATATGTGTTCCATCAATTGCACCAATATAATCCTGATATTATAATATTAATTAATAATATAAATATTCTCGATATTAGATTAAATTTAAATAATGTTAAATTGTGTTTACCTTAAAATATGGGTTGAATCCTTAATTGTTAGTGATTTCAGAAGGAACATGGGAGCCAACAACAACAACAACAACATACCCAGTGTATTCCCACATAATGGGGTCTAGGGAGGGTAGAGTGTACGCAGACCATACCACTACCTCAGGTGAAGTAGAAAGGTTATTTTCGATAGACCTTCGGTGAACATGGGAGCCATCAGGTTGTTTAATAATTTTTTCATATAACCCCAAGGAATAGGGCGACCAAAGTCAAGAAACTAAGGATGCACCTATACCTAATGTCTATTCAGAAGAACTAGAGACTACCAGAAATAAAAATCTAAACATGAGCATCTTGAAGGTATGACTAGCATGTTCAGGGATGGACAACTTGGTTGGTGCTATTAATCGGTTTTCACCCCTTTCACCTATTTCTGAGAACGAGATATAGAATATGTTGGAGGAGCTGGATTTGGAATCTGGTGTGAATACAAAGGCTTATACATTTCTTTGCCGAAATGCTAGTGCATGTCACATACTAATAGGATGTCCAAAGGAACAATGCAAAAATCTTTTAACAGAAATGATGTCAGAAGATAATTAAGTTTAGCTTCTATTTTTTTTTTTTACTTTATGGTTCATATTGATTGCTTACATGAAAGTGTTCTTTGCTTGAATGTAGTTAAAATTGCCAACTTGAGATAACTAGGCATACCAAATGCTTTTGTTAGGACCTTAAGAATTGTGGACAAGTCTGGTTGTCTAGTTTTAAGAAATGTTCGCTATTTTTTTTCTACTTCCTTGGCTGCTACAATAGTCAATTTTTAAATAGTTGTGTTCTTAATATTTGAAGTATATGGTTCGTTGAAAATGGGTCTGACCGCTTCTTCGTACAAAGTACTCTGTTTTGTTCTAAAAATACTCGTTTAAATATAATAATGTGGTCGTTACGCTACTTAAATATGGCAATCAAGGCGAAGGGGATACTGCCGTGGCGTTGTATACCGAGCTTCTGCAAAGTGGTCTTACACCAAACAATGTTATTTTCTTATCTGTTTTCTATGCATGTTGTCATAATGGACTTGTTCACCATGGTTTGAACTTTTTTGATTCTATGGCAAGGGATTTTAAGATTGAACCTGAGCTCGAATATTGTGCATGTATAGTTGACCTACTTTGTCGAGTCGGTAGGGTGAAAAATGCATATGACTTATATAAGACAAATTTTTCAAAACCAATGGCCAATGCTTTGGGTATAGTTCTTGATCCTTGCAAAACAAATGCCTTGGTAGAACTTAGAGATGTTGCCAAAGAAATTTCAGAGTTGGATCATGACGATGCTGGAAGGTATGTGCAGTTGACTCATAGTTTTGCTTCAATGGCCCAGTGGGAGGGCGTTGGTAAGACCTGAGTCCACATGAGAGAACTTGGCCTCAAAAAGCTTCCGAGTTGGAGTTTTATTGATTTACATAGAGTAATAACAACTTTTTTCATGGGCCAAACCTTTTATCCTCAACAGGAAGATATAATACTACAACAACAACAAACCCAGTGTATTCCCACCAAGTGGGATCTGGGGAGGGTAAAATGTACGCAATTCATATCGCCACCTCCGAAGAAGTAGAGAGACTGTTTCCGATAGACTCCAACAGGAAGACATAATGTGGAAGATATATTTGCGCGATTACTTGAAAACCTCGACTTATTTGCAATTTTTTTCTTTCAACAGAGAATACTCTCATCTTTTATATAAAAATGCATTTTCCTCATTATGTCACACATAGTACTATTTTTTTTTTCATTCCGTAAAAGGAATTTTTCTTCTCATACTACAAGAGAGTACTACTACTTTCATTTCGCAAGAAAAAAAAATCTCCCAGGTCCTTAATCTTTGTCACCTTGGAGACATGAGTTTGTTTCTGTCTATTTGGATAATTCAAGATAAGTCTACGACTGATTAACTATTGATTTACTAAGGTTAAAGTGTGCAAAATTCAATAAAAATATCAAAAAGATGCTCCTCCCCTTATCTTTTTTCTTTCATTCTCCACTTTTATGTCACAGTTTACATGATTATTTCATGAATGTAAAGTTTTAATTTTGTTAGAATTTTCATGAATTTAACAACTTCATATGTTTACAAGGCATGATTGGTGATAAATTTGTAAAAATAAAATTATTTGATTAACAATTATTGATAAATTTAAAATTTATAATAATGGTCATTTTAGTAATCTTACCCATTACGATACAATACCATACCATCAAATCAAACAACAAAATTGTTATTAAACATTCGTTAATGATACAGTTCATCCAAATATTGTATTGTACTATATTATACAGCACCATACCATACTGTACCGTACATTATAAAACCATGGCAAACCACCATCCAAACAAAGTGTTAGAAAACAAACATGATCCTCGGCCAAACCCATCTACAACCCCCTAAACTTGGCACCATCTTTCACTTTGGCACTTCAAGTGGTCATTGTTCACTTTTGGCACCTCAAGTAGCATACGCGGGTGTTATTTTGGCACTTTTTGCTAAATCAGCAAAATTATATCGTGTGCGTGTATTACACACGCTATGACATGGAAAGAGACCAATGTGACATGTAAAGTAGCCAATAATAATAGGACATTTGTTATTTTTTATTTAAATAATTTTTAAATAAATAAATAATTAAACCCCTCCATCCAACCCCAACCCCCTCAAAACCCATCTTCTCCAAACACCACAGCGCCCTCCCTCCCCCACCCCCCACCTATCCAATCATCTTCTCCAAACATCCCAGCCCCCACCCTACCCCACCCCACCCCCACCAAATCTCCTTCTCCAAATAATGACGTTAAAGTAAAAGACCTTTAACAAGATTCGTGAGTCCCAAAATAGAGGATCCAACATGTGGCCGCCAACATAAATTAAACTTCATGTGAATATTAAGGTTCACATATTGTGTCAGTCTCTTCCGCTACCTCCTAATTTTCATATTGGTAAATCAAAATGGGACACGAATCTTCTCCCTCCACCTTGTCAATTTTTTTTGAAAAAACTCCCTTTTTACAGATTCTTGATTGCATAATAGTAGTCGAGCAATTTTTTTGTGTGTTGAGAGAAATATGGTTGTGGGGGTTCTTGCTTTACAGGGATCTTTCAATGAACACATAGTAGGTCCTATTAAAATTCTCTCTTTTCATGTTCCTTTTTTTGTGTTTCTAATTGGTTCAAGTTGCTAAGTTTTTTCTGTTAATTCGATCAAAGAAGAGGAAATCATTTTAAGAAGGGAACAATTTTAAGAAATAAAAATGGTTAAAATCAACAGAACAAAAAATCAACCATTTTTGTTGATTTGCTGCTGCTCAAGATTGAATAGTGATCAAGGAAGGGACATACAAATTAAAAGGAGAGAAAAGTGGGTGAGAAAGAGTGAGATAGTGGTAATAATGTGTGTATGTATCTGGGAGATTTCTCTGTTAATTCAATCAATGAAGGGATACAGATGTGTTAATAAAAGGAAAGAAAAATGGTGGAAAATTAATGGATTGAAAAAGTGTGGAAGAAAGATGAAAAATTATGAAAATACCCCTCAAGAATTACAAAAATACCTCTCAAACGCACTTTCAATGCGTGTAGCACACTATTTTTGCTGATTCGACAAAGTGTGCCAAAGTGACACACTTTATGGCTACTTGAGGTGCCTAAAGTGAACAACGTACACTTGAGGTGCCAAAGTGAAAGATCGTGCCAAGTTTTGGGGGTTGTCGATAGATTTGACCATGATCCTATTGATAACCATATCATACCATACCATGGAAAACCACCATCGAAACAGTGTGTTAGATACACCTAGATTCATGGGAGAATCTTTTGGGCAGATGCTTCCATTTCTCTTCCTAGAAAGTTACACCTAACCAAACTTGAAATTGTCTTTATGGCAATTTTAGCATCTTCCCACCTATTGCCACTAGCTAATTTCTTATACAAGTATCTATCAAATATCATACTTTGCACATATTCATCTCCACACAACTCCACCAAAGCTTCTCTTGCTGCATTGCTACCATAAAAAACTTTCTCCAATAAATTCTAGAACTTGAAAGTAGTAAAATACTTGTCATCCCACTTTCTTAAATATTCCCTCTTTAGATCATCTTCACTGATCATGTTTTGTCCGCCTTTGGTGGCCTTCACAATTGCTTCCCCACAAAGTCTTCCACTTTTTGCTGCAAAATATATTCCTTCTCCTGAACAATTTGTCATGGATCCTGTTGTATCCCCTACCAGAGCGACCTGTCCACAGACCCGAATTGGACGTGGATGTTGCGGCATTGGATGAGCCTCCACTTTGATTACTTTTTCGCCTTCAATCTGTAGATTGGCTCGTGCTTTGGTACCTGTTGAAGTGTTTGATATAGGGTTTTGCGCACTCGTGCCCGTTCCTACTGCCACATGGTCACATTTGGGGAACAGCCACGCGTAAAAATCAGGTGACACATGATCATTACCTATGTGCATCTCAGCCTAGTTTTCGTAATACCCCATTTTGTCCTCATGCAATTTGATCCTCTCTTGGAAAGCAATGGAAGTAGTATAATTTCCAGCTTTGATCGACTTAGCCACACGACTGTTGGCTCCATCGACACCAATGATGACATCCACGGCGAGCTGACGCTGGCATTATCAATGGTGTAGTGAATGATGTATGGCTCATGTGAGTATGTGGAACCACCGGGTTGGTGACAAGGGCTTTGAGAAGAGTAGCGCCGCTAGATTCGGCACGTTGCCGGAGGAATGAGTCTAGTACTTCTCGCTGGAGCATCGCGATGAGCTCGTGGGGTTTAAGGGTTTTGCTGATATCAGAGACGATATTTGATGGAGAAAAGATTGTCATCTGGTTGACATGACGATCAATGAGATGGGAAGGTATTGAGAATTCGCTGAGCATGCATAGTGGAATGGCGCCGCCGCATGGTTTGGCTGTAGCTGGTCTGCATTCAAAGAGGAAAGTTTCGACTCCACCGGTGGTTAAAGCTTCTGCAGCTGAGGAACCAGCTGGGCTACCACCAATAACAGCTGCTCGAAGTTTAGAGGTAACTAATTTTCTTTGTTTTTGTTTGAAAAGATGGCATTATTTTTGTGGGTTTTGGGTTTTGAGTTGAAGTGGGAGACATTGAAGAGGGTGAAGAAGGCATTTTTGGGTGGCCATTTCTAATAAAACGGAGTTTGAGGGATTAGTGGTTTCAAGATTGGCAATGCTTGGTAGGTTATAATGAGATTATATATATAACCAAGAGGTAAAGATGTTAAGATAGTGCAAAGTATTGAACGTTGGTTTATTTTACCTAGTGTAGTTAAAATTTTACCTAATCTATCAGTAGTATGTTTTACTTTTACGCTTCATCTACTTATTGGAAAAATTGTTTATGCTCCTAACTGTAACACCCCGATTTGCTGAACCGAAATGCTACACGATGCCCATGACCCCAAGGGATCACAAGCTAACCCTTGGATGATATCTGTACCTATACACTGCATAATATAGAACATAAATGCGGAATACTTAATACTGTAAGGCCACAAGGTTCAAAACGGAATAATCATAACATGAGAGTGGGGTATAGAATACCCAAAACAACTGTAATACTATCTGAAGTCTGAACATACTATTCTGAAAAGCCTCTAACATGACTGTCTGAATAGGGAGTTGATGGGACATGTCCCTAACTAACTCCGACTAGCAAAACTGAACTGAAATAAACCATAACATAAGTAATGATCATGCCCTCAAGAGATGAGGACTCACTGCTGGAACTCTGACAGCTGAGATGCTACTGCTACTGCTGGTCTGGAAATCATGTATCTGAACCTATGGTGTAACATAAAAGAAAACACCATAGCGCGAATGCGTCAGTACAACTGAGAGTACTGAGTATACGAGTGAGGTAGGCTAAATGCAAAGGGTTTGTATGCATGAACAATGCTGACTGATATGAACGTGAGAACACATACATACATAAGTAAATGCTACTGAACTCGTGACGATACTGACTACTGATTCTGAATACTGACAACATGAGTTTACCGGTTCTGAGATACTAAATGACTGCGTTTACTGATATTGATCTGTGAATCACTAATAAGTGAGGAACTGATACTGTATTACTGAATACTAGGAGACTGATACTTTATTACTCATAAAGGAATGATTGTTTCTGGCAGTCCTGATTATGAAGGACTGGTCTAATTGAGTGTATCTGACAGTCCTAAAACTGAGTACTGATAACATGAGTTTACTGAAATCTAATATGACTGGCAAATGATTTCTGATAGCTGATATAGCTGATATAGCTGATAACATGAGTGACTATATCTGATAGCCTTGATACTGGATACTGATAACATGGGTGACTGTAGCTGACAACCCTAAATTTGATGGAACTATCTGAGTTTTGTACTATATCTGAGTTGACTGTATCTGACAATCCTGATATTCTAAAGAACTATCTGAGTTCTTTTACTGAGACTGAATGACTGAAACTGTGGGAGGTAGTAGTTTAACCGATATGCCCCATGTATGCTAATGTAGCTGAACTGGGGTCCAATCCTTTCCCTGATTAGAAGGGTCTCAATACCGTGCCACAGGTAAAGACAAGTTGTGAGTGACCCTTAGATCTGGCAGTGTCCCCAAGGATGACTGCTAAGAATCACACCCTCATCTGACAATGTGTGTTCCCATCCTTGGGTTCACTCGGTGCTAACTTCTACTCCCATCTGAATAGACACTGAGCATGACTGACTGAACTGATTAACTGGATTGATGGTGTTGCTTAGCTGAGCTAAGCTAAATTTAATGAGTTCCGTTGACTGACGGAATACTACTGAGATCTGAGGACTGACTGAAAGAACTGAAGTTACTGAGTACTGAGTAGAACTGGACTGGTACTGATTTTACTGAATTTCCATTGACTGATGGAATTATTACTGATGTCTGGTAACTGACTGAGTTCATGAGATTACTGAGATTTCCTGAGTCACATGACTAAATGAATTCTACTGAGCATGGCTTGACTGAGGATATCGTGACAACATGACATGACTCTAGGCACACAACTATATTTTTCGGGTACAAGTACCCCCAGGACTCGATGGAAGGAAACTGACACACATGACTGACTTGATCATAAGAATAGAGTCCACAATTCACAATATCATAAGTAGGGGATTTCATACTACACATGGCTATCATATTCTTGATCATGAAAAGGTAATGCATATAACATGTAAATACTTGCATAAATTCAATTTCATGAGCATTCCATATTACAACAACAATGCGTAACAATTTGCATGGAAATCATGTTGAACATAAGCATAGAACATTGACTAGTCATTTAGGACCTATTATGTCATAAAAGCATGATTTCTAGTCTATTAGGTATTTTCACAAACCCCTTACATGCAAATCTTTAGCATAGGTGGATTCATCAAGATTATAAGTATTCAACCACCAATTTCACATATTTATACATCATATACCACCATAGTTTCATACAAACATACTAAGATCCCATCTTGGGCATCATCAAATTTCAACAACATGATCATCAACCATCAACATCATAAATATCATAATACATAATTTAGAAGATGATTTTTTTGAGCTTTATGGATGAAAGGAATCCATAAATCAACACACGCATACTTTAGTTCGTGATTCTTGGAAGATTGATGAAAAGATTCTTGAAATTAAATCCCCAATTGAAAATCATCTTCTTTTTCTTGAGAGAAAATGGAAGAAAAGAGTGTATTTTGGTTGAAAATGGGTTTAATTCCGTGTTTATGGGTATATATGGGGTGAGAGATGACCAAAATTCCCTTAAGAAAAGAGAAAAAGACGCAGCTGTCCCTTTGTTGACTGTCTGACAGGCTGAAGTAAATTGATCATAACTTTTTACTCAGATGCCCAAACTGGATGAAACCAATTGCATTGGAAAGAATACTCTCATAGCTTTCATTTGATATATATAAGATCTCACAGTTTATTATATACAGGTATTTATGATCGTTTGAAGTTGACCCTGAAATGCTGAAAAAAAAACTGGGCAAACACTAGAGTTAGCAGGCGGCGCGGGCTAATCGCCCGGAGCTTTTGTTTTGGGAACCCAAACGTGACCTTAAGATACTCAAAAAATTCCAAAACTCACCCGAAATATACTACGAGCTTTCCCGATCGTAGCGCAACTTGAAAATTGAAAAACGAATGCCGGGAAGGTCGCCAAATAAATTCCCGAAATTTGGAGGTCTAAAATAAGACTAAGTGTTGAATCTTGAACACTTAGCAAAATTTTTCTAAGTCTTGGGATCTTTCATGGAGCTTTACGAGCTGAATTTGACACGCGATTTTGTGGGGTATTACACTAACCCAAAAAAATCTGTGAATCTTAAAATGACAACACATAATTTGTTCATGTGGAATTCTTTACCATATATATACTAGACTTACTAATAGGCCTCATGCAAAATTTTCAATACATATTCTTTAAATATCTATATCTATACTATGCTAAAAATGGGAATCAAAAAGTTAAAAAGTTGAATTATCAAAACGTTCATCAATTACGGAACGACTATTTTTTACCCTTTAAAAATTGTATTAGTTCTTTCAAATTCCAGAAATAATAGTCTAAAATGTCCTATAATGTTGATGGACATTTATGCCTTTAAAATTGTATTGGTTCTTTCAAGTTGTAGGAATTTGTTATGTTCAAAGAATATGGAGAAGCTAAGGAGATGCAAAAAAATTTCATATTGACCAAATTCAGCTGATTGTATAGGAATGGTTACTTTTTCATCAATGATGAATTAAAAATTATAAGTAGTGTAGGATTAATTAGATAAATTGTTTCAACTTCAAGTAATCCATGGAGAATTTAATCTGATGTTTTGGAGAAAGATGACAAACTCGAAACTTTCAAAGGCTTTTTCATGGCTTCTGCCATTTACATAAGCCTTTATTTTCTTCCTTCTTAATTCCGATCAAATTGCATATAATGTACAAACAATTCTTATTTTGGGGTCCTTGTGGTTACTGATTCTCAGTTTTCTCTCTTCACATCTCTCATTTGTGGATGTGAACTGTGAATGAACCATGGTAGTGATCATATATGAATGAAGTACCATCATCTTCGTTATTTTACAACAAGTTGACAGTACAAGTCTTTCTTCAAGTAGCTATATATCATTATTGTGTCTCTTTTTGTTTAGATGTTTTTTTTGGTCAGTATGTTTTGATGCTATTCTCGTTGTTCCTTATAATATTTGATAGTCTCCTTGGAGTTATTAACTACTACCAGTTGTCAATGTTGAAGAGATATGGCATAAAAGGAATCTACAAAGTGCATCCAGTGAACTTTGTACATTAGTTTCAAAGACTACTAGCTAAGAGTAATAGTCAGGCTTCTTGATAAAATTCATGGGGATAGAGTTGTTTCACATCAAATCCAACAAATTGAAGGCACACAACCGACCATGGGAGTTGGGCCTTCAGACATACAGACTTACACGAAGGTTAGCAAAAGAGGAGTAATTTTCCTTAGTGAACTGACCGCCTATAAATGTTAGAATCATGTAGTTTATCTTGAAGTAAAAAAAAAGGGGCAGCGGTACACTAAAGCTACCGCTCTGCGCGGTGTCCGGGGAAGGGCCCCACCACAAGGGTGTATCGTATGCAGTCTTACCTTGCATTTCTGCCAGAGGCTGTTTCCAAGGCTTGAACCCGTGATCTCCTGGTCACATGGCAACAACTTTACCAGTTACTCCAAGGCTCCCCTTCTAAATTATGGATGGACACAAATGACACACAATGCGGACAACTAGAAATATAAATCTGAAGTAGGAATCTCTCTCAATAGATGCTGATACACTTCGTGGCTCTTCTATTGCGCATTGGAAGTAGAAGCAGTTATACGTAATGCTTCCCGTCCTTAAACTGTGACCGATACTCTAACAATTCTCTTGTTCTGGTTGGATGATGATCAGAGTTTTGTTTCTAGCTATTTGCTTCACGTTGAAGTGATCCTTTTGTTGTTAATGAGAAAACGTTACTGAATCTGCAATTCACACAAGCTATCAGAATATATATGACATTAGCTTGTGGAAGCAAACCATTCTAACTATTTTAATCTATATTGTTCATTTTTGTCAAGCAGTTGCAGGCACCAATGCGATCCCAATTTCGAAACTCCTTATCTGACCAAAGATGAGGTCCTTAATACTCCTGGATGATTTTACAGGATCGGGTGCGCCTTCTAAGCACGGGGATCTTTGTTATAAGCCAGTAACGCTGCCAATCCTACTTGCAACTGTGGTATCTCAGTTGATAGAAGACGTGAGATAGTTTGTACTTGTATGAAGAATTAATCCCAGAGTACACATCGCCATTGATAGGTCTTATCCTAGGACTTCCACTATGGTATCTGTCTCTGGTGCTTCATACTCGCCTCTCACGATCCGAACTAGGGCCTGGCCGTGACGGACATCCCGAACCATGAAGGCCCGGAAGTCCTACTCTATTTGATCTGGTAATCATGCACAACATTCATATAGTAAAAGAAAATGCAGAATTATGATCTAATACGGAAACATGGTCATACTCTGGATTTCAGTTTAACAAATAGAATGAAATCTGAAAACAACTAAACAACTTCTGAAACAGTCTGCGAAATCTCTACTACATGATCTAAAGATAACTGTTTGAAAAGATGGGACAAGGCCCCCAGTAGACCAAAACCATAACTGATAATAAATGTCTGAAAATAACTAGGCCTTCTGAAATATAGAAGACTCACCGACTAGACCCTGTACTTCTGTTTGAAGAAATCTACTGCTTATCAGGACCCCTAGACTGTGCCTCAGAACCTGGAAGGTAGGGGGTCAATACAGATGTACTGGTACGCAGAGCAGATCCAAAATACTAGTTTATATTAAACATATATGAGAGCAATTTAAAACAGTTCATAAACATATCAGATAGTAAGAAATCTCATGGGCATTTTCGAAAGACTCTGTAAAATCATCTGAACTCTGTGACACTCTTTGTTTTACTTCTGCGCTAGGTGGTGTACCCTACAACTCTGAAATTCCATGGGCTATATGGAATTCGCCATTAACTCGGCGGGGAAGCCTCCAACCCAAGTGTGCCGCAAGGGTTGGAGTCTCTGACTCTGCTACGCCACACGACCGTCGCTAGCGTAAAAATAATCTACCCGGATCGACAAATCACGATTTTAGGCTAAGAGTTACTTGAACTCTAGTCCTCTTCGGGTAACCACCTAACCCTCTTTAAGCCCAGTTTTAACTCTTTAAAACATGCATTCTCTGAAATCAAACTCTGAAAACATACTCGGTTATGGCATACATACTTATGGTATCATCATACCATTGACTTGCAAGTCATATCTCTGAGCCATTAATAACATATTATAATCTCTGTTTTCAAAACATAAGTTTGGGACCACCATATAAATAAATCAATTCAAAGAAACTCTTTTTCAAACCTCATGTAAACACATGCAAGGAACTCTCTTTGTCAAGCATTTCAATAATATAAGGTGGTTATGTCAACTCTTTATCATTTAAACAAGGGTGTAATTATATCAAGAAGCTCCCTCTCATCATCTCTAAATCATGCTCGAACAATAAGGTATTGAGAAAACTAGTTTCAAAACCATAAATCCTGCATTTCAAATCATTCACAATAAGATCATAAACTTGAATTTATCACAAGAGAGGGACTTCATAATCTGTGCTCTCAAACAAATCTTAAATTTCAATTTCATACATATACATATACTTGTAAATCAATTTAAGGGAATGAGGCCTAAAGGCCAAAACAACAATATCAATTACATGCATAAAGCATAATAAAAATCATGGATTTCAAACTCCTTTAACAAATTCATGCATTATAATCTTTAAATCATAATTGAGTGTTTTCAACAAGCCCATGCATTTTTAGGATAAACCCCACGTACCTCAATTTAGAAATTTGATGGATGATTCTTGAAGCCTACGGTTTGGGGATTCTAAATCTTCACTCAATTTCGAAAATCCACGATTGAATCTTGAGTTAATTGGGTTTTTAGTTTGAAACCCTAGAGAGTGTTCTGGTGAATTTTGAAGAGAATATGAATAATGTAGTCACTTGGGAGTATAATCCCGTGTTTAAGCTGATAAGGGGTGAAAAATACCTAATATACCCTTAATGAGACGGAATAAAATATAACTGGGAGCCCAATTTTATGGGCCACCGCGACGCGCTACAATTGTGGTGGCTTACTGGAAATTGACGAATGGGATTCTTAGGGTCACCGCGACGCGAAGCCATTGCGTTGTCCCACTGGTTGGGACCTGAAATTTCAGTACGACGCGCCACAATTGCGCTAGGCTACTGGAATTCGACAATTATTAAATAGACCCCCTTCGTGACGCGCCAAGCACAAAAATGACGGTGTTTTCGACTAGGACTTAAATTAGCCATAATTTCTTGCCCGGTTATCGGATTTGGGCGAATCTTAAATTGGCGGAAAGCTTATCAAATTTCCCATGTGATGAAAAGTTGAAATTAGGAAAAATTAATTTTCTAGTCTTTAACTCTAAGAGCATATTACCACGAGCTAACTCATGGACGATGCGGGATGTTACATCGCCTTAACCATTTGGCACACTGAGAATTTAGCCACATACTCAGCGACATTCTCACTGATCTTGCTTTTGCTTTTGCTGATTCAGTGGTTGCCATGAAGGTTGGAATTGAAGGAGAGCCCATGAAAGTATTTGACATCCCCAGAAATTGGTGAAATGATCTTCTTGGATCATATATTGGAGAAGCCAATCTTGGTCTGTATGGTATTGTTTAGGGAAGGCCTTGACACATACAACCACCCCACCTCAAAGAGGCTAGCTGCTGATAACCATCTAGCACCAAGACTTTTAGTGGTTGAATCCCATTTGGTAACGCCTTATTTCTATGGTCATCGGTTAATAGTGAAGTGCATGTATGTTTCTTTTGTATCAACCGAACAAAGATTAAAAGTTATATTCCTATCCACATTGTTGGATTTTACGAGTTATGGGTTCTCCATGTGACCCGATCCGATCAATTTTTCTCTTTTTTGATTATCTATAAAAGGAAGATAATAGGGAGTATATTATGAATTTGAAAGAGGGTCTCTTTTTTGATTATCTATAAAAAGAAGATAATAGGGAGTATATTATGAATTTGAAAAAGAGGGAACAGTTACTAAATAACAGTTCATCCGCGCCCAATTTCCCCATTTATATACTGCTACTTCTTCTTCTTCAGATCGAGTATGAGAAAATTAAGATTTCTTGAGTACAAAAACTTACATCAAGAACAAAACACCAAAGTTAGCATTTAGTTTATGAAATTCAAGCTTTGTTTCCAAGAGATTCAAAGCATACTTGGGGCAGATTTTTCAGGGAGCAAAATCAATTTTGTCCACTGCAAAATTAACCAAGGTACACACTGTTTTGCTCCGAATTTGATAACAATGGCATTAAAGTCAGGTTTAATTAAATTAATTTTACATGTATTACCTCGAGTTTAAATATGATAAACTCTTGAAATTGTATATTAACATACCCGTGAGACAATAATTGCGTTATGGATTCCTCAGGCGCCCACAAATTGAGTTTTAGATCTGGCAATTTTTTTCTTTTCTCAAAATTCTGTTTCTATAGGATTTCTCTTTCGTTGAATTTATAGTTTTTTTAAGCTCCGCTCATCAACGCGACAACGCCGCCTTATGCTCTGCTGCTCTGTATTAAGGTCCGATGCCACGTCGACAGTAGCAATATGCGATGACCGATGATGCTATGATTGGACCAATATACAAGTTTATTGTTGAATGTAATCGCAAAAAAATGGTTCCGTGAAGGAATTGAAAATCCATACACAGAATATGCAGGAGGTGTGAAGAGAGGGAATCATGTGTGTTGTTACTGTGCAGACACTTGTGCCTATGCACAGTTTGCAGGTGCAAAAGTAACAGAATGTGCTGGAGATTTAGTGTTTTGAATTGATAAAAGAGAATAATATTAAAATTAGGCTTCACTGTGATGAACCATGAATTTTTTTTTTCTTAAATGAAAACTGTCTTCTCTTAAAGTACGAAATTAACTTTGCAGACTCTTTTTTTATTGTGTGTGGTCCATTATTTCTTTTTATAAAGTATTAAAAAAAAGAAGTGTTATGAAATAATAAAGAAAGAAGAGAGTAATTCTTATTTCTCTTGAGAGGTTCTTGATGGGGTTCAATTACAATGAAAGAAAATTCCTTTATGGGAAAAACTAGCCTTGAGTTTTTAACTTTTTTATAAATAGACATTCACTATACATGGTAAAGTAGACATTCACTATAAATGACAAAGTAGACATTCACTATATATGGTAATATATTTATAACACTCTCCCTTGAATGTCTAATTGATTGATAATGTGCCTCGTTAAAACCTTATTAGAAAAATTCAGTGGGAAAAAAAATTCAGTGAAGAAAAAAAGAGTACACATCTCTAACAATACGCATATAGGTTACCTCATTAAAAACCTTACAAGAAAAAACCAGTGGGACAAATCCTCATAAGAAAAAAAGAGTACAATGCGTATTAACTTCCCCTAATGAGAACATTCTTGAACCTTTGCATCCCGATCTTTTGTACCATCTTCTTGAAAGTTGTAGTTGGAGGAGACTTAGTGAATAAATCAGCCACATTGTTACTTGAATGAATCTATTGCATATTAATATCACCATTCTTTTGTAGCTCGTGTGTATAGAAAAGCTTTGGTGAAATGTGCTTCGTTCTATCTCCTTGAGTCCTCCCTTAAGTTGTGTTGTGCATGTTGCATTATCCTCATAAAAAAATCATGGGTACTTTATCACATTTCAAACCACGTTTTTCTCGAATGAGATGTATCATGGACCTTAACCATACACATTCTCGGCTTGCTTCATGAATAGCTATTATTTCAGCATGGTTTGATGAGATGGCTACATAGACTGCTTTATATATTTTCAAGATATGGTAGTATCCCCACATGTGAACACACTGCATGTTTAAGATCGATATTTATGCGAGTTAAATAAATCCCCAACATCAACATAACCAACAGAATCAGGAATGCAAAAATAAGCCTATATCGATAGTCTCTTTAGGTACAGTATTTGCAAGATACATGAGTGCACCAATTGCACTAAGATATGGTACTTCATAACAATCCAAATTGGTATATTTCTCATTTCAACAAATAATTTATTGCTTTTGAAAACTCTCCAAGAATTCCAATAATTTTCAAGTTATAAATTTATGCAATATAAGGATTAAAGATAAGTTTTCCAGAAACTTTTGTATGCTTCAAACAGTTTGAATCATTAAAAACTTTCATATACATTTTGTCAAGTGACAATATTCAGTACTTCATGTATGACATCTTCAAGTCTATGGACTGCAAATCAAATAAGTGTTATGCTTACCAAGATGCGTCCTTTCATGTCACTTGATAAATCTTTCTACATCAACATGCTTAAATAAAAGTAGAATTTGGATCCTCGTAATCTTTTACATTATTGGGCCAATATTGTATCAAAGATATTGATGATATATTATTTCGTATCAGTTCATAGTGCGATATAACATTTTGAGATCTCATCACTTCATTATTTTTAGGTACAAGAACCTCTCATAAGGTTTCATGAGCTGTTATGTCGTAGGCTCTTTAAGAACACATTGCCTTTTTATTATGATTATTTGCTCTGTATCTTTTTTAAGGATTATTTCATTTGAAATCAGATTATTCTATCACGCTTCACGCATGCATAGACCTTGTCCTTCGGGGACATAAAATAACAACACTTGCAACTTAAATATGATATATTTTTGGCATTTGACTTGAATTATCTTTGGAATGATGATCTGATTATAATTCCTAACATATTTCATAGTTGCTTATAATCTCCCCCTTATGTTAGTAAAACTAACATACATCCTCCATCTTCTTTGAGGAATTCATCTTTATGCATTATGATATATTCATTTATCAAATACCACACGTCAAAACTACTAGATGGAATAATTGATTCCAGACTTTGAACCAATTGAGAGGGAAGTATTAATCATAATTTTTGGTGTAATGCAAACAAGTGTTATTGTATGCAATATATCATACTTTAGACCAACACATATGGGTTCTCATAAGCAATGATTCAACTATTTATCGAAGTCACTTAACACCAACTTAATTAGAATGATCAAGATGAATTGCTTGATTACACAATTTGAAAAATTATGCTCTTAACTCAATTTTATTGAGCAAGCAACTTTATGAATGTCAAATTGTATGTTGATAATAAATGTACATGTGATCATCTTATTGATGAATCTTTTCAACATATCACATGATAGGTGAACGGGCCCATATTTATCTTTTATAATTTTCAGATTTTAAAGGATCCAATTCCAACATTATCTGGTCCAACCAACTTATCATGAGAACAAACAACATTAAAAGTTCATAATTTTTTTTCTAATTATTCAATATATGTTTAATATTCAATATGCACATCTTTGGGATGTCGTAATTATTCATGTCAATTTATGAACTTTTATACTAGTAAACTCCAAGTCTATTATGACATGTATTTTTTTTTGCTTTAGTAAATTTCAGCTTTACTATGATATGAATAGTTTTTAGATTTATTACTTTAGAAGTAGATTTCAAAGTAACTCTTCTCAATTATTCAGCCTCTTTCGGAGGTGAGTTGTGATACCATCATAATCAAGTGCAATAAAATTCTCATTCCCCAGGAATGGAATGGAATCGTGCCTTAAGACTATCAAATTCTGATAGCTTATAACCTTTTTCATGATATTGCTACTTCAGGAGAATATCGAGGCATACATATATTTCAAAGTATGTCATATATTGCTACCACATTCACTTCAAGAATGGAGCAAATTGTATCTTTCAGACTTATCATATGTTGCTAACACATTTACTTCATGGAATGGACATATTCAATGGACAAGT
Organism: Capsicum pubescens; assembly: GCA_030864215.1. Taxonomy (NCBI): domain Eukaryota; kingdom Viridiplantae; phylum Streptophyta; class Magnoliopsida; order Solanales; family Solanaceae; genus Capsicum; species Capsicum pubescens. The sequence continues at coordinate 262,749,478 of CM061538.1, forward strand.
TTCATGACTTTTTATCAAATACATATTATTTTTGCCTTAGCCATCATAATATTCATTAATATGATGCATTGAGATTCAAACTCAATGTCTTATCCATATAAAGGCGTCTTAGACATAACTCGGTGGGAATTGAACCCAACATCTTATCATCATGGTGTATTAAAACTTTTAACCCAATTTCTTACCCTCTTAATGAGATGAGACTTAAATTCATCATCATACTTTTTCACAATATTGTTCTACATGAACAAATTTAAAGCATAAGTGGTTCCAAATCAATTATTTTTCCTCAAATTCAATAATAATAATTATATCATTAGTAGCAAAAGACAAACAACATAAGAAATCACTAATCTTGAAATTACCTTTAGATTTATAATCTCACCTTGTTTGGCAGAATCTCGTGTTGATAACGTATTATGAAATAATAAAAAGAGAAGTGAGAGTTATTCTTATTCCTCTTGAGAGGTTCTTGATGGGGTTCAATTACAATGAAGGAAAACCCCTTTATTTATAGGGGAAAACTACCCTTGAGGTTTCTAACTTTTTTATAAATATTCACTATACATGGTAAAATAGACATTCATTATATATGGTAAAGTAGACATTCACTATATATGATAATATATTTATAACAAAAAGGGAGAAAAATTCTTATTCCACTTATTTGTTTTAGAGTAATGCACTTCTTTTAATTTACTGGAAAGTGAAGAATATTTTAGGAGTACTAATCTGCATCAATTTTTTTTTGATATAGAAATAAGTTTCTTTTTTTAGGAATTTAATATTGAATTTTATATCTATAATGATTCTATTATGAATAGATTAGACTTGATATAATTCTTATCTATATTAGCTCCTAAATTTTTCATAAAACAAATTTTGTTTTCTATAATAAATTGTGACATAAGTTGTCGCACTGAATGGTACAATCATTCTTATTATTTCTTGGTTCCTATTTCAGACATGGCTGAACAAGGACAAACTCGAATCACTCTAAGTGGGATTTCTGGATGTCGAGCAAAGAGACAAAATGGAAGAACACGTTGCTGAAGGACATATTTTCGAGGTCGTGAGATCATATGAAACGATGTCCCCAGGACAACACAAAATATGTTGCGAAATAAAAGGGCTATGCGAAGGGAAAGGGACAAGAAACTAAAAGAATTCAAGTCTTTTAAGATGACACCTAACATTACTGTTACTAGTTTTATACATTTGTTTGAATTGAAACGTGTAGAATTGAAAAATTATGTAGAAATCTCGGATTGGGAAGCATTAGCTATTTTAGCAAATTCTCTCTGTGATCCTTGGGGTGAGAGATTAATTAATGTTTACCATGAGATTTGGTCTAGCAAGCCTTTTTGGGTGTATATAAGTTGTCTTGAATTTTCGTGGGATGACTTTTATCTTTATATTGACTTGTAACATGAAGTTATTTATAAACTTTATATTATATTATATATATTAACTTGTTTATATCCTTTTATATGAATGTCATTCATTTATTTGAGTTTAAAACGACTTAATTGAAAGCTATCATCCTAATACACATTAAGAAATTAATTTCTAATTTTGGTCAAGTGTTTAGTTCGTATATGACAATTGGATTCTTAAGTGTCCCTTCGGCCACTAAACATGAAACTTTTATATGAAATGATTTACTTAAATGTGTAATTTGCATGCACAATTGATAAAATATTTGCGTAATTGTCTCTTAATAACAAACATGACATAAAAAAACATAATTGCTGACTTGAACAAAGGAGAAAAACTAAATAGAGACAACTACGCCATTTGGAGTCCTAAAATATGGTATGTACTGGAAGAGCAAAATGCTCTTGAAGGTATTAACCATATCTTATGTACACCAGAAGAGGGAAATACTGCCCGACACAGAAGAGACCTTGAAGCTTATAAGGCTTGGAAAAAGGCTGATTCCATTGGACGTGAAATTATTGTAAGTTCTGTGATTGATGACCTCATACATGAGTGTGAGGAATTTTCTTCTGCCAATGCCATCTGGGCACACTTGTGAGGAGCATATTGGGGTACTTCTGTCACCCACCTCAGACAGATGACTATCAAGTTTGACACTTACAAGAAATATCATGATTTGAACATCAAACAACACCTTAGGGTGATGTTGAATATGATAGCTCAACTCAAAAGTGTTGGTCACGTTCTCTCGGATGAGCATCAGGTTCAGGCAGTGATCTGATCACATCCCAACAGTTGGGAACACTTGAAGGTCAACTTAACTCACAATGATAGCATCAAAACTTTTTCTGATATTGTCCGTCATGTTGAACTTGAAGATGAGTGTCTTGGTGAGTAGCGCCTTGAGTCTTTACCCTGGGCGTCACTCGGTGCTTACAATCCCGAAGGACCACAAGCTAACCCATGACTGGTACCTGCTGTGAGCATTAAGTAATCATACTAAAATATATGCGGGAGTATAACTAAAAATACCATAAGGTTCTCGAAATACTAAAATAAATACTGAGTGTACTGATAATAACATCTGAAAAACTAAATATTTGACTGTGCTAGTCTGAAAGCCTCTAAATATCTTATTATGGAGTTGATGGGACAAGTCCCCAACTAACTCCGACTGCTGAACATACTGAACTACTAGAATGCTAAAATAAATAACTCTGTCCTTGAAATATAAGGACTCACTACTATAATTGCTGCTGATAACCTGAGCTGCTAAGTATGGTCAGGAGCCCGTACGTCTGAACCTATGATATGAGATATCATAGCGCAAAAGAAAAAGTATACGTTAGTACTTTGAATGTATTGGTATGCTAAGTGAGGAAGACTGATATACATGGATGGGTTCATATGCATGAACAATGACTGACTGAATAATATGAATGTAACTGAATAAGAGTGCATGTATAACTGAAACTGCTGTAAACACTGATTATGCAATACTGCGTATATATCTATATATACTGTAATTGAGATTATACTGAAACTGAATACTGAGTTATGATAACTGAGAAACTGATATATGAGATTACTAATAACTATATTATTGATAACTAGGTGACTGTTTCTGACAGTCCTAATTCTGTAGAACTAAACTGAGTTCTATACTGAGTCTAAAATTGAAATTGTTGGGTGACTGTTTCTGACAGTCATGATTCTATAGAACTGAACTGAGTTCTGTACTGAGTTTGAAACTGAAACTGTAATATGAGAGTGTTTATCTAACCGACATACCCCAATTATAAACTGAGTTGGGGTCAACCTGTGACCCTAGTTGGAAGGGTGTTAGCACATTGCCAAAGGAAACTAACCATGCTGTGTCAACCCTAATCTGGCAGGAAGACTCATGAAATATATATATGATTATGTCAACCCTAATCTGGCTGGAGGACGACTTACCCTACGCTGGCTATGTAGTTCTGTAATGCATGGACTGCTACTAAGGGTCAAACCCTCTGCTGGCAGGAATGCCCCCATCCCTGGGTTCACTCGATGCTGATTTTTACTCCCAATTGAATAGACACTGAACTGGTCACTTGACTATACTAGGCTTGACTGAACTGTTACTGATCGTGCTGACTAATTGAACTGGACTGAGATCACTGAGTTTTATAACTGACTGAGTACCATTGTTCGTGACATTACTGAGATTATTCTGAAGCTACTGTAATTCGAGTTAAACAACTAGATTTTAGGGTATTAAGTACCCCCAGGACTCGATAGAATTAATAGTAAAACATGGCAAAGTTTTGAAAGCATTAGATTGGTTACTTGTTCACCATGCATTCGTTTAGACATTTTTGTCAAACACTTGAGAGGCATGAACTTGTACGTGAATGAGAACGCATGCTAACATGTCATAATTACACCATTCAATTCACATGGATATTTTACCAAACACTTGCAAGGCATAGCTTTAACATGGAAGTAGCTTAAACATGTAGTAATATCATGAGTTCATTACTAAGATCACCAAAGGATCACAATGCATAATTAATTCACTTAGGCATTATATCAAACACTTAGGAAGCATAACCTTGTACTTGGACATGAACAACCTAATAGTGCATCATGACTACAACAAACAACTCACAATTCAAGGGTTTTGACATGAGAATTACTTCAATCACATGGATACTATCTCATATTCATGAAACTTTCCGTTAAATCTTGAATTAAAACCCATCCATCAAAACAAACATGAACATAATTCAATCCATATATGGGAATCATAATTTAAGATTTTTAAAAGGGGTTCTTGAACTCCAAGAGTGGAAGGAAATCCTTGGATGATCACCTAACATACATTGATAATTTAATTAGTGAAAATTGTTGGTGCATTCTTGAAGCTTGGACTTTAAATTAAATGACCTAGGGTTTTGTTCTTGAGATGATTTGAGAGAGAATGAGTGATTTTTCCCTTAGGATAACTTAATTTCGTATTTTAGGCTGAATAAAAGTGGGGAAACTAACTTAGTTACCAGTCAGGACGTAGACTTAATTGCATAAAATTGCACCCAGCGATGCGCAGAACGACGCGTCACGTCATTGGTGTCGACGTGATAGGTGACGTGTCACGTTGAGATCACATTGACTCACTAAAAATTGCACTAAAGGTTGGTGATGTTACTGTCGATATGATAGCCGATGCGGCACGTCGAGATCGCATCGACTCACTATTTTGGTCACCCAAACATGCCTCAAATGATGTCCAAAAAATCCGAAACTCATTCGAGAACACCTATTGACATCTCTGATCATAAATCAACTTAAATATCGACACTCTAAGGTCGTTAAGATAAAAAATAAGATCATTGAATTATGAAGGGTAAAAATAATTCTAAGTATAAGCACTTGACTAAGATTTCTAACTAAAATTTCTAAGTCTGGGTCCTCTTTTAGCTTGTTATTAGTACTGAAATGACTAGGATTTGGCGGGGTTTTACATGGTGCTGCTAAAGCGGCTTTTAATGCCTTTATGATAGAATCAAGAGGTAAGAACTCTTTAGAATTCAAACGTAAGAAGAAGTGGAAAACGAATGGGAAGGGTAAAGAGATCGAAGAAGAACCCTCCGAGAAAAAGAACAAGCTAAATTCCAAGAGGAAAAAAAGTTTTTTAAGAAGAAAGAAAAAAGTAAGATGGAGTGCTACAATTGCCAAGTTCTGGGGAATTTTTCTCATAAATGTCCTGAGCAGAAAAAGGTAGCATTCTTAAACGCAACTCTAAGTGCTACATATGTTTCTAGCACTGCTTTATTAACTAAATCTTATCCTATGTGGATTGTAGACTCAGGAGCCACCGACTATATGAGTCGAGATTGAGAAGCATTTGTGGAGTTCCATCGAGTTTCACCTAGATCAAGGTGGATCTATGTAGGAAATAATGCAAGACTTGAAGTCAAAGGGATCGACACTTGCAAAGTAGATTTGCGTGGAGGCCGGTCCTTAATGTTGCATGACGTCCTATATGCTCCAGAAATTCGACGAAACTTAGTATCTGTGCCTGTTGTTTTAGATGTTGGTTTTCATTTGTTTTCTCATAATTGTGTAAGAATTACTCTAGATAATGTTTTTTTTATGATTTTGGACATTGTTATGATCGCTTTATTATTTTAGATTGTAATCCTTCAACTTATGACTATTATGTTGACTGTTGTGTAATGTCATGTTATTCAAGTAATAATGATGTTGATATACTTACATGGCATGCTAGTATAGGTAACATAGGTCTAGATCGAATAAATAGATTGACAAAGAAAGGAAATCTAGGTTCTTTCTCCAAAATTAAAATACCAACTTGTGAAAATTATCTTGAGGAAAAGATTACACGTAAACCATTTGGGAAGGTTAAAAGAGCCGAATTCCCATTGCAATTAATCTATTCTAATATTTATGGTCCAATAAATGTGAGGACAAGAAATGGTGCTTCATATTTCATTATATTTATTGACGATTTCTCCCGCTTTGGTTATGTCTATTTGATATCTCATAAATCAGAAGTACTTGAATGCTTCAAAAGATATATAAGGTATAAAGGCATTAAGAACTGATAGAGGTCGTGAATATTTGTCAAAAAAGTTTGAAGAACTGTGTACTAAAAAAGGTATTATCAGACAATTAACTACTCTTTATACACCTCAACGAAATGGTATAACCAAAAGAAGGAATAAAATATTGTTGGATATGACAAGGTCCATGATGGCGCAAGTAAATTTACCAATCTCTTTCTGGGGAGATGCATTATTAATGCAGCCTACATATTGAACAAAGTGTCTTCTAAATCGGTATCTTCTACTCCTTATGAACAATGAACTGGTAATAAACTAAACTTTAATGATCTACGAATTTGGGGTTGTGCTGCATATATTAAAGATCGTTCTGGTAAGTTTGAAAAACTAAGTCCAAAAAGAAAGAAATGTATCTTTATAAGATATTCAGACCACTTCAAAGGGTATGTGTTTATTGGTGAATTAAAAGATGGAAGTACTACTGAGATTGTATCATGAAATATCATATTCCTAGAAAATAATTTTTTTAAAAGGGGTGAAATAAAGGATAATGAGCCTTTTTACGAAATATTGAATTCAGATGATCAAATAATGTCGCCGAAGATGCTTGATAATTCAATAAATCAAGAAATTATTCTTAGTACAAGTAACAGTTGTGAATCCCAAAATCCTATTGAAGAATCTGAACTTCAATTACGTAAGAGTACCCGAAAAGGTGTGCCTAAACGATCTTATGAGATTGAGGATTATGTTTTCTTGGTATTCCCTATAGAATTGGATGAACCTAATTTTGTGGATGATGCTTTATCGAGTCATGAAAAAAATGAATGGATTAAAGCGCTGAAAAAAAGATTATAGTCCATGAAAACCAATAAAGTGTGGGATCTAGTTGACCTTTCTTCTGGCCACAAAGCTATTGGGAACAAATGGATTCTCAAAGTTAAACGCAAATCAGATGGGTCAATAGAAATGCACAAAGCACGATTAGTGGCAAAAGGTTTTACTCAAGAAGCTGGAATAGATTATGAGGAAACTTTTTCCCCAGTTGTGAAATTTACCTTAATTCACTTGATTTTGGCTATAGTTTGCACGTTTAGATTTAGAATTACACCAAATGAATGTGAAAATTGCTTTTCTTAATGGAGAACTAAATGAGGAAATTTACATGGAACAACCTTTAGGTTTTGTTGTTAAAGGCCAAGAAAATAAAGTTTGTAAATTAAACAGATCAATATATGGCCTCAAGCAGTCTTCAAGGTAGTAGTACCTGAGATTTCATAAGGAAGTGATTTCATTTTATTTCACCATGATCGATGATGACCATTGCATCTATGTGAAAAAATCCAATGAAATATTTGTGATTCTTTTGCTTTATGTGGATGATATTTTATTAGCTCAAAATAATTTGGAGTATGTAAAAACTATTAAGTCATGACTTTCAAAGTCATTGGACATGAAAGATATGGATGAAGAAGACTATATATTGGGTGTTAAAATCTAAAGAGACCGTTCTAAGAAAATTTTAAGTCTATCTCAAGAAACATACATAATGAAAATTTTGGAATATTTTTGAATGAATAGTTGCAAATCCATGGATACTCCTACAACAAGAGGTGAAACTTTAAGCCTTGAAATGTATCCAAAGACTGAAAAAAAAGAAGACATGTCTCGAGTATCATATTCCAGTGCATTCGGAAGTTTGATGTACGCTATGATGTATACTTGTCCAGGGATTTGTCATGCCGTAGGTCTGGATAGCAGGTATCAATCCAATCCTGGAAGAGATCATTGTAAAGTAGTAAGGAGAATTTTTTGATACCTAAAGAAAAGTTCTGATTATTCACTATGCTATAGTGGATCCCATTTATTCATAAGAGATTATACAAATGCTGATTGGGATGGTGACCGGTATAATAGAAAATCAACTTTCGGTTATGCCTTCTTGCTCAATGGTAGTGCAATTTCATGGAAAAGTAAGAAATAAACTTGCACAACCCTGTCAACTATGGAATCCCAATTTGTGGCTTGCGCATCTGCAGTATAAGAAGTTGTTTGGTTGAAGAGATTCTTTGAGCATTTGAACATTGAAAAGAATTCTAAGGGCCCCATGATTTTATATTTTGACAGTCAAACGACTATCGCATATACAAAGGATCCTCAATATCACATCAAGACCAAATACATTGATATTAAGTATAACTTTATAAGAGACATTGTAGCAAGTGGAGAAATAAATTTACAATGCATTTCTATACGAGAAATGATAGCTGATCCCTTTACTAAGATGATATCTAGGGACTTATTTGAGAAACATGTTATGGCTCTAGGATTACGTAGGATATGGTTATGTTTATGTATTGTAGATGACTTGATTGTAATGAATATCAATATAAGAATCTTGAATTTATGTTAAATCTCATATGCATGTGAAAATATGTTTTATTAATATAGTGTATTGAACAAGTCGTGAGATTGGCTTTCTCACACGAGCAATCGCCTCTTACGTCGAGGAACGTGAAGATAAAAGTTCCCCCATAAGATAATGACTTGTTTTTTATAAATCCAGATATGAGTTTCTCTAAGAATATGAATTTGAGGAGTATTAAAGAAAAAAAACTCAGGTTAGATATTTAGAGGTGTCTAGACCTAGATTTGTACGATGTTGAATGTCCAAAAAAATGAGACACATGTACCAATATAAGGTGAGAATGTCATAACATGTGTTTCATTCCACGTGTTCTTAGCGACCAATGGATTAAAGAAAGAATGAATCCCTGCTTCTTCATTGTGTGAGACCCTCAAAGTTATTTTAACTTTCCATTGAAATACCCTTAGACCTTTAACTGTTTCTTGAAGTTTCCATCAGTGATGCTACTTTAGCATGTTACTAATAGCCATGAAAGATTCGGCAATGCAGTGCATGACTAGGAAAACAGTTGATTGGAACAAATAAATTCGACTAGAAAGGGAAGAGATTAAAATAAATATTTTAACTTGTCAACACAATTTGGTTGTTACACTAACCATATAGATGTCGAGTGTAATTGTAATACCCCATACCTTTTCCTAGATTGAAGTCGTCTTAAAAAATATTAGAATCTTTCTTTGAAAGATGAATCCACTTTTGTACATGTGGTATTTTTAAGATTTTCACTTTTTTTCATGTGGGAAATTCAATAAGCTTTCCATCGATATAAAATTCGCCTAAATCTGATAACCGGGTAAGAAGTTATGACTATTTCAAGTTCTCGTCGTAAAACAACGCCATATTGGTCAGTGGTGCGCCGCGCCACAAGCTAAAATGGCAATTGTCCTTTTCCAGTGTCTCAGCGTGATTTCCTCCGCGTCGCACCAAAGTTCTAGGTCACAAAAGAAGGGGAAACGCTATGGCTCCACATCGCGCCATCCCTCAGTTTCCCAATTGTCAAACTCTAGTGACATAGTGCAATAGCGCCGCGTCGCGCCAGGGGTCCAATTTGGGAAATTTTTACTGAAATTACAAAACGTCCAGGGTTAAAAGGTTCAATTTCCCACCCCTATTTAAGCCCTTTAACACGTGATTCAACCATTTTTCACCCAAAATACATTCTCTTCTCTCAAAATCCTCTCAAGAACAACCTAGGGATTTTCATAGAAGATTCAGAATCAAGAATTTCCTCCGTCAATCTTCATGTATTTATGAACCAAGGTATGCATAGTGTTCATTCATGAAATCCTTTCGTCAATGAAGCCCAAGAATCTTTTTTCTAAATTCAAGTTTATGGATTTTCTTATGAATTTCATAATTGGGCTGCTCTTGTTCATGTGGATAATGAAAAATTGAATTCTACTCCATGTTGGGTGATAAATTCTATGTGGGTTAAATTATTATAGATATAGATTCATGCAAACCTATGACTAAACCCTTGAATGATGAAATTATAATTGAACCATGGTATTTAATTATTGTTTAATTATTGTACAATGATGTTTACATGTACCATGCCTACAATATGTTTGATTAAATGCCTTGATGAAGGAAAAGTGCCTAACTAGCATGATACCATGAAATCCCCATGTATGTACAAGTTATGCCTATCATATGTTTTGATGAAATGCTTCTATAAATGTATTATGGATTATGATGTTAGTTATATGTTCAAGTAAGTTATGCTTGGTTAGTTTCCTTCCATCGAGTCCTGGGGCTACTCGTACCCGAAACATTAGCTGTGTCCTTAGAGCCATGTCATGTTTTCACGATACTCTCAGTCAAACTATGAATCCTTAGACTTCAGACAACTTTATGACTCAGAAAATCTCCATGATCTCATGAACTCAGTCAGTTGTCAGATATTAGTAGTAGTCCGCCAGTCAACAGAATTCAGTAACTCAGCCTATGTTCAGTTCAGTAAATCATGTTCGGAGTCTATTCAGATAGGAGTAGGAATTAGCACCAAGTGAACCCAAGGATGGGAACACACACTATCAGATGAGGGTGTGATTCTTAGAAGTCATCCTTGTGTTCCAGAACTATGTAGCCAGCATAGGTTGAGACATCAACACTGTCCGATGAGGGTTGATAAGGTGGATAAGAACTGTCAGCTAAGGGACCCACCATTCTCTTTTGGGGACACTATCAGATGAGGGTCACCCATAGCTTGTCCTTACCAGTGGCGTGGTATTGACACCCTTCCAATTGGGGTTACAGATTAGACCCCAACTCAGCCATAATGGCATATTAGGGGCATGTCGGTTAGATAACTACTTCCCACAGTTTCATGTTACAGAATCAGGACTGTCAGACACAGTCAATTAGTCTCAATAATAAAACTCAGATAGTTCTTCAGATTTCAGGACTGTCAGATACAATCAACTCAGATACAGTACAAAAATCAGCTAGTTCTATTAGATTCAGGACTATCAGATACAGTCGCTTATGTTATTAGTTATATCAGTTATCAGTATGTCATGTTATTAGTATTCAGATTCAGTAATCATGTTATCACGGTATCAGTGTTAGTTATTATGTCTTATGCATGTATTCTTACGCTCATGATAGTCAGTCTGCTATTGTTATTGTTCATGCATATGAACCCCATGCATTCATCCTACCTCACATGCATACCAGTACATTCAAAGTACTGACGTATTTGCGCTATGGTGTCTAATACCATACGTTCAGAGACACGAGCTCCAGAGCATCAGTAGATTCCAGTCTCAACTGTCAGAGTTAGCAGTGAGTCCTCATCTTTTGAGGACATGATCATCATTTTATTATCTCAGTAATTGTTTATTAGTTGGAGTTAGTTGGGGGCATGTCCCATCAACTCCTTATTCAGACAATCACGTTTTAGAGGATTTCCAGACTACAGTATGTTTAGATAGCTTATTTCAGTTATTTTGGGTATTTCATACCCCTCCCTAATGTTATATTTTTATCAGATACTATGTCTCAGTTTTGAACCTTATGTCCTTTCAGTTCATCTTTCCGCATTATAAAGTATTTTATGCAGTATACAGGTACAAATATCAGTCATGGGTTAGCTTATGGTCCTTCGAGGTCATGAGCACCGTGTAGCATTTTGGGTACCAGATTTGGGGAGTTACAGTAATTGTGTATATAAAGTTGATCATGAACTCGATTTCACCTTTTTAAGAGGAAGAGGGATTGGATAAGTAACTAGTGAAGTAGTGAATGAAGTCTGCGATATTGTGAGTATTAGTATCCTCATATTTGTAGAGAATTCTTTCAACATGTGATTGGATTCCTAAATGTAGCTTATAAAACCTTAAAGGTAAAGCTCATGATGCTCACAGGTCGCACAAACTATTTGCCGTATGAATTAGTGTCTTATTGATGTAATACTATCTTGGATCTTGTCCACCATGTGTGAAATGGGAGATGTTGGATTTTACGGGTTATGGGTCGCCCATGTGGCCCGACCCAACCCGATTAATTTTTCTCTTTTTTGATTATCCACAAAAAGAAGATAATAGGGAGTATATTATGAATTTGAACAAGGGGGAACAGTTACTAAATAATTGTTCATCCGCTCAATTTTCTCATTTATATACTGCTTTTTCTTTTCGGACAGAGTATGAGAAAATTAAGATTTCTTGAGTATAAAAACTTAGTATGTGAAATTCGAGCTTTGTTTTCAAGAGATTCAAAGCATACTCTGTGCAAATTTTTTCAGGGAGCAAAATCAATTTCGTCCGCTGCAAAATTAACCAAGGTACACATTGGTTTGCTCCGAATTTGATAACACACATTAACGAAATGATTCCCCTCCCTTTGAGGTAAGAGAACACATTCTACTTTCTCTTATTTCGCTTGCAATTTTCTCTTTAAATTTTAATTAATGAGCCACAAATAATATTGAATAGTTGATCAAAGAATCAAATCATTAAGATCAAGAAAAAGTAAATAACTCAATAGTGAAAAATCAATAGATCAAAAACAATATTCGAATAGCAACAATCATGAAAAAACTACAACTCTCGAACGAGAAGTTTAATTCCACATAAACATGAAAGTGATACAACAAATCATCCAAAGCAACGATTTCTTGCTCTCTTAAGTTAAAAGTTACATAAAAAATATACTGATATTATAAAAATGTCCCATAAAATAACCAATTTCAAATCAAATTTAAAAAGTTGAGCCCTACCAAATAGCCCTGTCTGCGACAAGAAAATATTCTGGTGGGCTCGTTGTCTTTGCTGCTTCCTCAGGTACATTCTCTCTTTGCTTTTTTTTTTCCTTTTTCTTCAATTTACACTATTTACTTTTTTTTCCACCACACTTTATTTTTTTTTCAAATCCTTTTATTTTTACACTACTTTATTCATATACAGACACACACACACATATATAAAACTGATCTAAATAAATAATATAATCAATATTCAAAATACAATTAAAAGTATTAAAATGTAAATCAAACAATGATTAAGAAGGCGTTTAGCCATGAAAACTAAAATTTATTTTAGTTGGAGTTGAAGTTGGAGTTTGAGTTGTGTTTGGCCATGTCTTTTTGATATCTTTTTTTAGACTTTTGAAAGACTTTTTTAAATATAATTTTATACCCTCAATTTTTAAAAACTATTAAAATCACACAACTTTATTAATTTACCTACAAGATACAACTAAATGTGAGATAAAACAATAATATTGTCTTTATTTTTGGTGTTGCATAAAGAGTCGCAAGAATAGACGAATTAAGATTTTGTTGATCATGCAGAGGTTTTGAGAAAGAAGAAAAATATTGAAGATGCCTTGAATTTTGAGGTCACTTATCGATGGAAGGAGGAAGAAGTAGACATGTGCTAGTTAAGCATTTAACTCCGCGTGTTGAATGAAAATAATAGGGTGTTCAGTAAAAATAAAAATTGGGATCATTTGTAACAATAATTAAAGCTAAAATTGAAGTTGGGAAAAAGTAAAAACAAGTTTACTTGGTTTTACTTTTTCAAAAATAAATTTGGAATTGACTTTGGAATTCTCATGGCCAAACACCCCAATTTTCATTAAAGTGGATGGGGTGGGGGAGTGTAGGGTGGACGTGGATAGTATATGGGATAGGGTTGTTAGTTGCATCAAGAATTCTACTAGAGAGGTATTGGGTGTATCGAGGGGCTGGTCTGGCCGGTATCAGGGGGATTGGTGGTGGAATGAAGATGTTAAGAAGAAGGTAAGAAGAAGAAGGCGGCTTATGCTAAGTTGGTTGAGAGTAAGGATGAAGAGGAGAAACGGGTGAGCAGGGAGAAGTACAAGTTAGCTAAGAAGAAGGCTAAGTTAGCAGTTACGGCTGCTAAGACAACAACTTTTGAGAGTTTGTATATGGGGTTAGAGGAGAAAAATGGGGAAAAGGGGTTGTTTAGGCTTGCCAAGGTTAGGGAGAGGAAGGGGCGGGATCTAGATTAGGTGAAGTGCATTAAGGGGGGAGGATGGCAGAGTATTGGGTGAAGATGCCTTCATTAAGAAAAGATGGCAGTCGTCTTGAATGAGGAGAGAGACAGGGGTGTTATGTTAGGGGAGTTAGAGCACTCCGGGGAGTGTTGCGATTTCAGCTATTATCGATGTTTTAAGGTAGAGGAGGTCAGTAAGGCTATTTGCAAGATACGAAGGGGAGGGCGATGAGGCCTGACGAGATCCTAGTGGATTTTTGGAAGTTTTCTAGCGGGGAAGGGTTGAGGTGGTTTGACCAACTTTCTTAACAACATTTACAAGTCCGCAAGGATGCCCGAGGTGTGGAGATGGAGCATGATGATTCCTTTATTTAAGAACAAGGGTAATATTCAGAGTTGCAACAACTATCGGGGTATTAAGTTGTTGAGTCACACGATGAAGATTTGACAGAGGGTGGTAGAGCGAAGGTTGAGGAAAATTGTGTCAATTTCGGAGAATCAATTTAGATTTATGCCTGGTCGCTCCATGATTGAGGAAATTCACCTAGTACGAAGACTGGTAGAGCAGTATAGAGAGAGAAAGAGGGATCTACACATGGTGTTTATTGACTTAGAAAAAATGTATGACAATGTCCCTAGGGAGGTTCTATGGAGATGCTTGGAGGCGAGGGGAGTCCCTGTGGCGTACATCAGAGTGATTAAGGACATGTATGAGGGGGAGAAGACTCGAGTAATGATAGTGGGAGGAGATTCTGAGCATTTCCCTGTCTTGACAGGGTTGCACCAGGGATCAACTCTTAGTCCATTTTTATTTGCCTTGGTGATGGATGTGTTGACGCGGAGTATACAAGGCGATGTGCCTTGGTGTATGTTTTTTGCGAATGATGTAGTTTTTATTGATGAGTTGTGACAAGGTGTTAATGATAAACTGGAGGTTTGGAGACAAACCCTGGAGTCTAAAGGTTTTTGGTTGAGTAGGACCAAGACGGAGTACTTGGAGTGCAAGTTTAGTGACTCGAGGCAAGATGATGAGGTGGTAGTGAAGTTGGATTCCTCGATAGTTTGCAAGATGGATAGTTTTAAGTATCTTGGATCCATGATTCAGGGGAATGGAGAGATAGATGAAGATGTCTCCCACCGTATTGGGGAAGGTTGGATGAAATGGAGGCTCGCTTCGAGAATTTTATGCGATAAGAAGGTGCCCCTAAGATGAAAGGCAAATTCTATAGAATCACAGTCTGGCCAACTATGTTATATGGAGCGGAGTGTTGGCCGGTTGAGAATTCTCATATCCAAAAGTTAAAGGTGTAGAAAATGAGGATGTTGCATTGGATGTGTGAATTTACAAGGGCTGACAGGGTTAGGAATGAGATTATTCGGGAGAAGATGGGTGTGGTGTCGGTGAAGGATAAAATGCGAGAAGTGAGGTTGAGATGGTTTGGTCTTGTGATGAGGAGGGGTACGGATGCCCCAATTCGTAGGTGTGAGAGGTTGGTCTTAGATGGTTTCAAGCGGGGTAGGGATAGATCGAAGAAATACTGGAGGAAAGTGATTAGACGTGACATGGAAAAGTTACAGCTAATTGAGGACATGATCCTAGATAGGAAGGTATGGAGGAAAAACATTAGGATAGAGGGATAAGATGTATGGGTGAGTCGTAGTTAGTAGTTAGGAGGGCTTTGGTGTCCTTTGTTTGGCAATGTACAATATTTTTGTGGATGTTGTGCCTATGTTATTTTATCAAGTCCCATGTTTTTTTTTGTATACTGTCCTTTGTCTTGAGCCGGGGTCTATCGGAAATAGCCTCTCTACTTTTTAGAGGTAGTAGTGGTATGGACTGCGTACATTCTACCCTCCCCAGACCCCACGATATGGGAATATACTGGGTTTGTTGTTGTTGTAATTTTCAAAAAATAATAAAAAATTTTATGGCCAAACGAGTCCAAAATATATATTTTTGACCTCAAATTGATATTTCATATCAAGACTTTTGTTCATCGTCGAGCAAGTATTTTAAAACTTATCTCAATAAATCAAGTTAGGAATATTGTGAGTTTGATTAATAGAAATGATTAAGTCGTGTAACAGCTCACAATATCAAGAACACTTCTTGATCATCATGCAAAATATACAAATCAACTAATCAAACAAAAAGCTTCTAACTTCCTAACCTCAGAGACAGATCCTAACTCATCAAATTTAGGGGGTAAATCTCAAGAATAGACCCAAACTGGGGTGACTTTCAAATTTTATCCCCAAATAAAAAAGCTTCCTTAAAATAAACTTTACCTATTAACTAGTATTTTTTTGGATGAAATTGCCCCTGACCAATGGAGTAAATTACATAAATGATCCTCATAATGGATAACAACTCCATCTTTATATCTTTCAACTTTCATTTTTTTCTCTTTTTAATTTTACTTTGATTTTTTTCCTCTTTTTATTTTTGATTTTTTTTCTTTTTTCCTCTCAACTTCTTCTTTTTCTTATTTATTTTATTTTTTCTTTCCTCTTTTTTTTTATTCTTTTTAGTTTTTCTCAATACTTACTTGTTTTTCTTTACACCTCTCAACGTCTACTTTTATAAAAAAACTTTTTAAAAAAAAAAAAAATTCTCGACCTTTATTTTTATTTAATTTTTTTAATTTTTTTAATTTTTATCAACCTTTATTTTTTTTCCATTCTCTCTCAACTTCTACATTTCTTTGATTTTTATTTATTTTAATATTTTTCTTCATTTTCTTCTTTTTTGCAATTTTTATTATTTTGTTCTTTTCTTCGACTTCTTCCAATCAAGTTACATCTCAGGAGCAAGAGTTGGCACTATCACATTATAAAGGTAAGAAATAAGAATTTCAAACAACAAGCTACGTTTCATGGATAAAAGTTGACACTACCACATTGTAGAGGCAAGACTTATGACTTTCAAACAACAAGTTATGTTTCATGGTCAAGAGTTGACACTACCACATTGTATTTTGATTTATGAGATATTTTATAACTCTTACCTTAGAGGCAAGACTTAGCTCAGAGACATTCAAACAACAAATTATGCCCCATGGGCAAGAGTTGACTCTACCATGTTATGGTTTCATTTATGAGATGCTCTACAACTATTGCCTTAGAGGCAAGACTTAGCTTAAGGACTTTCAAATAACAAATTATACCCCACGGGCAAAAGTTACCTCTACCATGTTATGTTTACATTTATGTGATGTTCTACAACTATTGCCTTAGAGGCAAGACTGAGCTAAAGGACTTTCAAACTACAAATTATGCACTATGGGAAAGAGTTGACTCTACCACGTTATATTTTCATTTATGAGATGTTCTACAACTATTACCTTAGAGGCAAGACTTAGCTCAAGGACTTTCAAACAATAAATTATGCCGCACGGGCAAGAGTTGACTCTACCACTTTATGTTTTCATTTATGAGATGTTCTACAACTATTGCCTTAGAGGTAGGACATAATTTTCTCAAGGACTTTCAAACTATAAATTATGCCCCACGGGCAAGAGTTGACTCTACAACGTTATATTTTCATTTATGAGATGTTCTACAACTATTTCTTTAGAGGCAAGACTTAGCCCAAGGACTTACAAACAATAAATTATACCCTACGAGCAAGAGTTGACTCTACCACATTATATTTTTAATTATGAGATGTTCTACAACTATTGCCTTAGAGGCAAGACTTAATATGCTCAAGGACTTTCAAACTACAAATTATGCCCCACGGGCAAGAGTTGACTCTACCACATTATGTTTTCATTTATCAGATGTTCTACAACTATTGCCTTAGAGGCAAGACTTAGCTCAAGGACTTTCAAACTATAAATTATTCCCGACAGGCAAGAGTTGACACTATCATGTTATGTTTTCATTTATGAGATGTTCTACAACACTTTCCTTAGAGGCAAGACTTAGCTCAAAGACTTTCAAACTACAAATTATGCCCCACGAGAAAGAGTTGACACTACCACGTTATGATTTCATTTATGAGATGTTCTACAACTATTGCCTTAGAGGCAAGACTTAATTAGCTCAAGGACTTTCAAACTACAAAATTATGCCCCATGGGCAAGAATTGACTCTACCATATTATTTTTTCATTTATGAGATGTTCTACAACTATTGCCTTAGAGGCAAGACTTAATTAGCTCAAGGACTTTCAAACTACAAATTATGCCCCACGGGCAAGAGTTGACTCTACCACGTTGTGTTTTCATTTATGAGATATTTTACAACTATTGCTTTAGAGGCAAGACTTAGCTCAAGGAATTTCAAACAATAAATTATACCCCACGGGCAAGAGTTGACTCTACCATGTTATGTTTTCATTTGTGAGATGTTCTACAACTCTTGCCTTAGAGTCAAAACTTAATTAGCTCAAGGACTTTCAAACTACAAATTATGCCCCATGGGCAAGAGTTGACTCTACCACATTTTGTCTTCATTTATGAGATGTTCTACAACTATTACCTTAGATGTAAGACTTAGCTCAAGGACTTTCAAACTACAAATTATGCCCCACTGGCATAAGTTGACACTACCGCGTTATGTTTTCATTTATGAGATGTTTTACAACTCTTGTCTTAGAGGCAAGACTTAGCTCAAAGACTTTCAAACTACAAATTATGCCCCACGAGCAAGAGTTTACACTTACACGTTATGTCATTCATTTATGGAATGTTCTACAACTTTTGCCTTAGAGGCAAGACTTAGCTTAAGGACTTTCAAATAATAAATTATGCCCCATGGACAAGAGTTGACACTACCACGTTATGTCTTTATTTATGAGATATCTTACAACTCTCGCCTTAGAGACTCGACTTATCTCAAGAATTTTCAAAGAACTTCGTAACAACAATCCATGCCTTAAATTTTCTTTGATGTCAAAAAAAGAAGATCCCTTTGCGGATTATCCAATTTTTTATTTCTAAGTAAAATATAATAGAAGTTGAGAAAAAAGAAAAAAACGATCAAACAAAATAGAGAAACAAAAAAGAGATTGAGAAAAAAATAAAGATTAAGAAAAAAGCAAAGAATTAAAATAATTGAAAAAAATAAAAATGAGAGGAAAAATAAAAATAAAGTTTGATAAAAATTAGGGAAAAAAAGAGAACTGAAAAAAGAAAAAAAACGATCAAACAAAATAGAGAAATAAAAAGAGAGATTGAGAAAAAAAAATATTAAGAAAAAAGCGAAGAATTAAAAAAATTGAGAAGAAAAAATAAAAATAAAGTTTGAGAAAAATGAGGGAAAAAAAGAGAACTGATAAAAATAAAAAATAAAAGAAAAATAAAGGTTAAAGACAAATAAATTAAAAAAAGAAAAAAAAAGAAATATATAATGCTTGAGAAAAAAAAGAGAAAAAAATAAAGGTTGAGACAAATGAATTAAAACATGAAAATAAAATTAAATAAAAAATAAAAAGTGAAAATAATAAAATTAAAGAAAAAAATAAAAAAGTGAAAATAAAAAAACATTGAATAATAAAATTAAATGAAAAAACTAAAAAACTGAAAATAATAAAAAATAAAATTTGAGAGACAAATGAGTATGGAAAGTTTAAAAATATATTTGAGGTGTAGAGGGACAAAATGATACTTGTATTATACTTAAAAAGTAAGGAAGGTTATTCTTTAAAGACATTTCTTATTGGGGTCAAATATCTAAAGCCACCCATATTTGGGCCTATGACATGTAATTTCCTATTTATTTGGTTCAAAAGATATCATGTCAAAAGTTGTTTAATTTCTCTATTAGGAGTATTTTTTGGGGCTGTTGGAGACTCGATTAACAAGTATTAACACTATGTAATATTTTCAGATAATATTTATGTTTATTAAAATTCTAAAATTAAATTAAAAAATATTATTTTTTAATAAGTGGGCTAGCTTGTAAGGCCCGCAGCCCATAGAGTAATGTTGTGGGCATGGTGTTGTTTGACCCATCATTTTAATGGGCCATCCCGGCCAGGTCCGTCAAACTCAAAGCCCATGTAGGCTAGCCCAGATGGGCTGGACCGACTCGTATTAACAGCTCTACTAATCGCGCCCTATAATCACAGTTATAGATATAGTGATTTTGAGAATAGCCTTATAAAAATAATTCAAACATCTAAAAGTAGAGTTACATGTCTAAATTATGAGACATTATGTGAAAAACTTATGAGTCATTTCGAAAAGAAAATATTGATCAAAAGTAGAATCTTAGAAGGAGATAAAAAGGAAAAAGATCCGATATGTTGGAAAGTAGGAGAACATGTTTGTAGTTTTGATGATTGACAAATAAGAATCTGGTTTACTACTAGTTATCTTTTGTATATTGTATCATATGAACTAGGTCCCAGAACAGGTGTGAACCAGGTCCCAGAACAAGTGATGTGAATACACAAGGAAATCAAGTACAAATAAGGAAGATTAGAGCCACGAAATAAAAAAAAATAAACATATGAGGGAAAGAAAGCAACAAAGAAAGAGAGAAATAAAGAACAAAGAAGGAAAGAAATAAAAATAAGAAATAGAGTCTAAAGAGGAGTCAAAGTTTCCTTGTATGATACAATCTCCTTATAAGTAAAGGAATCACCTAATTCCTTGTAGAAAACCATGTTTCATTTGGGGAAAGAGTCCTAGTTCGTGATATTCTAGGGTATGAAAAATCTCCAGCATATATATGACATGAAGATCATTGAAATTCGCACTCATTGCATATCCACAATATATATCATCTTGAGAGCAATAGCCATCGAAGCAAAAACTGCAGGACTTCATCACAGCAAAACAGAAACCTGGTTCAAAGTTTCTGTTCGAGTTTGCATTACTGAATGCTGAATTTTGAGAAATTGAAGGATAGAGTTAATTGTCTTTGTTGAGTTCATCAGTTGGTGTAAATTAATGAGTTTTAATTTTGTAATAGGATAGATTCTGAGTTGTAATCTTTTCTATTATTGAACATTGTGAGTGTGAGTAATAAGACGTGGGTTTGATTTCTTATTCATGGGGTGTTGTAACAAGAAGCGGGTTTGACTTCTTGTTTGTGAGGTGTTGTAACAAGAAGGGGGTTTGACTTCTTTGAGTGCTCATATAGTGAGTTGAAAAGTTATAGTAAATTGTTGAGGTGTGAGTTAAGAGTTAGGTTCTTGGATTCCGGGGTTGTAATCTTGAATAAAACTCTTTGAGATTAGTGGAGATTGGTGGTGAAATCCTACACAGTGTAGGTTGTGGTTTTTTACTCCCTTGAGCAAGAATTTTCTACGGTAAATTTATGTTGCACTTTATTTTACTATTTGTTGATTACTCCAATTTTTTAGATCAGGTTTCTAATACGTGTGGTGGGATAAGTTAATTTTTAACAGTTGGTATCAGAGAACGACTTTTCAATTCAAGGCTAACACCTTGAAAAGGATCAGATGGCTGCCCCACCAACATCTCAAGAAGGTGCTTCACAAATTCGACCACCCCTCTTTAACAGACAATATTATGAGTGGTGGAAGAATAGGATGATGGACTTCATTATTGGAGAAAATCCTGATCTTTGGAATATTGTATTGGATGGTCCAACAAGTGTTCAAGTGTGTCACAAGTGTGGTAGTCCTGAACAATTCATCAAATTTTGTTCTTTATGGACAGTGGAGCACAAGAAAGATAATCCAGAAAAATTGAAGGAACAAAAGAAGGACCTGGTAGGCTGATGTTGCTATTAAAATAGTTCTTGCTAAAATGGGAAACTCTTTTGATGAATTTGATTGAAGATGATGAGCCACAAAATCGATCATTACTAGCTATGGTGGAATCTGATGATGAGGACACTCTAGCACTTGTTGCAATTGCTGATTCAGATAGCTAACAACAGGAGGAAAATTCCAAGGAGGCCATACTTTCACACATGGCAAGTTCAGACTCAGATGGTGATACTGAACTAGGAGAATTTGAGGTGTGTTTTCTTGATCTTAAACCTGAGCTCAAAAATTTTTCTAAGAGAAAACTTTAAAATTTGGCTTATGTTCTTATTGATGCCTATTATTCTGCTTGTTCTGACAAGAATCAGCTTATGTGTGATTATGTATCTTTAAGAATGGACTATCAAAGTCTTGATGAATAAAACTATTCCTTGAAAAACTCTTTAAAGAAATTTTCTTCTAAAGGAAAAAGCCAAGCAACCACTTTTCAACAATCAATGGAAGATGACATCAAGAAATTGGCTGTAAATCTTTAAGAGATTACTGAAATAAATAGGTTGTTGCAGGAAAATCTTGCAATGACTAAAGATGAGTTAGAACATAATAAAAAGTAAACCAGGTCCTCAACACTATTAACCCAAATTCAGGATAGTCAAACCACCACTAGACATATGATTGGTTTTAAACTTGAAGAACATAGGTCCTCACAAGGTAATCCTGCTGGATTAAAATTCTGTACTCACTGTGGAAAGGAAGGACATCTTAGAAATAAATGTCAAGGTCAAATTCGGGTAAATCATAAAAATATTAATTTTGTCAAAAAGGGACCTGGTTCTTGTCAGATGATTCGTTCTGATTTTGTTAAAAAGAAATCAAGTCCTTACCATGCAAATTTTTTTAAAAAAACATCCTCTTATTTGCCTTTTTGGGCTAGAAGAGATCTCATTCATTCTTTTACTCACAAGAAGGGACCCAAGCTAATCTGGGTACCTAAGACTAATCTTTATCTAGTGTTTCATGTGAAGATGAGAGGAAAAAACAAATCATGGTATCTGAATTATACATGCTTCGTACACATGATCGAAATGCGAGAAAGTTTCCTCTCACTTACGTATTTCCAAGGTTACAAAGTTGACTTTGGTAATGGAAAAGGATTAAAACATAATTTATCGAGCATCTTTTAGATGCATGATAAATTTAAAACACAAATTTTGAAACCTGGTTCTATATGAAGGAGTCATGAAAGTTTTGTTTCATAAGTTTCCCAACACAAAATTCAGTGAAGAAATGATCAAAGTGATCAAAAATTAAGAAGAATGTTAGAATGTTCTAACTTTAATATTGAAGGTTCGCTTACAGCCATCCAAAAAATTATGCAATATGAACCTGGTTTGTTTAATTTTGAAGAAAGATGATGAAAAAAAGATTAGTCTTGTGAATGGCAATCTTGATGATCGCGATCTTGAAAAGTAGGTTGATAATGACAGATTTGGTATTGCTGGAGATGATTATGAGTATATGAATGGTCAATATTGGCAAAACCTGGTTCCAAGAAGTTTCTTAAATGATCAAATTGATAGCTCAGTGGTAATGCTCATATCATTGTGGAGGTACATGAGACAGGGGGAACAATTGTTAAGACTATGCATGGTGAACAAAAAAAAGGGGGAATAGTTGGATGATTAAAGGGTTCAACGTAATGTGAACCTGGTTTCTCTTTTCCCGGAGTTTGATCTTATCAAAAAGCATTGACACATCATCATGACTTCCTTAATAATGGGCTAGTAAATGAATAATTTTATGCTTGATTGGACATATAATGTATATCTAATAGCTTAGTCTCGTACTATTACAGGTACACACCTAAGACACATCTTTGACAATGGCTAAAAGGTCTATGTATATTACCCCTACTTTCTTACTAATTGCATCAAGAAATTGAAGAGGATCTCACAAAAGGGGAACCTGGTTCCTTATTTATAGTCAGAATGTACCATCCCTTTCAATGCATGTATTTCTTGAGCATGTGTTAAACTTGAGCGTTGGTGAACCTGATTCATCTTTAAAAATCCAATTCTTCCATTAAAATCACCAAGAATCCTCTTTTTTCCCTTTTTAATATTGAACATCCTTCAATCCCAAACTTCTTTGATAAAGAGGATCTCAATCTTAAAATAACCTTAGCTCCAATTCAGGGGGAACCTAGTCTCACTCTTTCAGTGTCTTCATAATATTAACCACCTTCTTCATTTGGATCAGGTTTGCAAATCCCAAATCATGACCTCATCTTTTAAGTGTAACTAACTATTTCTTGGGGAAACAACTTTCTTAGGAACAAACTACTATTAGCTCCCTTATTGTTACAAAATCCATCTTGTTGCACTAAGTTTGATAAGTCATTTAACCATACCTACTTCTCTTTAATTGGGGTTTGAAAGTCATCAAGAATAAGTTATTTGACAAAAATACCTGAAAGGAGTAAGGTCTCTGTGAATCTGAACTAGGTTTTGAAAAAAAATATAGGTCTCATTATTCAGTTGTTGTTTCACCTACATATTGCAAATGCATAGTTTACTTGAGGTAAAAATGCTTAGATAAAGATGGACCTCATGAATACTTAGCATGAAGTATGGAAAACAAAATGAAGTGCACAATGGTATGGAAAAGCATTCCACCTCCTCTTTCTCAGCCTTAGTACTTCTTTTATCAGTAAATATCCTCAAGTTTCTTTGCCTCCCATTTTTCTTGTGGTGCTTATGTTTTATCTCATACTCATGATATGATATGCTTTTGATAGGGGTCCTAAGGGCTTAAATTTTTATATGTCTATTTCATTGTTTTTCTTCTCTCCACGTCTTGATTGTGTATTTAAGATGGTTAATATCCTTAGATTGACTTACCTTATTGTCAATAAGTATGTGCTGAATAGTGTTGCCCGAGTGGCCATGAGTTAAAATGAATTGCACTCATTGTATGTTCATTGAGTTCTTTGATTGTTGATTTTCAATGATGCCAAAACAAGGAAGTTATATGGCATGAGCAAGGAATATATGATGCATTATTTGTCATGATCAAAAAGGGAGAAATTATTGGAAAGTATGAGAACATGTTTGTAATTTTGATGATTAACAAATAAGAATTTGGTTTACTACTAGTTGTCATTTGTATATTGTATCATGTAAACCAGGTCCCAGAACAGGTGTGAACCAGGTCCCAGAACAGGTGATGTGAATACACAAGGAAATCAAGTACAAATAAGTAAGATTAGAGCCACGAAATAAAGAAAAAATAAACAAATGAGGGAAAGAAAGAAACAAAGAAGGAAAGAAATAAAAAGAAGAAATAGAGTCTAAAGAGGAGTCAAAGTTTCCTTGTATGATACAATCTCCTTATAAGGAAAGGAATAACCTATTTCCTTATAGGAAACCATGTTCTATTTGGAGAAAGAGTCCTAGTTCATGATATTCTAGGGTATGACAAATCTCTAGCATTTATATGGCATGAATATCATTGAGAGTCGCACTCATTGCATATCCACGAAATATATAATCTTGAGAGCAATATCCATCAAAGAAAAAACTGCAGGACTTCATCACAGCAAAACAAAAACCTAGTTCACAGTTTCTGTTCAAGTTTGCATTACTGAATACTGAAGTTTTAGAAGTTTAAGGCTAAAGTTAGTAGTTTTTCTTGAGTTCATCAATTGGAGTAAATTGATGAGTTTTAAGTCTGTAATAGGACAAATTTTGAGTTGTAATCTTTTCTATTATTGAACATTGTGAGCGCGAGTAATAAGAAGTGGGTTTGACTTCTTATTCGTGGGGTGTTGTAACAAGAAGCGGGTTTGACTTCTTATTTTGAGGTATTGTAACAAGAAAGGGGGTTTGATTTTTTGGAGTGATCATATAGTGAGTTGAACAGTTATAGTAAACTGTTGAGGTATGAGTTAGGATTGTGGGATTGTAATGTTGAACAATGCTCTTTGAAATTAGTGGAGGTAGGTGGTGAAATCCTACATAGTGTAGGTCGTAGTTTTTTACTTCCTTGAGCAAGGAGTTTTCCACGGTAAATTTGTGTTGCACTTTATTTTACGATAAATTTGTGTAGCACTTTATTTTACTATTTACTGATTACTGCATTTTTTTAGATCAGGTTCCTAATACGTGTGGTGGGATAAGTTAATTTTTAACATTGGTATCAGAGAAGGTCTTTTTTAGTTAAAGGCTAACATCTTGAAAAGGATCAGATGGTTGCCCCACCAACATCTCAAGAAGGTGCTTCGCAAATTCAACCACCCATCTTTAACGGACAATATTATGGGTGGTGGAAGAATAGGATGATGGACTTCATTATTCGATAAAATCATGATCTCCAGAATATTGTATTGGATGGTCTGTAACGCCCCGAGTCTGTACCTCGGACGCTACACGGTGCTAACAATCTCGAAGGACCACTAGCTAACCCATGACTGGTACCTGCTGTAAAAACTAAATATTAATGCTAAATAATATGCAGAATAGGCGAAAACATGCCATAAGGTTCAATCTATAAATAATACTGAATAATATTGAATGCGGTATTAAATACCAAAACTGAACAAAATACTAAAATTTGAATAACTATCTGAAAATACTCTAGTCTGGGAAGCCTCTAAACTGTCTGAACTGCGGAGTTGATGGGATAAGACCCCAACTAACTCCATCTACTGAAATAAACTAAAAAATATACTGTAAATGATAACAATGTCCTCGAACTATGAGGATTCATAACTACTCTGAACTCTGAGAGTCTTGTCTACTGAGGGTGCTTTGGAGCTCATTCGTCGGAACCTATGATATAAGACATCATAGCGTAAAAAGCATGCGTCAGTACTTTGAATGTACTGGTATACTCAGTGAGGTAGTCTAGAACGTATGGGTTCATATGCATGAACAATAATAACTGAATAACATGAGTATGACTGAATAAGAGTACATGCATAAATACGTACACTGTAACTGAAATTGTGATAACACTGAACACTGGGTCTGAATACTGATCAACTGATTAACTGGATAACTGATACTATATAACTGATAACTGGATGCCTATATCTAAAAGTACTAAATTTTGAGGAACTACACTGAGTTTCATACTGAGTTGAGTGACTATATTTGATAATCCTGAATCTGTAGAATTGAACTGAGTTCTATTCTGAGACTGAGACTAAAAGTGAGACTATGAGAGGTAATCATCTAACTGACATGCCCTTCCCTAAAATGATTGGGGTCCAACCTATAACCCTAGTTGTAAGGGTGTCAATATTATGCCACAGGTAAGGACAAGATATGAGTGAACCCTCTCTGACAGGAAGACCTTTCGTCAACCCTCGCTGGAAGGATAACTCGGATGAGAAATATCAACCCTCATAATGTCTGGCAGGAAGATACCTCAACCTACGCTTCTACGTAGTTCTGTAATGCAAGGATTGCTGCTAAGGTTCAAACCCTCTACTAAAAGGAATGCCCCCATCCCTGGGTTAACTCGGTGCTGAATCCTACTCCCAATTGAATAGATACTGAACTGATTTTTAGTTTGTACTAGGCTGTACTAAACTATTACAGAGATTACTGTTTAGCTGGACGAAACTGATTCCACTGAGTTTCGTTGACTGATGGAATATTACTGACTTCTATTGGCTGATAGAGTTTACTGAGATCTGAACTAAATACTGAGTTAGACTGAACTATTACTGAATCTACTGAGTTTTCCCGAGTTCTGTAACTAACTGAGCGTACTACTGATTGTGACGTGACTGATACTATTCTATGACTGACCATGGCTCTAGGTAATCAGCTAAATTGTTGGGTACAAGTACCCCCAGGACTCGATAGCATAAATTAAGAGACATGGCACAAACATGAAACATGTAAACTATGAACTTGATCATCATTCATTCATTGGGGCATTTTGACAAACACTTGCATGACATAGCTTGCACATAAGCTAAATTGACATGATTTCATTCTCTTAATAGTTCACATGGACAATTTATCAAGCACTTGGTGAGCATAGTATATGCACATAGTATTGAACAACAAGTGAGCATCATAATTCATCTCTAATTTCACAAATCAAGGGTTTATCATGGATTCACATGAATCTACACTCATAATGATCAAATTCACATGATATATATATATATATATGTATATATATATATATATATATATATATAAAATCATGAATTAGGAACTTAATCCAAATAGAAATCATGGATACACTTTAATTATAACCATGGAAATCATAAAATCAATTACTTGAAGTTCAAAAGAGATTATTGGACTCCAAGGGTGGAAGGAACCCTTGGATGAACACTTCACATACCTTTGTTGAAGAACTTCTGAAAGTTTATGGTTGAATCTTGAGTTCTTGATTTGAAATTGAATCTTCTAGGGTTTTGTTCTTGAGCACATTTGAGAAAGAATGATTATATTTACTCTATAGGGAGTTTAATTTCGTGTTTTAGGGGATGAGGGTCGAGGTAAAAAGACCTAAATACCCCTAAGAATGCGGTCTTTTAATGACTAAAAACTGGGCTACTGACGCGCAGGTCGACGCGTGCAGCGTGTCGATGGCATCGACACGATAGACAATGCGTCGCTCCATATTCACGTCGATTCACTGGAATTAGATGCTGTTAGCTGGGAAAAATATTAATCAACGCGATAGTCGATGTGGTGCACCAAGATTGCGTTGATTCACTTTTTTGGGATTCCAAAGAAGCTCCAAACAAAGCCTGAAAAATCCAAAACTCGACTGGGATCACCTATTAACCTTCCTGATCATGAATTAACTTAAATATCATCCTTTAATGAGCGTAAAGGTCATGAAACAAAATTTCTGACTTTCATAGGCTAAAATAGTACTAAGTCTGAATACTTAGCTAACATATTCTAGGTCTGGGACCCCTTGGCAAACTTAACGAACTGAATTAAGCTAGAAATTTGCGGGTCTTACATTATCTCCCTCTTGGGAACATTCATCCTCGAATGAGACTGACTGAACTGAGAATACTAGTAGGCTAAACTTACGTACTGGACATGACCATCTGGAACATGACTGTATGACTGATTACTGATATATTGAATTATCATACTGAATATGCATATCTGATGCGTGAGTTCATACTGAGACGATTCATGAATGCATGATTAGGATTACTGATAAGCTGAGTTTGTCATACTGAACATGAATGTCTGATGCATGAATGTATGATTGAACTGACTCATGAACATAGAAAACTATTACCTTGACCTGAGTCTGGATTAGCGGAGAATAGATGAGGATACTTGGTGTGCATGTCTGCTTCTGCTTCCCAAGTAGCTTTCTCAACGAATTGATTCCGCCAAAGAACGTTGACTAAAGGAACTTCTTTGTTCCTCAGTCTGCGAATCTGATAGTCAAGGATTTTGACTAGAATCTCTTCATAAGAGAGATTGTTCTGAATATCTATGCCCTCTATAGGGACTATGACTGCTGGGTCACCTATGCATTTCTTTAGCAAGGAGACATGGAACACTGGATGAACTGAAGATAAATCTGAAGGCAACTTAAGCTTATAATCTACCTTTCCAAAACGACTGAGAATTCGGTAAGGACTGACATATCGGGGACTGAGTTTCCCCTTCTTGCCAAAATGCTTTACTCCTTTCATAGGAGAGATTTTTAGATACATATAATCACCAATCTCAAACTCGAGATCCTTTCTTCGCACATCAGCGTACGATTTCTGCCGGCTCTGGGACGTCTTAAGTCTTTCCCTGATTAACTAAACTTTCTCTAAGGTATCAAATACTAAGTCAGGCCCGACCACTGCGACCTCACCCACTTCAAACCAACCAATGAGAGATTTGTATCTCTTCCTATTGAGATCCTCAGACGGAGCTATCTGAATACTGGAATGATAGTTGTTGTTATATGCAAATTCAATCAAAGGCAAGTGGTCATCCAAACTACCTTTAAAGTCTATCGCACATGCTCGCGGCATATCTTCTAAGGTCTGAATGGTCCTTTCTGCTTGACCATTTGTCTAAGGCTGTACTGAGGTGAACTCGGGTACCAAGACCCTTTTGGAATGCTTTCCAAAAATAAGAGGTGAACTGGGTACCTCTATATGAGATAATAGACAATGGAACACCGTACAATCTGACCAACTCCCTGATATAGAGTTTGGCTCAATCCTTAGCTGAATAGGAGGTATGAATTGGAAGAAAATGAGCTGATTTGGTCATTCTATCTACAGTGACCCAAACTGAATCATGCTGACGACGAGTATGAGGCAAACCCGTCACAAAGTCCATGTTCACTTTTTCCCATTTCCATGTGGGAATACTGAACTCCTGCATGGGCCCACTAGGCTTCTGATGCTCAATCTTAACCTGCTGACATGTTGAGCATTTAGCCACAAATTCTGCAATGTCTCTTTTAATCCCACTCCACCAATAGATCTCCTGCAAATTACGGTACATCTTTGTGGATCCTGGATGAATAGACTAACGCGCACCATGCGCCTCTGCCAGAATTTTCTTCCTCAAGTCATGTACACCTGGCACACACAGATGACCCTGACAACGCAATACACTATCTTTCCCTTGGGAGAAAACCTCTACTTTCTAATTCCTGACTGATTTCTTCAACTGGACTAGACTGGGATCCCTATCCTACTTTTCTTTTACTTCGGAAACTAGGGATGATTCTGAGCTACTCTGCACCCATACACTACCTTCTTCTGAATCAACTAAGCGAACACCCAGTCGGGCTAACTGATGAACTTCCTGGGCTAACTTCTTCTTACTGTTCTTAACATGGGCAACACTACCCATAGACATTCTACTGAGAGCGTCAGCCACTATATTGGCCTTGCCCGGATGATACAGAATACTCATGTCATAGTCTTTCAAAAACCCCAACCACCTTCTCTAACGGAGGTTGAGGTCTTTTTGAGAGAACACATACTGTAGGCTCTTATGATCAGTGAACACATCAACGTGCATACCATACAAGTAATGCCTCAAAAATTTTAAGGCAAAAACTGTTGCTGCTAACTCAAGATCATGAGTAGATAGTTCTTTTCATAGGGCTTAATCTGTCTAGAGGAATAGGTTATTACCTTACCTCTCTGCATCAAAACACAACCCAATCCGACTCTGGAAGCGTCACTATACATAACAAAACCGTCGAAACCATCTGGTAGGGTCAACAGTGGAGCTGTAGTGAGTCGAGTTATCAACTCCTGAAAACTCTTCTCACAAAAATCTTACCACTGAAATTTGACTTTCTTCTAAGTCAATCTGGACATAGGGGATGCAATAGATGAAAATCCCTCAATGAACCATCGATAATAGCTGACCAAACCCAAGAAACTCCTGATATCTGATGGAGAGATGGGCCTGGGCCAGTTTCTCACTGCTTTGATCTTTTGGGGATCAACTCTAATGCTATCACCAAAAATGATATAACCAAGGAATGCTACAGACCTTAGCCAAAATTCACACTTACTGAATTTGGTGAATAGCTGATGATTTCTAAGGGTCTACAATACTATTCTGAGATGGTCTGTATGATTATGTTCACTAAGGGAGTAAACAAGAATGTCATCTACGAAGACTATGATGAACATGTCTAATTACTGCTTGAACACACGATTCATCAAGTCCATGAAGGCTGCTGGGGCATTGGTAAGACCAAAGGGCATGACTAAAAATTTAAAGTGACCATATCGAGTTCTGAAAGCTATTTTTGGGATGTCACATTCCCTAACTCTGAGTTGATGATAGCCTGATTTGAGGTCTCTCTTAGAGAAATAACTAGCACCCTGAAGTTGGTCAAACAAGTCATTGATTTTGGGAAGAGGATACTTGTTCTTGACCGTAACTTTATTTAACTAGTGATAATATATGCACATTCTGAGAGAACCATCTTTCTTATGCACAAATAAGACTAGTGCGCCCCACGGGGACACACTGGGTCTGATGAATCCCTTATCTTGGAGATTCTTTAATTATTCTTTCAATTCTCAGAGTTCTGCTGGAGCCATTCAGTATGGCGGAATAGAGATGGGCTGAATGTCTGGGAGAAGATTAATTTCGAAGTCGATTTCCCTTTCGAAAGAAACTCTGGAAAGATCTTCGGGAAACACATATGGGAATTCACATGCTACTGACACTGATTCAAGAGTAGGGGTTTCTGATCTGGAGTCCTGGACTCAAACGAGATGATAAACACATCCCTTAGATATCATTTTTCTTGCCCGAAGGTAAGAAATAAGCTGACCCCTAAGTGCTGAAGTACTACCCTTCCACTCTAGGACAGGTTCATTCGGAAACTAAAACTAAACAATTTTGTTTCTATAGTCGACTGAGGCGTAGCAAGAATGAAGCCAATCCATGCCATGAATGACATCAAAATCAGTCATCTCTAATTCAACTAAATCTGCTAAAGTGACTTTCAAAGATATCATAACTGGATAGTTCCTGTATACCCGTTGGGCTATGATAGACTTACCTACTGGGGTAGAAACTGAGAAGGGTTCTTCTAGAATTTTGGAATTAACTCTGAAATCAACTGTTATATATGGAGTAACAAAGGACAAAGAAGCTCCTGGATCTAGCCAAGCGTAAACATGCAAATGGAAAACTTGTAATGTACCAGTGACCACATCAGGAGAACTTTCCTAATCCTGTCGAGATTGAAGAGCATAGAGTTTGTTTGGGTGTTGCCCACTGGTGGCACTGAAAGAAGCACCCTACTGATTCGGGCGATCGGACTAAGCTGGGGGACAGTTATGCTGACTTTGTGAACCAACCTGAGGACACTGTCTGACCCTGTGGCCTGGCTTACCATATTCGAAACACACATTTCTGCCAGCTCTACAGATACCCTGGTGGTTTCTGCTATATTTTTGGCAAAGAGGGTTGGTTCAGGCACTGCTAACCCTACCTTGGGGCTTAGGGCCTAATGCCTTGTATCGGTTGTCATTCTGAATTTTGGTACTGGAGCACTGGCTGAGGAAGGAGCTGGAACTGAGGATTTCAGGTGGAACTGAGATTGATTCCCACCCTCTGAATTAGGCTGAGCGAAATTGAAACTATCCGTTCTCGCTCTTTTATTCTCCCTCTCTTTCTCTTTATTCTTGGCCTCATCTATCTGCTGAACATAGACCATGAGCCTGGATATGTCCATCTCCTTAATAAGTATTATGGTCCTACTCTCCTTGACCACGCTGTTAGACGCTCCTGACACAAACTTACTCATCTTTGATCTGCTATCTGCTATAATATGCGGGGCATATCTGGCTAACTGAGTAAACTTGAGAGAATACTCCTGTACTGTCATGTTTCCCTGCTTCAACTTTGACCCATAAAGATGTTTAAACCTAATACTTATAATCCCACTTTTAATATTTTAATTTTTTTTAATTGCTTCAATCATATTTTTTTCTGTCTTGAAAAAATTGTTGTAATAAATAATTTTTTAATAAAAAAAATATTTTTTAATAAAAAAAATATTTTTTTGTCTTACACCATCCCCGGACCCCGGCCCTACCCCCTACCTATAAAAAAGGTTAAATATTTTTTAAAATTAATTTTTTACAATAAAAAATTTACTTTTTTACCCCACCCACCTCCCCTTATCCCGACCCCCAGCCCCTCCCCCCCCAAAAAAAATATTTTTTAATTTATGATTTTTAAAAAAATGAATTTTTTTCTTACACCATCCCCCTCTCTGACCAAAAAAAAGATATTCAATTTTTTTCTTACCCCACCCATCCTCCCTATCTCGACCCACCCTAGCCCCATCCCCCTATTTTTTTTAATCTGCATACAAAGGGTTTAAAAATAAATTACATAGAAAATATTATGAATAAAAACACAAAGTCAAGTTTAAAAGATAGTATAGTTCTTATGTTTAGTTAATCAAGAAGAGAACTAATATCAAGAAGAGCATTATAATTAACTTTATTGGTGTGATGGGTTTAAATGGTGGATCGAAAAAAAACATTTGAGATACGGGGTAGGTTGTGTTGTGAATAATTTTATTACATTTTTTTAGTTTTCTTTATTTTTACTTGAAAATAATAATTATAATAATATAAATATAAATATAAAAAGAAAATAAAAAATATCATTCCAATCTAAAATGCTATTATAATAATTGTTTAATGATGGGTTAAGTTGGACGGATTGGGCTATAACCCATTATTTAGTCCATCTTGGCCCAATCCATCTTAGCCCATCTATATTTTGGGTGGATTGGGAAATGACCCATTTTTTGCTTTATTTCATTTTGACCCGCTCAAATTCGGCCCAACCCGTCCATTTGTCACCCTTAGTTCTATTAATAGTCGGAGAACTCCAACATACAGTTCACCTCAAAAAATTTTGTGGAAGTTTTGCGTAACTTCAGATTGCAAGGTCGTGTAACATTGCAATTTTTCTCTAGTTGAGAAGCAAAGTAATTACAGACATACAATAGAACCCTACAATATGGCTGGTAAAATAGTAGGACAGGGCAATGACTTCATTCCGATGAAAAATCTATTCTCCGATATGAGGAGAAATGGGTGCTTAGTAAATATTTTTTTATAAGTTTTGCATGTCACTTTCTAAGCATAAAAAACAACCAATTCAATAACTAAACCAATGACAATCATATAAGACCCCCTGGTCAACAACCAAATACAACAAAATTCACAGCCGATTTTAATTCTCAAAGTTAATGCCATTATTTATTTTGATTTTCAGTTTGATTTTTTTTAATCTTACTAAGCTTAGTTTATTTTGTGCATTTCATGATTTGATCAATGCTAATGGTAGAACAAATTGCAACTGTACTTTTTTTTTTGGTCAAGTCTATTTTTTTGGCTATCAGATTTTTTCGGCTCAAATTTGTGGATCCAACTTATACTCCACAACCCAATTCTTGTAATCCAAAGAAAAATCCTACAGATTTTCTTTAGAATCAGAAGAATCAAATTGGTATTTTGGCTCCCTCCTTTGTTTGCTCTTAATCAACTAAGTCAATTTTGTTTCTTTAACATTCTGATAAAGCAATGCAAAAAATCTGTATAAAAATTCAAGAATCACAACTTAATTTTTTCAATCAACTGCTAAACAACAAAACAAATAGAAAATAACTTATGATCTGAGATTGTTAAAATCTTCAATAGACACATAAATCAAATACTAAAATTACTAAAAAAAAAAGGTCAGAAATTCAACAACAGATTAAGCAAAAACGCATGAAAATTAATAACAACCTCGCATAACCATCCACACAAATTCAAAACCAAAAGTGGAAAAAATCAAAAATGAAAATCAAATCTTAAAATTGTGAACATGCAACAACAGAAAGAAAGGGAAAAAAAGGAGAAGCAAAAACGAATATCTTGCAATTGAAGCAGCAACTACAAAGAACTTTGGATAGAGAACAACAACAATTTTGGATAGAGAATATGTAGAAATATCTAATGAGAAATGTGAAAAAGGAGGTGATTGAAGTCATGTATAGTTGATGTGGCAATGAATAGGCAAAGTATAAAAGTCACCCATTTAAATGTATCTCCACGTGGAAAGGCAATGGTTATGACCTTTTCAATGGGTTGTGACTTTTCCGAAGAGTTGCACCTTTTTCGAAGAGTTGCACCTTTATGAAAGGGTGCACCTTGCTGAACCATTGTTTCTCTTCATGATGTAACAATTTGATAGCTATAAATACTTGAATTTTTCCTCATGTAAAGACAATTTTTTTTAGTGGGAAAACAATCTTCTTCTTCTTCTTCTAAAAACTCTCGTATGATCATCAAATCGTTGAGTATATTCAAAGTTTTTAAAAATTTGAGGTACCGTTATTTTTCAAAAGAGAATCATTTTATCTTGGGAGGAAAGATTCCATAACCTCGGGCACTTGAGGGGAATAAATTTTTTAAGGACACACCGTGCATTCGGTGGAACTTGATTCTATAATTTTCTACTTCAGTTTCTTTCTTAAAGTTAAAAAACACTTCATTTTGATAGTTCATTTGATTATTCATTTGGTTCTTGAAAGTTGTTATTGAACTTAGTATTGAAGTTTGGGTTGAAACATACAAATTTTTGTATCTGGAATAACAATCTTAAGGAATTTATTTTTTAAAAAAATTGTGCTTGTTTGGTGAAAACTTTTTTTTTTACCATTTATAATAAAGTACTTTCATAATCTGTATTGTTTGGTTTCTAGAGATTAAAACTTGTTGTTTCCTACTCTGTTTGAACTTAATAGTGATTTGAAGATATAAAAACTTTATCA
The DNA here is from genome assembly GCA_030864215.1 of Capsicum pubescens. Taxonomy (NCBI): domain Eukaryota; kingdom Viridiplantae; phylum Streptophyta; class Magnoliopsida; order Solanales; family Solanaceae; genus Capsicum; species Capsicum pubescens. The sequence continues at coordinate 262,785,388 of CM061538.1, forward strand.
CGAGTTAAAGTTCATTTGATTGACGATTAGTAGAACATACAAACTTCATCGTTAAACTAGAAACAAGTTGGTGTTTAAAGCTTTTAAAACTTTATAATTAGTATTCTGACATACTAAGTTTCTTATCTTTTTGTGATAGAAAAATGACTACTGAAAGTCATGTAAATGATGGATTGGCAAGTGTATCAATAACAACTGTTGCTACGACAAGCCGTACAAGTGTTGTGCCCGCAGTAACACCTACGGAGAAATTCAAATAATTTGTAGGTGGAGATTTCAAATGCTAGCAGTAAAAGATATTTTTCTATTCAATGACATTAAGTCTTCAAAAGTTCATCTCTGAAAATTGAGAAAAAACCCAATTACCCCCCTGAACTATACCCAAAAAGGCTATGACACACCTCAACTTAAAAGGGGTCCTATTACCCCCCTAAACTAATTAAAAGTGGAATTTTCACCCCCTTATTGGCTATGTGGCACATACGTGGGACACACATGTGCCTACGTAGACACTTCAGTGTGTTGTGCCATGTAAGTTCCATGTATGTTCCACATAGGCAATAAGGGGGTGAAAAATTCACTTTTAATTAATTCAGGGGGATAATAGAACCCCCTTTAAGTTGAGGTGTGTCATAGCCTTTTTGGGTATAGTTCAGGGGGGTAATTGGATATTATCTCCTGAAAATTCTCCATAATTATTGGATGATACACTGGAGGAGCTTTTTGTTGTAATGGAGGCATGAAAACACTCAGACTCCTTATACAAGAATTATATCCTAAGTGGCCTCCAAGACAACCTGTGCAATGTGTATAATGGTATGAAGACCTCAAAAAAGTTGTGAAATGATTTGGTATGAAAGTATATAACTGAGGATGCAGGAACTAAAAAGTTCTTTGTTGTAAAGTTCCTTCACTACAAGATGATTGAAAGTAAGACTATCGTCTCTCAAGTACAAGAATCGCAAGTAATCATCTATGATCTCTTTGCTGAAGGTCTGAATACAGTACATACCTTATTTGAACATGTTAAGTGTGTTCTTAATACTCACATGACCTTTGATGTAGGTTTGATAGTGAATGAGGCTTTCAAGTAACGACTATAATAGAAAAAATGTCACCTTTGTTGAAGGATTTTAAAAACTACTTGAAACATAAAAGAAAGGAGATGTTAGTCGAATACATCATTATGAGGTTGCGCATTGAGGAGGATAACAAATCCGTCGAGAAGAAGTCAAAATAGAATTTCGCAATATTGTAGAGGATGACCCTAACAACTCAAAGAAACAGAAGAAAGCTATTGTACAATAAAGCAATCCTCTAAAGAAGAAATTCAAGGGAAAATGATTTACTTGTGACAAGGCTGTCCACAAGTCCGTAGATTATCGGGACCTTAAGAAAGGCAAGAAGAAAGATCAAGCCAACATTGCCAAATCCAAAAATGAAATGAATGATCTATGAGTCATGCTTTCAGAATGCAACTTGGTGGATAATCCTAGAGATTGCTAGATAGATTCTAGTGCCACCTTCCATGTTTGTGCCAACAAAGATTTGTTTGCTTCATACACTCCAGCTCAAGATGAGGAAAATATTTATATGACTAACTCCGCAACAACAAAGGTTGAAGGAATGGAAATTTTTTTCTTAGAATTAACGTCAGGCAAAGTGTTGACTATCAACAATGCCCTTTGTATACTGGAGTTGAGAAAAAACTTGATTTCTATATCACTTTGACCAAAAATGGATTTAAATGTGTATTTGTTTTTTCTAAGGTTGTAATAAGAAAAGGAGAAGTGTATGTAGGAAAAGGAAACCTCATCGATGGCTTGTTTAAGATGAATGTAATGACTGTTGAGATCAATCAAAGTTCTATTTCTTCTTACTTGTTTGAGTCTAATGAATTGTGGCATAAACGATTAGGACATGCCAATTACAAAACTTTGCAATACTAATTAACTTAGAAATTTTGTCAAACTTTGAGTGCAATAAATAAAAGTGTCAAATGTATATGGAAACAAAGTATACTAAGCATTTGTATAAGTCTATTGAACGGAATTCCAATCCCTTAGAATTAATCAACACAGATATTTGTGATATGAACTCAACACCATCTCGCGGTGGGAAAAGTATTTTATAAATTTTATTAACGATTGCACTAAGTACTGTTATATCTATGTGCTAAATAGTAAGGATGAAACAATAGGTGTATTTAGGCAATATAAAACAAAAGTTGAAAATCAGCAAGAGAAAAAGATCAAAACTATAAGAATTGATAAGGATGGAGATTATGAATCTCCTTTTGCGGAGATATGTGTGAAGAATAGAATTGTCCATCAAACTACTACCCCATTGTAATACCCCAAAAAATCCAAACCAATCTAAGAACCATGTTTCAAACTCATGCAAAGTACGTTATAGTTCTTTGGTAATTTTACGAGTGATTTTGATGTATATTAAGGCCTCAAATAACTCCCAGCTATTAGACGAATCAAATTATTCCTTATCGATTGAGTTTTCGAGAAGAATATTGCTATAGTCAACTTCAAACAAACTTATCTTTTAATCTACTAATAATTTTCCCAGATCAAGACCCACCAAGTTATAGAAAATTTAATTAGCTTTCCAACGATACCAATTTCGCCCAAATTCAATACTCGGGTGAGAAGTTATGGCACTTCTATTGAAAAATATTAGCCTAATGCGATAAGGCCGCATCGCGATGATGCCAAAATCACGTTCATCCTTTCCAGTGAGCCACTGCAATATAGCCGTTTTGCGCCAAGTGGCATTTTCTCGTCAGTAGGATACCGCGATGCGCCCGTCGTTCCAAGGTTCCAGTTCAGAATTATTCATTTCCAGTGGCGCAATGCGATGGCACTGCATCGTTCAGTTGGATAAAATGAGGATTTTCACTTTTCCAGTGGTCCAACACGATTGCACTGCATCATGTTGGGTGTCAAAATCAAGATTTCAAGTTTTTGCGATTTAAATTCAAGGGACCGTTTGGTCTTTTTCCAAGGCCCTAAACTCATCCAAAACATAAAATTAAAACCCTAAAGGGGCATTATGTGCTCCATCACTCATAGTTTCTCTCCAAGAAAATAATCTTCTCTCAAATAACAAACGTTAACCTTTAAAATTCAAGATCAAATCCCAAGAAAAACTCCAAGAACTCTCACTAATTCATCAACCCAAGTATGTTAAGTGTTTATCTATGGGTTCTTTTTACCCATAGAGTCCAAGTATCCACTTTTAAATTCAAAGTTGGTATCTTTACAAGTTTTCATGATTTTTAATTGTGATTTCAACCATGAATTCCCATGAATTATAATTCTACACCATGTTTACATGTAATTGTTGTTGATATTGAACCCCATATATTTGAACAATGTTATTTGCTGATTTAAATCATACTTAGTGATGTTGATGTTGAAATCATGCTATTTCTACAAGCTTTAAACTATTCACATGCTTAGCTTGAACTATGAATATCAAGTCTTTGATTAAATGTCTACAAGAATGAATTTTGAGTAAATGCTTTCATATTATGTCCTCCAAGTGTAGTACTATTTTACTATCATTGCTATCGAGTCCTGGGGGTTATGAATACCCAAAAACTTAGTTGTTTACTTAGTCTCAGTATCTTTAGAATAGTTTCAGACATGTTATGAGCAATAATAGTTCAGTCAGTTATCATAATCAGTTAAACGTAGAACAGTTTAGTATTTTCGAGTTAGTCCAGTTGGGAGTAGGATTTAGCACCGAGCAAGTACTGGGATAACGAATTCCCGTTAGTTAGGTAGAGTCATTAGTAGTAGTCCCCGTACTCCAGAACTATGTAGCCAGCATAGGATTTGAAGAGTCACCCATCAATTCAAGCTTGACTACCTCCCAGGGGTCACCCGTCAGTTTAGGCTTGACACCTTTAGTCCTTCGAGATTGTACATTAGTGGATCCACACAGTCAGTGTTAGTACTCGTGGCATGGTACTGACACCTTTCCAACTGTGGTCACGGGTTGGACCCCAAATTTCTCATTGGGACATGTCGGTTAGATGATAGCTCCCATAGTCTCAGTCTAGTAATCAACTCAGTAATTCAGTTTCAGTTTTGCTTGACCATAGCGAATAGATATCATCTATTCATTTATTAGTATTCCAGTTTACAAAATATATTCAGAACATATTTTATGCTTGGTCATGTATTCTTAGTATTTACAAATTTCATGCATTTTATTCAGTACTTCATGCTATCCATTTAGTCAGTTATTACTCATGCACATGAAACCATGCATATTATCCTACCTCATTTAGCATACCGGTACATTTAAAGTACTAATCGCATACTCTTTTCTTGTGCTATGATATATCATATCATAGGTTCGGATTCTCAGTTCCTGGATCGTGCATAGACCTTCTAGATTATCAACCGTAGCAGTGGTGAGTCCTCATATTTTGAAGATAGACTATATTTATTTTCATGCTTTCAGTTCAGTAGATAGATGGATTTAGTAGGGGGGTTTTTCCATCAGCTCCACAGTTAGTCAGTAGAGGCTTTTTAGACTACTACAGACAGTTAGTCAGATTTTAGATTTTAGTTATCATTGTCAGACATTTTATCAGTATTATCAGTTTTGCCTTACAGACTTATCAGATTTATGACTTAAAACCTTTTACCATTCCTCGGTTAATTTTTGCATATGATCTTTTGTTATCAATTTTACTCAGTGTTCACAGCAGTTACTAGCTCATGGGTTAGTTTGTGGTCCCTCGGGACTGTAAGAACCGTGTGGCGCCGAAGGTGTACTCTCGGTGCATTACAAACTTGGTATCAGAGCCTAAGGTTTTAAAGTTTCCTAGGGATTCTAAAATTTGCATCAAGTAGAGTCTTGTGCATGGGTGTGAAGCGCGCCACACTTATGGGCGAGAGACTATGAGGAGTTTCTGGAAAAGTTCCCCTTTTCAGTATTTATGTTATGCGACTGAGCATGATGCTCATGTTAAACTCTCTGTCTAATCCATACTTCCTTCCGTTTATAAAAATGCCTCCCAGAAATACAAATGGAAGAAGTAACCTAAACCAACCAGCATCCCCACCCGTTCAGAAAGAGCCCCTGAATGAGCATGTTTCTCATGTAGAATTCAGAGCTTTATTCACTACTCTAGCTCACTCTGTAGTGGCTCAAAATATTTGACTATCTGTTGTTCTGGCTAACCTAGTTGATAATACTGGTGCAACTAGGATTCGGGACTTTACTCGAATGAATCCTCCTCTATTTTTGGGATCTATATCTGAAGTGGATCCACTGGAATTCCTTGACATGGTGTAGAAGGTAACAGACATTATGGAGGTAACGGCTAGTGAGAGTGCTAAGTTATCTGCCTATAAGTTCAAGATGTAGCTTATACATAGTTTAAACAGTGAAGGGTAGATAGAGATGCAGTTATAGGGCCTATATAATAGGAAGAGTTTTCTACTGCATTCTTAGATAGGTTCTTTCCATTGGAGTTGAGAGAGGCTAAGGTGTTAGATTTCATTAACCTAAAGTAGGGCAACATAAGTGTGAAGGAGTATTCCCTCAAGTTTACTTAGCTAGCTAGGTATGCTCCTCATGTGGTGGCTAATAATAGATCTTGGATGAGCAAGTTCGTGCCTGGGGTATCTGATAGTATGGTCAAGGAGTGTAGGACTGCGATGTTAATTAAGAATATGGACATGTCTAGGCTTATGGTCTATGCTTAATAGATTGAGGAGCAGAAGCTTAAGGGGAGAGAGGACAAAAATAAGAGGGCTAGAATAGGTAGGTTTAATTTTATTCAACTAAAGTTAGAAAAGGGTAACCATCCTCAGTCCTGTCAGAAACCTTTAGCTCCTTCCCTATCTTCAGCTAGTGCCCCAGTACCCAAATTCAAAAATGATAATAGGGATAAAGCGCCAGGATCTAACTCCCAATGCAGTGTAAACAGTGGTCGCACAAATCCTCTTTGCCAGAAATATGGTAGAAACCATCAGGGTGAGAGTAGAGCTGATAGTGATGTATGCTTTAGGTGTGGCAATCTAGGTCATCAGATTTGTGAGTGTCGGGTAGTTGCTCAGAAAGGTAGGGATTTGCACCAACAGGGCCAGTCCCATTAGTCATCGGCTCCAGTCGGCCGCTCGACTCAGCTGGGCGCCGCTTCCATTGCTACTAGTGGTTAGCGTCAGAACAGTCTTTATCCACTTTAGTCCCAAAAAGATCAAGAAAGTTCTCCTATTGTGGTTACTGGTACGTTGCAAGCCTTTTATTTACATATTTATGCTTTATTAGACCCTGGAGCTTCTCTTTCTTTTGAAACCCCTTATATATAGCTGTCAACTTTTGAGTCAGTCCTGAAATCTAGTAGAGCCATTCTCAGTGTCTACCCTAGTGGGTAAGTCTTCCGTAGCCCGGTGGGTATACAGGAACTGCCCGATTACAGTATCTCAGAAAATTACTTCAGTAGACCTTGTAGAGTTAGAGATGACGGATTTTGACGTCATTCTCAGTATGTATTGGCTCTATTCATGTTATGCTTTAGTGGATTGCAGAAACAGAGTAGTTGATTTTTAGTTTCCAAATAAACCAGTACTTAAATGTACGGGTAGTACTATAGCACTTGGGGTTCAGCTTGTTTCGTACCTTAGAGCGAGAAAGATAATATCCAAAGGGTGTATTTACCATCTTATTTGAGTCAAAGACTCTAAGTCCAAGAATCCTAGTCTTGAGTCAGTTTCAGTAGTGAGGGAATTTCTAGATGTATTTGTTGAAAATTTTCCCGGAGTTCCTCCCGAAAGAAAAATTGACTTTGGAATATACCTTCTTCTAGATACCCATCCTATCTCTATTCAACTATACAAAATGGCTCCAACCAAACTTAAAAAGTTGAAAGAGCAGTTGAAAGATCTCCTAGGTAAGGGATTTTGTGGGGCATACCAATCTTATTCGTGCATAAGAAAGACAGTTCTCTTAGAATGTGTATTGACTATCGCCAGTTGAACAAAGTCCCAATCAAGAACAAATACCTACTTCCCAGAATCGATGACTTGTTCAACCAACTTCAAGGTGCCAGTTATTTTTCTAAGATAAACCTCAGATCCAGCTATCATTAGCTCAGATTCAAAGAATGTGACATTCTGAAAACAGCTTTCAGAACTCGATATGGTCACTTCGAGTTTCTAGTCATGTCCTTTGGTCTCATAAATTCCCCCAACAACCTTTATGGACTTGATGTATCGATTGTTCAAGCAGTACTTTGACATGTTCATCATAGTCTTCATTGATGACATTCTTGTCTATTCTCGTAATGAAAATGATTATGTAGACCACCTCAGAATAGTATTGCAGACTCTTAGAGCCCATCAGTTGTTTGCTAAATTCAGTAAGTGTGAATTTTGGCTAAGATTAGTAGCTTTTCTCGGACATATTATTTCCAGTGATGGCATTAGAGTTGATCCTCAAAAGACTGAAGCAGTGAGAAACTGGCCCAGACCAATCTCTCCTTCAGATATCAGGAGTTTCTTAGGCTTAGGCTATTATCGGTGATTTGTTAAAGGGTTCTCATCTATTGCGTCCCCCATGTCCAGATTGACTCAGAAGAAAGTTATGTTTCAGTGGTCAGATTCTTGTGAGAAGAGTTTTCAGGAGTTGAAGACTCGATTCACCACAGCCCCAGTTTTGACGTTACCAGATGGTTCAGATGGGTTTGTTGTGTACTGTGATGCTTCCAGAGTTGGTTTGGGGTGTGTTTTGATGTAGAAGGGTAAGGTTATAGCCTATGCCTCTAGACATATTAAGCCCTATGAAAAGATTTACCCTACCCATGGTTTTGAGCTAAAAGTTGTTGTGTTTGCCTTAAAGATTTTAAGGCACTATTTGTATGGAGTGCATGTTGATGTGTTCACAGATCAAAAAGCTTGCAGTATATGTTTTCGCAAAAATATTTGAACCTCCACCAGAGAAGGTGGTTAGAATTTTTGAAAGATTATTATATGACAGTTTTGTACTTCCTGAATAAGGCCAATATAATGGCAGATGCCCTAAGTAGATTGTATATGGGCAGTGTCGTTTATGTAGAGGGTGATAAGAAGAAATTAGTTATAGAAATTCATCAGCTTGCTAGATTAGGTGTTCGTTTGGTTGATTCAACTGAGGGTAGCGTTTGGGTTTAAAATAGTTCAAAATCTTCTTTGGTTGTTGAAGTGAAAGGAAAGCAGATAGGGATCCTAGTCTGGTGAAGTTGAAGGAGTCAGTAAGAGATTAGAAAGTAGAGATTTTCTCCCAAGGGGGAGATGGTATGTTGCGTTTCTAGGGTAGACTGTGTGTGCCGTGTATTAATGAGATCAGACAGCGAATACTTGCAGAAGCATATGGTGCGCATTACTCGATTCATCCATAGGCCATGAAGATGTATCGTGATCTGATGGAAATATATTGGTGGAGTGGGATGAAGAGAGATATTGCAGAGTTTGTAGCTAAGTGCTCCACTTATCAGCAGGTTAAGATTGAGCATCAAAAGCCTAGTGGGTCCATGTAGGAGTTCAATATTCCTACTTGGAAGTGGGAGATAGTTAACATGGATTTTGTGACAGGTTTTCCTCGTACTCGTCGATAGCATGATTCGATTTGGGTCATTGTATATAGGATGACCAAATCAGCCCATTTCTTACCAGTCCATACTTCTTATTTAGCCGAGGACTATGCCAAGCTCTATATTAGAGAGTTGGTTAGGTTGCACGGTGTTCTTATATCTAACATTTTAGATAGAGGTACTCAGTTTACCTTTCACTTTCTGAAAGATTTTCATAAGGGTATTGGTACCCAAGTTCACCTCAGTACAGCCTTTTACCCCTAGATAGATGGTCAGGCAGAAAGGACCATTCAGACCCTTGCGGATATGTTGAGAGAATGTGTAGTTGACTTTAAGGAAAGTTGGGATGACCACTTGCCTTTGATTGAATTCACGTATAATAATAGCTATCATTCTAGTATTCAGATGGCTCCGTTTGAGTATCTGTATGAAAGGATATATAGATCTCTGATTGGTTGGTCTGAAGTAGGTGAAGCTACGGTAGTGGGGCCTGACTTGGTGTTTGATGCTTTAGAGAAAGTACAGTTAATAAGGGAGAGACTTAAGGTAGCCCAAAGCCGACATAAATCTTATGCAAATATGAGAAGAAAAGACCTTGAGTTTGAGATTAGGTATTTTGTATGTCTAAAGATTTCTCCCATGAAGGGAGTAAAGAGGTTTGGTAAGAAGGGAAAACTTAGTCCCCGATATGTTGTCCCTTACAGAATTATGAGAAATTTTGGAAAGGTGGCTTATGAACTTGAGTTGCCTGCAGACTTAGCATTAGTTCACCCAGTATTCCATACCTCTTTGTTGAAGAAGTGTATTGGTGACCCAGCTGTAGTTGTTCCCTTAGAAAGCGTAGATGTTCAGAACAACCTTTCTTATGAAGAAATTCCAGTCGAGATACTCGATCGATAAGTTCACAGACTAAGGAACAAAGAAGTTCCCCTAGTCAAAGTTCTTTAGTGAAATCAGTCCGTTGATGGAGCCACTTGGGAAGAAGAAGTAGCTATGTGAACCAAGTACCCTCATCTTTTCTTCACAAACTCAAATTCAGCGTAAGGTAACAATCTTCTTAGAATTTTCTCTTTTCCATGCTCAGTTTCAGCTGCATATCATTCTTATGTCAGTCATGCATTCACAGAACCAGTGCAGACGTGTGTCATGTTTTAGAATCAGTCATGTAATCATGTTTTCATCATGTATATTCAACATGTAATCTCAGTTCCTCAGTACTTTCAGTTTAGCAAGTCTCATTCGAGGATGAATGTTCCCAAGAGGGAGATATTGTAATACCCCAAAAAATCCAAACCATTATTAGAACCATGTTTCAAACTCATGCAAAGTACTTATAGTTCATTGGTGATTTTACGAGTGATTTTGGTATATATTAGGGCCTCAGATAACTCCCAGCTATTAGACGAATCAAATTATTCCTTACCGATTGAGTTTTTGAGAAAAATGTTTCTATAGTCAACTTCAAATGAACTTATCCTTTATTTTACTAAGAATTTTCCCAGATCAAGACCTACTAAGTTTTAGGAAATTGAACTAGCTTTCCAACGATACCAATTTGGCCCAAATACGATACTCAGGTGAGAAGTTATGGCACTTTTAGTGAAAATTAGTAGCCCAACGCGAGAAGGCCACGTCGCAGTGATGGACAAAATCAAGTTCATCCATTTACAGTGTGAGACGAGAATAATGGAAGGCACAAAACACACACCAAAATCAGTCCACAAGTTTAAGAACCGAGGACCTATTTGATGACCACTCTCAGATTCACAATAAGAACAAGAAAGAGATGATAACAAGGTGTTTAACACCTATTTTCCAGCCAACCAAACTAGATTAACAACACATAAAATAAAGAACAAGAAGAACAACAACTTTGGCTACAAGAACATCACTAGGCTGAGAGTAGGAAACAAGAACAACATAACAAGATTACAAGTAAAGGATAGATAGTGAGACCAAGATTAAGAACCAAGTGTATTTCAGCACTAACCCCTAATCAATGTAATAATCAAAACCACACTCTTACGGTGACCGCTAGCATAATCGACTCACCTCAAGATCTACCATGTCCAAGAAAAGGTTAATACTAGCTTTTCCAAGCCCTACACTAAGGTGGCTTTTCCAAGTCCTAGCTAAGAACTACACTAAGGTGTTCTATTCTCAAGAGAGAGGATTTTCAATGTTTCATACATTCATCATTCATAAACTAAAGAGAGTAGTCCTAAAAGAGACTATATATAGCCTTATTACTTAATGAGTGACAAAATGACTCCATTGCCATTAATGAAGGAGAGGAGGTCATGGAGTGTCAAATGGACAAGGCTAAGTTACCAAAATGCCCTTAAGGCTAAGTGACCAAAAATACCCTTAACAAAGGGAGCCAAAATTGTGAACCCTCAAATGTGGTCCAAACTCGTGAGTCCTCAAGCCTTCAATGCTCCAAGCAATCTTCCACTCATGGCCTTGATGTATGGTAGGCTCAATGGTAGGCTCAAAACGGGTCCTCCATGCATGTTCTCGTATCCTCGAGGTGACCAAGTCTTGAGCCTCTATGTGTTGGCCTCCAAAGATGTCATCAAAAGTTAAGATGACCATTTGTCCCGTATCATCCTCCTCTTTTTAAAAAGGATTCAACCTCGAATCCAAACCTTGCAAAACCGAAGAGAGGACAAACAAATACAAACTCCTCATGGCATGAAGGTTAGGGTTAGCATAACAAATCATCTCAACATTCCAAGGTTGCACATATTTGCAATATAACCAAGGATCCTTTGCATTAGATATTAAAAGCTCAATAAAAGGTGCATAAAGGATTTGGTTATGGGAATTACCAAGAGTGACACTTTAATTGTCATGGAGATCAAGCAACAAGTTGGGTGCACCATCATCACCATTTCCATATTTGGCACCGAGGTCAAACAGGAAGAGTGGCCATAGACACGAGTCTAGAGAACACTCCCCTTTCCCATGGTCTCCACCCAAACTAAATGACATACTCTCTACAATAGCATACATATCATCCAAAGAAAATAGAGAGTAGAGAAAAGTATCACTCAAGTCGACTTCTACTAAGGTGCCCTCATGTGTGTACTCACTAATAGTTTCCCAATCATCACCATGAGTACTCTCAACAATAAAGTCACACAAAGTAGAAGAAGGAGTAACTTCCAAGACTATACATTTCTTACCCTTAAGAGTACTCTCATCTTCCAAGAAGATATTTTTATCTTTAGGAGGAATGTTGTCACACCATAGTGGGTTAACATATATGCTATAGCCTCCAAGGTAAGCTATACCATCTTTTTCACCACTAGGCTCATTGGGAGTGTTTATATCATCCTCAAACAAGACATTATATCTAAAGAGTGCATGATCCAACCCATGGGAAGATTTGGAACAAGCAAGTTCCTCACTCTCTAAGAGATCAATATCAAGTTTCAAAGTGGTTTCAAGCACAAGATTGTCCCAAGAATAGCTCTCAGGTTCACTCCCCTTTTGTTGACCAACATTTTCAAGTACTTCACTCACTGGAGTTCTATTAATCGCATCACACACATACTCAAGTGGTGGACAATTTTCAAAAATAAGTTGACCAACACCAATTACACAAGATGATGTACTTTCGTTCAACATATAGGCTTCAACACTAGGTGGACATAAATTGATCTTACCAGAAGGGTAAATTTGGTCATCAATAGGATCAACTAGTGTATCCACACTCATAACATGAACATCATCAACAAGAGTCAAAAAATAATTAGACTCATAAGTAGGTAAGCTACTACTCACACTCATTGGGCTACTAGACACACAATTATCATTCACATGCACAAAAGTGTAAGAGTTAGCTATTTTACCTCGAAGTTCTTGAGTAGACTCTCATTTACCGTGTTTTGAAGGTACTCCATAAGCTTGGGCAGAAACTTCACTTCGGCATTTATCTCCTTCACTTTCCATGTCGGTACCTAAACAAATGTCCTTAGAAATAGAAGGACAAATAATGTTTGCTTAATTTGGTGGCAATCCCCTCACTTCGCTCTACACAACCTCACATTTTTCCACTCTCGGATTTACCACCTTGTACACCCTTACTCCTCTCAATATTTTCTCTTATCATCGTTTGGGTTAGAGAAGGTGAGCACTTCTCTTTGTGGCCCGGGCAGAATGTACGTCACGGGGTGATTTTCCCATCGGTCTCTTACAACATTAGGCCAATTTCGCATATTTGAAACTTTATGTTGTGTAAACCAATCGGCACCCAAGCTCACATGACCGTAGGTTAAGGGGAAAACATCGGACCACACCTCCTCATGGTAATCAAATTGGGAGAAAACAACCCTCACCCTCTCGATAATCTTAAACCTATCTAAGAAGTATGGAATAAGTAAAGTCTCTTGAAATAACCCCACGTAGTCAACCATGGAAGGAAGGATGTAGTTTCTATAGTACCTATCATTTAACAAAATGAAGCAGCCTGGTATCTCACAAATGGTCACCTTTCTGGAGTGTACACTCCTTCTCGGATCAACATTGTAAGGCATATGATTACCTGCCGGTTTTGGAGATGCATATCCTCTTCTTCTCGTGGGACAACCTCTATATAGCTAGGATAACCATTCACAACATGTCAATCTTGATAAGAAGTACTACAAGGTGAAGAAAATGAATTTTCACAATATTCATGTGTACTCTCATCATAGCTCTCATAAGCTTTGCGAGTGAAAGGGTTATACCTAACACCAAATCTAGGTTTGGAATGGGAAGTGTAAGACTCCTCATATGCCCCAACATTATCATAAGAACCATCACGAGGTCCTACATCATCTCCAAATTCACCATAAGCACTAGGCACTTCATTCCCCTCATTTTCTTCCCTAAAATTGTGTCCCTCAAATCTGCCCAAGTTTTGATCATGGTTATTTTCATAGCCTCTGCAATCCCCCTCAACTTCGTAGCCATAAAATCCCTCACTACAATAATAGTCTCCCATGTTGTAGTCATAATAATCCCTGGATATCGAAGATATGTTCCCCTTATATCACCTTTGTACCTACACAATGAACAAACAAGATTACCAGTAAAAGCTCCCCACCAACACTCGTATACACTCACCTTTGTGATTCTCACAATTGGAGCGGTGAATATTGAAAGTTGCTTATACTCCAGTAATCAATAGGATGTCAATTCTACTTAGCGGCCGGAATAGAGACTTGTTTGATCGACTCAAGACACAAAACAGAAAATTCTACTTACGAACTTGAAACAAAAAGTTGCGATGAATTAAAAATGAGAAAAGCACACAAATAACGAAGACACAACCAAAAATGGATTCAAAAACTAATTCACAATCTAGTAGGTGATTACTAGTAGCTAATTAGTACTAGAATCAAGAAATGAAACTAATGAAACAAAGAAAAGAAACTTTAAAATCTGAAATTTGAGCTTCAAGGTTTTTGGAATGTTGATGATGTGGCAGTTTGATGATGTGGCAGTTTGGTGATGTGGAAATTTGGTGACATGGAAGTTTGCAATTTGGAATGGTCAAATTTTAATTTGGAAGAAGCCTTTTTCAAAATTCAAAAAACTTTGACTTTCCTTGCAACTTTTTGGCAAGACACCTTTTTTGAAAGCCTTTGTCTCCTTTCCTCTTTTGTTTGTCTTGGTATGTTCCCTTACTCCCTTTTAGTAATGAGTCTTTTTGAAAGTCCTATTGTTCCCTTTCTTCTTTTGTATGTTCTTTGTGATATGTTTCAAGACTAAAAAAAGACTACACTCTTTTGTCCACTCTGTAAGATCAAACCACACCTATTGAATATTCTTGTCCAATAATAAATGATGAACAAGAAGAACAACAAGAACATTCAAAATATTGAAACTAAACCAAATGAACTGCAAATTGAATTATTTTGGATTCCTCTTGTTCACGTTAAACTCCACAACACAACCACACATTTTTCAAGCCACAATATCAACAACAACCCTTCCAATTCCAAGCTTCACCTTACTAGTTTCTTCAACCTTCAACTCAACAATGGTGAACAACTCAAAACCACCCGGATTAAGATCAAATCCATGATCTAGACTCACTTAGTGTTAGGGAACAAGAACCTAACACTAGAAACAAACAAAACACACTAAAATATCCTAAATCTAAGTCTCAAATTTCAGCCCAAACACAAAAAATGGGACAAATTTTTTTTTTTTTTTTTTGAGATTTTCGTTTTTTCAACATTTCTTCTTTTTATTATTTTTCAACTAACAAGCCCAAGATTAATTTTGTTGGAACAAAATCAATCCTTTCTTTGATACCAAATGATACGAGAACAATGGAAGACACAAAACACACACCAAAATCAGTCCACAAGTTCAAAAATCCGAGGACCTATTTGATGACCACTCTCGGATTCACAATAAGAACAAGAAAGAGATGATAACAAGGTGTTTAACATCTATTTTCCAGCCAACCAAACTAGATTAACAACACATAAAATGAAGAACAAGAAGAACAACAACCTTGGCTACAAGAACATCACTAGGCCGAGAGTAGGAAATAAGAACAACACAACAAGATTACAAGTAAAGGATAGATAGTGAGACCAAGATTATTACAAGATTAAGAACTAAGTGTATTTCAACACTTACCCCTAATGGATGTAATAATCAAAAACACACTCTAACGGTGACCACCAACGTAATCGAATCACCTCAAGATCTACCATTTCCAAGAAAGGGTCAATACTAGCTTTTCCAAGCCCTACACTAAGGTGGATTTTCCAAGCCCTAGCTAAGAAATACACTAAGGTGTTCTACTCTCAAGAGAGAGGATTTTCAATATTTCATACATTCATCATTCATAAACTAAAGAGAGAATACCTAAAAGAGACCGTATATAGCCTTATTACATAATGAGTGACAAAATGACTCCATTACCCTTAATGAAGGAGGGGAGGTCATGGAATGTCAAATGGACAAGGCTAAGTTACCAAAATTCCCTTAAGGCTAAGTGACCAAAAATACCCTTAACAAAGGGAACCAAAACTGTGAATCCTCAAATGTGGTACAAACTCGTGAATCCTCAAGCCTTTAATTCTCCAAGCAATCTTTCACTCACGGCCTTGATGTATGATAGGCTCAAAAAGGGTCCTCCATGCATGTTCTCATATCCTCGAGGTGAACAAGTCTTGAACCTCTATGTGTTGGCCTCTAAATATGTCATCAAAAGTTAAGATGGACATTTGTCCCGTAACGTCGCATTGCGCCAATGGGAATTTTCGCATCAGTAGGGTACCATGATCGCTCCGCGTCACCCCAAGGTACCAGTTCAAAATTATCTATTTGCAGTGGTACAACGTGATGGCACCGCGTCGTGCGGTTGGGAAAAATGAGGATTGTTCCTTTTCTAGTGGTCTGACGCGATTGGACTGCGTTGCACCGGGTGTCAAAATTGGGATTTCCAATTTTCGTGATTTTAATTCCAGGGACCGTTTGATCTTTTCCCAAGGCCCTAAACTCATCCAAAACACGAAATTAAAACCTTAAAGGAGCATTATGTGCCCCATTACTCATAATTTCTCTCCAAAAAACTAATTTTCTCTCAAAGAACAAACCTTAACCTTCAAGATTCAAGATCAAATCCTAAGAAAAACCTCAAGAACTCTCACAAATTCATCAACCCAGGTATATAAGTGTTCATCTATAGGTTCCTTTCCCCCATGGAGTCCAGGTATCCATTTTTAAATTCAAAGTTGGGATCTTTACAGGTTTTCATGATTTTTAATTGTGATTTCAACCATGAATTCCCATGAAATGTAATTCTACACCATTTTTACATGCAATTATTGTTGATATTGAACCCCACACATTTAAACAATGCTATTCGCTGAGTTAAATCATACTTAGTGATGTTGATGTTGAAATCATACTATTTCTACAAGCTTTAAACTATTCTCATGCTTAGCTTGAACTATGAATATCAAGTGTTTGATGAAATGTCTACAAGAATAAATTTTGAGTAAATACTTTCATATTATGTCCTTCAAGTTTAGTACTATTTTACGATCATTGCTATCGAGTTCTTAGGGTTATTGATACCCGAAAACTTAGCTATTTCCTTAGTCTCAGTATCTTCAGCATAGTTTCAGACATGTTATGAGCAATAATAGTTCAGTCAGTTATCATAATCAGTTAAACTTAGAACAATTCAGTTAGGAGTAGGGTTTAACACCGAGCGAGTGTCGGGATAATAACTTCCCTGTCAGTTAGGCAGAGTCATTAGTAGCAGTCCCCATACTCCAGAACTATATAGCCAGCGTAGGATTTGAGTAGTCACCCATCAGTTCAGGCTTGACTACCTCCCAGGGGTCACCCATTGGTTTAGGCTTGACACCCTTAGTCCTTCTGGATAGTACATCAGTGGATCCACACAGCCAGTGTTAGTACCCGTGGCATGGTACTGACACCCTTCCAATTGGGGTCACGGGTTTTGGACCCTAAATTAATCATTGGGGAATGTCGGTTAGATGATGCTCCCACAGTATCACTCCAGTAATCAACTTAGTAATTCAATTTTAGTTTTGCTTGACCATAGCATACAAATATAAGTTATTTATTTATCACTATTCAGTATTCTAGTTTACAAAATATATTCAGAACATGTTTTATGCTTGGTCATGCATTCTCAACATTTATATTTTTCATGCATTCTACTCAGTACTTCATGCTATCCATTCAGTCAGTTATTACTCATGCATATGAAACCATGCATATCATCCTACCTCATTTAGCATACCAGTACATTCAAAGTACTGATCACGTGCTCTTTTCTTGTGCTATGATGTATCATATCATAGGTTCGAACGCTCAGTTCTCAGATCGTGCATAGACCTTCCAGATTATCAGTCATAGCAGTGGTGAGTCCTCATATTTTGAGGACAGACTATATTTATTTTCATGCTTTCAGTTCAATAGATAGATAGAGTTAGTTGAGGGTTTGTCCCATCAGCTCCACAGTTAGTCAGTAGAGGCTTTTCAGACTACTATAGACAGTTAGTCAATTTTTAGATTTCAGTTGTCATTGTCAGACGTTTTATCGGTATTATTAGTTTTTCCTTACAAACTTATCAGATTTATAACCTAAACCCTTATGGCATTCCTCAGTTAATTTCCACATATGATCTTTTGTTATCAGTTTTACTTAGTGTTCATAATAGGTACCAGCTCATGGGTTATTTTGCGATCCCTAGGGACTGTAAGCACCGTGTGGTGCCCAGGGTGTACTCTCAGGGCGTTACACCCATATTCACCTCAATTAAATGGGATTACAGAAAGAAAGAACCAAACTTTAAAGAAAATGATGAATACCTTATTTATAAGTTCAGGTTTACCGCTAAACTTGTGGGAGGAAACTATCCTTACAGCTAATCAAATACTCAACAGAGTGCCCCATAGTAAGACACTTTCAATACCATATGAAAAATGGAAAAGAAGGAAACCCAACTTGAAATATTTCAAAGTGTGAGGGTGTCTAGCGAAATTCCAAATCCCAATGCCTAAAAGGGTGAAAATAAGACCTAAGACTATGGACTTCGTGTTCATTGAATATGCTAAGAGCAGTAAAGCATGTCGATTTTATGAATCCAAATATTCGGATATCAATGAAAAAATAATAATTGGATCAAATAATATTGAGTTCTTTGAACATATTTATCCGTATAATTGGACATGAGCAGTCTAGTGGAGGATCTAAACTACCTCAAGATGAACCAAATGAAAATGTACTTAATGATGAGAATCCATGGCGTAGTACACATAAAAAAATGTCAAATTTCTTAATATCAATTTTTGTAACATTTCTCTTAGAGAATGAGCCTCAAATATTTAATGAAGCAATCTTGTCTTCGGACTCATTCTTTTGGAAAGAGGCAGTCAATAATGAGATTGATTCAATCTTGAGTAATCATATTTGAGAGTTGGTTGATCTTCCTTCAAGAAATAAATCTTTAGGTTCTAAATGAATCTTCAAAAGAAAAATAAAAGCAGATGATACTAGTGACAAATACAAGGCAAGATTTGTAGTGAAAGGTTTTAGATAAAAATAAGGCATTGATTATTTTGATACATACTCGCCTGTAATGAGGATAACATTTATTCGAATGTTAGTTGCCTTGGCGGCAGTATATGATATTGAAATTCATCAAATGAATGTGAAAACAACATTCCTAAATGGAGAATTGGAGAAAGAAATTCACATGGAACAACCTGAGGGTTTTGTGGTTTCTGGTAAAGAAAAAAAAGTGTGCAAACTTGTTAAGTCATTTTATGGACTAAAACAAGAACTCAAATAGTGATATACAAAGTTTTAACAAACCATGTTGGCAAACAATTTTAAGATAAACGAATGTGATAAATGTGTTTACATTAAAGACACTCCAAATTACAAAGTTATTTTTTATTTGTATGTGGATGATAAGTTGATCATCAATAGATACATTTCTGAAATAAATGCTTCAACTGTCTGATCGTGATATAGGGACTACAACTGATCTGGTACCTATATTTTTAAACAATGTAGTACATAGACATATATGTGAATCAGTACTTTTAGAATGTACTGAGAATATGGAGGTGATTGCATAAGTAAAACAATAATGCACTATTCATACAAACTATCAAAAACAACATGCTAAGTGTAAGTGACTCACCATGGCTTGAGTAATCAGAACTGTAAAATCATAAATCATGAGAAGTAAAGCATAAAGGTAATTCTGTGAGCCACCACACTTAGTGCTAAAAAACTGTAGTCTTATTCTGTGTTCAAATCATGCTGGCTAAGTGTAAAAAAGGACTCACCTTTTTCATATGAAAACTAAAAGCTGATATCTGATAACTGAAGTCTTATGTAAGACAATATCTGAGTAAATTTGTGATACTTTACACTTAGTTTCTAAAAACTATTCTGTTATTCTTTTTATATTAGGGAGGTTATTCTAACCGACATAAACCATGTGAGCTATCATGGAGTCCAATATCTTTTTTCCATAAGGGGAAAACCTCATGTTGGGGAGAGGTGTCATACTCTTTCCTAGGAGTATAACCTGAGCTGAGTAATCACAATCTGTATCTGCATCCATATAAATGGGGATAATATGAATCTGTACCTACGTTGTCTCATTGTTCTGGGGCATGAGACCTTGGAATCATATCCAACTCGGTGCTAAATCTACTTCCTTTAATCTGTATGTCCATTCTATAGGAAATCCACCTTAAAACTAACATATGGGTTTATAATGAAAACTAGTTATACGTCTGTTTGTTTTAAACTGTAATCAAATCTAACTGTGTGGATTTCATATCTAAGATGAGGATCAAAATATCAAATTTGCTTAAAATCTGAATACATACTTTTCAAAGAATGCTTAAACATCATCTTTCTTGAAATATCAAGACTAAAACTTAGGGCTTGAAAACCCTTTCTTGAAACTCATGTAAAATCATCACAATCCATGTTCAATAATGAAAATCTTGAAATTCTTTAACAATTCTAGTCAAGGTAATGGAATTTATTGTTCAATCTACAAAATCAAGTCACACGCATAAGTAAGTGAAAATAGTTATGCAATTCAATACTTAAATCAATTGTAACTTCATAAGGATCAAACAATGATATTTGGGTATGAGCCCTAATCTGTAAATCACGTAAATTCAACTTTAAAAACTAGTTTTTTGCACAAGGATGAAAGGAGTATCCTTGTTCATAACCCCACATACCTTATAGGGGAAGAAATTATGAAAAGATTGAATCTTCAAGCTTGATTGTGCAAACCCTGGTTGCTCTTCTCCGCTTGTTTTTTTAGATGATGAACTAATGATGTTGATAGGGTTAAAACATGTTTAGGTACTATTAATCTCATAAAATTATGTTTAAGGACGTTTATCAAGTGTCAAATGACTTAGTTTCCCTCGAAATAACTCAAAAACAGAGTGTCTACGCCACTTGGCCATAGGGTTTGTGACACACAACCCATGGCAAACCTCAAGGTTTTCATCACACAACCTATGGAAAACCTTAAGGTTTGGGACACAAAACCTATGGCAAACCCTTTCCAGTGGACGTTTACAATTGTTAGGCAGTGCACACCCCTTTGCAAAGCCATAACTTTTTGCTCGGGTATCGGATTAAGGCGAAATTGGTATCGTTGGAAAGCTAATTAGATTATATACAATTTGGTGGGTCTTAATCTGCCAAATTTCACATATACATAAAGTTATACTCATTCAAATATGACCCTTATGAAATCAAACACCAATAATTGGCTGAATCAAAGGCTCTTAGCTCACTTTTCTCTAAGTGACACTTATGAAAATCTTTCCCACTTCATAATCTTTCTTCACACTAGTTTAATGATCATGAAACATGGCTTTAAGTATAAATCACGAGACTAAAGTTTACACTCGTAGGAACGAAGGTCCAATTCCTAGTTTAGAAGGGGTATTACAATATCTCCCCTTGGAATCATTCATCCTCGAATGATGGGTAGGAACTTATTAAAGTATTAAAAGTATGGAATAATTTAGACATGAAATATATTCTAAAGAAGGATATAGCTGAGCTGAAACTTTAAAAATGCTATCATGAAGCTAAATTTTAAGCTAACTTGACCTTACTAACTATCAGGAACTGATTCATGCTTGGAGTTTAGAACTCGCTTGAAATTTCCATGAAACAATCATTATTATAGTACTGTGAAGTTCTAACTGATACATGAACTGAATATCATGAATGAGATGATTTCTTAAATACATACACTGACATGAGAATGGTTATAAGACTGAGATAGAAATGAGAGGGTTAACTTATTAGTACCCATTACTTCAAGTTGGATCTTGTTTCATGACGAAGAATTGAGGGGTCTAAAGCATGGAAACTCGGGGCATTACTCTCCCCCTTGGGATATTTTGTCCCCTGAATAATACTGACTTAGCTAAAATACTGAGGAAAGACTGAGGTGATGCACAGGACGTATACGAACTGAATCCTGACTAAATATCTAAAATCTAAAACTGATGCATGATGCCTGAACTGAGCTGAATTTGTAATTTACATGAATGAGAACACTCTACCTCATAGAATGGCCTTACTCATGAAACTTTGGGTATTAAGATCAAATCGAATATTGGAAATCTATAGGAGCTTATTTTCTTGATTACTAAACTGGATAGATGTATGGATTAGAATAAGAGTATCCTCTTGGGTATCCTCAGATTAGAATCTTCAAGAGTATCACCATACCATGAGTTCAAACCATTTAGTTCTTCAACTCTACTTTCTATTAACTCAATCTTCAAAGATTCAAACTTAGATTCTAACACTTAACATGGATATTTCCAACCTTTTAATAAACTATACTAACATTATTTCTGAACACTCCCTTAATACATACTATTCTTAACTTTTCTTTAGCTTCAATAATCATCACATACTTACACCCTTTTTGACAACCTACTGGTCTCAATAAACACATAATCTGTAACACCCCGTAAATTTTTTCGTACACTTATCGCGATTATATGGAGTCCTAAAGGCTTGCGTATGGGTTAAATTAAGTTTATGGTGTTCGGAAGTATCCCGTCAATAGTTTTATGTGTAGTTATTAGAATAATATTTCCAACGATATAAAGTTTGTCCAAAACAGAGGAGTATTTCATATAAGCGAGCACATTCGAGATTTCAAAACGGTGGCCGGGAAGCCTGTGAACAGTAAATCTGCAGGAAAATTACTGCAGCTAGGCAATTTTTTTTTGGATCAACTTTAGACGATCATAACTCCTTGTACAAAAAGAACTGTGTGAGCTTCTATATATTGACGAAAATCTCCGAGAGTCTTCTTTCCGATGAAATTGGTTTCATCCAAATCCAATGTCTGAGTAAGGAGCTATACCCGTTTTACTACAGCCTATCAAAAAAAAAACAGAATTTTGGGACAGATTTTTGGGTCAATTTTAAACGACCATAACTCCTTGTAAAGGAAGAACTGGGTAGTATACTTTATATAAAAATGAAATACCTTTGAATTATATTTCCAATGCAATTGGTTTCAACAAAATCCGATACCGGAGAAAAGAGTTATGATCGATTTACTTCAGCCTGTCAAAACTGTCCACTGGGGACAGATTCGGATTTATTTAAATTTTTAGGGCAAAATGGTCATTTTCTATTACCTCTTGGACGAAAATTGGTCTTTATAAACATACACTTAGCCCCATATATATCATATATCATCCAATTATTAAGAGAAGGTGAAACCCTAGCCTAATTTCAACTTCAAATATTTTGTGATTCAACCGTAGAAAATTCGAATTGGTTCCGTAGTTGTGTTCACCATCTCGAAAGCTTCGAGAAGCACCCCATGGTTATGTAAGGAGGATTCTAAATACAAGAGTTCATTGTTAAGGTATGAATATTGTTTATTCTTGATTCTTATCCATGAATAAGTATTGATAAAGGATTATGAGTATTGTCTTGATGTTGGAAGATAACTAGAAACATAGTTATGAATTGTTTTGTATAAATTGTTAGTAGTAAATTATGGAAGTTGTTGTATTGGATTATGGAGGATTAATTGTGGTGATATATCATTATATTAGTGGTTATGTATGCCTAGTGATCATGTTGGTATTGGATGGTGATTAAGAGGGGAAATAAAGGCTAAGAGTGATGTTGAGGGATATTGCATGAAAATGCATGATATGTGAATGTAATAAGAGTATAAGAGGATGTATGTAGCACTCTTATTGATGAGTTAAAGGATTACTTCCTAGACATTATTTGGTGAAGTTAATACCTAAATGGTAAGGTTTGGTTGCTAATACTAGTTTTCCACAAATGACTTATTGTAGATAAGTGTTCGAAGAGTACGGAAAGTCAAGTTGGACTTGTATTGAAGTGGTTATATCAAGGTATGTAAGACATACTCTATCTAATCTTTGGCATGAATAATGACCCATGGAACTCTCAAGTAAGCTTCCAACATTGTCCTACGACACATGACACATAATAACATCATATGATCTTCGACACTACCAATTGAACTTGTTTTCACTTTTAAGATGTCCGGCTAGTCAAAAAAATGTCCATATACTATTGTTGACTCCGAAATGGTTTAATGAGGTATCCATGATTCTCTACTTCATTTTCATGATATTGATTACCTATTTACATGTTTTTCCTATTGAGGTATCATGGTTTCAAGTTCCATAAGGTGTGACCACAAAGTAACCAATCTCAAAGATTAATTGAATTAAGAAATGGAATGTCTTTATTTTAAATTGATGATATGATGTATTGTATTAGTACCACTGATCAGTTGGTCATTGTATTATAAAGATTATGTATATATGCTATTCCAGGGGTGGTCCCTGATGTATTGTATTAGTACCACTGATCAGTTGGCCATTGTATGACATATGTTATGTATTGATAAGGAATACGGGAAGTAATGATATGAAAGTAATGTGCAGGTATCCCATCCTCTCTTTTAAGTGTGGTCTACTCATAATGTTTATTCACTGGTATCTGGGTTCTGTTGATCTTTTGTATCTCATCTTGATACTCACTGCCTTACATACTCAGTACATATTTTCGTACTGACGTCCCTCACGGGGGACCTGTATTCATGCCTGCAGGAATAGGTACTTCAGGTCGTACACCTCCGCAGTAAGATCCAGGACATTCTGTTGATAGAGGTGAGCTCCAGTTGTTTTGGGGCATCCCAAGTCATTTCTATATGTATTTTTGGTATTTGTATAAAAGTCTTTTGTGGGCGGGAGTTTATCCCGACCCTAACTCAGTTGTGTATCTATGTAGAGGCTTTTGTAGACATATTGTACAGCCATAGGAGTGTTTGGTTGATAGACGTGATGGCTCTGACGGCCAATTACGGTTTATATATATATATATATGTGTGTCTGTTGGGCTGATACAGGTACTGTTTTCTTCTATTTACAATGAAGTGCTGCCTAAATTTCTAATTTTCATAAGTAATGTAAATGTGAAAGTATAAGTTATGAACGGGTTCTCCCGGGCCTCCTCGGCTACGGGTGCCAGTCTGCTCCAATGGGATTTGGGGCGTGACAGAAGTGGTATCAGAGCAGTTCGTCCTAGTGAGTTTACAAAGCCGTGTCTACGTAGAATCTCGTTTATCGGTTTGTTGTGCACCACATCTATAAACAGGAGGCTATTGGACATTTAGGGATTGTTTTCATTCTCCATTTCTTAGATCGTGCAATAGAGCCCATATTAGAGATAAAGTCATAATCGATCTCTTAATCCAATTGTTTTTTTTTATTTATTATAGTAACGATGCCGGTTACAAGGAGAAAGAATAAGTGGAAGCGAGTAGATATAGTGGCCGGAGAAGGTACTAGTAAGTCACCACCGGCACAAGCTGAACAAAGTAAGTCTCAAGCTGAGCATATATCAGGAGCTTCTTCTCCTCCGGAAGAGCCATCTATTAATGCTGTTGATCGAGATTTGAGGGATGTAGTACAACTTCTGACGCGTATAGTTGCCGGTCAAGTTCAAGGGCAAGCTATTCCTACCACGGATTTTAGTAGTACGGATAGAGCAGCTAGCCTTCGGACACAGGATTTTCTGAAACTGGATCCTCCTACTTTTACCGGATCAGATATTAACGAAGACCCGCAGGACTTTGTCGATCAAACCCAAAGGGCTCTAGATGTTATGCACATATCCGGTAAAGAGATGGTTGAGCTAGCAGCATATAGACTGAAAAGAGAGGAGATATTGTGGTACGAGGATTGGAAATGGTCTAGGGGTATTGATGCACCTCCAACTACGTGGGGAGAGTTCAAAGATGCATTTATTGATCATTATCTTCCATTTGAGACTCGTCAGGCCCATGCAGATCAATTCTTAAATCTTTGTCAGGGTAATATGAGTGTAAGGGAGTATAGTCTTCGATTTAACTCCTTGTCTCGATATGATTCTAATGTGGTAGCTACTATGGATGACAGAGTTCATCACTATGTGGATAGATTGGAACCATACTTGGTTAGAGATTGTACCATTGCTGCTTTGAACAAGGACATGGATATAGCGAGGATACAAACTTTCGCTCAGAAAATGGAAGATCAGAGGCAAAGAAGAAGAACCCAGGAATCAGAAAAAGGATATTCTAAGCGGGCCATAGCTATAGGGCAGTTTATGGCATCTCAGGGAGGTTTTAGGCCTTTGTTCTCTCATAGATTGCCTAGCCCGTTATCTTCTTATCCTGCAATTAGTGCTCCACCGCAATTTCAAAGGTTCAGAGGTAATCAGTTCGGGCAAAGCAGTGAAAATCAGAGTTCACGAACAGTAGGGTATCAAGGGCAAGGGAGTATGAGTCAATTGAGACCTCCACGACACCCATGCCCCATATGTAGAAGATTTCACTTTGGCGAATGTCGGCTTGGAATGAACAATTGCTTTTGGTGCGGTAAGCCGGGGCATATGGCTAGAGATTGCCCATGCAGGACCACAGGTGGTATAACACGACCTACCGGATCAGCTGTTGCGTCATCATCGGAGTCTCCTTTGAGTAGGGGTACACAACCTATGGGTCACAGTAGAGGTGATAGAGGAGCAGCTGGTTCTAGTGGAGCTCAGAACCGTGTGTATGCCCTAGCAGATCGGCGGAATTTAGAGGCTTCTCCAGACGTGGTTACAGGTACGTTGTCCATCTTTGCATTTGATGTGTATGCCTTAATTGATCCTGGTTCTACATTATCGTATGCTACTCCTTTGGTTGCGGGAAGGTTCGGAAGAACACCTGAATTATTAGCCAAGCCATTTGAAGTATCAACGCCAGTGAGGGAATCTCTTATAGCTAGGAATGTTTATCGAAATTGTGTTGTGAATATTTATGGTCGTGATACGATGGCCGATCTTGTTGAGTTAGAAATGGTAGATTTTGATGTTATTATGGGCATGGATTGGTTAGCGTCTTGTTATGCTACAGTAGATTGTCGTTCTAAGAAGGTATATTTCCATTTCCCAAATGAGGCGGTCCTTGAATGGAAGGGTAATGTTGGCGCGCCGAGAGGTAGATTTATTTCTTACTTTAAGGCAAGAAAAATGATTTCCAAGGGGTACATATACCATTTGGTTAGAGTAAGGGATACAGAGGCAGAGCCGCCAACTTTTCAGACCGTTCCGGTTGTGAATGAATTTCCTAATGTATTTCCTGAAGAACTACCAGGTTTACCTCCTGAACGAGAAGTGGAGTTTGGTATTGATATTTTGCCAGACACACAGCCAATCTCAATTCCTCCTTATAGAATGGAACCAGCAGAGTTGCGAGAATTGAAAGAGCAACTGAAAGACTTGCTAGAGAAGGGATTCATCAGGCCTAGTATGTCCCCTTGAGGAGCACCAGTATTATTTGTGCGTAAGAAAAATGGTTCGCTGAGGATGTGTATTGACTATCGGCAATTGAATAAGGTGACTATCAAGAATAAATACCCTCTTCCCCGAATTGATGATTTATTTGACCAGTTGCAGGGTGCCCAGTGCTTTTCTAAGATTGACTTGAGATCAGGCTATCATCAAGTGAGAGTCAAGGATAAAGATATACCCAAGACAGCTTTCCGAACACGGTATGGTCATTATGAATTCCTGGTTATGTCATTCGGGCTGACAAATGCACCCGCAGTTTTTATGGATCTGATGAATAGGCTATTTAAGTCGTTTCTAGATGTGTTCGTGATAGTTTTCATAGATGATATTCTGGTCTACTCTAGATCAAAAGAGGATCATGTTAATCACTTAAGGCAGGCGTTGCAGATTCTTCGTGATCGTAAGCTGTATGCGAAGTTTTCTAAATGTGAGTTTTGGCTCAAGTCAGTGGCATTTTTGGGCCATATTGTATCCAGTGAAGGCATAAAAGTTGACACTCAGAGGATTGAGGCTGTGAAGAATTGGCCAAGACCCACGATGCCTTCGGAGATTTGTAGTTTCCTCGGGTTGGCAGGTTATTATAGAAGGTTTGTTGAAGGTTTTTCTTCTATTTATGCACCCTTGACTAAGTTGACGCATAAAGCCTCCAAGTTTCAATGGAATGATGCCTGTGAAAAGAGTTTCCAAGATCTGAAGAGCAAGTTGACTTCTACACCGATATTGGTACTTCCTGAAGGCACAGAAGGGTATGCAGTGTACTGTGATGCTTCGAGAATTGGCTTATGATGCGTATTAATGCAACATGGTAGAGTAATAGCCTATGGCTCTAGACAGTTGCGACCATATGAGAGGAATTATCCCACGCATGATCTTGAGCTAGCTGCAGTTGTATTTTCTTTGAAGATATGGCGCCACTACTTATATGGGATTCATGTTGACATATATACCGATCATAAGAGCCTGCAATATATCTTCAGTCAAAAAGATCTAAACTTGAGGCAGCGGAGATGGCTTGAATTGTTGAAAGATTACGATGTTGATATCTGGTATCATCCAGGGAAAGCGAATGTGGTAGCGGATGCACTGAGTCGTAAGTCTAAAATGGCATCTATAGAAAAGCAGGGGATGATTAAGGATCTTCACCAACTAGCTAATTTGGGAGTTCGACTTCTCGAAACTCCAGATGAAGAGGTTATTGTACGTAATGCAGCGGAATCTTCATTGATAGCTGAAGTGAAAGAGAAGAAGTATGCAGATCCAATTTTATTGCAGCTTAAGGAGGATGTGCAGAGTGGCACGACAAAGGCATTTGAGCTTACGCGAGAAGGAGTGCTTCAGTGTCAGAATCGTTTATGTGTACCTGATGTAGTTGAGCTAAGAAAGAGAATTATGACAGAAGCACACTGTTCAAGGTATTCCATCCATCCAGGGTCGACTAAGATGTATCAAGATTTGAAAGCAATATATTGGTGGAATGACATGAAGAAGAATATTGCCGAATTTGTAGCTGAATGTCCGAATTGTCAAAGAGTCAAAGTAGAACACCAAAAACCCGGTGGTTACATGCAATGTATAGATCTTCCAGTCTGGAAGTGGGACAAGATCAATATGGATTTCATCACAGGTTTGCCTCGTACATTTCGGAAGTTTGATTCCATATGGGTGATCATTGATAGGCTTACCAAATCCGCGCACTTCTTACCAGTTAAGACAACTTATACGGCGGAAGAGTATGCGAAGTTGTATATTAAGGAGATCGTTCGGTTACATGGAGTTCTAATTTCCATTATATCCGATCGAGGAGCCCAATTTACCGCAAATTTCTGGAAGTCTTTTCAAAGGAGTTTGGGGACACAAGTAAATCTAAGTACGACTTTTCATCCTCAAACGGACGGACAAGCGGAACGTACCATCCAGACACTTGAACATATGCTACGAGCATGTGTATTAGATTTCAAAGGCAACTGGGATGATCACCTACCTCTTATCGAGTTTGCCTACAATAATAGCTATCATTCAAGTATCAAAATGGCACCATATGAAGCATTGTATGGAAGAAAGTGTAGATCGCCAATAGGATGGTTTGAAGCAGGTGATGCGGTCTTGTTTGGACCGGATCTTGTTTATCAAGCAATGGAGAAGGTTAAAGTGATCCAACAACGGCTTGAAACAGCTCAAAGTCGACACAAATCTTATGCGGATGTTAGAAGAAGAGGACTTGTGTTTTCTATCGACGATTGGGTATTCTTGAAAGTATCACCAATGAAAAGAGTGATGAGGTTTGGCAAGAAAGGAAAGTTAAGTCCACGATACATAGGTCCGTACAAGATCATTCAAAGATTTGGACAAGTTGCTTATGAGTTAGAGCTACCTCAAGAGCTCTCAGCAGTTCATCCCATATTTCATTTTTCGATGGTTCACAAGTACATCGGATATCCATCTCACATCACTACTACGAAAGATGTACAAGTTACAGAAGATCTCACTTTTGAAGAAATGCCTATTGCTAATCTTGATCGCCAAATTAAAAAGATAAGGAATAAAGAGATAGCATCGGTAAAAGTACTTTGGAGGAATCAACAAGTTGAGGAGATCACATGGGAATCCGAGGAAGCGATGAAGATTAAGTACCCTTAACTATTCAACGATGAGGAGGAAGTTCATGAGACGGAAGAAGAACAATAATAAGTAAGTGTTTATTTTTATGCAAGTATGTTATGATGATGAATATGTTAATTGTAAGCTTGGACATGTATTAATTGAGTAACTATGCTAACATTCGAGGACGAATGTTCTTAAGGGGGGGAGAATGTAACACCCCATAAATTTTTTCGTACACTTATCGCGATTATATGGAGTCCTAAAGGCTTGCGTATGGGTTAAATTAAGTTTATGGTGTTCGAAAGTATCCCGTCAATAGTTGTATGTGTATTTATTGAAATAATCTTTCCAACGATATAAAGTTTTCCCAAAACAGAGGAGTATTTCATATAAGCGAGCACATTCGAAATTTCAAAACGGTGGCCGGGAAGCCTGTGAACAGTAAATCTGCAGGAAAATTACTGCAGCTAGGCAATTTTTTTTGGATCAACTTTAGACGATCATAACTCCTTGTACAAAAAGAACTGTGTGAGCTTCTATATATTGACGAAAATCTCCGAGAGTCTTCTTTCCGATGAAATTGGTTTCATCCAAATCCAATGTCTGAGTAAGGAGCTATACCCGTTTTACTACAGCCTATAAAAAAAAAACAGAATTTTGGGACAGATTTTTGGGTCAATTTTAAACGACCATAACTCCTTGTAAAGGAATAACTGGGTGGTATACTTTATATGAAAATGAAAGACCTTTGAATTATATTTCCAATGCAATTGGTTTCAACCAAATCCGATACCGGAGCAAAGAGTTATGATCGATTTACTTCAGCCTGTCAAAACTGTCCACTGGGGACAGATTCGGATTTATTTAAATTTTTAGGGAAAAATGGTCATTTTCTATTACCTCTTGGACGAAAATTGGTCTTTATAAACATACACTTAGCCCCATATATATCATATATCATCCAATTATTAAGAGAAGGTGAAACCCTAGCCTAATTTCAACTTCAAATATTTTGTGATTCAACCGTAGAAAATTCGAATTGGTTCCGTAGTTGTGTTCACCATCTCGAAAGCTTCGAGAAGCACCCCATGGTTATGTAAGGAGGATTCTAAATAAAAGAGTTCATTTTTAAGGTATGAATATTGTTTATTATTGATTCTTATCCATGAATAAGTATTGATAAAGGATTATGAGTATTGTCTTGATGTTGGAAGATAACTAGAAACATAGTTATGAATTATTTTGTATAAATTGTTAGTAGTAAATTATGGAAGTTGTTGTATTGGATTATGGAGGATTAATTGTGGTGATATATCATTATATTAGTGGTTATGTATGCCTAGTGATCATGTTGGTATTGGATGGTGATTAAGAGGGGAAATAAAGGCTAAGAGTGATGTTGAGGGATATTGCATGAAAATGCATGATATGTGAATGTAATAAGAGTATAAGAGGATGTATGTAGCACTCTTATTGATGAGTTAAAGGATTACTTCCTAGACATTATTTGGTGAAGTTAATACCTAAATGGTAAGGTTTGGTTGCTAATACTAGTTTTCCACAAATGACTTATTGTAGATAAGTGTTCGAAGAGTACGGAAAGTCAAGTTGGACTTGTATTGAAGTGGTTATATCAAGGTATGTAAGACATACTCTATCTAATCTTTGGCATGAATAATGACCCATGGCACTCTCCAGTAAGCTTCCAACATTGTCCTACGACACATGACACATAATAACATCATATGATCTTCGACACTACCAATTGAACTTGTTTTCACTTTTAAGATGTCCGGCTAGTCAAAAAAATGTCCATATACTATTGTTGACTCCGAAATGGTTTAATGAGGTATCCATGATTCTCTACTTCATTTTCATGATATTGATTACCTATTTACATATTTTTCCTATTGAGGTATCATGGTTTCAAGTTCCATAAGGTGTGACCACAAAGTAACCAATCTCAAAGATTAATTGAATTAAGAAATGGAATGTCTTTATTTTAAATTGATGATATGATGTATTGTATTAGTACCACTGATCAGTTGGCCATTGTATTATAAAGATTATGTATATATGCTATTCCAGGGGTGGTCCCTGATGTATTGTATTAGTACCACTGATCAGTTGGTCATTGTATGACATATGTTATGTATTGATAATGAATACGGGAAGTAATGATATGAAAGTAATGTGCAGGTATCCCATCATCTCTTTTAAGTGTGGTCTACTCATACTGTTTATTCACTGGTATCTGGGTTCTGTTGATCTTTTGTATCTCATCTTGATACTCACTGCCTTACATACTCAGTACATATTTTCGTACTGACGTCCCTCACGGGGGACCTGTATTCATGCCTGCAGGAACAGGTACTTCAGGTCGTACACCTCCGCAGTAAGAGCCAGGACATTCTGTTGATAGTGGTGAGCTCCAATTGTTTCGGGGCATCCCAAGTCGTTTCTATATGTATTTTTGGTATTTGTATAAAAGTCTTTTGTGGGCGGGAGTTTGTCCCGACCCTAACTCAGTTGTGTATCTATGTAGAGGCTTTTGTAGACATATTGTACAGTGATGATAGGCGAATTTACGCACCTATATCAATATATTTTGCCCATATTTTAGCCTAGTTTTGAGAACAAATTATATATTTCATGCACTTTTAGTCCTTTTTCCTGTAAATGAGCTAACGAACATGATTAGTAAAGTTTCAGGTATAAATGATGCATAATTCAGCATTTTATGGCTTACTTGACGCTAAAGAAAGCTCACGAAGGAAGGGAAGGGAGTTTACACGCCTAAGGACCAAAACTGCTGCATGGAAAATCTGTCCCGGGCTAAAACAGCATTTCTGAAGACTTTGGGGGACCAAAACTGCTGCATGGAAAATCTGTCCCGGGCTAAAACAGCAATTCTGAAGACTTTGGGGACTTACAGACACAAAGCTGGATTTTGACAATGATACATTAACCTAGTACAATTAGGTTATGTATTTCATTATTTTATTTGGATTATGATAATGTTACATTAACCTAGTACAATTGGGTTAAGTATTACATTAGCCTAGTAGGATTTGGTTAGATATTTTATTTATCTAGTGGGAGTAGGATATGGGTATTATAAATACCCTATCATGCTAGAGATTTTAAATAAGGAGGGAGGAAGGAGGGAGAACACAATACTTCCTTCCATCCCTCACATCTTCTCTCATCTTCTACTCCTCTATTATTCTACACTACAAACAATTCTACAACTCTTCTAATCTTTCCATCAATTCTATTTTCGTCTATTCTTCTATTCTTAAATTCTGCAACAAGAGAAACGTTACTCTGCAAGAAATCATACTTAACGCCTACCACTCTTGTGCTACACGAAATTGATCATTATTGTGGTATAATAACAATGACAATTGTGGTTTTCTTCGCATTCATGGGTAACTAAACTTCTCTGTTGGGGTTATGGAAGCCGAATGAGTTACTATCTATTGCTGTGAGTTTGTGAGTTCGAGGCACGTATATTGCTTATATCATTATTCTCTTCATCTTAATCTACATTCTTTGCGGTTGCAAACGCAAGAATACGCCAGTCTAACATTTAACTTGTTCGAGAGAAAAGTTATTTGTCTGGAAAAGAGATAATGTCAAGGTAGTAGGACACCCTTTCCTATTAAAAAGCTAGTGCCGTAACTGGACTAACCTCTTGGAGAATTCGTACCGTTAGATACGCTTTAAGCTCGAGAGAGTTAAAGTGAAATAGTCCTTGTTTAGGTCGAAAGACGCTTGGATTTACCATCGAATACAATTCTCTATAAGCAGTTGCATGTCAGAATTCTACACACTCATAGCCAATAGAGACGTATACCTCAGAAGGTGGACATAACCCCAACTTCTCAATTCTCATTGTTTACATCTCACTAAAACATTCTTTCTCTTTTTACTTTGCTATTGCCATTTTTAGATCTTATTTTGGTTACATTACTTGCACGACAAGACTCCCCCCTTTTTACGAGACTTGCACTAAAAGTCTAGTAATCTTTACTTACTTGTTGACCAAGCTATTCCCTGTGGGATCGATACCCAACCCAGTTGGGTTCTATATTTGCTAACGACCGCTTTACACTCCTACGAGAGCTGTAGATTGAGCGTTATCAAAAATTGGCGCCGTTGCCGGGGAATACAAGTGTCAATCAAGTTCGTGAAAATTACTAGACCCTTTGGTCAAAGATTCTCGTACTTTTACTTTTAGTTGTTGTTTTTGTTTTATTCAGGTTTGTTCTGTGCATCAATGGATGCACAACGTGAAATTGAAAGGATGGATGCTCAAGCGCATCAGCAGAATATTGATAACCCAGGGCGTGCAACAAATCTTGATGAGGAGGACCTGGGCGATGAGGAGCTACTAAACCCACGGCATACTGCTGAGATGGCGGCACCCATGCAGAGAAGAGATCGACAAGCTCGGTTTAGGTATGATCTCCAACCCATGCAACCAGCTTTCGACGATGATGATGATGATCTTGATGGTGCCGGAGCCACTGGAGCTATAATTCCACCACCATTAGCGCCCGGAGCCAAGTTCAACATCACAAGCACCATGATTCAGTTATTGCAACTCAAGGGATTATTTGGTGGGCTAGCAGGCGATGATCCGAATATGCATCTCATCAACTTTATTTCTACATGCAAGTCATTTGACAATCCTGGAGTTGGTCAGAATGCAATTCGGTTACGCTTATTTCCATTGTCTCTGTCTGGGGAGGCAACACTATGGTTGAATGGGATGACTCCTGATTCAATTACAAATTGGAGGCAATTGAGAGACGCTTACCTCGAAAGATTCTTTCCGCCTTCCAAAAGGGCACAATTGAGAGATGAAATCAGCAACTTTCGTCAGCTTCCCACTGAAGCTCTTCATGAAACATGGGAGAGGTTCAAGACAAAGCTAGCGAGGTGTCCAAACCATCATATGACTAATGTTCACCTAATGGAGATACTATACAGAGCCTTGAATTCAATAACTAAACCAGTGGTGGATAATGCGGCTGGAGGATCATTTATGGACCTCACCTTTGGTCAAGCAAGCAATATGCTAGATCGCATGACGAAACAAAGTAGAGCTTGGCATACCAGGGATTCTGAGGTAGCAAGCCCCACTTTATCTATAGGCATTACTGCAGACCAAAGAAGAAGACAAGAAGAACGTGATCAAGATATGGCGCACATGAAAACACAAATGGATCTTCTTACAAAGCATTTATTATCAGGGAAGACCGAAAAAGTGAAAGCTGTGGCGCTAAAAGGAAGAGACGAATCTGATTCAGAAGAAGAAGCCAACTACTTGAACAATCAGGGGGGTTTCCGAGGGAATGCCCAAGGAAACCAAGGTCGGAACTATTATGATAATTCTGGAAACAAGGACCAAGGTAGTTGGAGAAAAAACAATGAAAAGAGTGGTGTTTATGTTCCCCCTGGTAGACGTGATACCACCACATCTAATTCTGGAAGTATGGAAGACATGATGACTAAATTATTGAAAGGAGTGGAAGCAACGAGCGCGGGAGTTACTGAGGTAATTAATGATTTGTCCTCCATGAAACAACTAGTTGATTCTCATTCCACTTCAATCAAGCAAATAAAGCAGCAATTGAGCCAA
Organism: Capsicum pubescens; assembly: GCA_030864215.1. Taxonomy (NCBI): domain Eukaryota; kingdom Viridiplantae; phylum Streptophyta; class Magnoliopsida; order Solanales; family Solanaceae; genus Capsicum; species Capsicum pubescens. The sequence goes on from CM061538.1 coordinate 262,820,692, forward strand.
CTTTCAGCAGCACTCAATCAAAGAAAGGCTGGCACTTTACCTAGCGATACTGTGCAAAACCCAAGGAATGATGGGTTATGCATGGCCATCACTACCCAAAGTGGTAAGGTGCTGGAAACTTCAGAAAAAGGCAAGCAAGTGATTGACGAAGAAGTGGAAATTGATGACAAAGCGAAAGAGGAGGATGCCGCAGCAGCCTCACCTAACGTTCTTAACGACGTGCAGCCTGAAAAAGCTGGAAAACGGAAGCAAGAGGAGAAGAAAATTGTGGAGAGAACACTTCCATACCCACCACCACCTTTTCCCCAAAGATTGAAGAAGGTGGCGGATGATACAAAGTTCAGCAAATTTATGAATATGTTAAAGCAGCTGACCATTAATGTTCCATTAGTGGAGGCACTTGAAAAAATGCCTGGGTATGCGAAATTTATGAAAGATCTTTTGACTAAGAAGAAGGCAGCAAGTTATGAGCTGAAGGATGATGTGCATCATTGTAGTGCAATTGCTACCCGATCGATAGTTCAGAAGAAGGCCGACCCCGGAGCTTTCACTATTCCTTGCACCGTCGGATCTTTGAACTTTGCCAAAGCATTATGTGACCTAGGAGCCAGCATCAACTTGATGCCATTATCGATCTACAAGAAGTTGGGGTTAAGAGATCCTACACCAACTAATATGAGGCTTGTTATGGCGGATAGGTCGGTAAAACGACCGGTTGGTATTCTATGCGATGTCTTGGTAAAGGTTTCTTCATTTATCTTTCCAGCAGACTTTGTCATCTTGGATTGTGAAGCAGATTCAGAGGTTCCCATAATCTTGGGACGCCCTTTCCTTGCTACAGGAAGTGTGCTCATTGATTTGAGAGCTAATGAGCTTTCATTCCGAATAAATGATGAAGTGGTTCGCTTTGATGTTTGCAAATCAATGAAGCAACCCAAAAATCCGAGTGTATTTTCTGTGGCTGATGTTGTCTTTGATGATGAGAAAGAACGACTTGAAGAAGAGCAAATTCTTGATGATCCTTTGAAGGTTTTGCTCATGAAAGGAGAGAATGAGGATGCTGAAATTTCTGAAGAAGCTATTTGTGCTCTATCGGGATTAGGAACATATCGCTATACTCCCAAGAAGCTGGATCTTGATCTCAAGAATCGGCCTACACCACCAGCTAAGCCATCTATTGAAGAGCCACCCACGTTAGAATCGAAAGAGCTCCCCGATTATCTAAGGTATGTGTTCTTGGAAAGTATAAATATACTTCCGGTGAGTGCGGATGATTTAAGTAAACAGCACGTAGAGGCTCTCATCTCTGCTCTGAAGAGATACATGAGAGCTATGGGTTGGACTATTGATGATATAATTGGTGACCCTCCGGGGAGACGTATGAGTCTTCTCAAAGAAGATTGCATGCCTACAAGTAAGCCTCATTGTCGTCTAAATCCATTCAGAAAACGACCAACCATTTACCTCGACAAAGTCTGAGTACTCGAGGTAACCATGTCGTGCCACGACAATAAATAAGGCGCTAGATGGGAGGCAACCCATCGTTTATCGTTTTTCATTTATCGTTTATCGCTTTCTTTCATTCTAGTACTTGATTTGTTTTTAATTAATGAAAATCCAAAAATAAGAGTCGTGCCACGACCAAAACTAAGGCGCTTGGTGGGAGACAACCCATCGTACTAATCGTTTTCATTTGTTTGAGTGAATATAGGTGCAAGAAGAAGTCAACGAGGAGATTGATTTCAATTGACGATTTGGACGCATTGTATGGTAAAGTTGGTAAGTTAGGAAGGGTGATGCATAAGGCTATGGATTGAGCCTTTCTCACGCCAAAATAGGCTTCGAGGAAGGCTAGGCCTAGGTAAAACTAGGCCAAGAACGATGTACAACCTATACTATAGCCTAAGGTCTCGGAAACTAGTGTGCTATACACTATGCGCCGCCTATTCCTAGGTATGCTTTTGACTATGCGCCGCCTATGCTATGGCATTTGGTCTCAGTATCTCATATGCCATAGACTATGCGGTGCATATGTCCCATTATGCCATAGACAATGCGCCGCATAGTGTATGGCATTCTTAAATAAATGCATGGCATATGCTATGGCATACTTAAATAAATGCTTGGCATATGCTATGGCATTCTGCTCAACTAGGCAAAGCATTAGGCACCACCTATGGTCACTTTTGGTCTCCAAATCCGATTTTAATGGGCCAAAACTCGACCCAACCTTTTCTTATAAATATGAGACTTAGTCTTGAACCAAAAACACATTGGAAACCTAGCTTATGCACCACCTATAGTCTCCAAAACCTATCAAAAAGTTTCCTTTTGCTCTTTTTCATCACAAGAACATCATCCAAAGGCTTCAACCAAGTAAGTACTACTTTGTTCTTCATTTATATTTTGTAAGTACTACTTTACTACACCTATTATGAATTGCTAAATCTTGAAAAAGTATTGGTGATGTGAACGTGTTTGAATTGTTGATACAAAACCAAGTGAGTGAACATGTACGTTAGGATGCTCTTAACTTATGTCCGACTTGAATTTGATTTTGATGCATTGTTATACTACTTGCAGAATTGCTATAGTAATGAACATTGCATATTCTTGTCACTTGAATACTTACATGTTAGAATATCCCGTTCATCGGAATAAGACTTATAACTGCCTACCGACATAGGAGGTTGAGTTTATTGATAGAAACGATACCATGATGTAATCCCTATGTAGTAGTCTTGTTATACCTAACATGAAAGTATTGCAAAGGTTGCAAGAAGTGATATATCTCTGATTTTCTCGTTGGAATATAGCTCCTAAAACGCATGTCGATGAAGTCTAAGTAATCGACCACTTTCACTTCACTAATTTGTAGCAACAAACTAAGTGTGGGGTGGTACCCCTACTGCTTGTGTATAGATTGTATCCATTGGGATTGTGCTACCATTAACACTATTTCAAGTCTCAGGTACAATGGCACCCAAAGCAAGACAAGGCAAAGAAAAGGCTACCACTTCCCAAAAGAGCAAGAAAAGAGGCCGCAAGGAGCAAGGAGAACCCTCCTCGCTGCAAATACCTCGACTCACGCTTGGAATTAAGTGGGATACTTATGAGGAACTTCTAAGGATGACGACTCTGATGATGATTCCAATGCAAGGGGTATGACCCCAGACATAGAGGATGAGTCCGACTAACCAGGTTCTTCTTATTTATTTTCCACTGAGGACAGTGTACCGACTAAGTGTGGGGTGGTGGTATTGCATGCTATACTTCTCTACCCGCATCTATGTTTGTTTGCTTTTTGTTTCATTTTTTAGTTAAAAATTTTTTAGTAGTTAATATTTTTTTTAACTTAGCTTCGCATGAGATTATTCGAATAGGCAGCATGAGATTATAACAAGAGTATGTGCTACAATTGTGACCATTGAGACGTTTAGGCTCTAGTTGTGACTCAATATGTGATATTGTGTGATTCAATTCCTTCACTTGTTGGGTCGAGAGTCTATATTACTTCCAAGTAAGTCGACCATGTGCCTTGTGTGGGTGAGATAATCGTATATTCTATGATTGTGGCTGATGCTAGAACTTGCCTGGTATGTATGCAAAGCGAAAATAAGGAGTGTAAGTTTAGGAGGTGATTTAGGCATTTCTTTGACAACTTATATTTATTTACCTTCAGTTTTACCTACCCATGGACATCATCCTAGTTAACCCCTTTTGAGCCTTTAGCCTATTTCTTTGACAACCTTGTATGTAAGCCTAATCCATTTTGTTCAAGACCGTAATTTGATCCAAATTCCTAAGTGCTTTAAAGTGAAAAAGTCATGTGACAACATAAGAGGAAATTGGGTAAGTATGATGCTTTAAATTGTAAGGGTGCTTGAATGTGTTATGATAAAGATAGTGCTATCATAAGAGGTATGTTATGAAAAGAAAAAGGAAAAGAAAGCTGAAAAGTGAGTTATGTTTAAAATTGAAAAACAAAAGAGGAGAACAAGGGTGGTATAACAAAAGAAAGAAGAAAGGTTGAAAGAAAAAAATGTTAAAAGAAAAAAAAGTGTCAATGATACAAAGTGATGTATTAAAGCGCTTAGGAACTTAGTCACTATTCCTGGCCAAAATAGTCCTACCCGTCCCTTAGCCTACATTACAACCATCAAAAGACCTACTTGATCCTAAGCTTAGCATTCTGACATTTAGTAGAGTATTACATTAAGGGCAAGCCTATGGTCATCAGTTGCTTCATATGAATTCTTTGTGAGAGCGAGAGCAAGGATATTTTGATACCCATGTTTGAAAAATATGCTATACTTGTGAGTGATTATGGGTAATATATTGTGAGACACACATGGTTGATGAGTTTTGGGTAGTTATATATGATTCCTTGTACCTTAACGTTTGTATGCGAGTTGATCACCATCACGAGTCTATACTTGAGGTTAAAATTGTTTCTACTTATAATCGGAAAGCTACTCTTTGTTGATAATTGTTGTGCTTGTCTTGACGAATATTTTGTGTTGTTGCTGTAAAACCCTAAGTTGACGTTTAGAAGGACATGATAGTTTGTTCGAGGACGAACAAAGCTCTAAGTGTGGGGTGTTGATGATAGGCGAATTTACGCACCTATATCAATATATTTTGCCCATATTTTAGCCTAGTTTTGAAAACAAATTATATATTTCATGCACTTTTAGTCCTTTTTCCTGTAAATGAGCTAACGAACATGATTAGTAAAGTTTCAGGTATAAATGATGCATAATTCAGCATTTTATGGCTTACTTGACGCTAAAGAAAGCTCACGAAGGAAGGGAAGGGAGTTTACACGCCTAAGGACCAAAACTGCTGCATGGAAAATCTGTCCCGGGCTAAAACAGCATTTCTGAAGACTTTGGGGGACCAAAACTGCTGCATGGAAAATCTGTCCCGGGCTAAAACAGCAATTCTGAAGACTTTGGGGACTTACAGACACAAAGCTGGATTTTGACAATGATACATTAACCTAGTACAATTAGGTTATGTATTTCATTATTTTATTTGGATTATGATAATGTTACATTAACCTAGTACAATTGGGTTAAGTATTACATTAGCCTAGTAGGATTTGGTTAGATATTTTATTTATCTAGTGGGAGTAGGATATGGGTATTATAAATACCCTATCATGCTAGTGATTTTAAATAAGGAGGGAGGAAGGAGGGAGAACACAATACTTCCTTCCATCCCTCACATCTTCTCTCATCTTCTACTCCTCTATTATTCTACACTACAAACAATTCTACAACTCTTCTAATCTTTCCATCAATTCTATTTTCGTCTATTCTTCTATTCTTAAATTCTGCAACAAGAGAAACGTTACTCTGCAAGAAATCATACTTAACGCCTACCACTCTTGTGCTACACGAAATTGATCATTATTGTGGTATAATAACAATGACAATTGTGGTTTTCTTCGCATTCATGGGTAACTAAACTTCTCTGTTGGGGTTATGGAAGCCGAATGAGTTACTATCTATTGCTGTGAGTTTGTGAGTTCGAGGCACGTATATTGCTTATATCATTATTCTCTTCATCTTAATCTACATTCTTTGCGGTTGCAAACGCAAGAATACGCCAGTCTAACATTTAACTTGTTCGAGAGAAAAGTTATTTGTCTGGAAAAGAGATAATGTCAAGGTAGTAGGACACCCTTTCCTATTAAAAAGCTAGTGCCGTAACTGGACTAACCTCTTGGAGAATTCGTACCGTTAGATACGCTTTAAGCTCGAGAGAGTTAAAGTGAAATAGTCCTTGTTTAGGTCGAAAGACGCTTGGATTTACCATCGAATACAATTCTCTATAAGCAGTTGCATGTCAGAATTCTACACACTCATAGCCAATAGAGACGTATACCTCAGAAGGTGGACATAACCCCAACTTCTCAATTCTCATTGTTTACATCTCACTAAAACATTCTTTCTCTTTTTACTTTGCTATTGCCATTTTTAGATCTTATTTTGGTTACATTACTTGCACGACAAGACTCCCCCCTTTTTACGAGACTTGCACTAAAAGTCTAGTAATCTTTACTTACTTGTTGACCAAGCTATTCCCTGTGGGATCGATACCCAACCCAGTTGGGTTCTATATTTTCTAACGACCGCTTTACACTCCTACGAGAGCTGTAGATTGAGCGTTATCATACAGCCATAGGAGTGTTTGGTTGATAGACGTGATGGCTCTGACGGCCAATTATGATTTATATATATATATATATATATGTGTGTGTCTGCTGGGCTGATACAGGTACTGTTTTCTTCTATTTACAACGAAGTGCTGCCCAAATTTCTAATTTTCATAAGTAATGTAAATGTGAAAGTATAAGTTATGAACAGGTTCTCCCGGGCCTCCTCGGCTACGGGTGCCAGTCCGCTCCAATGGAATTTGGGGCGTGACATAATCCATTTCTTTTCCCTTTATAAACTACTAATATCACACCTCTAAACTTAAGCCATGAGAATTAAAATCATACTTAAATGACTCAACACCATCTATACATAACTCCTCAACTTAGCTATTAAGAACTCCATGTACTATATAACTAGCCTTTTTTTACTTAACAACTCAAGGGTACTATTAACCACGCACTACACTTAATAAGCTTTGAAATATAATGTAGTCCCATATCACCTTGGGCACACCTCTACATCATACGTACAACATCATGCTAAATTTCAAATCAACAAACTTAAATTCTTACAGGCACTGTTCAAGTCTACTAGATCACCTTCATATAACTAGCATCGTCAACCAATCAATCATTATTTCCACCTTGATAGTCATTTATTATTCCAACTTAGTGTCTAGTTCTAGGCATGATTAATAACCCAACTTCACATACTATTCTCACTTGGAAGCTATAAAATAAAACATCAAGAAACACTAGTCCACTAGAACTTCATAACAACAATAATCTGTCATAATCATATAATATATCTTATTAAAATGCGTTAGCACATCCTCCTTCTACACATTTGACTATTTATCCATCTATAAACCTAAATTAATTGCATATCTCTATAAGTTACAATAAAACTCCTTTTTGCAACCTCAAGGAAAGCTTAAATTAACAATACTCAACCACCCAATACTTTCATTAGTAACCTATACTTTTATAACAAAATAAATACCATCAATAACTTTTTTCCTACTTATAACAAGCAATAATTCACCTTAACTAATTGCTCTTTCTCTACCTTCCACTAAACTAACACACCAGGACATATCACCTCAACACAAACTCGATAATATGCATAAGTTCATCTATATACTTTCTATCAATCTTCATTCCCACTTTCTTGTCACATCCTACAATTCCAACTATAAGAAGATTCTACTACTTATAAATCGTAATACTCTAGGTTACAACATCCCTCGAATGCAAACTCTATTTAACAATCTAGGTTCATACTATCTCCTCTCATGGGAACTATCTGCATTGAAGGTTTAACAAGGAATCTGAATACATAACATATTCTATCTTAACTGCACAACTCATAAGGATGCGGACATACCTTTCAACTTGAGGAACTTATAACACACTAACGACCTCTTCTCAAGCCCATGGTGACTTTTGAAGTTTCTGATAGTAAATCTAAGAGCATCATCTTGGAAGGAATTGGAACTTACTAATCATGTTATCTTAAGAATAAGTCACAGATGGAGAATTATGGAGTTACGCACGAACCAAGAGGAGTTTCTGAGAGAATAACTTTACGGCACGACCTAGAGTATGAAAGAAAGAAAACATTTCTTAAATTCCCTATAGCTCTTGAAGAAAAGTACATACGTCTCTGTACCATTCTGCAAGACTCTACTAGAAACGGCTTCAAAGATATCTTAGGACACTTGATGAAATTATACCAAGTTTGTAATGCCTCGAGATTACCCCTGGACATCACACGGTGCTTAGGACCACAAGTGATCCCAAGCTAACCCATGAACTAGCATACTGTTAAGCAACTTATTTAAATATGTATAAAATAACTGAGTTTACTGTGCGGAAACATAATCATAATGAAATTTGGAAAAATACAACACTGATACAATTTTATATTCTAATAAAACTGAAGAGAGGAACTGAAATTTATAGAACTGACTCTGACTAACATCTATGAAGCCTCTACTATACTGACTATAGATAGCTGGGACGCGACTCCAACTACCACTAATTAATACATATGAGTAAGAAAGTAAAGTACATGAATAACTTCTAACTAAAGTCCCTGAAGTAGGAGGACTCATCACCTGCTTGCGAGAATATGCAACTGTTTAATCATGATATAGGGACTACAACTGATCGGGTACCTACATTATTAAAAAATGTAGCACGTAGACATATATGTGAATCAGTACTTTTAGAATGTGCTGCGCATATGGGGGTGAATACATAAGTAAAACAATAATGCACTATTCATACAAACTGTCAAAAATCTGCATGCTAAGTGTAAGTGACTCACCTTGGCTTGAGTAATCAAAACCGTCAAATCATAAATCATGAGAAGTAAAGCATAAAGGTAATTCTGTGAGCCACCACACTTAGTGCTACAAAACTGTAGTATTATGTTGTGTTTAAATCATACTGGCTAAGTGTAAAAAAGGACTCACCTTTTTCATATGAAAACTAAAAGCTGAAATCTGATAACTAAAGTCTTATGTAAGACAATATCTGAGTAAATTTATGATCCTTTGCACTTAGTTTCTAAAAATTATTTTGTTATTCTTTTTCTGTTAAGGAGGTTCTTCTAACCGACATAAACCATGTGAGCTATCATGGAGTCCAATGTCTTGTTCCCCTAAGGGAAAAACCACATGTTGGGGAGAGGTGTCATACTCTTGCCAAGGAGTATAACCTGAGCCGAGTGATCACAATCTGCATCTGCATCCATATAAATGGGGATAATCTGAATCTATACCTACGTTGGCTCGTAGTTCTGGGGCATGATACCTTGGAATCATACCCAACTCGGTCCTAAATACTACTCCCTTTAATCTGTATGCTCATTCTATAGGAAATACACCTTAAAACTAGCATAAGGGTTTATAATGAAAACCAGTTATGCATCTATTTCTTTTAGATTAATCAAATCTAACTGTGTGGATTTCATATCTTAGCTAAAGAGCAAAAGATCAAATTTGCTTAAAATTTGAATACATACTTTTCAAACAATTCTTAAACATCATCTTTCTTGAAATATCAAGACTAGAACTTAGGGCTTGAAAACACTTTCTTGAAACTCATGTCAAATCATCACAATTCATGTTCAATAATGAAAATCATGAACTGCTTTAATAATTCTAGTCAAGGTAATGAAATTCAATGTTCAATATACAAAATCAAGTCACACGCATAAGTATGTGAAAATAGTTATTTAATTCAACACTTAAATCACTTGTAACTTCATAAGGATCAAACAATGATATTTGGGTATGAAACCTAATCTGTAAATCATGTAAATTCATTTAAATTCAACTTTAAAATAGTTTTGGGCATAAAGATGAAAAGAGTATCCTTGTTCATAACCCCACATACCTTAATAATGAAGAAATTATAAAAAGATTGAATCTTCAAGCTTGATTGTGCAAACCCTTGTTGCTCTTCTCCTCTTGTTTATTAGATGATGAACTAATGATGTTGATAGGGTTAAAATATATTTAGGGACTATTAATCTCATGTAGTTATGTTTAGGGACGTTTATCAAGTGTCAAATGACTTAGTTGCCCTCAAAATAACTCAAAAATGGAGTGCCTACGTTGTTTGGCCATTGGGTTTGTGACGCACAACCCGTGGAAAATCATAAGGTTTGCATCGCAAAACCTATGGCAAACCTTAAGGTTTGTGAATCACAACCTATGGAAACCCTTTCCAGTGGACGTTTGCGATTGTTAGGCGGCGCACACCCCTTTGCAAAGCCATAACTTTTTGCTCGGGTATCGAATTAAGGCAAAATTGGTATCGTTGGAAAGCTAATTCGATTATATACAAATTTGTGGGTCTTAATCTGACTAATTCCACATATAAATGAATTTATACCCATTAAATAATGACCCTTGTGAAATCAAACACTAAAAATTGGCCGAATCAAAGGCTCTTAGCTCACTTTGCTCTAAGTGACACTTGTGAACATCTTTCCAACCTCATAATATTTCTTCACACTAGGTTAATGATCATGAAACATGGATTCAAGTATGAATCACGAGACTAGATTTTACACTCATAGGAACGAAGGTCTGATTCCTAGCTTAGAAGCGTACGAGTATTACAATAATGGTACATCTCGTCTAATAAGACGGAGACATAATACCATTGGAGAACTACTCTCTAGTAGAATTATCACTGTTGACTATGTAAAGTCAAAGGATAATATATCAAATCCACTCACAAAAGGCCTATCTAGAGAGAGAGAGTTAAGTGATTATCAAAGGGAATAGATTTACGGCCTAGGACAAGTCATCATGGAGGCAACTCTACCTAGCAGACTGGAGATTCCAAGAGTTAGGTTTAAGAAGATCAAACAAAGTTGTGACTAACGGTTCAACATTGTCAATGTACTCAACCCATTCTCATGATGAAGAAAATGTTTAGAAAACAAGGATAAGGATTATGGTTTAAAGTTTTTAATAGTTTCTAAGTTTGGCAGGTTTGAGCAAATAGTTTGATCTATAGGATTAAATGTTTAGGAATTACCTATGTAAGGGTGAAGTGAAAGTCGCTTCAAGGAGAATGTTAGGAAAGGTATATTCTCTATGATCTCATAAAATCGGGACGTGTTCATGGATGAAACAAACAAAATCATGAGAACCATAAATGATAAAAGGCCGAATGTGTGACTTGTGTTGTCTAGGCGTACATTAAAGTTCAATGGTTCAAAGATATCGGTTCAACCAATTGACCGAGTGAATTCGATGCATGTTCACTATGGAAAGTTAAAAGGGAAACCTACTTATCCAGATGTAATTAGTCTTTGCTTGTTGATCACACACTTATCCGTAAATATTTTGTTAAAATAGTCATTCCCCATTCATGTGAGGGATTGTTGGGTTTTTGAGAGGTGTGAATGTAAAATGAATAGGTGTTTTTTTCATAAAAGACACCAAGAGAAAGGATGCAATTTGAACATGCACCTTTTTGAATTGAATGGTTATGACCTTTCCAATGGGTTGTGACTTTTTTAAAGAGTTGCACCTTTACGAAGGGGTGCACCTTTCTGAACCATTGCTTCTTTTCATGAAGCAACACCTTGATGTCTATAACTACCTGAATTTTTTCTCAGGTAAAGTCAATTTTTTTTAGTGAAAAAACAATCTTCTTCTTCTTTTTAAAACTCTTGTGTGATCATCTAATCGTTGAGTGTGTTCAAAGTTTCAGAAAATTTGAGGTACCGCTATTTTCAGAAAGAGAATCATTTTATTCTGTGAGAAAAGATTCCATAACCTCGGGTATTTGAGAGGAATAAATTCCTAAAGGACACACTGTGCATTCGAGGGACTTGATTCTACAATTTTCTGCTTCATCATCTTTCTTAAAGTTGATAAAAATTTCATTTTGATAGTTCATTTGATTATTCATTTGGACTTGTGTTTGAAGTTGTTGTAACTTCATTGTAGTTTTTGAACTAGTATTGAAGTTTGGGTTGAAACATACAAATTTTTGTACCCGAAATAACAATATATACACATATTTTTTCTAAATTCTAAAAGTGAAATTGGTCATATCATTTTGAAGAGATTTTTTTTAAGTATAACAAGTTTGAATTAGAAAAAGAAAAAGGAAAAAACTACAAGAAGTAGCATACTTATGACTTAAATTATGAAAAATAGAAACACTTTAATGAAATTATATTGTGTAGCAAACATAACATTATTTTAAGAATGGTCCCCCCACTTAATGCATTTGAGAAGTTACCATATATAAAGTTCCCTTTTTCATGCCGCTTCTCTTTCTCTTTCCTTTTAACTTATTTTTAGTTTACATTTTATTGTTTGAAATCTCTTAGATTCCTCTTTCAATTTTTTTTCCTTTCCCATAAATTACTCTAATGTAAATTTGTAGATTCCTTTTCCAAATCAAACTCAATTATGATGATTATTATCTTCATGATATTCAAAATTTCAAAATATCACTCTCTTATATCTCTAACTTTTTTTCTTGCTACTTTTTCATTTTTTTTATAGTTTTATTTTTTTATTTTAATTTATTTTTCTTTCCACTTTATTTTCTCTCTTCTACTTCTCTTCTTTTTTTTCCTTTTTCATTTTTTCTTTATTTTTTTCTTTTTTCGTTTTCTTATTTTTTCCTTTCTCATATTTTTTTTCGTTTTCTTCCTTTTTTCAAATTTATTTTTCGTTTTTGTCTTTTTATTTTTTTTTATTTTTTATTTTTTTACTCTTCTATCTCTATTTTTTATTTTTGAAAGACAAATATCTATATCATATATACATATTCAAAAAATATACAAAATAAATAGACAAATCTGCATATGTATTTACGGTAAAAAATATACATATATATCTGCATATGTATTTGCACAAATACATATTTGACTCACATGTATATACAAACATATAGGATATGTATCATGTATTTTTTGATTACCTATATGTATATGTATATAGTTGTCCTTTTTGTTATAGAGATTTTGTGTCTTATATATTTATATATACATATGAGTAAGATATGTATTTTCGTAAATACATATGCAGATGCATATGTATGTTTTGTACTGTAAATACATATCCAGTTCTGTATGGCTATGTATTTTGTATATTTTTTTGAACATGTGATATACATATTTGTCTTTTCAAAATAAAAGTTAGAGACAAAAGAGTAAAAAAAATGAAAAAAAAATAGAAAAAGAAAACAAAAAAAGAGAAGTGGAAAAGAAAAACAATTGAGTCTGAGCAGCTTGAAAAATCAATTTTGATCACTATATTGTTCAATCAGTTCAATTTACTGTTGCATTACTTTTTTTTTGAAATTTGTTTACAAAATATTCAAAAATAATTTAACAAAATAAATTATTAAATTGTACAACGCAACGGAAAATTGATTTTGATCACTCTAACGAAAAATCGTTAATGGCTCAAAATAAAAAATTCAGAACGAAAATTTTTTGATCGATTTCAAACAACTGATGAAATTCATATAAGAAAACGATATTACGATTAAATACCTTCAACAAAAGTAATGGTTTAATTTGAATTTTCGAAGATATTGAACAGAAGAAGTTTCAGTTGAATTTGATTTTATTTTATTTTTGGATGAAAACGATAATGTGAAACTGAAATTTGAATTTTGATTTCAGTTGGTAATAAATAACGGAAATCATGTTAATTAAGAGGTTTTAATGGAAAAAAAATCTCCACATTTAATTCATGACTAATTATATCATATTTAACTCAACTGATTTGAGTTAAGTATGGGCAGTAAAATAATTTGCATATGTATTTTTATAGCAACAGTTTGTTCAAATACAAAATACAAGTTGCTAGTCAAGTAATTATGAAAGTGTTGCAATGAATTTCATAATTATGATTTTAAGTATGCTATTTATGAGTTTTACCCTTAGAAAAAAGTGAAAATAAGTTGAGACTTGTTTTCACTTTTTCAAATAGAACTTCAAATTGTATTTGGAGTTTTAATGGCCAAACATCGTTTTATTTTATTAAATTAAAAGTTTTTTTAGAAAAAAAGTAAATATTTCTTATGACCAAATGGGATTATATGTTGGTGAGAGTATTGGTTAAATGAGATATAAATAGTTTACAGATTGAAAAAGTCATAATATGAACTTTAAGTTTTATTTATATATGAAATAAATGGTTGGTAAATACAATTAGTTTAAAGATTGAAAAAGTCATAATATGAACTTTAAATTTTATTTCTATATGAAATAAATGGTTGGTAATATAAATGGTAGGGTTCTTTTTAGAAAATATAAACTTCTGGGTTAATTTTTTAGTTTGAAAAATCTCAAATCATAATTTGAAATTCCCAAATCATGTTTCTTGGAAAATTCGAGATTTCATGTCATGAGATGAAATCGCACGACCAAATGCTGATTTTATCTCATGATTTCATCATAGACATGAAATCGCATATCCAAACTCCCATTTAATAAATTCTTGAAATTTTTTAGCTCTATAATAGTTTCTTAGTTTTGTAAAACTATCTTTACTTAAAAAGGAGTAAAATTGAAAGAACATAATTAATGTTTTCTTGATTATCTAGAAGTCAATTATTTAGGAAAAAATTGAAAAGACTAAACAATCACTTATTTAGAAATAAAGGTAAAGCATAAGAATATTTTTGGTATTCTAATAATGTTCGTGCTTTACTGCTACTGTATTTGTATCTAAAGGTTTCATGTACATGTTTGATGCTTCTCCATCTTGGACAAATTCGTAGTATTAGAAGTCATATGGATCGTGTCATAATTGCATCTATCTATATCTAATAACAGAGGCAAAAGTACCATGTGTCAATACCAGAAAAATTTTATTTTAAAAATAAAGATAAAAGAATAATTAAAAAAAACTATGTATATCTACACATTAACTATCTCTATGGCTCTATATGAATTGCAGATTGAACAGTTACATGTTTTTAACAAATCATATTTTGAAAAAATAAAAAGAAATTAAAAAATTCTAAAAAGTAAATCTAATTAAACTAATGTAGTTCAGTTTAAATCTAAAAACGTGCAGACCATAATCCAAGGAGTGTAGGACTCTATTTATTTGAAAGTTATTATTTTGTAATTAACTGTATATATTTAAATGAATAAATATTTTAAATTAGCTTTTAAAATTTAAAAATAAATAATTACTGTATTTGAATTCAAAACAGTTACAACTTCTTCACTTAATCTAAAATATTTCAAATAAAAAGTAGTTATCCTATATATATATATATATCTGCGCAGCAGCATAAAATTAAACTCGGTACATAGTTTTTCCATTTACCCCTCTTCTCCGTAAGAGACCCTTCCACAATGGGAGTTGCTGTGAAATCTATTGTAAGATTGGAGAATTTTGATGTAGAGACAATTCGACTGTCATGATCTTGACATGCAGATGATGAAAATATAATAGGTATGCAAATTATGAATGTCTCTAAATAATGAGTTTTCACTTTAAGTGTTGCCACATAGATTTGACACTATTTTTTAGTTACTTTATTTAGTGTTCTCATGTCTTGGCTTCATATATAATGGTGAACATAGTGTTACACAGAACAAACAAATGCCTTAAAAAAAGTTCATTAGTTAGAATCTTTATTTAAATGTTATTGATTTTCTTTGAATCTTATACGGGTTTTAATCTTACGAAAAGTGGGCTTCTATTATCCCGAAGTTTGATCATAACTTGATTTTACTAACTATTTAGACAATTTTTTTTATATCTTACAGTATATAAAAATAATGAGATGCATATGTGAATAATTACATTGAAGATTCAATGTACAATGGGCATGATAGATTCATAGCAGATTATAATCTTAGTGGATTTGAAATGAGTCAATTATATATGAATATAATCAATGTTTGGTATTTAGAATTGATCCTCTTTTACTTTTGTCACATAATTAAAAGTTTGCAACTCTCTATGTTGCTCATTAAAATTATAGACTTTAGTGACTCTTTGCGGCTTTTTGCAAACGTAATTAACACTTAACATTGAAGCAAATAAATTGAATACAAAATTATAAATAAGATATATGACTAATAAATAACCTAATCTTCAGTTTTTTATTTATTTTCTTGCAGAATTTGAAATATATGACTAATATTATTTACTACAAATATGAATGTAATAGTGAAAACGTCTTTCTCATTAATAAGATGGATAAATTTTTTTGTTATTGTGTATAAGATGTTATTAATTTTACATATAAAATAAAAAAATTGGTATTACTGTCTTTAAAAGATCATTTTTTTGTGAATTTTTTCTCTAAAACTTTTCGCGCATCGCGCGGGTACGAATACTAGTAATTCATAAAAGAGAGATTTCATAGCATTTTGAAGCTTATGGAGATTCTAAAAAGTTAGGTTTAATAGCATCATGAAAATTATGGGATAACTTTTAAATGTTCTTGTTGTGGAGCATAACTTAACATTGAAAAGAATCAAGCCACTATGTGTAAACAAAGCAAGAAAAATTATCTCCTTTTATTGGAAAAATTAGAACAAGGTTCATCTCAAAGATCAAGAAAGTTTTTATCATTATAGCAAATTTAAATTTTCAAGTTGGAAATTCATAATATTCATAGGGTTCATGATAAAAAATTTAATAGTTTAATCAATTTTTCCAAGCTTCATGAAATTCATTGATTACATAACTTCATAAAGGCATAAGATTTATAATTTCTTGAGTTCATGATTACGAGTTTACATACATCACATGGATTAAGAAAATCATAGAGTAGAAAGTTTACTCATGTAAATTTCATAAAGTTCTATTGAAAAATTCGATTAAATATCAAGATTTTTGAGAATTTCTCTAACCCTAATTCATCATGAAAGTGGTTTGAACTGAGAAAGAATGGAATTCATAAAAATTCGTTGGGATAGTAGTGTTACGTACCTTGAAGAAGAAGAATACAAAAATCGTGAAAATAGAGAATTGAGAAAGGATCATGCTCTGAAATTAAATGATTTCTCTCTTTGAAATTTTGAGGAAAGAGGGAGGAGAGGATCATGCTCCAATGCAGGTACCGGACACCGGATGGGAGACCAAAAAAAAAGTACACTTAAGCATAAATTAAAGTGTGTAATATTTTTCTCGGCTCTTCCTTTCTGTGAACTAAACATATATATGTATAATAGCTCACTTTACAAAGTAGAGAAATATAATTAGGACTAATAAATGAATAGATTCATGTTAAAATCCTTCTGACCATGTGTGTTGGTCACTCTCCCTAAAAAGATGTCACGCTGTATCCACGTCACATAAATCAATGATATGTCATGATATCTTCATTAATTAATTTGTTGAATTATTAATCAATAATATTAAACAAAAAATAATATAATAAATTAAAAATCTATTTTTTAAAATAAAATTCATCTCCATCATTATTTAAAAATGATAACTAACAATTTATATCATATTGATATAATTTAATCAATTTATAATATAAATCAGAATTTATATATTATAAAATTACTATTCGAAATCATAAAATCTCGTAATTTATATTATAAAATCAAAAACTTCAGCAACAAAGATGAGATTTTGACCTGAGATTTAGTTATATATTATATAATAAAAAATTTCAACAACAAAAAGTTTTATCTCTACCATTATTTAAAAAATTTCATCTCTACCATTAAATAAAAAATAAAATAATAAACTAAGAATTTATTTTTAAAATAAATTTATAATATAAATTAAAATTTATGTATTATAAAATCTAGAGGGGAGAGTTTGGCTGATGTGGTAGTGGGGGATGGGGATTGGGGAAGGGGTTGTTGGTGTGGTGGTGGGGGAAGGAGGAAGGGAAGGTTGACTGGTGTTGTTGTGGTGGTGGTTGTGGGGAAGGTGGTGGTGGTGTGTGGGGGTTGGGGAGGGGGAGGATGCTGGACGAGGTGGGGGAATGGGAAAGGGTGCTAGATGGGGTCGGGGGATGGGGGGAGGGTGCTGGATGGGGTGGGAGGATGAGGTGTGGGTGTTGGACGGGGGAGGGTGCTGGACGGGGTGGGGGAGGATGGGGGAAGGTACTGGACAGGGTGGGGGAACCCTTGGTATTTTTTTTTTATTTTTTTTTTAATTTTTAAAAATATTTTTAAATTAAAAAAATTGAATCACGCACTTAAAAATGTGTGTATTGACACCTAATTTTTACCCTCCACGACTAAATTTAACCCTGAATTTTTTTATTTTTAGAAAAATTAAAATATTTATTTTATCTGGATAAATGCGCTCTAAAATATTTATTTGGGTTAAATTTTTTATTTAATTGACGATTATACATTTTCATATTTACATATGCGAAATTGTATAAACTTTGTTACATAGATGAACATCTTTATCAAAATTAAAATTTTACTGATTAAGCTTGAAAATTAATCTAAAGGGATAAAGTATTGATTTAAATAAAATTTGTTCTCAGAATTAATTTATTTGGAGAAATATTTATTTGATTTTATTAAATCAAGAAGTTCAGGATTAAAGAAAGTATTAATTCATATTGAATTTTAATTTAATTTAGTCAATCTATTAGATTTGACCATAATTTAAATCAAATTGACCATAATTGCAATACAATCGTCCAATTGATTTTCAATTTGGTCAAAATTAAATAAATTTGGCTAAATTTTAAATCTCAATTAGAGTTATATTTTAAATAACCCTAAATTCCCCAAAACTCTCATAATTTCTACCCAATTCCCACTAAAACCAAATTCAAATTCAAATCCCAAATTTTAAATTTTAAAATTCAAAAATTATACTACATTGTACAATTCCCCCTCACCTTATATTCTGTTTTTTAAATTTTAAAAATACTCCTGAATACTTTTTCCCACATTGTTGGATTAATATAATTGGATCCTCATCCTTTCCTATAAATACTACCACTATTTTGGTAGAAAGACCAAGTTTCAAAGTGAAAAAAATCTCAACGTTGAAAAAAAAACTTTGAGCAAAGAAGAGTTTTTATTTTAGTAAAAAAAATAAAAATTTCATGAAAATCGTGGGCTAATCGAATTTCTCTAGTTGAATGCTTTTCGGTGATGATCAAGACTCCGAAGAAAGCTTGTAGTCCCGTTTTATTGCCCCCCAAAAGGTAAACACACCTTTCCCTTTTTTTAATTTAATCGTTTTCTTCTTCATCCTTTTCTTCTTTGTAGTTATAATTTTGTTTGCTGTAGATGGCTTTGAAGATCATAGGACGTTGTGGTATCGATATTAGGGTTATTTTCATGTTCATGGTATAAAAATGAGCTAGCAATAGTTGTAAGTACTTTTTTGACATTATTCTTTGATTATTATAGATGTAGTTTCAATTTTTGTTTAAAAGATGTACTTATGATTTATTTAAATTCATTGTTGGCGGATATATTTTATTTTAGGATGTAAAGTTGTTTCTTTTATGTTGAAAAGAGTAGTTAATATTGATTGTTTCTCCTTTTTGACTTTATTATTTGATTATTATGGATAAAGTTTCAATGTTTGTTTAAAAGATGTACTTATGTTTTGTTTAAATTCATTGTTAGCGGATATGTATGTTTTTAACATGTAAAGTCATTTCCTTTATGTTGAAAGATATAGATAATATTGATTATTTCTCCTTTTTGACTTTATTCTTTGATTATTATGGATAAAGTTTTAATCTTTGCTTAAAAGACGTTCTTATGTTTGTTTAAATTCATTGTTGGCGGATATATTTATTTTTTGCATGTAAAGTTGTTTTCTTTATGTCAAAAAGAATAGTTAATCTAGTTAGTTTTGCCTTAATAAAATAGTAATTGGTTAAGTCAAGAACTTGTCATTTGCTTGCTAATTATTTTAATGGATTTTAAAATTCTCATATCAGAGATGAAGTGCTAGCTATTTTTTATCCGAGATGTTTATTCCTTTTTTTCACATGTTGACTTGTCTAAATGATGAGAAAGTTTGGACTTTTGTGGCTAAATAGAATTATTTAGATATTTTCGAGTCATGCATAGTATGAATGTTAAACGATATTTCACTTTTAAAAATGCTAAACTTTTATTCTAATTTGTTTACTCCCTTTGGATTGTTATATGTGCTCTTTGTGTGTGTAAAGACTTGATTCATGTCTCTCTTTGATTCATAATATCAAAAAAAAATCAACGATGTCTTAAAAAGATAAATCATAGGTCGTTACACGTTTTTTCCTAAAGTGTTGGGGGTAATTTAGATGTATGAATCTTCATTAATGTCGCCTTAATTAAAATTTAAAGATTCTCTTTCTTGAAAAGTTAGCCTTTATTTTATTTTGTTATATGGATTAGCTTCGATGTTTGTTCAATTTTAGAAGTCAGGGTTATTTTTCTTATTGCCTCATCCCTTTGCTTTCGCAAGGTTACATTTTTTGTTCTCGCATTAATTTATTGAATATGACCTTCTTCCTTTTACCTTTATTCATTTTTAACATGAACATAAATCATGAGGCATGTAAGTGAGTGTCTTTGCTTTGCATTATCTGTTGACTCTCATTCTTGTTATACGTGTGCAAGTGTGCTCTTTATTGTCATTCAAAAATTGGTTCTTGATATTTTCTTTTGATTTGAAATATGTCACTTTTATGCCTTAAAAGTATAATAATTTTTTTATATTTTTTTTGCATGCAAAAAATGTCTTGAGTCCAAATGGACGCCTCTCCTCTTGCATTTCATAATGGGACAATGAGGATTACCTCTTCGAGTCAAGGTCGATTATATGGCGTATAGGTGCTAGAAGATAGACGAAGAAGGAAAATGGGTCAAAACCCATTGATGAGGTCACTAAGAGACTTGAAAAGTCTCAATTTTTATTATTGTCTTATTTTTATTTATTCATTTAATAATTTATTTATTCATTCATTTAGGACCTCGAAACCAAAGTTGTATTTTAATACAGGTGAAGTCGATTCTGGGCCTATGGATCTGGAAAAATAGTTTAGGACAAGTTATGGGTCAAAACTCGATATTTAAATTACGACAGGTGCAGGTGGACCAAAAGCCCAATTAGAATAGGACAGGGTTGATGGATTTGGTCTTATGACCCTAAGTCTTCTAATTCTCGTCTTTCTCCTTTACGTGCTTATTTGCTATTTATTTTCTTAAACTTGGTTAAATTTCCTACTAAGTCCTCAAAAATTGATTTTATACAAGTTTCGTCCTAAATCACTTTCTTTTCAAAAATCAACTTCTCTTTTTTCGATGTTAGTCAAAGTGGTTTTCAAATAGTTCGAATAACCGTAAGTTAGCGTATATTTTAGGTGCCTTAAAAACCTTCCTAAAATGTTAATAGGAACCTCTTACCTAGGATTTTCTTAAAAACCTAAGTCTTTTTCTATTTTGAGACTTAAGATTTTATTTTAAAGTTTTCTTAATTTCTTTTCAAATAAATTAAGTGGCGACTCAATGATTTCTTAGATTGTTTCAAAATTTTCTTTAAAGTTTTGAAATAGTTTAAAAAGTCGAAATCAATATTTTTCAACCCTTCGAGTTAAAAAGGGATAAAACAGCGTGTAACACACATTTTGCCAACTCAGTAATGTAATGTCACATATACATAAGAAAGATTTAAAATCTTCGATTTTGATGGGTTGAAGGGTTCAGATAACAAAAGGCTAAGTAGAAGTGTCCACTTTACAAACGGAAACAAGTACAAGGGTCTACGAGACCATTTTGTCTTTCTTACAAAAATCATAATAAAAAATTATATTATAACAGAATAGTTGTGTCTGTCCAGTAAAGTTGCATCTATTCAGAATAGTGGTGTCTGTACAGAATAGTTGCATCTGTTCAGAAAAATTGCGACTGTTCAGACTCTATAAATACGAATGAAAACCTAGAAGTAGTGTATTCAATTTGTAAATATATTTTCAGGATTTGTTGTATACTGATAGAGAATTGCTTGTCATTTCTAAAGAAAATATGGGTAATAACTCTCGAAAGATAGTTATATTTAACGCCTGAAAGCAATAATTTTTTCTATTTTCATCTATTTTTTCTAATAACCACTTGCCACAAATAATAAAAAGGACTAACTCACTTTATGTCATCATTTATTACTTGAACTTATGTTATTGTCCCTTCAGCTTATCATCTTCTTGGACTGTACCTATTATATTTGTATTTTCATGCTTTACTATTTCCATTGTGGTTTTGCATGCCAATACATTTCAAGTATTGATCGTTTGGGATGTTGCATTATTTTTCTAAGACGTTCGTTTGTGATTTTGTGCAGCACTAGATTCATTCATATTAGCTATTGGTGATCCCTTCATCTTTCTAAAGGTGCAATTATCATCTTTTCTATTTAGTTATATATTATAAGGTAAGGTCGGGGCTTTGACTCATGTAGTTAGAGGCTTTATAAACTTATGTAGATGTTAGTTTTCAGATGTTTTCAACTTTATTTGGATATTTAAGCTTTTCTTATTTATGTTGTAAAGAATTAAAGTTTATTGAAATGGGTTTTCCCTTCACATATTCTCATTATTAATTCTAAAAGATGTTTTAGTTCTGCTCATTTTATTTGGATGCTCATGATATAAGCTAAGTAATTCTGTCAGATCAGTGATAGAATTGGATGCCTATTACATCCGAAGACTAAGCTCGTATCGTGACACGAGAAGCGCTAGACTCAGTACTCAAGCAACGTGCGCTCATATTATAAAGAGCAAAGTCTTAAATTCATAGACAAAATTAATAAGGTGTGCTTAGTATCATGAACAGTGAAATATTACAAGTGGGCCGACCAGCCAATCTGTTTAGTAATTGATTTTGTATTCAAGGTAGGCTATTTTGTCTAAAATTTGCCTTTGATACTTCAGTAAATCTAATAAGAGGGTGTTTGAATGGGCATTTTTAAAGTGACTTAAAAGCCAAAAGTAGGTAGTAACTTACTTTCGCGTCTGAGCTGTCGAATGAGTTGGTGTTAGAATGTAAGGGGGAAATTTAAACAAGGACATGGATATATCCAGGCTGACAGTGTATATCCAGCAAGTAGAAGAGGAGAAAAATAGGCAGGCAAAAGTGGAGGAAAGAGAAAGGCAGGCTAAGAGGGCAAAGTCTGTAGATCAGAATGCCAGTCAACAATAGGGTGGAAATGGGGATATGAAATGGTCTAAAAAGAAATTTTGGGGCAATGATTATTCATCATCTAGTGCGCCTGTACCCAGACCTCCAGTTGACCAATGGTTCCAAAACTCTCAGCCTAATAACGGGTTGAGGATACAAGGTACTCTATCTTAGGAGAGTGTGACTCATTCATTAAAGATACACCCTTGTTGTATCTCATATGTTAAGAATCATCCGTGGAGGCGTTATTTTGGGAGTAATGTGTGCTATAATTGTGGCCAGACAGGTCATGTCCAAAGAGACTGCCCCTCCACCAGTGAAAATTTTGGAGGTGCTAAGTCCCGAGCTAATTCCACAGCTCCACCACCTAAGGGTACTTCTTCTGCTACTGGAGGTGGTCGCAGTCCGTTGTATACTCTGTCTACTCATTGGAACTCAGAGGCTTCACCAGATATGGTTACTGGTACGTTGGGGGTCTTTTCTTGTGATGTCTATGTGTTGCTTGATTCGGGGTCTACCTTATCTTACGTGACCCCTTATGTGGATGTCAGTTTTGGTTTTGAGCCTGAAAATATTTCATAACCCTTCTCTATTTCTACTCCTATTGATGACTCTATTGTTGCTAAGTGAGTTTATAAAAACTACTCCCTCCGTCCTAAATTATTTGTCATCATTTCCTTTTTAGTCCGTCCCAAAATAAGTGTCGTCTTTCCTTATTTGGCAACTTTTTAAAGGCACAATTACCCTTTTACCCTTATTGGTCCCGCTTAATTAAAAAAAAGGTATTGACACATTTTTTGATAAAGGATAATTTGGTAAACTTTACCAAGTCTTCCCTTATTTCTAGTGAGGGAATTAAAGTTGATCTCTAGAAGGTTGAGGCAGTGAGAAAATAGCCTAGAACTATGACTCCAATGGATATTCGAAGCTTCTTGGGTTTGGCAGGATATTACAGGAGATTTGTAGAGAGTTTTTCATCCATAGCTACTCCTATTACCAGATTGACTTAGAAGAAGGTGAAATTTTTGTGGTCTGACTCTTAGTGAGAATAGTTTTGAGAAATTGAAAGACAAGTTAACTATTGCACCTGTTTTGGCCCTTCCGGGAGGGTACAAAGGGTTTTGTTGTATACTGTGATGCCTATCGGGTAGGACTTGGGTGTATACTTATGCAACATGGTAAGGTAGTGGTTTGTGCCTCCAGACAGTTGAAGGTGTATGAGAAGAACTATCCCACTCATGATTTAGAGTTAGCGGTTGTGGTGTTTGCACTAAAAATTTGGAATCATTATCTCTACGAGGTGCATATTGATATCTTTACTTATCATAAAAGTTTGCAGTATGAGTTCACTCAAGAAGAGCTGAATCTCAGATAGAGGTGGTGGTTGAAATTATTGAAAGATTATGACATAAGCCTGTACTATTATCCAAGTAAGGCCAATGTGGTGGTTGATGCCCTTATCAGGCTGTCCATGGGCAGTGTTTCACATGTGGAGAAAGGAAAGAGGAATATAGTGAAGGATATTCATTGTCTTTCTAATTTGGGTGTTCGACTCCTAGATTCTGAGGATAGAGGGGTGTTTATAGAAGAGGTAGCTAAATTATCCCTATCTGTTGAGGTCAATAAAAGGAAAACCAGAGACCCTATTTTGATGCAGATTAAGGAAGATATTGGCCGACAAAAGTTCATGGTATTTGAAATTATAGGCGATGGGGTTTTGAGGTACCGAGGTAGGTTATATGTGTCGGATGTAGATGGGTTACGAGAAAGGTTTCTTGACAAAGCTCATACCTCCAGGTATGTTGTTCACCCTGGATCTACTAAAATGTATCATGATCTCAAGGAGATTTACTGGTGAAATAACATGAAACGAGATATTGCAAACTTTGTGGCTAAGTGTTGAATTGTCAACAAATTAAGGTGGAACATTTGGGACCAGGTGGAACTTCCCAAGAGATAGTCTTGCCTTTATGGAAATGGGAGATGGTCAACATGAACTTTATTACAGGACTTCTAAAATCTCAAAACCTATACGACTTTATTTGGGTGATTATAGACAGGATGACCAAATTTGCACACTTTCTTCCAGTGTAGACTAATTATTCGGGAGATGATTATGTACCTAAGTAAACCTTAGCACCGCCTTCCTCCCTCAAACATATGGGCAAGAAGAACATACCATTCAGACCTTAGAAAATATGTTGAGGGGTTGCATGATTGACTTTAAGTATGGTTGGGTGGATCACTTATCGTTGATAGAATTCTCCTATAACAATAGCTATCACTCTAACATCCAGATGGCTCTATTTGAGAATCTTTATGGTAGGAGGTGTAGGTTACCGATTGGATGGTATGAGGTGGGTGAAATCTATTTGTTTGGACCTGACCTTGTTCATCAGGCAATGGAGAAGGTAAAAGTCATTAGAGAGGGACTTAAGACAACTCAAAGTTGCCAGAAGTCTTAAGCTGATATTAGAAGAAGAAAGTTAGCATTTGAGGTTGATGATTGGGTATTTCTAAAGGTTTTCCCTATAAAGGGAGTCATGATATTTGAAAATAAAGAAAAACTCAATCCTCGTTATATAGGCCCTTATCAGATTACGAGAAGGATTGGTGGAGTTGCTTATGAGTTAGATTTGCCCGCAAGTTTAGCTTCTGTTCATCTTGTATTTCATGTATCAATGCTGAAGAAATATATTAGAGCTTATTCATTTGTGTTTCCTGTAGAGGATATTGGTGTGAAGGATTCATTATCGTATGAAGAAGAGCCCACAACTAGTTTTGATCGCCAAGTTCGAAAGTTAAGAAGTAAAGAGATAGCTTTGGTTAAAGTATTGTAAAAGAATCATAAAGTTGAGAAAGTTACTTGGGATTCGGATAATGACATGCATGCAAGATATCCAACCCTCTTTGAATTCGCAAATGGCGATATGAAAGGTATTGATCTTATCTTAATCATTTTATTCCATGTGACGCTTGAAATCGTGCTTTACGTGTCTCGAATCTTCATTTGGGGATGAATGATCCTAAGAGGGGGGAATAGTGTAACATACCATAGTTGCAATGCTTAAATAACATATTCTAAATGAGCCTTAGGACCTCCATTTTGATGGTAGACCATGTTTAGATATTGGGGGTTGTGTTGAGGTGTTTTTAGGCCTTAAAAGTGAGTGTACGTCGCAAATTGGTCCCTATGCAAAGGTCTTGAATCGCGGAACAAATGCCAACATCCACTAGATGAGGTTGGATTTTGGTGTGCGCTTCCAACCTTAAGGTTGGCTTTGGCTGTGCGCCGCCAATCCTAAGGTTGGCTTTGGCTGTGCGCCGCGTGAAAAAAGCCAAGTGGCATAAGTTGCTCTGTTTTGTTCTATTTCAAGGGCATTAATGTCTTTTCTCCCTCCCTAAATGTTTCTAATCCTATACGGATGAAATTAAGGTCTTTAAATACGTCTTAACACTCACAAAATTCCCAAATCATCTTTCTTTAAGCAAAAGAAGAGAAACTACCTAGGGTTTGAGGATCTTTAGCCTCAAGGTTGGATTTTACGCTACATCTTCTTAAATTCAAGGTGTGTAGAACTATTCTAAATATCATGGGTTAAATTGTGTCTTCTTTATGTTTTTCAAAGTATAATTTTTTAATGTATTTGTAATGGGTTTTGAAAATCGTTGAGTAGAATGCATCATGAAACCAATTTGATAATGGTATTTATTTATTATGGGGTTTTCCATTGAGTGATGTTGTAATCATGTGTGTATATATTATATTTCCAAAAAAGTAATTTATGGGTATGTTTTATGAAATTTCCTTTTCAATGGTGAAATTTATCGTCTTAATAAGTTATGAAATGTGAAATGTGTTTACGAGCATTATCTTGTCTCCTAATGAAGCATTGTGTGTGCTTTTGGGTAAGGATTGACCACCACATGTTAAGGTATTGAGAAGAGAATGTTTTGTATACTTTTCATGGATTATTTAAAATGAGAACTCTCTTATGATGTTTAAATCTTATTAGTGGTCATTAACATGATTTCTAATAAAAAAGACTAAGATTATAACATGATATGATATGACTTGCAAGTCTAGGTATGACGATACCTAACACGAGATGCCCTTAATATGAAATAAACAAGTGTTTTGAGCAAGAATTATGGTCTTAAGAGGCTGAAAATGGGTGTAAAGAGAGTTAGATGACTACCCGAATAAGGCACGAGTTCAAATAACCCATAGCCAAAATTGTACTTTTCCTGTGCGGGTTGTAGTGAGATTGTATGTCAGCAAGGAGGCATGCTTTCTCATAATATGGTGTATCAGCAAGGAGGCATACTTTGTTCTTAGACACATACTCTAATTCTTACGGCAAACTCGAATTGGGGACTTGGCCACCGAGTTAAGGGTGGATCTCATATAGCCCGTGAGATTTCAGAATTGTAGGGTGTACCATCTAGCTCAGAAGTAAATCGAAGAGTTTAGTCAATACTTTTGCGGGAATGATTAAATGTTCTCTTTTAAGTACGCCCATGGGTCTGATTTCTCTTATGATAAACTGATTTTATAATGGTCTCAATTATGTTACATAAGTTATATTATTTTTTTGAATTGTTCTGCACACTGATACATTCCAAGTATTGATCATCCTTCGTGGTGGCTACATTGTCTCATAATATAGGATCTGAGGCTCAGTCCCACGATCCAGTTCAGCAGTAGTAGATTGTTTCAAGAGTTCAGAGTTAATGAGCCTCCCTTACTTCGGAAGGCATCCTATGCATGTGTTAGTTTTCAGTTGTTTTATGGTCTGTTCGGAGGCCTTGTCCCAGTTTAGACAGACTATTATTTTCAGTTCAGTGGAGACTTCGTAGATTGTTATAGAGTGGATTTGGGTTTCCCTTTGATACAATGTTATGAAGTTTTAAGTTTGAATTCAGGACTACCGTATTTTCAGTTTATGTTCTGCATTGTTTACCATATGATTTATGTTTATGATTATATGTTAAGGGGTCTCTCGAGCCTTCATGGTTCGAGATATCCGTCGCAGTCAGGGCCTCGGTTCGGATCGTGATAGTAACAGTATGCACTTTGAAGTTTGCATTATGCACCTGCTTTTATAGGAATTTAACAACTTCTAAAATCCCTATATAACAACAAACGGTACACTGAAATCAAGGATCTTAACGAGTAGATTCGTGCTTATAACAACACAAGCAACCTGTTGTTATCCTTTGAACTTATTATATTGTTAGAGTGTATATTAACTCACAATTGAATTTCCATTAGTTATGCTTAATCTAAGAGTTTTAGTCCCATTCCTTCACTAATTTTTTATACTGCATCTCTATTTAATGCTTTTGTAAGTGAATCGATTAAATTTTTATTTGATCTCACATACACTATAGTTATAGTTCCATTAGTAACTATCTCTCTTGTATAAGTATGACTTAAGCTTATGTGTCTTGATTTCTCATTATACATTTTATTGTGAGCTATTCACATAGTAGTATCACTATCACAAAATATGAAAATGGTTGGCATAGGTTATGGCCACAACTTTATATCCAGTAACATGTTTCTTAGCCATTTTTCTTTCTTTTCAGCAGCCGCCAATGCAATAAATTCAAATTTCATTGTGAAATGGAAAATACAAGTTTGTTTCTTGGATGCCCAACTAACGGAGCTAACCCCCAAAGTGACTATCCAACCTAAAATGACTTTATTATTATTATTATTATTATTATTATTATTATTATTATTATTATTATTATTATTATTTATACTTGTTATTCAGCTCGCATCAAAACATCCTTCTAATATGGTAGGAAAACCACTATAACAAATGGCCAAATATTTTATTTTCTTTAAATATCCAAGTAATCTAATTATAGCTTTCCAATGAAAGTTATTTGGACTTCTTGTAAATCTTGAAAGTTTACCAATACAAATTTTATATCAGGCCTAGTAGGCCTAGTGTAATCCATTGCATACATCAAACTGTCAATTGCATTTGCAAAATCTAATTGAGCCACTGTTCTTCCTGTATTTTTAGCAAGCTTTATACTTGAATTATATAGGATTTTATACTTCTCTATGTCCAAATGATTAAACTTGTTAAGTATCTTATTAATATAATGGGCTTATGATAAAGTCACTCTCTTATTATTTCTATTGACTTTGATACCTAAAATAATATCTACTTCATTGAAATCTTTCATTTTAGAGACTAAAGTTAAATATTTTTTAGTTTCAGAAATTTCAAGCATAATCGTACCACAAATCAACATGTCATCAACATAAAGACAAATGACAACTCCATAATCTTTAGTAAATTTAGAGTAAATACACTTATCATCAAAATTATATACAAATTCATTTGTTAATATCATGCTATCAAAATTTTCATGCCATTATTTTGGTGCTTGTTCAAATGACAGAGAGACTTGATTTCTTACAAACTTAATGTTTCATCACTAGGAAGAACAAACCCTTCAAGTTATTTCAGATAAATTTCTTCAGTTAAATTTTCATTTAGAAAAGCAGTTTTAACATCCATTTGATGTACATACAGATCATAGATAGAGCTAAAGACAAGAGTACTCTAATGGATGTTATCCTTGCAACCGAAGAATATGTATCAAAGTAGTCAATGCATTATTTTTAAGTAATACCTTTTGCAACTAATCTTGCTTTAAAAGTTTGTATAGAATTGTTTGTATTATATTTTCTCTTAAACACCCACTTACCTATAAATTTAGATCCATGAGGTAAGTCAACTAAAATTCAAGTATTATTGGACATCAATGAATTCATTTCATTATTAATCGCCTCTTATCAAAAGGCAACATCTCTTGAAGACATGGCTTCTTGAAATGTTCTAGGATCTTCTTTCATATTAAATAAAATAGACATTTGATTGCAAACATTAATTCTATCACTCTTCACTAGAAAGATAAAATCAAAATCAAGAGTTTTTACTTTCCTAACTCTTTAACTTCTTCCAGGCTCTAGGCGAGTACTGTAACTTTTTTCTTTTATTAGAAATAGTTTTGCAATGTGGCATCTTTTGTTCATCAAGACCACTTTTATCTACTTCAGCCAACTTCTCATTAACAATGTCATTTAGGAATTTATTTTTTTAAAATTCAACATGAATAGACTCTATAACAACATTAGATTATAGATCGAGAAGTCTATATGCTTTCGAGTTTTGTATATATCCCACAAATAGATTTTTTATTTCTCTAGGACTCAATTTTGTTCTTTGATAATCAAGAACTCTATAAAATGATATACACCCCCACACACTTTAAAATAACCTTTATTTGGTTTTCTACCATTTCAAAGTTCTTAAGGAGAAAAATGCGAACTTTTTAAAGGTACTCTATTTAATATATGACAATCAGTAAGTAAAGCTTCACCCCACAAATTATGTAGTAAATTTGCATTTAGCAACATAGAGTTAATCATATCTACTAAAAATCTATTCTTTCTTTTGATCAATCTATTTTGTTGATGTATATAGGGAGCACTAGATTGATGTATTATTCCTTGATCTTCACAGAATTTACTAAATTCAATAGCAAAGTATTCTCCTCCTCTACCACTTTGAATAATTTTTATTTTCTTATTCTTTTGATTTTTCACACTTGTATTTCTTAAACTTTTGAAAAGCTTCATCATTTGTTCTAAGGAGATAAGCATGTATAAATATAGAGAAATTATCTATAAAAGTAATGAAGTATTTTTTGCCTCTTCGGGTTGATTCTATATCTAATTCATATAAGTCAAAATGCACTAAGTGTAAAATTTCTATAAACCTTTCTATTTTACGAAATAATTTCTTTATCATTTTTTATCGAATGCATATTTCACACTTTTCTCTATTTTCAGGTTTGCAAGTAATATAACTATTTTTGAACATATAATTTAATGAACCAAAATTTAAATATCCTAATCTAGTATTCCATAAATAAGAATCAGACACAATGGTATAACCAGAAGCATAATTTATTACATTAGCACCAAACTTGAACATGCTATCACAACGATATTTTTTTTCTACTAACATACCACTCTTAGACACAATTACATGATCATATTCAATTACAATCTTGAAATCTCTCTTAGAAAGTAAACTAGCAAAAATTAAGTTCTTCATTAGTCTGAAATATGAAACACGTTAAAAAGAGTCAACTTTTGTCTAGAAGTGAATTTGATTTCAACTATTCTTTTTCCTGCGACTTCGGTTGTAACATGGTTGCCCATTAACACCTTTTCAGAATCCTTTACCTTTGAATAGGTTTTGAGCATATTCTTGTCATGACAAACATGAATTGTTGCACTAGAATTCAATTAGTAATCTTGATTTTTTGAGGTTATGGTAGTCATATTCAATTCTTTTGTTGGTACAACAGAAATCATAGCAACCAGACCTTGTGAAGAACCTTCTACAGCATTCACCTTCTTTAGATTTTCAGATTTTTCAAACTTTTTAGGTTTTTTAGATTTTCCTTCTCCGGAATGAAAATTTATACCTACTTTCTTAAACATGAAATCTTGAATCTTATTATCTTTCTTTTCACAGTGATAATAATTTATATTCTTTCTCTTTTTATCAAGAGACTTTTTGAAAATGTTCAAATTCTTATCTTTTTTTTTAATTTATTTTGACTAACATTATTAACTGCAGAACTAGAGGCTTGAACAAGAGCATCTCTAACACGAGTCTCACGTTCAATTTGAAGATGAATTCAAAACTGTTTCACAGTTAATTTATCAGTAAAATGTAGAATTTTCTTTTGATAGTTATTCCATGAAGAAGGTTTTGAGAGAATTGCACCTATTTGAAGTGCATCGAGAATTTTTACTTCAAGATCACTTAGTTTCGACGCTAAGATATGTAACTCATGAATCTGATCCATGATAGGCTGTGTATCAGTCATTTTAAATTCAAAATATTGTTACGATAAGAATTTATCAATACCTCACTTCTCGTTTTCACATGAAATAACTTTCAAGTGTTCTTATTGTGGAGCATAACTAACAGTGAAAAGACTCGAGCCATTATGTGTAATTAAAGCAAGAACAATTATCTCTTTTTTATTAAAAAATAGAACAAAATGGTTCAACTCAAAGATCAAGGAAGTTTCATCATTATAGCAAATTTAAATTCTCAAATTGGGGATTTATGATATTCATAGGGTTCATGATAAAAAGTTTAATTGTTTAATCAATCTTTCTAAGGTTCATAATTAATAGATTACGTAACTAAATAAAGTCATAAGATTCATAATTCCTTAAGTTCATGATTAAGAGTTTACATAAATTACATGGATTAAAATATCATGGAGTAGAAAGTTTAGCCATGAAAAACTCATAAAGTTCTCTTAAAGAATTCGATTAACCATCAAGATCTTTGAGAATTACTCTAACCCTAATTCATCATGAAATTGGTTTGAATTGTGAAAGAATGAAATTCATATAAATACGTTGGGATAGTAGTCTTACATATCTCAAAGAAGAAGAAAGACTTGAAAATAGAATTGAGAAAGGACCTTGCTCGAAAATTTGATGATTTCTCTCTTTGAAGTTTTGGGGAAAGTGGGAGGAGAGAAATTGAAATCCGAGTGTTTTGATTTTTGTTATGCTTTCTCTAAGAACAAAATCGATTCAATTTTATCCAAAAAAAAAAAAATATGATACACGATATGCACTTTTATAGAGTGCATTGTGATGTAAAGAATACAAGAAGATTGTAAAATTATTACTTATTATGTGAAAGGTGAAAATATTTAAAATTGAAGTGAAAAAACTTAAACGATTCTAATTACTGGTAGTACTAATTACTAGTCTGTATTAAAATAATTTATTGTGTACTTATTTGGAGTGAAACAAAGAATGAAAATAAATGTGCAAGTGGAAGATGAAGAAATGAAACTGAAAGGTGAATTAATAATAATTTCTTTATTTTTTACTTAAGGACAATAAGTAATTCAATTTTTGAAAGATATTTTCACATCCAACTTTATACTTTCGAGAACTAAGAATTAAACTTAATACCTAGACACTAGTAGAATTTATTGGGTTTGAATCAACTACTAAGTATTAAAACGGTTCAAATCTTAATTCAGAAGTTTAAGGAAATGCATCCCGTCCGAACATGACGATCGAATATTGGGGTTTAAGAGTTTTGCTGATATCGACAACAAGATTTGAGATCGAGGGAGGTGGGAAGTTACAATTACATTATATATAACTAGAAGGTGAAAAAAATGCTAAGACAATGTAAAATACTGAATTTTGGTTTATTTTAATGAGAACGTCAAAATTATAACTAAACCGATTTAGTATGTTTTACTTTTACACTTCGTCTATTTATTGCCCATCAAAACCCAACCTATTATTTTCTTGCCTAAAATTATCTCTTCGTAAGGGAAAAATCTGCGAATCTCTACATAATATCGTGACACCATATATATAATTGGGTTCATGTATGGAACTAGATCTTAACCCTATACTAGCCCTACCAAATAGACTCGTGCAAATTTTTCAGTACCTGTTGTTTTTTCTCATATATTTTGAACTAAGATGAGAGTATAAGTAGTCACACCTTTCTGGTTGTTTGAAAAAAAAAATAATAATAACCAACGCAAAGCAATAACAATGAGCATGTGGTGGTTCATAATAGCTTTAGCCATTACTGCGTTCACTTCTTCCCCTGCTTATGCTAATGATAACAACCCTCTGCAGGACATATGTGTTGCAGTTGACGACTTTAAGGCTTCAGGTAAATCAACTTTAGTTTTTGTTTGTTGTATAATTTATGTCATTTGTTAGCTCTTACTATTACTGAATAATATGCTTAGCTTCATTTTATTTCACGTGCGCAGTTTTCGTGAATGGAAAGATTTGCAAAGACCCAAAGCTTGCAACAGCAGATGATTTCTTTGCTTCAGGTCTTACTATTACTGAATAATGCGAGTGCACATGCATTCCCTAAGTACGGTATTGGCGTAAATTTTGTGGATGTAAACAACATGCCTGGACTTAACACTCTTGGTCTTTCTATTGTTCGTGTTGACTTGGAACCACAAGGTCTTGTTCCATTTCACATACACCCTCTAGCTTCTGCATTGGTAACCCTCCTCGAGGGTACTCTCTATGTAGGATTTCTTTCCTCTAATCCTACAAACTTCTTTAAAAGTCGTCTATTCTCCAAAATCTTGAACCCTGGCGATGTGTTTGCTATCCCACAAGGTCTGATTCGCTTCCTGTATAATGTGGGAAACAATAAAGCTACTTTTCTTGCTACTTTCAACAGTCAAAATCCAGGACACATCAGGATTCCTAGTTCAATCATTGCTTCAGAACCACCTATTATGGATGAAGTTCTTGCCAAAGGCTTCCAGCTTAACAACAAAGAGATTGCAGAACTTAGAAGGAAATTTTCTTAGGCTATGATCCTCACTTCTGATCACCAGCGTCTTATGATAGGGTTGGAATAATACTTTACTCAATGACTCCTAATAAATCACTCCAAATCAAGTGGTGCAATCTATGTATATAATCCTTTTGCAGTACCATGAAAAAGCACTATGTAGGTCATGCACCTTATTGTGCAATCTGCAAGTAATTGACTTGCTTGATAGCCATTTTCTCCGTTTCATTTTACTTGGTCCCTATATTACAAATTGTTGTTTCAATTTTCAATTTATGAAATTAAGAGAATTTTATTATATTTTTCTCTTTTCACCCTTAGTATTAAATAACTACAAAAGTAATGTAATAATTAAACTTAGAGTTCCAAAACATTATTAATAAGATTAGTTTAATAAAATATGCAATTATTTAAAGTTTTCTTAACAGTGTGTCAAGCCAAGTAAAATGGAACGGAGGGAGTATATATAATTTCTGAAATAATTTAACTACCACTACAACAATAAAAGATTTTAGCGGCAATCTAAAACTTTTGCTGGCATATAATCAATTGTCATTGAATTCGATGTCGCTAAAAGCTTTATCGACACTTCTTAAGAGTGCCGGTAAAGATACCGACCAACTGTTGCCGTCTCAATTTTATTGGCAGTAGCAATGGCCACTAATAGCTTAGTATGCTCTTTACTGTCCATTTTATTCCCAGTAAATCCCAGCTAAAACAATGTCAAGAATATAAGGCTTTTGCGTGACATGAAACGAACAAAAGCAAGTACATATTTAGCGACAATCATAATAGAAACCGCTAATTAGACATACATTTTTTAATTGAGAAAAATATAATATATTTCATTAAACTTAAACAAACAAAAAAGTAAGTACTAATTCGTAACACTAATGTATCTTTTTATGTTTAATGTAACACTAATTTATCAACAAACTAAAGATAATATTACATGCTTAATTGTCATTGTAACTATTTTATCGAATACCCGTAATGACAAATTTTTAAACGCATAGACCTCAGACAAATTCCCACAACCCTTCATAGTATTGAAATCTTCCACAGCTATTTGAACATCATCCTATATGACCTGAAATAATAAAATAGGTGAATGTCAAAAGATGAAATCTATGCAAAGAAAAAATTGTACATCTGCTAATCTAATGTAAAATTTGTTAGACTCATAGTTATGCAAACTCTTCTTTCTTAAAAGAGTTTCATGCATTTGTCCGAGTCAAGGAAGCATATTGTACTAAAACTTAATGACATATGAGAAATAGAAAAGGACATCTACTGCACTTTAAGGAATAATATGCAGCAAGTAGGTGTAAGCTTACCTTTTTAACAACTTTATTGTGAATTTGAATCTGGGAGAAATGTAAATGATGTCCCACTATCCACAACATCTTTGATCGCCACCAATATTCTTGTGGAATTGATCTATGAAGAATGCATACACTCATGGTATCTAATTAAACACAGTGGCTAGGTATATATCTCTACCCTAGTCACAAATCCTTGCTCCGCTATTTATGAGTTATATCCCGTTTTCTTTACTATTTGTCTAATCTAACCACATCTTTCTCAAACATGTAAATCAGATAGGAACTCTATTGTTGGCTAATAGCTACAATCAAGCAATTAATCGTAAGCGTAAAGAAACAATCTTAAATTGATAATTCAAATGAAGATAGAAAATAATTTTCAGACGGCAACATTCATGATTTACCACAATCCAGAACGTGAAGTTTAGCTTCACATAATCACGGAAGAAAACCAACAACTCATAAAAAGAATTACTATAAAAATAAATAATATGGAGATAAAAGGTAAACCTAATGAACTCCGACCTTTATGACAGCTCCCAGCTCTTCCAGGTCATAACCATGCAAAAGATGTATACACAGAACACCAAAAATCCCGGGCTTTTAGAAACCAAATCCAACTTGGACCGGAAAACTTCCGTGCTTGCGCTCTTAAGTCGTAGGAAATTATGCGTAGTGTCCTCGAGGCGGCTGGTCTTGAAGTTTTGTCCCTCAAATGTCCGGTCTTGAATTTTTATCCCCCAAAGTGTGTGGTATTGAATTTTTGTCCTTGCTAATTAAGTTTAATATTTTCCTATAAGGCATAACATGTCAATTGTGCAGGTTCATTGTCTTATAAAACATTTGCCTTAATTATGCACAAGAGTAAGAACGGCTGCCTTACATGAAAAATTTATTAAGCGAGGTCAAAAGATCCACTTCTTATAGAGGCCATTTTCGTAAGACTTTTTTTTTGGTAATTAAACAAATTTTATTTAATACCAAAAGTGTTCATACAAAGCCACTAGATAAGAGCAGACCTCCAATCTCTCATACAAACCAGATAACTACACTAGCTCTACTGTTTTAGAGGAAGTTCTAAATACAAGTGGGGAAATTAATATATAATTTCAGCCTACAGTTAGCTCCAGTGTACGCCCAGGGAAAGACAGGTCCTCACAAAGACTTGCTCAGCTGCTGCAATATAGATTGCCAGTGCTTTATTTCACAACCTCTAGTATGAAGGAACACAGCCATTTCTTTACATAGTCTATCAGGTTCATATTGCCCTTGATGAAATCTTAACAAATTACGTTCTCTCCATATAACATGGATTACCATAGAGAAGAGACAACTAATAGACCACCCCTACTAGTTCTCTTCTTTGCCCAGCTGATTACCCAATCCACCTGTCTGCCGGAGTCCTACTGACCTGTGCACTCCTATCCACTTGAGAATTCTTTGCCAGAGTTATTGAGTGATGCTACATACAAAAAATAAATGCTCTCTAGTTTCATTTGTAATTTTACAAAAGACAAAGGTAGAGGGAACCACAACACCAAACTTCTAGAGTCTTTCAATTATGGGCAGTCTCTTCTGCAATGCCAGCCATAAGAAGAATTTATGTTAAGGATGTATAGCTAGTTGCTCAGTCAAGCACTTCCAAAGTGCTTTAGGAAATGTTGGAGTTAGGGCAATGTACATCTTTTTTATCATGAATTTATCCCTGCTTAACACAGTTTGCAATCTGTTTGCAACTCCATCATTCAGAGTATTCATATTAAGGAGGATTTTCTTGGATTCAAGGCTTTTTCCCAATGACCCATGTAGCATTCTTGGGATCAAGGCAGTTGTCTACTGATTCCTGCTTCATGTAAAAGATGTGCACCCATTTCACTCATAAACAATCCTTTTTTGTGGCCAGAGCCAAACGCTGCTTCATCACTGCAGCCTTGTTTCACCTGTACATATTTAAGACATTAAGACCACCTGCTGCTCTTGCCTGACACACTTTCTCCCATGAAACTAGGGTCCGCTTTGACACCTCCACTGAACCTATCCATAGAAAGGTTCGACATGTTGTTTCAATGAGCTTCATGATTCTTTTGGGGAGTACAAAGATTTGCGCCCAATAAATTTGAAGGCCAAAGATCACAGCCTTTATAAGCTGCACCCTATGTGAGTAGTTTTGCTATTCAACATATAATTCTTTCAATAATCTTGTCCACAAGAGGCATATACATTGGTCTATGGTCAGTTTTTTTGATGAGATAGGTACCCTTAAGTACCTGAAAGGTAAAGAGACCTCTACAAAGCCCAACTCCCTTAGGATTGCCTGCTTCACCTGGTCTTGAACTCCACTCATATTAATGGAGTTTTTTACTGTATTAGCCTGTAGACTTGTTGCTTTAGAGAACTTAGAAAATGCCTCAAATAGTAATTAGACAAAGGGGATATCAGCCTTGCAAAACATCAAGAGGTCATATGTAAAGCATATATGCAAAACTCCCAAATTCTTGCACCTAGGATGGAATTTAAATTGAGGGTGGTTATCTATCATACTTAGTTCTTGTTAGGATACTGAAGTTTTGATGATGGACATGTGAATGAAACATGTTGTGCAAGCTGGTCCACACAAGTGTAGAAAGAACAGGTGCAGACAAGACTACTAATAAACATGCGTAAAGTCAGGAGTGGATAAGTAAGGAGATTTAGATGTGCTCTCAACACTTATCACATGAAGCAAAGAGGATAAAAAGGAGAAGATAGATCCAACAGTGAGAGTTTGAGTTGATCAAGGAGTCTAGCTAGACTAGGGGACGAAATAGAAGAGTCCTATTCAGTCAAGGTGATAGACGGCTACAACAAGGAGTGAAACTACTTGGTAGAGTCCTACTAAAGATAGAAGAATACATCATCTAAAGGACTCAATCAGAAGTTGGCTTAAATATAAGAAACATCATTCAAGAGTTTCACTCATGCATTGAAGAGAAAATCATCAATCAGCAAATCAGTTCTTTTACTTGAAGAAGAACCTGGTCCTTTACTTAGTAAGTCGTAGACTTTATGTAATAGGTTGGTTCTTTGAGTTGTAATGAGTCTTTTTTTATAGTCTCAATGAAGTATAAACTGAGTTAGAAGTAGTGTCTTCAAGTTAGGGAACACGAAGACTTGGGAACACTTATCTTGGGAAGATTTGTGTTTTTGTAGAAATAGGAGTTAGAAGTTTTAATTCCTAGTTTACAAGAAGTCTTGTAATTTGTTGATTATTGAGGCTCAAGAGTAATAGTGAAGTTGGGGTTAAATCCTGTAGAGGTACAGGTCGTGGTTTTATACACCATTCTTGAGTCGGGTTTTTTCCACGTAAAAATAATGTGTTCATCTTTTACTTCTGTGAACTACATTAGCTTACTTTTTCCACAGATATTTAACCAGTAGAGTATAATATTAAAATCGGCAGGGCAGGCACTCTAACAAGTGGTATCAGAGGTTAGCACCTAAGAAAAGGATCATTATGATGAATTCTCCACCTCCTACTAGTCACAGTGAAGGTCAGTCAGCTACTCGAGCTCCACTTTTTGATGGTTCTCACTTTATCTGGTGGAAGGCCAGGATGGAAATGTTCATCCAATGTGAAGACTAAGAATTATGGGATAGGATCACTGATGGTCCAACTATTCCAATGAAGTTGGTTAATGGTGAACAAGTCAAGAAAGTAAGGAGTGAATTTACTGTTGATGACTTGGTAGCATTAAAGAAAAATGCTAAGGCTAAGAATATCTTAGTCTGTGGACTAAGACCGGCTGAGTACAACAGAGTGTCAACTTGTACCACTGCTAAGAAAATTTGGGATGCACATGAAGGTACCTCTCAGGTAAGGAAAATTAGGATTTCTCTTCTTTTTACTGAGTATGAAGCATTTAAGATGAAGGAGAATGAATACTTGCATGAGATGATGACAAGGCTTACTGCCTTAACAAATGAGATGACTTCCTTGGGAAAAGTCATCACTGAAGAGGAACAAGTTGAAAAGGTGTTGAGGGTACTACCAAAATCAAAATGGAATGTTAAAGTAACTACAATTAGGGAGGCAAAAAAGGATCTCACAGGCATGACACTGGATGAACTTGTAGGAAATTAGAGGACTTATGAAATGAAAATTGATGGAACCAATGAACAAACAGCCCCTGAGAAAGTCTTAGCTTTAAAGGCCTCAAACAGTGATGATGAAGTTGAACTTGACCAGAAACAAGTTGAACTAAGAACTTCAGTAAATTATTTACAAAGAAGAAGGGAACAGATAGCAAGAAACGTTCCAATGATAATACAAATGGATGTTATAAATGTGGAAAGACGGATAATCAGATCAGGGATTGTCCTGTTTGGGAAATTGAGTGGAGAAAGAAAAGAGCTGATGAAGAATTGAAAGAAAAGGCCAAAAGGAAGGAAGAATATGCTATGGTAGCATCTTGGGGATCTGATTCAGATGGTGATGAAATTGATGAAACAACATTCATGGCTTTAGGAGATTCTGACTTAGAGGAAGAAGAAGATGCTTCTGAGGTAAGTATACTTGAACTCAAAGAGAAATTGCATTTATTTTGAAAAACAAAACTTGTTTCCTTGATGAGTGCACTAATTGATGATTTCCAAGAATTAACTTCTGATAGAGATGAGTTATTCAACAGTCTTGCAAGTCTAAAATTTGATCTTATTGATTTAAAAACTTTCAAGAATACAGTTGAAGAAGAAAATTGCACTCTCAAGAAACAACACTACAAAAAAACCGTGTTTAGCAACAGATTTGTAGCAACAAGGACATTTTCGTCGCTAATTAACGACGGAATTGCAACAAAATAGAATTTTTGTCGCTAAATAAATAAAATTAAAATTAGTAGCCTAATTAGTGGCGGATTGCGACAGAAAATAAAATTTTTTGCTATATTTTGACGGTAAATATTGGCGCCTTTATTTTGGTGACAAAATTAGCGACATAAAAGGTGAGAATTTTTTCTGACATGGTGGAGACGAAAATAGCAACGAAATTATTGTCACTGAAACTATTTTACCATTTTTAAAAAATATATTAGGTATATTTTTAATAAATAATTAGCAACTGCTTTAAATCCATTGTTGAATCTGTTACCCTACCAACTAAATATTAGGGCAAAGTCTTTTATTTCACTTTGTTCCCAAAACATAGTATCATCTGCCTCTCTCCAAAAACAGTCGTCTTTCCCTTTTCTCTCCCCTTTCTCTCAATTGAGAAAAGGGAATCACTCAATATCAATCGAAAAGGGTGTCAATCGGTCAATTTCGAATCTAAATTAAAGGTACGATTCTATATATCGTAATTTGAGTTGTTTTTCCTCTTTTAGTTTCTTAATTTCTATGTTAGAAGTCACTTGTAATGATAGCTTTAGGGTTTTTTGAGCTCTTTCACTTAGAGTTGTTCGATTATTGTGTTAAAAAGTTCAATAAATGGTTATTTACTCGAAATGAGAATCGGATTTATTCCTCAAAATTTCTGTTTGTGGGGTTTTTGAATATTTCTATTGCATGTTTATTAATCTGAAATTTTTTCAACAAATTTTCTGTTTATGTGGTTGAATTTTCACTATTTTGCGTACATTGATTATGTTAGAGTTTTTGATTTTTTCCTTAGAAGTTCTATTTGTGGTTTGTTTGAGCTCTTTCACTTTGCTTTGTTCGATTATTGTGTTAAAAAGTTTTGTTAGTGGTTATTTAATCGAAATGGGAATAAGATTTTTCCTCGTAACTTCTATTTGTGGTTTTTTTTTATTTTCTGTTGCATGTTCATTAATCTCAAATTTCTTCAATAAATTTTTTATTTGTGTGGTTTAATCTTCACTTTTTTATGTACAATTTTTATGTAAGGTTGTACTTAGTGTGTTGCATGTTCAATAAAGTAGGAAACATACAACCGTTTGAGTTATTTTTTCTTATTGTCGATCTAATTTTGTGTAAACAACAAAATGTACTATGTTTCATGTTCCTTTGAAATTGTGTAATTGTCATAATCATTTTCTCTTCTTTCGTGTAGACTGTTTATCCTTTATCCTTCCACAGATTCCATTTCTAGGATCACACTTGGTATATGTTGTTGTTTTTCTTAATTTGATGGTGATGTTATGCTTTGGATTTTCAGAGAGATCCACTAAGGATACCAACAAGTACCATAAAGTGAGCTAGTAGAAATCTGGTACTATAACATTCTCCCTTTTGAATGATTTTCGATCAGTTTTTCATATTTTTCTCTGTTGCCATTTGTGTTCTTGAGTATTCGTGAAACTGTCTCTATTTTCTTTTACTTACCGATTTCTTGAAAAGAAGCAACCATGAAAATTCTGATGCCTTAATAGTCTACATACAATTGAGGATTTGTTTTTAATATGATTCACCATTCAAATACAATCAGTTCATTTATTCTTAACTTTTGTGATGTAACTTTGTGTTAAAGTTGTAAACTTTATTTATTTATTTTTGTCAACAAAGTTGCAACTTATTTTTTGGTTTTATTTAATGATCAGATTTTAGGTATGTATTTTGCTGAAATTTGATGTTTTAATCTTGTTGTCGGGAGCTTTTACCTCATGCCTTATGATTGTAATGATAGAAGTTTCAGTTTTATTTGTAATTAAACTTTTCTGCTAACCCTTATTAAGAAGGACAGTGAATGATATGTTGTGTTTGTGATTTCTTATTTATTTAGCAAAAAATGACTGATATATTCTATTTTCGTGTAAAAATAGAAAGATATATTCTAGTTTGTTCAGATATTTAATTTTTTCTTCTCTTTAGTGATAATCCTGGATGTATGAAGCATTAAAATATAAAACTCTAACTATGTTGTTTATGTCGACATTAATAGAAATATGAATAATCTAGAGCGTGGATGGATGTATGATAGGTTGGATGGCCGAGGGGATATAAACTCTAGATTTGTTACTGGTGTGAATAACTTTATCCAGTTTGCATGTTCTTAACAAAATTGCATGAGTGGTAACAACATTAGATGTCCATGTAAAAAATGTCGCAAAATTAAATAAAAGGATGTTGAAACTGTTAGATAGCACCTTCTTCATGATGGATTTGTTAAGGACTATTTTGTTTGGAAACATCAAGGAGAAATAGATGTGATTGGTGAGATTTCTTTCGATAATGATTTGATCAATGGTGCTCAACTTGAATTGGGATATGATAATCCATATCGATAAATAATGTTGGATGTTGCTGGTCCCAACTTTAACCATGGTTCAGGTTGGAAACCTTACAATAATATTGAATTCGGGCCATCTCATCCGTATGAACCTTCAATTGAGGAGAAACATAAAACTTTGATGGAGGAGGAGCCTAATTTAGAGTACCAAAAATTTTATGAATTATTGCACTCTGTTGATGCAAAATTGTATCCTGGTTCTTCCCTCTCTCAACTTGTAGTAATCTCTCAAATGTTAAATATTAAGATGGAAAATACTATGTTATAGAGGTATTTTAACCAAATGATGCAATTGTTTAAAGAGATTTTACCGGAAGATAACCTACTAGTTGATAGTTATTATCAGACTAAGAAGCTAGTGCGTAACTTAGGTTTACCGGTTGAAAAGATTGACTATTGTGAATCGGGATGTATGTTGTATTGGAAAGACCATGAACATCTCACCTCTTGTAAATTTCATGGCAAAGAGAGGTATAAGCATCGAGTTGGCTCTCGTAAGAGGAAATTGGTCCCTTACAAAAGGATGTATTATTTTACTTTGATTCCTAGATTAAAGAGATTATATGCATCCCATACTACAATAGCTAACATGACATGGCATCATGACCATATAAAAGAGGATGGAGTAATGCATCATCCATTAGACTCTGAATCTTGGAAGAACTTCAATGAAAGTCATCCTTTTTTTTCGATGAACCAATAAATGTTAGGTTGGGGTTATGTACTGATGGTTTCTAACCATTCAGTCAGTCTGGGAGAAAATATTCTTCAGGCCAGTAATTGTCACTCCATACAATTTACCTCCAAGGATGTGCATGAAAGAGGCTTATATATTCTTAATTGTCATTGTTACTGGAACAAATAATCCTAAACATAAAATTAATGTTTATCTGTAGTCTCTAATAAAGGAATT
This sequence comes from Capsicum pubescens, assembly GCA_030864215.1. Taxonomy (NCBI): domain Eukaryota; kingdom Viridiplantae; phylum Streptophyta; class Magnoliopsida; order Solanales; family Solanaceae; genus Capsicum; species Capsicum pubescens. The sequence continues at coordinate 262,864,374 of CM061538.1, forward strand.
GACCTTGTTACGGGAGACAAGCGTAGAAGCATTTGATATCTCCAAAAAACAATTTTTTTAATTGAGGGCAGCTTTGATGTGGACAATCAGTGACTTTCCAGCATATTCTATGTTATCAGGATGGAGTACTGCAGGTAAGTTTTCTTGTCCTTAATGTATGGAGGAAACACAATCCTTTAGATTACAACATGGTCAGAAAACATCATGGTTTGACTATCACAGAATGTTCCTTGACCAACATCATCCATTTAGGAGAGATCCCAAAAGTTTTCTTAAAGGTTGAACTATCAAAATATCACCACCAACCTACAGAACCGGAGAAGAGATATTGAATCAAATTTGTGATTTGGAGATAAGAAAAGTAATAGAGTTAGATGCAGAAGAAGTTAATCAACCAATATGTAGTTCTTATGAATGGAAAAAGCGAAGCATCTTTTGGGATTACCTTATTGGAGTTCTAACATAATTCGACATAACCTCAATGTCATGCATATTGAGAAAAACTTCTTTGATAATGTATTTAATACGGTCCTCAATATTGATAAGAAAATCAAAGACAATCCACAAGTTCATCTAGATATGGTCAATTATTGTGATCGACCTCAGTTGACAAAGGATGCTTCTGAAAAATATCCCAAAGATGTATATACAATAGACAAGGAAGCAAGCACTATCTTGTTCAATTGGGTGAAAAGCTTAAAATTTCCAGATGGGTATGTTTCAAATTTGGGTATGTCCAGACACAACTGCGAAAATGTTATTTGGCATGAAAAGTCATGATTGTCATGTGTTCATGCAACGATTGATTCCTATCGCTTTTCGTGAACTACTTCCAAGTAATATAAGGCAGGCACTTATAGAATTGAGCTTATTCTTTAAAGATCTTACATCGACTACTCTTCGAGTGGATGACATGGAGAGATTACAGGGAGATTTTCACAAATCTTATACAAGTTAGAACATATATTTCCTCCTGGGTTCTTTGACTCAATAGAACATCTGCTCGTGCACCTTCCATATGAAGAAAAGATTGCTAGACCTGTACAATATCGATGGATGTATCCTTTTGAAAGGTAATGCAAAAATTCAAGTTGAACTTGTGACAATTATGTTATTATTAACTTTTCAAATATGATGGTTTATCCATTTTACTATTTAGGTATCTTGGAACTCTTAAAAGAATGATTGGGAATAAAGCAAGTGTTGAGGGTTCTATATGTGAAGCTTACTTGATGACAGAGTCAACACTATTGTTTTCTCATTATTTTGAACCACATGTCATGACACGCAATCATAATGTGGATCGAAATGATGATGGTGGTATTGTGGAAGATGTTGAAGGAAATTTATCAATATTCACCCATCCCGATTGATTATGGGGAGAATAAAAAAAGAGAAATCTAACTCTTGAAGAAATCAATGCTTCCCAAACTTACATTTTGCTAAATTATGAAGAGGTTGGGCCATTTGTGAGGTAACAAAAGTTAGTTGTATCAACTTAATTTTATAAGTATATTCATATATCATGACTTGAAATTGAAAAAAAAAATCTTTAAATGAAGTATGTTTGTGCAACGTTTGCAAGAAGAATTTCCAAATATCTCTCAAGATCAAATAAATGAGAGCCTTGAAGCAAATTTCTCTATATGATTCAAGGAATATGTAAGGCTTCAAAAATTAATATCTTTTATACAATTATGCACTTAAATTGACTTATGAAATTGAACTAAATTTTATAATCTTCTAAATAGGTTCGGCTCAATCATATTGAGAATGAATTCCTACGTAGTCTTGCTCGTGGACCATTGATAGGCACTATATCTCATTCAGTGTATTTTGTTAATGGATACAAGTTTCAAATAGATTTTTATGGTAGAGCAAGATCAACAATGAACAGTGGATTTTGTATTTCAGATCCAAATTTTTGTGATTTCTATGGGCGGATAAAAGAGATTCTAGAAGTGGAATACCGTGAAGCACCTTTAAAGAGAACTGTACTATTCAAATGTGAATGGTTTGATCCAACTATGGATGTTGGTGTTAAAATGCATAATCAGTATAAATTGGTTGATACTAACCATCGGTGCCGATATAAAAAATATGAACCTTTTATTCCGAAAATGCAAGTAACTCAAGTGTGTTATGTGCCTTATCCTAGTAAGAAAAAGGAAAAGGATGATTGGGCAGCTGTATTGAAGATCAAACCTCAAAATATTATTGAATTACCCAATGAGGAAATTGAGACAACTGCAGAACTGAATATTCTATTTTAAGTTGAAGAAGTTCAAGTCTATGAGATAGATATGAATGTTGCCACGGATGAAAGTATACACTTACATGATCCAAATAGTGGCTTAATTGAAATGAATGAACTCATTAATGATGGTTTATTGCAAGAGCATCATGAGATCCAAGTGGATGCTATGGAAGAAGAGTATGACCTGAGGAAACTGAGGATGGTGAAAAGGAAGATTTTGAAGAAGACACAGATAGTGATTAGTGCTTGATTAAAAACATGTTATTGAATCTTAATTTTATTTTGTGAGCAGTCATTTTGTTGAACTAGTATCATTTTCTTTGTCTCTACTCATTGTTTACTCAAAACTTGTTGCTTTAACTGGTTTTATGCTCTACTTCTCAATTTTTGACTCTTTTATTTCTCATCCATGTTTTTAGGCTACAACTGTGCTTTTACATTTTCTGATACCTTATTTGCATATTGTTGTTTGGTTCTCTTGGTATTGTTCAGTTTGCATATTACTTCGACTTAATTAATATAGTTTTTTTATAGATATAGCTAGAGGTAGAGGTAGAGGTCGCGGAAGAACAGGGCGTGGAGGCAAGTCTACAGTTACTGCAAACATACCTACTATTCTCACTCCTACTATTGTTAGTCCTCAAATTGATAGCATAGGTGGTTAAAATGATACAAGTCAAGTTCAGCCATTGATTCCTCAAATTACATCAACGGTTCAAACTTTTGGTGATGGTAGCAACCATACAACACCTGAATCATCTCCCACTGCTCCAAATAAGATCAACACAACAGCTGAAGGTACATCTACTCTAAGGAACTAAATAGGTGAGGGTCTTAACCAATCGACTTCATCCTTGAAAATGGATGAATATAATCAACTTGTGGTCTGCTTTCTGTGTGTGTGTATGTATATATGTTTTAGTTTTTTCTAGTTGATGATCTGTTGTTGGTTCTTGTTTAAGAGTTTTTGTGAACAGAGTTACAATGGGAGTATTTTGTAGTATTTTGGTGGTTCTGTTAGTAGTTCTTGTTGTGAGTATTTTGGTGGTTCTGCTGGTGGTTTTTGTTCTGTTGTTGGTTCTTGATTTGAGAGGAGTTTTTGTGGGAAGAATTACAATGGGAGTATTTTGTAGTATTTTGGTGGTTCTGTTGGTGGTTCTTGATCTGTTGGTGGTTCTTATTGTGAGTATTTTGGTGGTTCTTATTATGCTGGTAGTTCTTGATCTGTTGTTGGTTCTTGTTGTGAGTATTCTAGTGTTACATGGTATTCCAGAATAACAGTGAGGTATTTTGTTGTATAGGATTACAAAATTACAATGTTGTATGTTGTTGTGACTTCTTATGAAAAATTTGCATCTTATTTCCACTTTAACAAGTACAATTTTTTTAATAGATATGACTCGAGGTAGAGGTGCAGGTCGAGGAAGCATAGGGCGTGTGGGAAAGTCAGCAGTTAGGAGTATTATTCCTATTCTTACTGCAAACATGCCTATTATTCCCACTCCTACAGTTGCGCCTCAAGCAGCTGGTGGTGTAGGTGCTCCAACTTCTAATCATGGTAGTAACCCTACAACACCTGAATCATCTCCTAATACTCCAAATCAGAGCAACCCAATAGTTGTAGGTACGTCTTTACAAACCAACCAAGTAGGTAAGGACGTATCTCGTAGCAATACAAATGGAGAAGGTAATTCTAGTAGGAGCCATGTGCGGACCCTTATTACTATAACTTCTGTAGGGTTAGTCCATTTTTTGTCTATTGTTATTATTATATATTATTTTTTATTTATAATATACCTCTAAATAAGGTTGTCACATTGATACAGATTGCAACCTTCTAAAGCATGCTCCAACAGTATACACGAGTCTTTCAAAAGTGAACTTGATCACAATGGAGTCAATTGGAATGGTGTCTCATATGATATAAAAGATGGCTATTTGGGGGAATTCAAGGTATACATCTTCATAATAATTGAGTTTTTAAAGTGTATTCACTTTTATAAATACGATATTAATGTGTTATTTTGGAAATTTATTTCAGAAACACTTCTATTGGGATTCTTCCATTAGTGAAGCAGCAGTAAAGAAACAGTGCCAGATTAAGGCAGCAACTGTGTATAGAAATTTCATTGCTAAAATCAAAGAGAAAGGTATTAGGCAAGATTTTATACATGAAGATGTCTGGGAAAGCTGGCAGCGACTTTGGGAAGATCCTAAGTGTGTTGAAAAGTCAAAAATAAATGCACAGAATCATCGTGGCGGTAAAAAAGTCATCGCTGGAACTCACACAGGAGGATCTATCTCAATTGAAGAGTACCGAAAGAGACTTGTAAGTATATATTTCAAGTACTACCCCCTAATTTCTTTCAATATGAATCTGTTAATTGGTTTCATAGTCCCTAATAGCTCTATGGTGGTAGGAAATATGATCAGAATTATAGCAAGTGCTACTATTATATTGCATTGAGTTTGAACTATATTTATACTTGTGTGGTGGGTGTTTCTTCTCTCATGTGTTGCGTGTTAAGATGAAATTTCCCTACTGTTTTTATGAAAACAGTATTGGTGAATTTCGCGCATTGCGCTGTCAATGCATATGCATTACCCACATTGTCCCTTGTATGCAACCATGTTTATTCCTTTCCCTTCTATTAGTTGTTGATGTTGTTGTATTGAAATTTTAAAATAGTGAGTTACTCTTTAATATGTGAAATAAATGTTCCAGCAGTTTTGTTGTAGTACAATGCACAACACTTCTTTCTTATAGGCTGCTGAAATGGGTCAAGATCCGACACCAAGTGAGTTACATTTGTATGTTCACACACATGGTCATGATGGAAAATTTTTTGTTGATGAACGTTCCCAAATCGTCCATGTAAGACTAAATCTTAATGTAGTAGTTTACTTAATTCATATTTTTTAGTTTAAAGTAGTTTTTGATATCAAATCATTTTTAAGTACAATCCGTTATAATTTCACTTCCACTATTACAGGAAAGATTTGAAGAAATATTACGAGAAAAAATATTATCAGAATCTGTTATTGATCAAATTGAAGCATATTACCAAGCTGCTGGAGGAGAAAACAAGTGAAGAGTATTTGGTCTTGGATCTGAAGCAAAAGGCTACTAAGGGCAAACTCTTTGTATTTCTTGTGGAAAGACTTCATCTTCAGCTTCACATGAATCGGTACCAGTTGCAGATTCAGATTTGGATGAGTTTGTGAAGCGATTGATTTCCGAACTTAAAAATTAATTTATTCCTATTGTCATTGAGGAGGTACAGAAGTTGGTTTCTTCACGATCAGTTGTGACACCTCCGGCTACTACTTTGGACGATCTTGATTTCTTAGATGATGATTGCAATGATCTTGATCAGTTGTGATACTTTTAACGATCAGTGCATTGGTTTTTGATGGTCTATTTTGTTGAAATGTTTAAAATTGTGCAACAATAATATACACTTGATGGATGTGGGTTCTTTTAAGAATATTTTATACATGTTTGGTACTATGGATGTTTTGGACATAATTATGTTTAGATTTTTCTATCTTTGGTATTGTGGATGATATGGTTTCTTTTAAGGATAGTTGGTAGATGTTTGGTACTATAGATGTTTTGGACATAATTATGTGTTTAGATATTGCTATGTTTGGTATTGAGGATGTTTAGATTTTTGCTATCTATATATGTGGGTTCTTTTATATGAATGTTGGATATTTTAAGAAGATTTTGTTATCTATATATGTGGGTTCTTTTATATGAATGTTGGGTATTTTAAGAATTTTATAATATGCTTTTAATATTCAAAATACAAATTAAAAAGATTTTTGGAAGAAAAGTAATGATGAGAGATTTAGCGATAAATTTCATCATTGTCAAAGAAAAACATTTGCAACGGATTGAGAAAAATAATCTTGTCACAAAAATCTGGGGAATAAATAACAAAATTTTTAGCGACGGACTAGCAATGAAATATTTGGTCACGAAATAATCAAAATGACGAAATACAATATGAAATTAGTAACGACATTTATAAATATAACAACGAATATATTTGTTGCTACAAAATGGCAACGGATATAGGTCGTCTCTATTTCGTTGCAAAATTGGCAACGGATTTCATTTTTTCTATTTCTAAATGGTTAGCAATGCGCAAAATAGCAATGACACATATTCCGTCATTGATCCATCTCTAAATTGTTATAGCGACAGATATATGTTGATTAGCGACGTTTTTGGTCTGTTGCTAAACACAGTTTTTTTTTGTAGTGCAGGTTGCACAACTTGATTCTACAAACAGTGTTCTTAAGTCTGAAATTCTGAAATTGACACTCACTAATAATGGGAAAAAAGTAATGTGTAAGGAACAAGAGAGTGTTGAACTTGAATTAGTCAAGTAAAACCAAGAATGTAATGATGCAACTGATATGGTGAATAAACTAAGTCAAGAAATCTCTAAACTAAAAATTGATCTTGAAAGAGAAAATAGATGGACAAATTCTTCAAGAATTGTTCATAAGTTGAGTGAAAGAAATTATAGTGAAAAGGCAGGTTTTGGTTTCCACAAAAGTTTTGATGATCCTAAAGACTTATGTTATATCTATGGTAACCTTGGACATTCAACCACTGAATGTCCTGTGGCTTCTAAAAGCAGATCTAGCCGTCAAAACCTGGATAATAAATTTCCTCAAACCAAGAAGAAAAGAACTGGTTTTGGTCAGAGGAACAGGTCACCTTACATGTTGCCTGCATGGACTAGAAGAAATTTAATTCATCCATTTACTCATAAAATAGGACCCACGCTTGTCTGGGTTTCTAAGTCTAACCATTGATTTCTTGCAGGAGAAGGTGAAAGGAAGCAAAACGCATTGGTACCTATACAGTGCTTGCTCAAGAAACATGACTGGTGATAAGAAAAAGTTACTTTCACTCTCCAAAATAAATGGAAGAGGAGTTTCTTTTGGTGATGGAAAAAAGGGAATCATTACTGGAGTTGGAAAAATTGGCACATCTAAGTCAAGAGCATTGAAAGATGTCTATCTTATAGAAGGATTGAAGCACAACCTGCTAAGCATGTCACAACTATGTGATAAAGGTAATAAGTGATTTTTACATCTGCAGGAGTCAAAGTCAAGAGGATGGACACCAAAGAGATTGTGCTTACTGCAAGGAGACACGGAAATGTATATAAGGCTGACATAATGGCAATGCCAAGAACAGAGTTGACCTGTCTAAGTGCACTGGAAAATGATCCCCTTCTTTGGCATAGGAGACTTGGACATGAAAGTCTAAAACAACTAAACATACTTTCTTCTAAAGATATGGTATTGGGATTGCCCAAGACCAAGTTTAAGGAAGAAAAGTTATGTAGTGCCTATGTAAGGGGGAAGCAGGTAAGATCTTCTTTTAAGTCAAAGAACCATGTCAGCACTACCAAGTGTCTTGACCTGGTCCATATAGACTTGTGTGGACCAATGAGACTTCAAAGCAGAGGTGGAAAAAGGTATGTTTTTATGATTATTGATGATTATTCCAAATTTATCTGGACATTGTTTCTAGCTTCTAAAGAAGATGCCTTTGATGTCTTTACAATTTTCATCAAGAAAATTGAAAAAAAAACTGGGCACTTCTCTAGTTTCCATAAGATCTGACCATGGTACAGAATTTGAGAATGTCAAATTTTTAGAATTCTATTTCACAAATGGTATAGATCATAACTTCTCTGTTCCCAGAACACCACAACAAAATGGAGTGGTAGAAAGGAAGAATAGAACCTTGGAAAATATGGCTAGAACAATGATGCTTGCAGAAAATCTTGCTAAAAAACTTTGGGCTGAGACAATTAGTACTGCAGCATATATCATAAATAGATGCATGATCAGGCCTATTTTAGAGAAGACTCCCTATAAATTACTAAAAGGGAGAAATCCAAACATTTCTCATTTTAGAACTTTTGGTTGTAAATGTTTATTCATAATAATGGAAAAGATAATCAAGGAAAATTTGATGCTAAAAGTGATGAGGGAATCTTCTTAGGTTATTCACTTCATAGTAAGGCTTATAGGGTTCTAAAAAATAGAACAAACTGTATTGAAGAAAGCATACATGTAGTTTTTGAAGAATCCTAGGTTAAGACTAACCTGCAGGAAGGAAGTGATTTTAAGGAACAGGTTACACAACCTGGTTCATCAACTGGAGCCCCCAAATATGGAGGCACCTTAACAAAGGGAATTGATTCTGGAGGCACAGTGATAGGGGGAACTGAACCACCAGCTATCCTAGCTCAGAGAATCTACAGTGATCCAAGTAGCTTACTAGGTCCCAAAAGATTACAAGTACCAAGGATCACATCTCATTGAGAATGTTCTCACTGATCTAACTTTTGGAATCACCACAAGGTCTTGATTGAGAAACATATGTGCTTTCAAGGCACTCTTGTCAGAAATTGAGCCAAAGAAGGTAACTAAAGCACTGCTTGATATTGATTGGATCATATCCATATAGGAAGAATTAAATCAGTTTGAGAGAAGCAAAGTGTGGCACTTAGTTCCACTCCCAAAAGACAAAACTATAATTGGAACTAAGTGGGTGTATAGAAATAAGGTTGATGGGCATAGAACAGTTGCAAGGAATAAGGCAAGATTAGTGGTCCAAGGGTACAATCAAGAAGAAGGTATAGATTTTGATGATATTTTTGCTCCTATAGCTAGAATTGAAGCAATTAGATTACCTGTTGCCTTTGCTGCTTATAAGGAATTCATTCTCTATCAAATGGATGTTAAGAGTGTATTCTTGAATGGCATTCTCAAAGAGGAAGTGTATGTCAAACAACCACCAGGATTTGAAAGACAGGATTTTCTTGATCATGTTTATAAACTGGACAAGGCTTTGTATGGACTAAAACAAGCTGCAAGAGCTTGGTATGAAAGATTGTCAAAGTTTTTTTCTGGAGCATGGTCACAATAGAGGTAAAATTGACAATATTTTTTTCTTAAAAACTAATGAAAAAGATCTGTTGATTGTGCAGGTATATGTTGATGGCATTATTTTTTGCTCCACAAACATGAATATGACTCATGAGTTTGCTAAACTCATGAGTTGTGAGTTTGATATGAGTATGATGGGGGAGCTGAACTTCTTCTTAGGTTTACAAATTAAACAAACAACATCTGGAACCATGATCCATCAGCAGAAGTATGTCAAGGAACTTCTCAAAAGATTTTCCATGGAAGAGGCAAAAGAGATCAGCACTCCAATATCCACTTCCATAAAACTTGATTTGGATGAAATAGGTCCTCATGTGGAGCAAAAGTTGTACATGGGTATGATAGGATCATTTTTGTATCTCACAGAAAGTAGGACAAATATTGTGTTCAGTGTGGGTCTATGTACAAGATTTCAAGCAAATCCTAAAGAGTCTCATCTAAAATCTGTGAAAAGTATTTTTATATATCTCAAAGGAACTAGTGATTTTAGTCTATGGTATCCAAAAGGTAGTAACTTCAACTTGGTAGGATACTCCGATGCTAACTATGCAGGATACTTTATTGACAAGAAGAGCACTACAGGCATGACACACTTTCTTGGATCATGTTTGATTACCTGGTCCACTAAGAAGCAAAACTCAGTAGCCTTGTCTACCGCTGAGGCTGAATATATTGCTGCAGGATCTTGCTGTGCTCAGTTGTTATGGATTAAATAACAACTCATGAATTTTGGTGTGGATGTTGGATGTGTTCCTATTTTTTGTGACAATACAAGTGTCATTAATATAGCTAAGAATCCTGTTCAACAAAAAAGAACTAAACATATTGATATTAGACATCACTTTCTTAGAGGTAATGTTGAAAAAGGTCTTATATCAATCATGTTTTGCTCAACTGAAGAACAAATTGTTGATATATTCACAAAGTCATTAAGTAGAGAACATTTTGAAAAGAATAGGTTAGCCTTGGGGATGATTAAAATTGCATAAATCTCCCTCAATGATTAGCAAGAATTATGTTCTCTTAAGTGATTGTTGATTAATCCAGTCTTGTATATTTGGTTGTGTGTCCTAACTTTAAGATTTTGGAGTAAACTAACTTATTCTTGTATTGATTTTATAGAGAGGCCGGAACACTCAGGCAACTAATTCTATCTTGTTCTAAGGGTTAAGTTATGATTATATTTTACCTAATATTGCATAAGAGAAACAGGTATGTCACATAGTTCTTTGTTACACCCAAAACCGCCAAAAGCTTAAGAGTCCTTTTTTTTCAAAAAGTTGTTACTTGTTTTCCCATCAACACTGAACCATTCCATTATTACGCTTCCTATCAGATACAGTCCTGCTCTATTTCATATTTTCTTTTTTCCTCCTTAAATACGTTTCTCTCCCTCCCTTATCATTTATTCACTCTCCAATCATTTCACAACCAAGAATAACATATTGTTCCTCTTTCACAAATGGTTTTCTCCTCATTCTCACCATCCTCAGAATCTGTTACCAGTACCTCCACCGTTATTGTTATTCATCTACATACAAACCTATCACCTCCACTTCCTTCTATAATCTTTATTAAACTATCTGACTTCGCAGCCTTCAGAAATTTCAAGAACCCCTTCGCCCAATTTTCTTCAAATCCTTCATCATCCTCTAAACCCTCTCTACCATCTTATATTCCTCTCCAAATTCTTAATCCTGATGATGAACCCATTACGAATTTGATCCCAAGAAAGTCACGATCTAAAATAAAATTCTCTTCCCCCATTATTGTCATTGAAGAACAAGATATGGGTGATCCCACTCTAATTAAACCCACTCCTTGAACTCCTTATACCCGTTAGAGGAAGTATCAGGAAGATACATCCCTTAAAAAAACTCTCCAAGAAAGTAAGAGAAAACACGCTGCTACATCTACTTCTTCTCCTCCTCAATTCATTTCTCTTGATATTCTTCTTTGTTCAGTTCGTAAGAAGAAGACGGTCATAGAAAAATCTACAAAATCTTCTTATTCTCTAAAACCTTCTTCTAAGTCCAAATCTACTTCAAAGTCCTTATCCATTTCCAAGACCACTACTCTAAGCACTTCTTCTCGCTCAAGGAAACAAGTTGAGAAACCTGTTTTCTCTGATTCATCTGCATCTGAGTTACCTTATGACACTCCCCTTGCTTCCTCTACTGACTTAGATCCTGGTTTTGAGTTTGATGTGGATACTCCTACTGATAAAGCTTCTCAATCAACCCATATTATCCACTTTAAAAAATATAAGTTGGCTAGAGGATGTGTTGTCACTGGTTATGGAGGCCCTACCATGTATGTCTTGGTTTCAAAATTAGAAGCTCAAGGGTGTTCATACTTGGCTCTTCAAGGTGATCATCAACATAAGTTTGGAAAAGATGAAGTCTATGAGTTTTATACTAATGGGGTTGCCATTGGGGAAATATTTTCGACCACTGTTCATGGGATTACCATCAATCTTTATGCAGCTGACCTTGCTCGAATCTTAAACATTTCTACTGGGGTTGGGGTCATTATGTCAAGGTTACCTGGTCTCCTCTTGATAATCTTGCTTCTTCTCGTGATATATCTAGGAAGTTCTCTGGAAACCCTCATCTTGTCACTCATCGTAGGGTCCTTAAGCCTAAGATATCCCCACTCTATCAGCTTTACTTTGATGTTGTTCATAAAATGATCCTTCCTCGACAAGAAAAAAGAACTGTAACCAATTTTCTTGATCTTACCCTGATGGAACTGCTTGATACTGAAGTACAAATAGACCTTCCTCGACTCATGATTCAGCATATGCAGAGGGTTTTACTTCAAGATGCAAATGGTCATGTTTTGCCATATGAATTTTGGCTTACTTCTATTTATAAGGATTTCCATGTACCAGTCAAAGTATGGTCTATGCAAACCACCAAGGACGTCATAGGGTCAGCAAACCATATGATGTTACCTATTTTAATGAGGAGTGCTGATGACCTGATTCAGAGGTTAAGGAATGCACTTGCAGAAAAGACTGTTGAGCTAGAGGTTGCTCAGGATACACTGAAAGTTGCTCAAGCTGCCCATGATGATGAGAAGAGGGATCTACTTGCTCAAATTTCTCCCCTAACAACTTTTTTGGAACGTGAACGATTAGAGAATGCTCATATTTTCAGGAGATTGACCTCTCTTATCCCCTCTTTTTCATCTACTTAGCCCCTATCTTAGTGCCCTAGGAATGTCTATTTCGTTCCCTTCTCTGGTTACTTGTTCTCTCTTATGCAGTTTTTGGTACTTTAAATTGTATCCTAATGTTGAATGAAATGGACTTATTTGCTTCATTGTATTCTGCTCCTGTTCTTTCATAGTACATTAATGATCTCCTACTCTAAGTTTTGATTGTTTTAGTGATAGCTCCAGTGGCCATGGATTATTAAAAAAAAATTACTTGCTGGGCCTAGCTTTTTGATGATGTCAAAAGGGGGAAGAATAGATTATGCAATGCTTATAACTCAATTGACTAACCTGTTTCATTCTGTGTTCTTCTGTCTAATTATTTTATTAAGAATGACAGGATTTTGTAAATAGATAATGTATTTGTCATCATCAAAAGGGGGGAATTTGTTAGGATACTAAAGTTTTAATGATAGACATGTGAATGAAACATGTTGTGCAAGCTGGTCCACACAAGTGTAGAAAGAACAGTTGCAGACAAGACTACTGATAAACATGCATAAAGTCAGGAGTGGATAAGCAAGGAGATTTAGATGTGCTCTCAACACTTATCATATAAAGCAAAGAGGATAAAAAGGAGAAGATAAATCCAACACTGAGAGTTTGAGTTGATCAAGGAGTCCAGACAAACTAGGGGACAAAATAGAAGAGTCCTATTCAGTCAAGGTGATAGAAGACTACAACAAGGAGTGAAACTACTTGGTAAAGTCCTACTAAAGATAGAAGAATACATCATCTAAAGGACTTAATCAGAAGTTGGCTTAAATAGAAGAAACACCATTCAAGAGTTTCACTCATGCACTGAAGAGAAAATCATCAATCGACAAATCAGTTCTCTTACTTGAAGAAAAACCTGGTCCTTTACTTAGCAAATCATAGACTTTATGCAATAGTTTGGTTCTTTGAGTTGTAATGAGTCTTTTGTTCTAGTCTCAGTGAAGTATAAACTGAGTTAGGGGTAGTTTCTTCAAGTTAGGGAACTCTAAGACTTGGGAACACTTATCTTGGAAAGATTTATGTTTTTGTAGAAATAGGAGTTAGAAGTTTTAATTCCTAGTTTACAAGAAGTCTTGTAATTTGTTGATTGCTGAGGCACAAAAGTAATAGTGAAGTTGGGGTTAAATCTTGTAGAGGTACAGACCATGATTTTTTACACCTTTCTTGAGCCGAGTATTTTCCACATAAAAATATTGTGTTCATCTTTTACTTTTGTGAACCACGTTAGCTTACTTGTTCCACAGATAGTCAACCAGTAGAGTATAATATTAAAATCAGTAGGGCAGGCACTCTAATAGTTCTCTTTCCAGGTACTCCATTACAATCACAAAGAGGTAGGGTGACAGTGGATCACCCTGCCTGATTCCCCTTTCCCCCTGAAAAGGATTGGTTAGTCTTCCATATATAACCAAAGAATAAAACACAAAGGTGATGCATTCCATAACCCATTGTATGAACTTGAAGGGAAAACCCAGTTCAGCAAGCATGTTTTCAAGAAATTTTCACTCTATTGAATCATATGCTTTTTTAAAATCTACTTTCATCACACACCTTGGATATAGCCCTTTTCTAAAGTACCATTTTTGAAGTTCATGGCTAAATAAGATATTATTAACAATGTTTTTTCCTTCTGTAAAAGCTGACTGTGAGGGGCTAATGATAGATTGATCACACTCTTAATTCTGTTCATGAGGATCTTTGTGATTAGCTTGTAGAAAGTAGTACAATAAGTTATAAGTCTATAGTATTTGACATATGTTACGGTTTTAACCTTTAGGACTAATGTAAGGGATGTACAACTGAAAATTTTAAGCAGTTGACCAGTGGAGCAGAATTCAACAACAGTTTGCCTCACATCATCTTTTATCACTTCCCACTGCTGAATAAAAAACCCCACTGAATAACCATCTACCTTAAGGGATTTTTCAGCTGGCATCTCTTTCAACACAATTTGAATTTCCACCATTGTCACAGCTCTTATCAGAAAGCATTTCTGAAGGTGGAACAAGCAAGGACCTCTTCTTTTGATGTCTGCATCATGGCATGGAAGTTTTTTTGCAAATATGCCCATTTGTTTTGTAAAAAAGGATATAAATTCTTTCTCAATCAAATCAGATTCAATAAGTTTTATGCCCTGTTCAGTATATACTGTAGAAATAGCGTTCTTGTGAGCTCTTAATTTTCATTGAGCATGAAAGTAGCTGGTATTTGTATCTCCATATCTTATCAAAGTTGCTCTTGATTTTTGCCTTAGAGATTGCTCCTCAAAATTACCCCATTTAATAATATCATTTCGCACTAACTTTTCTTCCTTTATCAATGTCTGATCTTGGGGTGTAGGAGTAGCTGACTTTATACTATATTTAGCTTTTCCCTAGCATATTTCAGCCTCTACTTATAGGATGCTAGATAGGTGTTCAGACTTTTAACCTCAAGTTTGAGTATCTTCAACTTCACCCAAAGCCTATATTTATGAGTTTCATTACAAGGTTTAGCCCATGCTGCTCTCACCAGACTAGGAAACTCAGGATGTTGTAGTACAGTATTAAACAGTTTAAAAGGCTTGGGGTTGCTATTACCAGCCACTCTATATTCAATTAAGATAGGATTATGATCTAGGACTCTAAGATTTAAGAATTTTGCCTCCACCTGATTATATCTCTGCAGCCACCGAAAGTTACCAATAGCCCAGTCAATCTTAGATTACACCCTAGTAGAAACAATCTGCTTATTAAAAAAGGTGTAATGCCAACCTATTCCTTTTTGTAAGGTAAGTTGTAAATCATCTACACACTCTTCAAAAGCCTAAAATTCTCCTGGTGTCACAAGAAAGCCAATTCTATCATATATAGAAAGCACATTGTTGAAGTCACCACTCAACAACCAAGGTCCTTGCATGGTTGTTCCTAATATTTTCAGTTCCCTCCATAATAACAACCTCTACTGAGTTTAATTCCTAGCATATACCATAGTCAGAAAGGTTGAAAAGGATCCTGTGGAGTCCTCTACATGACAATGCATAAACTGTTCTTAGACTTGAATGACCTGTAGCTTCACATGCCCTTTCCATAGTAGCCATATTCTTCCATTTGCACCCTTTGGATAATTACAACTATGGCTCGACCGTTGCACCATTTTTAGTAAAATACTTTTAGATTATTCTCCTTCACTCTAGTTTCAAGGCACCTAAACACATTTACTCCATATTTATGTAAAAAGAGTCGCACCTGTTTTTGCTTTAAGGGATGATTTAAGCCTGTAATATTCCAGGTAGAAATGATCATAGGGGATTGTGGCTACCCCCAGGGCCACTTCCATGACCACATTCAGCCTGGTTGACATGAGCAAGGAGAGGCCCAAAACGATTACCAATTGACACCCTATCAATACTAGTGCACAGTACCTCAGACTTATCACTAGTTTTCAGCTTAATCGATTCATCCTGTGGGTTAAGAAAGGCCTCACCTGGATGCTGCAAAGTTAAATTAATGTTACGACCTAATTTTCGAGTCATGATGGCACCTACTATAACCCACCAGTAGGTAAGCCGACACCGTAACCCAGAGCTAACGCAAAGGGTTACCTTGGTGTAAGTGTCTAACATGGACCCTATATAGGAACACAATATAACAATAACATTCCAAAAACAAAACAACTAACATTCGAATATCAATCCCATGACCTGATAGTATAAGTACAAGAGAAACTCTAAATTTGACAACAGAAATTACAACTCGAAGTCTGATAAACTTAAATAGTCTTATACAATTGTCTCGAATAAAAAAGACAAAGTAAGGATAGAAGGAAAAGAGCGCAACTCAAACTCCAAGAGCTCACCCTGTCTCCTGATGATCAACATGGCATGACGTCGACTCAACGGCGGCAACTAGAACTCAAGTCTGCACAAAAAAAGGTAGAGAAGTGTAGTATGAGTACCAAAACACGGATACTCAGTAGGCATCATCGGCCGACTAAGCTAAATTATAATATAAGGACGATATAAAGTAAGACAATAACTTAAAGTCAAGGTATAGGATTAAACCTGAATCTTCTTTGATATCACTGTATAAAATAACTAATCTACTAGGGCAATAACATAACGTATCATATCAACATATACCATAATCGTCACACAAAAGAGTAATCATTTTGGAAGCCTAAAGCCACAAATACACAATAACAACCATGTATTTACCATGATCAACACCAACCATCATTAGAATATAAAGCACAAAACCTTACCACGATGTCTCATACCACCCGGAAGTACACGCAAAAGAACACAACAAAGAACTCTTCAAGGCGTCCTATACCACTAGAGAGTACACCAAAAGATCAATCCATCAATATATCAAGGCACAACTACACAAGCAACTCACCAAAGTCGTGTGTTGCACATTCCCGCCATGGCCTCTTACCGAGGCCTACAATCATTATCAATACCGTAATTTAGCATAACGAAACCAATATCACCATAGCATAGTTATATAATTACTTATTCTCTATTTCATTGATAAACTCCAAGTTTAGTCTATATTAGCTAATCTTTATATCCATGAAGCACTAGCTTACAAGTCTTATAGTTTACTAGTCATCAAGTAAGGAAAAGATACAAGTTACCAACATTATTATTTATTCACCTATCTCAGGCCATTTTCTAGTTAGCATCCTTATTATATAAGTCGTCAATTAAGCCACCACGGCATCACATGCTAGATGTCAACTTAACTATTCATCATACAATACTAAGACCAATATCATTAGGCATGTTACAACCTAAACGACTAGTTTCCATATTTTAACCAAGTAAGGTCCACCAACTAGTTTAATAGGCTTCTAGCCCACAAGTCATAGTCATTTATTAGAGACAACTAATTATCACATAAGTCATTTTATTAGGCGAAATTTCATAACATGATCATTTATCCAAGTCAAGTAGATTTACTAGGGGAGCCTTTGGTTCTACACAAGATTACACATATCATTTAGTCTTAACCAAATACTCTGCATAATCCACTTCTAGTTACTAATTAGAATTAATACGGGTCACACCTCCTAACTAGTGATTGGTGACGAAGAATGATTATTAATCTACTAAGGAAGGCATTATGTCCCAAGTACACAAACGAGTTTAGCCACACACAGAATAACCATACATATATCCATATATTCATATATACTCACCACACACGGTATCATCATAACATCGTTATCTCTTTCGAATTAACCAGCCATTATTACAACATCAACATATCCTCTGGATTCATCGGGCATCATCATAACATTATTATATCCTCCGAATTCACCGGGTATCATCATAACATCACTACCTCTTTCGAATTAACCGAGCATCATCATAATATCAACATATCCTCCGAATTCATCAGGCATCATCATAACATCATTATATCCTCCAAATTCATCGGGTATCATCATAACATCATTACCTTTTTCGTATTAATCGGGCATTGTCATAATATCAACGTATCCTTCGGATTCACCGGACATCATCATAATATCATTACCTCTTCTGGATTAACCGGGCATCATCATAATATCAACATATCCTATGGATTCATCGGGCATCATCATAATATCAACATATTCTTCGAATTCACAGGATATCATCATAACATCATTACCTTTTTGGATTAACTGGGCATCATTATAATATCAACATATCCTCCGGATTCACCGGGCATCATCATAACATCATTATGTTCTCTAGATTTATCGGGTATAATCATAACATCATTACCTCTTCCAGATTAACTGGGCATCATGATAATATTAATATATCCTCTGAATTCACTGGGAATCATCATATCATTAGCACATCTCCCAAGACAACCAACATTCATATATGTAGTCAAATCAATGAACATGTACAAGCCACAATAATAGAGTATAAGTGATGCAAGTAACACATATCGTCATATTTTACAATTAGTCATCACTACATAATAAAAGTAGATGCATGAGCATGAATATCTAAATGACATACGCAATCACCACTTTTACAAGGTTTTCATGTTTATTAGCAAGTCAATTATTAGTCAAGTGCATGCTTGCTAGTCCCCTTTTTCATTCCCCCACTTCACAATACTAACCCAAAAAGGGAATTGTTCACATAAGCATTAGCTTAATCATTAGACTTGGTTCATAGAAAGAGTGGTACATAATCAGAGGTTCACTTGGTGAACTAATCGATAAATCAAGCGATAGCATAACCATAAGTTCAATTCACAAGACCTTCCAAGGCTATCCATATTATGACAAAAAAATAATCAATCAAGTATACATATTATCCAACCATAGAACACATACATAAACCGACAACCGAGTTTAACCATTATAATCTCAATAACGTAACTTAGATGTTCATCAAGTAGCTAGGTCACTAAGGAATTTCATAGTTCAAGCTTAAGGTGGGTCAAGTCCCACTTCTAAATCTCAATAATGCCAAAGTTTTGTTTACTTCTACAAGACTAACTTCCACCTGAAATTAGGCTAGGTTATCTAAATCACACCATAAGGGCTTATCAATTCATATTAAGCCTATAAGGGAAAAATCTTCTTCAAGCAACCTTCCTAAGTCACCCCAAACACTAAGGTCACTTCATAACTAGTCATAACTAGGCTACATACTCTTCAGGTTAGCCAACAACATCAATCTCAACTACTAAAGCAACTAAAGTATTCTCATGTTATTCATGAGCCTTCAAGTATAACTATCCAAGGTTCTAGGCTAAAGGTCAAACATCGCACTTTACATGTTTAATAGACTACAAGAAACAACTAATCCCAAATATCGTTATTCCTCCATTTATCATCTAAAATCCCGTTCAATCTCATAAGATATCAATAATTATACTACAATCAAGCTCAATATATCTACAAGTAAGCCTAACCTACCTCGAGTCCAATTTCTCATGAACCAACAAGTTTTACCTTCTCTTTTCTTGAAGCTTTTTCTTATTCCATGAGCCAAGATATCAACAACATAATCTAAGCATCATTACAAGAACAACAATACCCATTATGGCACTATTATACCATGGTTCCAAAATGACACCAAACCCCTGGTCCCGCCTTCGAAAAAAAAGTTTCTGAGACTAATCTATTGTTCAAACATCATTAGGGAGCTATAACTCTCAAGAAATTTGAGTAAATCAATCACATTTGTGGCTACAATTGAGCCACAAGGACATAGTATTTTTATTTGGGTCAAGAAATCAAGAAATTAATATCAAATTTGAAGGAATCTTACCTTAGATTTATAGAAAAATGGATTACACAAGTTATTCAAGCTCCTAATCAATCCACAAGACTCACTTTTAATTCAACAAATCTTTATAGCTGCCAGGGTTCTCAAAAAAGAGAAGAATGACACAAAAATCGGCCAAATGGGCCTTTTATACGAGTTTAAATGGGTCCGCAAGGTCAAAACTTATTTTTGACCTTCTGGACTTATTCAGACTCCATTTTTCGCAAACGAACATGTAACCCCATTAAATTCGACATTCTGGATGTATTGGTGAAGTTGGATTTTCCATTTAAGGTCATGTAGGACACTTATGGATCCCACATCCATATATTTTGATTTTTGACTTTTCGACTAATGGGTCAAAATGAGCTTGGGTGCTGTGAGATCTGAACCAAGGGTCTACCTATCCTAAAATCGATATTACATAGCTTCTGGTGCAGTCAAAATTTGCATCCAAAATCATTTTACTAAAGTTTTCGCTCGGCGGCCATTTAAAATCGACGAAGACTTCTAAATGGAAAATTGGCTCTAAAACCAACGAACTACCCGATAACCGAACTATCATTTCCAACAAGTGATAAATGAATTTGGGAAGCTATGGAGAATCTCAAATAACGAAAATAAGCATAAATATGAAAAATGACTTGAAGGGTCATTACAATTAGTAGGCAGTTCTTTATTGCCATCTTCCCCTTCTTTAGGCATCCAGTCTTGGCGTGGGAGGATTTTATGCCTTCTACACCTTTGATTTTATCTTCTTATTTGGAGGAATACCCTGTATCTCGTCATCCTTAGGATCTTATTCCTATTTAATCCGGCAGTGCTCCTCAACATTCCTAAATTTCATACAATAATAACAATAACGGGGCTTCCATTCATAATCCACTCTTTGTTGAAACTCACCCCTAGGTATACTCAAGGTAATTGTTTCTACTAGTAGTTGTGATACATCTGTTTCATCCAGGATTCTCGCATATGAAATTAGTTGAATCTCTATTGTAACTCCATCAGTGTATAGTGTTCTGTCCACAACACTCGTAATTTTACTCAATGCTTCAGTTGACCAGTATCCCAGAGGCGGTCCAGCTAGTGTAATCCATAACGGAATCGTAGTGAGGCAATCTGATTGAACTTTAAAGTTCAGCTTCCAACACACATAATGAATGGCTTGTTATGAAAAGTATACGGTCTCCCATTCAATATGCTGCCATAGTCCTCCTGGTAATTAAAGCAAAAGATGAAGTAACCCTCATCATAAGCTAGAATTTGAGGCATTCTCATTTTTTTCCATTCTGTAGAGACATAACCTTCCATGCTTTTGAAAAATTGGGTGTCCCCCAACACATAACCAATCAGAGAAGTCTTCATGTATGACATCTGAGCTTTGAGATCATCTCTTTCAATTATGACAATTTTTTCACCATTCTTGATGTTATGAGCAACGTAAGCAAGGGTTTTCCCTTTGACCACCTGTTGATTCTGTTGGTAGTCATTTTATCAGTTGGGGGTGGTTGTACGATAGTAGACACTTTTGAGAATTGAAGTCGACAGTGAGCTAAGCTGAACTCTCAAAAATCTCTAAGTCGTATTTAATAATGGATAATTACTAGACACCTAGTTGTTGTAGAGTTCTTATAGTTGTTGTAACTTTAAGTCTATCCTTGTTGATATAGGTCTTGTATATAGTCTTGTATAGATTCTATAAACAGAGGTTATTCAATTAATAACATACGATTCTTTTTCCATTTTCTACTCTCTATCTCTTTATGGTATCAAAGCCTATCTAAACTTCTATGAGTTGATCCTCACCTTTTTTTCTCTCTGCTTACTCACACAAATGGGCTCTAAGATTTATGTGACCAATGCCAATGGAATCAATAATGCCATCACTATTGTTCAATTCAATCCAGTTACCCAACTGCCCATTAAATTAACGGACAGTCATAATTTCTCCTTGTGTAAAGCTCAAGTTTCAATGCTTATGCGTGGTCACAATCTTTATGGGCATCTCGATGGCTCCATCCCTGCACCCACTTGCACCATCTCTCAGAACAATCAAGACATTGATAACTTTGAGTTCCTTTCTTGGTATCGCCAAGATCAGCTAATTCAAAATGCTATCTTGGCCTCTGTTGATCCTATGCTTGCCCCCATTATTGCTGTTGCAGTCTCTTCCAAAGCTTCCTGGGATGATTTTCATACTGCATATGCGAACAAATCTCAAACAAGAATTTTCAACTTGCGAGATCGATTGGCCCGCCTCACTAAAGATTGTCGGCCAGTCACAGATTATCTTCATCAAGTTCGATCACTTTGTGATCACTTTGTGATGAACTCACAACTGCTGGTGCACCAGTATCAAACCCGAAACTCATTGTAAAAATCCTCAGTGGACTCGGATCTAAATTTCGAGAAATCTCTACTGCCATTTGTGGTCGCGATTCTCCTATTTCACATGAAGAGCTTTACGAAAAGCTTCTAGATTATGAGTTTTTACTCAAACATGAGGAAGATAAGAAGTCGTTATCAACTCCCATTACTACTGCTATAGCACAAAAGACTAGCTCAACTCCTTCTCGTCAGGGCAACAATACTTACTCTAGCAACTGTCGTGCAGGTGTGAACCCTCAACCCATTTGAGTCTGAGTCAGTAGATTTTACCTCCTCATCCTCTGGAATGGACAAGAAATTTGGTGGAGGTAACTCCAAAATGTAATTGGGAGAAAATTTGATCTAGAGTAATTCAACGGTATGACTAGCTTCGTCAGAGATGAGGTGGTAGAGCGAGCCATATCTGCAGAGGCGTAGGTTAGTGAAGCCTTGCTAACATGCGCTGAGAGAAAAGCATATATCTCGTAAGATTTTTTGGGGGGAAAGAAAATATCACTAGTCTGTAGCGGTATGCAAAAAAATCAAACCGACCAATAAATCAAATCGATAAAAATGTTATTGATTTATTGTTATTGGGTATTGGGATAAAGGTTTTTAATTATTTTATAATTTTTTTTATTGGGTTATTGGTTTGATTTTGATTTTTTTTATAGGGTTATTGGGTAAACTGATAACCCAATATGAATATACTAAGTTACTACTTCAACCCTATATATATATATATATATACCTATTATATACTTTTCTTAATTTCTCCTCAATTTCTACAAACTAACAAACTTAGTCATATTTTTCTGAACTAACATTCAGACCAAGCTTGAAGATTCTAGTAAATTAGAACACATCATGAAGGATTTTGGCTGCAATTAAAATTCCATCTTTTTTCATGTTAGTTGCTACTATTTCTATTTTATGAGTATTTTCTTATCGATTAAATCGAAAATCGAACCTAAAGGACTAAAACCAATAAAAAAATATCTTATTGATTTGGTTATTGATTTAGCACATTTGAAAATTAAAAACCAAATCGATAATATATAAAATCAAAACCGAACCAAACCGACCAATCAACACCCCTGCTAATCCGTTTAAGGACCATTTCTGAACTTAACACCACGAAATGGTTGCAAAACTTCAGATGCATTTCTGGCTCCACCTACGTGATAAGTGATCATCGCAACCCAAGCTTCCTCTTCCATTCTCGCTTTCACGCTAATTTACTGCTACCATGTACGTTTCTGCTTCTTCTCTTTTCTTTACTTTTTTTGCTCAATTTACGGCATGAAATCATGACATATCTCCTCTTTTTTCTCCGTTATTTTTATATTTCATCTTTATTTCTCGTTATTCCACTTTTATTTAACTTTTCATCTTCACGCCACTTCATTCCTATATAGTAAAAATATAATATTAACACACACATACCAAAAAAAAAAAAAAAAAAGATGAGAGTATAAGCAGTCACCCCTTTCTTGGTTGTTTGAAAAAATATCATAGCAAACACAAAGCATAACAATGAGCGTGTGGTGGTTCATAACAACATTAGCTATAACTGCTTTCTTTTCTTCCCCCGCTTATGCTTATGATAGCAACCCTCTACAGGACATATGTGTTGCTGTTAACGACACTCAGGCTTCAGGTAAAACGTCTTTCTATAATACTTAACTAGTAAAATTATTCGCACTTCGCGCGGTTATAAAAAGTTTTTATTAACAATCTCTTAAATAAATTTAGATAAGAATGGAGATAAATTTTTATATGCATATACAAAACTTAATTATGTATGTTGATGAAATTAAAAATATAAATATTTTTATTAAAAAAAATAGAACTTAGAAAAACTTCATTTTCATGAACGAAAAAAAGAAAGATATTTTTACTTTTGATTATATGAAAACTACATAAAAAAAGTATATGAAAAGCCATTAGCATGATATGGGATGATAAGATCAGAAAGAGGTCTCCTTAAAGATTTAAATTGATTATCAAAGGTGGGCTTTAACTCTTGCATGTATTTAGTGAGGTTTGTAAAGTAATTTATTAAATAGGTTATGAATAAAAAATTTAAAAAATATCTCAAAAAATGAAAAAAAAAAAAAAAAAAAGCCTCAAAAATGAGAAAAAATTAAATAGGAAAGGAGGTCATAGAGAGGTGTCACATCACTTTCTTTATGACAAAAAAAATAGTTAAGTTGAAATTTACGAAAATAAAATCTATTTATTTATATATATATACAGAGATTAAAGATTACATTAATTTTTTCAAATGAATACCTCATTCAATATATATTAAATTCACAAAAAAATAAAGTGGAAAAGTAGAGAAAAGTGAATTAAAAGAAATTAGAAAAATAATATTTGAAATGATTTCATTACACATACCAAAATATTTTGTTATTAGGAAAAAAACCTCTTATATTAGGATTTGTATTTAAGTTTTACCTTTTCTATATATATTTTTTTAATAATTTGTTTCATGTTGAAAAGTTTCATTCACATTAACTAGATTTTAAAAGCACTTAAATAATTATCCATGATGCGACGTGCATTAATCTTGAGTTAAGACTATCAACGTAGATTCGACTAGTCATTATAATTTGTTTAGTTTTATGATCTTTTATAAGTAATTTTTATTTTTGTACATTACACATAGTTAAGAGATTTGAAAATAAATATATTTTCTTCTCTTTATTTTCTAAGTGACTGAGAAATTTTAATTCTTCTATATGATTATGACTAATCGATTTAGATCTAAGATTATAGATAATAATTTATATTTTTACTCAAGCTATATTGTGATTAGTTTCAAAATTTCCATCTCCATATTAGTTCTACCTATTATTGAAATTGGCAAACAAATTAAATAAATATTTAAGCTGATATTTATATACTCGCACTTGCATCGTGAAAGTGTTTAAAAGTTATTTTGGCTTAGAAGCACTTTAATAATTAAAAAGTAATTCTATAATACTAAAAAATTGCAATGGAAAGATTTCCCAAGCATTACCTGATATAAATCCTTCATTTACATTGTAAGACCTGTATTTATAGTATGATGTCATTGTGGTCATAAACAAATTAAGCAACTTAAAGTAAATGAATCAGCCGTCAATAGAAAGTGAATAGGAAGATCACAATATGAAAAGTGAAAGGACACCAAAAACTATGAAGGCATCCACAATATTTAAGTTAGAAGCAAACACCATACAAAATAACAACGATCAAATATGCTAATCTTTTTGAATGTCTCTTCTTCGACAAATTCACAATCTTTTTGAAGATACACAAATGATTTTTTGTTTCTTTTTGATAAAAAATATACAAAAGTTTAAAGAATGAAAATTTTAAACAATACAAAATAAAAGAAATATTCTTAATCTTGATGATAGAGGGAAAAAAAATACTCATAATGCCTCTATTTATAGGACAAAAATATGGAATATCAAAGGATATCATGAATATTACTTAATATAATTTAGGAGTAATGATCATCAAAAGTCATGAAAGTAATGAAAATAAAGATCATTAAGTTTGTACGTTAAAGAATATGAATAAATGAAATAATAATTGATATATTCATTTTAATTGTTAAACAAATTAATGAATTGACTCATCAAAAGAATAGAGGAAGAAAATCAAAAAAAATCTCAAAAAAAGGAGAAAAAAGATAAATAGTAATTGAGGTCATAGAGAGGTGTCACATCATCTTGTCTATGTTCCTCCTTTAGTATTATATATTGATTTGTTTCGGATTGAGGCATAGTTTTTAGTATGTAGTATAATTTAAGCCAGTTATTATTATCTAGATAATTTGTTTAGCTTCATTTTATTTTACCTTGCAGTTTTCGTGAATGGGAAGATTTGCAAAGACCCAAATCTTGCAAAAGCAGATGATTTCTTTGTTTCAGGTCTTAATGTTAGTGGAAGTGCAGTGCCTGGATTTGGTTTTGCTTCAAAGTTTGTAAATGTGAACAACATGCCTGGACTCAACAGTCTAGGCATATCTATTGCTCGTGCTGACTTGGAACCACAGGGTCTTGTTCCACTTCACACGCACCCTCGAGCCACTGAGATGATGACTGTCCTGGAGGGTACTGTCTATTCAGGATTTCTTGCCCCTGATGCTGTAAGATTGTTTAAGAGTCGTCTCTTCTCCAAAATATTGAATCCTGGCGACGTGTTTGTGTTCCCAATAGGTCTTATGCACTTCCAGTATAATTTGGGACGCAAAAGAGCTACTATGCTTGCCTCTTACAACAGTCAAAATCCTGGAATTGTCACGATTCCTAGTTCAATCTCTACTTCAAATCCACCTATTATTAGCGATGTTCTTGCCAAAGGCTTCCAGCTTAGTACGACAGAGATTGCAGAACTTCAAAAGAAATTCTCATAGGCTATATATGCCATTAAAAACATGATTCTTATTTTTCTGAATGTTGTCTGCAGCCGTTAATTAGCAACTCACCACCGTCTTATTAAAGATCTCTAAATACTATTTGTTGTATTTTTCCAGTATTTGATTTATGGAAGCTGTCATTTCCCCTAATTTTCTTTCCTC
Source organism: Capsicum pubescens (assembly GCA_030864215.1). NCBI lineage: Eukaryota > Viridiplantae > Streptophyta > Magnoliopsida > Solanales > Solanaceae > Capsicum > Capsicum pubescens. The sequence continues at coordinate 262,891,050 of CM061538.1, forward strand.
TCCATCATCCTGCTATTTGTTGAAAAGTGAAATTATGTTAATGAACTAATTTGTTATGGATTGATCAGCACTTTCGATGAACAATATTTGTTACACTACAAGTGCATCTATTCTGTCCATAAGTGAAGGATGGCTCAAGGATAAGGTTAGTATAGCATTTGTTTTAGGTTCTCAGAATTTTGAGGCCCTAAAAAATTTAATATGAATTTTATGATTTTACAACAACAACAAACCTAGTGTATTCCCACATAGTGAGGTCTGGGGAGGGTAAGATGTACGCAGTCCATACCACTACTCCCGGGGAAGTAGCAAGGTTGTTTCCGATAGATTCCCGGCTCAAGACAAGGAATAGTAATCAAAGTCATACCAAAAAACCTGGAACAAGACAAAATACAGAGACGCCACATACAGGGAAAGAGTAAACAAAGACTAGTAAACAATCGTAATACTACAAGCAACAAGAAATCATAATAAGAATACTACACCCACAAAGTAATGCCCTACCCTACCTAACCAAAATGACACTAGCCTTCCATCCTAATACGCGTCCTCCAGATCTTCCTATCTAGGGTCATGTCCTCAGTAAACCGTAACTGCTCCATGTCCTACCTAATCACCTCTCTCCAGTACTTCTTCGGCCTACCCCTGCCCCGTCTGAAACCATCCAAAGCAAGCCTCTCACAACTACGAACTGATACCTCCGTGCCCCTCCTCATCACGTGTCTGAACCATCTCAAACGAACCTCCCGCATCTTGTCCTCCACCGAAGCCACTCCAACCTTTTCTCGGATAGTCTCATTCCGAACTCTATCACCCCTAGTAAGCCCACATATCCAACGCAACAACCGCATTTTCGCCACCTTCAATTTCTGAATGTGAGAGTTCTTGACTGGCCAACACTCTTCTCCATACAACATGGACAGGCGGACTGCCACCCTGTAAAATTTGCCTTTAAGCTTGGGTGGCATGCACCTTCTTATTAGACAACACCCCTGAGGAGAGCTTCCACTTCATCCATCCCACCCCGATATGGTGAGAGACATCCTCGTCAATATCACCATTCCCCTGAATCATGGACCTAAGATACCTGAAACTATCCCTCTTACACACCACCTGAGACTCCATCCTTACTACCACGTCATCCCCCTTCCTCGAGCCATCAAACTTACATTCCAAATACTCGGTCTTACTCCTACTTAACCTAAACCCTTTAGACTCAAGGGTCTCTCTCCACAGTTCTAATTTATCATTCACCCCCCCCCCCCCCCTCCGAGTCTCATCAATCAAAACCACATCATCTGCAAAAAGCATACACCAGGGTACCTCGCCTTGAATACGCCGCGTCAACACATCCATCACCAAAGCAAACAAAAATGGGCTCAGAGTAGATCCCTGATGTAACCCTATCAGGACAGGGAAATGTTCAGAATCACCACCCACCGTCCTCACCTGGGTCTTAACTCCATCATATATGTCCTTGATTGCTCTGATATACGCCACCGAGACCCCACTCACCTCCAGGCATCTCCAAAGAACTTCCCTAAGGACTTTGTCGTATGCCTTCTCCAAGTCGATAAACACTATGTGCATATCCTTCTTTCTTTCCCTGTATTGTTCTACCAGTATCCGAACCAGGTGAATTACCTCCGTCGTCGAGCGCCCGGGCATAAATCCAAACTGGTTCTCCAAAATAGAGACTATCCTCCTCAACCTCAACTCGACCACTCTCTTTCAAATTTTCATAGTGTGACTCAATAACTTAATACCCCGATAATTATTGCAACACTGAATGTCACCCTTATTCTTATACAGAGGGATCATAGTGCTCCACCTCCATGCGTCGAGCATTTTCACTGACTTGAAAATGCCGTTAAACAAATCAGTCAACCACCTTAAACCATTCTCTCCAGCAAACTTCCAAAAATCCACAGGGATCTCATCAGGCCCCGTCGCTCTACCCCTTCGCATCCTGCGAATAGCCTCTCTGACCTCCTCCACCTTAAAACGTCTACAATAACTGAAATCACGACGCTCATCTGATTGCTCCAGCTCCCCTAACACCATAACTCTATCCTCTTCATCATTCAAGAGCCTATGAAAATACAACTGCCACATTTTCTTAATGTGAACATCCTCCACCAACACTCTACCATCCTCCCTCTTAATGCACTTGACCTGATCAAGGTCACGACTCTTCCTCTCCCTAGCCTTAGCCATCCTAAACAACCTCTTTCCCCCTCCTTTCTCCTCTAACCCCACATATAAGCTCTCAAACGCCGCCGTCTTAGCAGCCGTAACTATTAGCTTAGCCCCCCTCCTCGCTAACTTGTACTCCTCCTATTTACCCATTTTTCTTCTTCATCCTTACTCTCAACCGACTTAGCATACGCCCCCTTCTTAGTCTCCACTTTCTTCTTAACTTTTTCATTCCACCACCAATCCCCCCGATGGTGACCAGACCGGCCCCTAGACATACACAACACCTCAGTAGCAGTCTCTTTGATGCACCTAGCCGCCCTATCCCACATACCATCTATGTCTCCCCTACCCTCTCACACCTCCAACTTCTCCCCCATCTCTCGTGCATTCACCGACGTCAAGCTGTCCTACTTAATTCTTGGTCTACCCTCCGCACCTCTATTCTTCTTATCCTTCCTAATATCCAAGTCCACCGCCAAGAGCCTATGTTGGGTCGAAAGATTCTCACTCGGAAAGACCTTACAGTCCTTACACAACACCCTATCCCCTTTTCTAAGCAGCAAAAAGTCAATTTGGGTCTTGGCTATCGTGTTTTGAAAGGTGATCAGGTGATCGTCCTTCTTCGGAAAGCTCGAATTCACCACCACCAGCCCAAAGGACCTCACAAAATCCAACAGAGCAGCTCCCTCTTCATTTCTCACCCAAAAACCAAAACCACCATGCACATCACCAAAGCCTCCCGGTAACGCCCCGATGTGCCCATTGAAATCCCCTGCTACAACGATCTTCTCCGAGCTAGGCACGCCTCTCACCACCTCATCCAAAACCTCCCAAAACCATATTTTATCCTCCCCCTCCAAGCCCACCTGCGGCGCATACACACTACATATGTTCAGGGTAAACACCCCTAATACCAACTTAATAGTCATCAGCCTATCACTAATTCTCTTAACCTCCACTACCTGCCCTCTAAGATTTTCATCTACCAAGATGCCAACTTCATTCCTACGCCTCTCGCTTCCAGAGTACCAAAGCTTGTAACCATCCACATCCCTAGCCTTAGACCCTACCCACTTGGTCTCCCGGGCACACGCAATATTAATTATTCTCCTCTTAAGAATCTTCACCAATTCTATTGACTTACCCTGAAGGGTCCCTATATTCCAAGACCCATCTCTCAACCTATCTACTCTTGCCTCTCGCCTCTCTCTACCACCCCTCACCGCACCAGCCCTAACACTCGACCTAGACCACACACCTACCCCTGCCCTCCTCTCTTTACCCCTCAGACATGACCCTATTCCACAATCAACCCCTACAGCCACCACTTAAGAACTGAAACCAAGTCCAAACAGAGCCTCAAACCAATAGACCGAAAGACAACAAAATAGGGCAACAATAGGAAAACATGAAAACAGAAAAGCAGTATGAAAGCAATAGGGAAACAGTAGGCAGTCACAAGTATACTCACAGGAAACAAAACAGTACAAATGAAACGATAAAAATATTAACTAGTGCAAATATCTAAATATCAAAGTTTAGATGTCACCGGGGTAATCCTGCGTGCTTATGGTACCGTCAATTTTGTTGTCGAAGTTGGTTGGTGAAAACAGCGTTGCCGGAAAGTTGTCGCCGGAATGTCGCCGGATGTTGTCGTCGTTAGAGCGTCTACTATGCTTTACCGGATCTGTTTTTTGATGACCGCCGCCGAAGCCGATCCTAGTCCCACCGGTGATATCCTCCACTAAAAAGCAAAGAAGGGGGGGAGAGAGGGGGGTAGCTCGGAAAAGCTGTGGAGAGAGAGAGAGAGAGGGGGGAGGAAGGCAAAGAGGGTAACTTACCTTTGCCGGCGTCGGTGCTGGCTACTCGGTCGGAGAAGACGACCATTAGGTGAACGTTAACTTTAGTGGAGGAGAGAGAGAGCGTTAGTGGAGGAGAACTATTGACTGTTTACAAAAGGTATAAAAATTAAATTAATTTTTTTTAAAAAAAGAACTATTGACTGTTTATTAAAAATATTTTAAAACTTCTAATCAAATCTTGATATTAATAAATAAAGTTTTCACAATAATATTCAAGATAATACATTACAAACAAATGGATAATATCTTATTAACTAAAATTAATACTTACCCTTATAAATAATAATATTACTATATTTTAAGAATAATACACCAAAAAAAAGAATTAAAAAAATAACTCTAAATTATTAATAATTTTTTGTTATGGGAATATATTTAAGGCCTCATATTAAAATTTGACTTTAGGCCACTAATTTTACCGAGATGAACTTGCTATAAGTACCTTGGTTAAGCTGCTACTACTGATATAAATAGGCGTAAGAAAAAGCTACCTGAAAAAGAAAAAAAATAAGGTGCACCTTGAATTGAACTTGACGAATTGCATTTTGCCTAAGTGATTTTTTTTAGAAAGATTCTCCATTGCTAATTCTAAAATAGAAATAATATAAATAAAGGTAGGATATGTTTTGCATTTTCACTCGTGTGAATAGGAAATGTTGACTCATAGAACCAGCAGAGCTCAAAGAAACGATAGCTTTATAGCTATCTTCCTAATTGTTTTTGAAGGTTTTGTTGATGATGCTCAACATGGAAAACAATCAATGATCATTGCATTGTACCTCCCAAACATTCAACAAAGTTGTTTCCCTGATTCAAAAGGAGAAGAAAAAAAATGGTTTCCCGACAAACAGCTTCAACGACTAAGAATTCTCATGTTTAGTTGCATGTTGATAAAAAGTTTTTTCTTGTTATATCCTTCGCATTGAACTGAACCTTTTCGTTGTCTACAGAAACTGTTGAACTGAAACTGAAAGAAAAACATACCTTTAAAAAAATTAACCAGTTAACCAGGGTAAAAAGAAATGAACATGAAAGGTTAGTGGCTGGGCACCAAAACATTTTGCTCAAGAATACTGGAAAGTGGAAAGTGAACTGAACATCAACTTGTAGTGAATTTGAAGCAATGTCCTTGTTGCTCAAATTTTCAAAAATGTTAGCGAGTGCGTGTCGGATTCTCCAAAAATAGTATATTTTTAAAGAATCTGACACAGATGCAACATCTAAAGGTAAGAATCCTCACAACTTAACTTGTATTACTTAGTTGATTGCATATTGCCCATTGTTTCAGAGAATAAATACCCAAGTTTGGCAAAATGCTCTTCTGGACCCTTGTACTATGTCGGTTTTGTAAATTGGACACTTCTTACATGTTTGTCATCTGAATCCTAAACCCACTAAAAAACAATATTTTAAACCCTTTTTTGGTGAGTGTAACACACTCTCCCCACGTCAGCCACGTCATCTTCCACGTCATGTTTAAAAAAAAATAAAAAAAAGTATTACATTAAATTCCAAGTCATTTTTAAAATTCTAAATAACAAATTAAATATTAAAATTAATTTAATTAAATAAGAAAAAATTATAATTGTAGAAAATTTTGAATAATAATGTTTTAATTTTTGCTCACAAATTAAACATCAAATCCATTCCAAATAATTAAAATTCTTCTCCAACTAATTTAAATTTTTAACTATAAATTCATATATACAAACATAATAAATTTTTTATTTTTAAATTTGAATATCTTTAACAAATTCACAAAAAGTTTAATTTTTTTCAAGCAAAATTCACTAATTTTTTTCAATATTCACTATCACTCATTTTCAATTCAAATTTAAATTTAAATTCCCAAAAAATAAAAAGATTTCAAATATAAACTTTAATTCAAAAAAAAATGAAAAGAATTGAATTGAGGGAAAATTAAAATAAAAAATAAAAAGTGAATGTGGTGGGGGAGGGGGGCCTGAAAGAGTATTGGGGTGGGGTGTAGGGGCTGGAAGAGGCTGGGGATGGAGTGGGGACGGGGCTGGGAGGGGTGTGGGGGCTGGGGGTGGGGAGGAGGCTGGAGTGGGGTGGGGATGGGGATGGGAGGGGTGTGTGGGGTGGGGAGGGGTTGGACGGGGCAGGTGGGGTGTGGGGTGGGGTGGAGGGGTTGGGGATGGGATGGGGCTGGGTGGGGTGTGGGGGGTGGGGACGGGCTGGACGGGTGTTGGGGTGGGGTGGGGGACTGGAAGGGGCTGGGGGTGTGGTGGGATGGGACTGGGTGGGGTGTGGGGGTGGGGACGGGCTGGGGTGGTATGGGGAGGGAAAAAAAATATTTTTATTTTTTTAAATTTTTAAAAATATTTTTTAATTATTTTTAATTTTTTTTAAAAAAAAATAAATTAAAAAAGATGGAGGAAAAAAAAAGATTCTTTTTTAATTTTAATATTTTTTTAATTATTTTAATATAAAATTGGCCAAAAATTGACCCCCACTCGCACCCCAGGCGAGTGACTACACTCTCTTTGTCCTAGTCATCATTTCAATGCCACTTAGGCAAGGTCAACGGTCAAAGGGTGCAAAATATTATTTTTTAATGGGTTCAGAGGACAAACATGTAAGTAGAAGTGTCCAACTTACAAAACCGACATAGTACAGGAGTCCAAAAGATCATTTTGCCCCAAAGTTTTAAAATTCTACCATAATTTCTTTCCTACCTCATATAGATCATATCTATAACTAAGCGTTGCTCCATGGTACTACATTTTATTTTATTTTTAAAAAAAGAAAAAGGAACAGAAACCACCATCAGTTACAGTAAAGGGAACCTCAGAACACACAAAAGCATTTCTATATTTTAGAATGCAATTAATTGATGGTATTTTTACAACATGCTTCATCATCGTCTCTCCTTTCTGATTGTTCCCCATGGTATATCCATTGCACGTAATCTTTCATAATTCCTTTTATCAAGTCGTCAAACACTACTTGTGTTTGAAAATTTACATTTAAATAGTCTTGGCATGGACATCGAACTTTAGAGTTGGGATCAAAGAGAGACCAAACAAGTTTCATGAAAGATTGGATACCCTCAACATATCTTTTAGGGAGCTTTGGTTCATGCCTCCATCCTTTATCCATGATATATAAATTGCACAAACATATTAACCATCAAACAATTAAATATTATAAAAAGGTTACCTGCAAGGTTTCCTAGGACAAAGCAAGTGAAAAGTAATATATATACCATCAAATTAAGTTAGATACTAGGAAAGATGGCTTTTAGAGATAGAGATTTCGACGAATTTTTGAAATTTACTGGAACCAACTGAGAAACTCCATGTAGTAATTTGTGCAAAAACAGAAAGACAGCAAATTGAATCTATTGTATTCCTATTATTCTGAAATCTGAACACTAAGTTAGTACCACTATACCAATCAATCCGTAAACAAATTTCGATACGACAAAAAGGGGCAACGTTGCCCTAAAACTCTCGTTATCTCCAGGAAAGTGCTGGACCAGATCATGTGTCTATTGTACGCAATCTTGTCTTGCATTTATGGAAGAGGTTGTTTCCACGGATCGAACCCGCAACCATTTGGTCATATGAATAAATCAAAATGATTAGGATTCATCAATATGGTGCCAATGGTTGCATCCCTTGATTACGAAGCTCTATTCATCCGTATTTTGCAAATTTCGTGCTAGCTCAGCCTCCCACACTCCCTATTTTCCGCTTACACTGTGTAAACAGTTGCAGAACTAGAAATTTCAGGGTTCAAAATATAAAGAAGTAACATATGAAAAAGGCAAAGCTATTATATATTTATTTATATATAGATAATTTTAGTCATGTATAAATAGTGTAGAAGGAGTTCATGTATACCTTTTCTGAAAGTCCCAAAACTACTGTGGAGGCAATTTTTATCCTGAAAGGGCGGACGAAACGACATAGTGCAAACTGTGAAATGCTTCGCTTTCAAACGCTAGCTATTATTTAAGTTTTAGCCTCTCAAGGAAATTATAAAAATTGGTCAATATTGCAAAGCAGTTGGCCTCCAGTCATGACCGATTGTCATAAAGTTCATTAGCTCACACTTTTGATGATTCAGACATATCGTCATGAACTTTATTGGGAGGTGAACGTAATGTGTCAAATCAGATAGGAGAGTGTTACAAAGCCAAACCTGATGAGGAAACAAGTTATGATGGGATTAGTTATATTGAGATTAGTTGTTGTGGGATTAATTATCCTGGTATTATTTTTTAGTGGTTGTTTGGATTGTGGTATTAAAAATAATATGCATTGGATTAAGTATTATTTTTTAGTAGTTGTTTGGTTTGTGGTATTAAAAATAATATGCATTGGTTTCTTTTTAAGAATAGATTGTTTATTTAAAAAAACACCTTTTATCTTATTTAGTTTAATAATTATTTTTATGAAAATTGTATTAATAAGGAAAACTTTGATTACAATTACATACATTAAAATACAAGTTCTATTATATCATAGAAACAAATTTCACACAAATATTGAAAGTTTCAAAAGTGGGGGCTGCAGAACTTGATCAGGAGAGTTTACTTTGATGCTCAGCTAATATTGTGGTTGTCTTGATTGCTAGAAAAGAAGAAAGAGCAGACATCAATAAGTAAATCACTGGAGCGGTATGAACCTAGATGAGTGAGTAGCACCAATACCGGGCCTATCGTGCTTGACAGGCTTATATGAGATAGAGAACTCGGCCAAAAGAATCTGGCCGATCATCTCAGGCTTGACTTCAATCTGATTGAAAGTTTTCCCATTGTGAATTTTAATAATACTTTCAATCATTTCAGGAATGATGATCATGTTCCTCAGGTGAGTCTTGACAGGCTCTGGCTTTTCACCTGGTGGAGTCTCGCGTTTCGCCTTTCGCAACTTCTTGATCAACGCCATCGACTTCCTTTTCAAACCTCTCTGAGACCTTCTACGAGGACGAGCATTAAAGAGCTTAACAAGTTCATTAGTGGACATATCGAGATCAACGCCTCTATAGCTAAACTTCTTAAACACTCTCTTCTTTGGTTGTTCTCTCGCAACATTGTCTTCAACATCCGCCATGATTGTGGAGATGGAAATCGGCCAACTTTGCAGCGACGGAAACTAAATCATTGTACTTGTACATAAATTTCAGCACCTCTTGGTATTGTAATATAATCAATGAATTATCTTACTTACCAAAAGAAATGCTTTAGCATTCAAAAGCAAGAATATAATGAAAATCAAAGATGAAGATGCAAAGTCATATGTTTTTCTCAAACTTTATGGACAGAAAAGTATTTTCGTTAAACTGATTGATCAAAAGTTCTTTACATGGTGTAAATACATTCTTATCGTTATATATCTAACAACAGGTTTAAAAAATATTAGCAACAAAAACTTGAACTCAACAATCAAAGCTACAGTGAAAATTATCAAAATTTGCAGCACCAAGTATCCTTGCACGAGCATTTACCATTTACAAAATGATGAAAACATGAAGCATCTCTTATGCGTATATCTCGCTTGTTAACAACAGAAACATATTTGAAAAATGTATGACAGTCACCACAGAGACATATTTGAGAATATTTTTGTCATTTTATAATTTTATACCAAAGATAAATTATATTGGGATAGTAATACCACCATATGTGTGGATAACTTATTCCGGTACTATTTATTAGTCTTGGGATAAGTTATATCGAATATTGACAATCAAATGACGGATTAAAAAATTTATCCCGAAATTATTATTTTATCCTGAAATTATTTACTTTAATACCGCACACCAAACGACCCCTTAGTTATTTCTACTTTTTAAAACATTTACATTTTAGTCATAAAATTACTACATTGAGTGACAAGAATAATTTGTTTTTCTTTATTTTAATATAGTTAAAAATTGAAAATCGAGATGAGTTAGAAGAAAAGAGACACAGAGAAGTTTAATTTTCTTTTCTAACAAAACTGCATATTTTATTGATCATAAACTCCTCCTTAAATGGTGCTATTACAACTAAAAATAAATTAAATTTACCATAAAAGAAAACTTATTTGCTACCAAAAATAACAACTAATCATTCTCCTACCAAAAATAGAAATTTCAATTTGACTAGGAGTTGTATGTAAAAAAAGCTAGAGAAAAATAAAAAATAAATCACGTACATTATTTCTTAAAGCAACTTTTAACACTCTTCCTTGCTTTAGGAACTGCAAAATTTTGATCTTTTGTCTTGAGATCTCCACACTGGATAACCGAAAGTGACCTTGCGAATAAATCTACAGATTCATCTTTTGACCTGCAGTGAACTTAATTCACTTCTCATCTTGAATGCAATCCTTGACTATTAAATCCTTTTGGCATGTCCTTCTTCTTCGTTTGCATCTTGAATTTAAACTTATCCGTTTTATTTTTCTGAAACATAGATAACTCCTCCTTAGCTTCAATTCCTTTAGGAACATTGAAAGCTTCGTTAACTCTAGCAAGTTCATATATTGCTTGTGCTTTTTTAATTAGAAGATTATCTTCTAATTTTTTCAACCGATGATCTTTTTCATGTTCTACAGAAACATCTTTCATTGGATCAAATAAGAAATGTTTCCCTCTCATCTTAATGTTTATAACTTCTTTTCCAGCACCATCATTAATGAAACAATGTTTATCCTCAAAGGATACTTTGTATTCTTTTTCTACCAATTGACAAATACTCAACAAGTTTTGATCAATATCAGGTACATAAAGAACATCTGGATTGTTTTATTACCTAAACTTGTATTGATGACAATAGTTCCTTTTCCCTCAACAAGAACCTGATCACCATTTTCGATCCTAATTTTGAATATTTTAGTAGGTTTTAATTCTTTAAACAAACTCTTGTTATAAGTCATGCGGTTGGTGCAAGCACTATCAATCAACCAAAAAATTGTTGAAACCTTACTTGAGATACATGTTGCAACAAAAAGATGGTATTCTTTTTCTTTATTGACCACACGTGCACCTGCTTCATGGTTCTCAAATTTGTTTTTACAAATCACCGCTTCATGGCAAAGTTGATTGCACTTGATGCACTTCGCGTTCGGCCTTTTCCAACATCTATATGGTGGATAACCCATTTTTCCGCAGTGCTCACAAGGTGAATTTTTTTTAAAATTTTCACCCTTTCTTTGAGTTTTGTGGTTGGCTACTAAGACTCCTTCAACCATACCATCTTGCCTCATAAATTTCTTTTATTCTAGTGTCTGGAATGAATTTAACAACTCTGTCAAGGTAATCTTGGACAAATCTTGTGTATTTTCCAAGGTAGTTATACATACTTCATATGTTTCGGATACTGTAACAAGATTTTTTTCAACAATTCTTGAATCTTTAAATTCAGCGCCTAGTAATTTTACCTTGTTAACAATGCCAAGTAATTTATCCGAGTACTCTTTGACTGTCTCGGAGTCTTTCATTCTCTACAACTCGAACTCTCTTATTAAATTCAGTATTTGCATTCCTCGAATTCTTTCATCTCCAGCATATTTTTTTCCAGATAATCTCAAATTTCTTTTGGTGATGTGAGAGACATAATTCTTGTAAAAATAGTTATTGAAACAGAAGCAAACAGAGTTGCCTTCGCCTTAGACTACATGATTTCTTTTCCTTGTGATTCTTGATTTGGGCTATGGTGGAATTATTTGGCAGCGGATTAATTTCATAATCATCTTCCACAGCTTTCCATAGATCAAGAGCCTCCAAGTAAGTTTCCATTCTCATAGCCCATGAGCCTCCAAGTTAGTTTCCATTCACACAACTCGTAATTGATAATTTTCATCATAAAAAACGGGTGGAGCCATTCGTGAAAAACTATTTTCATAATTCATCTCTTCACTCACAGGTCCCTCAAGAAACCTGACTCTGATACCAATTGTTGGTTTTAATACAGTTAAAAACTGAAAATCGAGAGGAGTTAGAAAAGAAGAGACGCAAAGAAGTTTATTTTTCTTTTCTAGCAAAACTGCATATTTTATTGATCATCAACTCATCCTTAAATAGTGTTATTACAACTAAAAATAAATTAAACTTACTATAAAAGAAAACCTATTTGCTACCAAAAATAACAATTAATCAGTCTCCTACCAAAAATAGAAATCGCAATTTGGCTAGGAGTTGTATGTAAAAAAATTAAAAAAAAATATAAAAAAAATCATTTCATTATTCTTAAAGCAACTTTTAATAGTTTTAATACCTACTTACAAATTAACGTTGTAATTTTATGACAATTATGATCATTGTATTTGTCGCTAATTATGCCATTCTGCAGTGACAATTTTGTTTTGTTGGTGAACGAAATATTTTTAATGACGATATGATTGTTTTCCAATATAAATTTGTAAAATCAATTCCATAAAAATAAAGTTGACACTAATTTATATATTTTGGAACAAAAACAAGTTGCACATAAATTATAGTCTATAATGACAAAACGATGTTTGTTCAACTACGAAATCATATTATCTTAGAGACAAATGACAGCTTCACTAATTAAACAAAATATTAGTGAGGCATCAGTTTCACCTTCATTAATAACCTCTTTAGTAATCAAAACATACTCCGTTCCTTTCAATAAAGTTGACCCTCTTTTTAAAAAACTTACCCTATTATGAAATTAAAAAATATTATTATGTTCTTCAAATACTATTTTTATCATTAAATTGTTAAACAAAGTGTATATCATTAAATTTACTTTTTCAAAGTGTAATTGATAAGGGTAATTTGGTAAAATAAACCTTAATAAATAATTTCTTAAGGAGAGAGACAAATCCACAAAGGTCAACTACTCAAAAAATGTTTTTTTTGATGAAATTTGATTTTTAGGCAACAAATTAATTTGTTATGTCGATAATCAAATTTGTTGCATTGAACTCGTGTGGTTTAAGGTTTTAACCAAAATCTATGTCGAGGTTTGGCAGAAAAAGGATTCTCAACGATTGATCAGAAAGTCATAATAAGATTATATATAACTATGAGATATATATGCTAAGATAGTGCGGAGTATTGAACTTTTTAAATTTGTTTTACGAAGAGTGGCCAAAATTAAATCTAACCTATTCAGTATATTTTACTTTTGCACCTCGTCTATTTGTTGGCAGTAGAGCTGTTAAGTGGGTTGGGTCGGATCATCCCGGAATCGGCCCATCGAGTTTATCCGGTTTGTGGGCGGATCCAGGCCTGGTTAAACGGGTCGGTTCCGGGCCTAACAGTAATTTTTTTAAAAACAACCCTGAATTGGCCCACTTAACCTAACCCGGTCCAACCCATCTAAACCCGGTCAAAATCGATCAAAAAAAAAAAGAAGCTTTTTCTCCAATATACACTATATATACCCACCTATATACATTTTAAATACGTTAAACAATATATATACACTATATATATAGTATATATTACATTAGAATTTAAAAAACATATACACAATTACACATGTAATCGCGTATACGACGATATGTTAGTTATATATATACTACTCTAAATAAAACATATGTTACAAGATATATACTACAATATAATGATATATATACAAATTTATAAAATATATACACATGTATACGTTAAATATATACTACTTTATAGTCTGTAGAAGATATATACACATATATACGTACCATTCAATATATATGTACTACTTTAAATAAAACATATACTACAATATATATACTACAATATACACACACACTAAATATATAGTTATATACTAATTTATGAAACATATACAAGTGTATACGTTAAATATATACTACTTTAGAGTCTATAGAAGATATATACACATATATAAGTATCATTCAATATATATGTACTACATTAAATAAAATATGCTACAATATATATACTACAATATAATGATATATATACTACTTTATAAAATATATACACATGTATACGTTAAATATACACTACTTTAGAGTCTATAGAAGATATATACACATATATACGTACCATTCAATATATATGTTCTACTTTAAATAAAATAAACTACAATATATATACTACAATATATACACACACACTATATATAGTTATATACTAATTTATAAAACATATACACATGTATACTTTAAATATATACTATTTTAGAGTCTATATTATGTATATACACATATATCCGTACAATTCAATATATGTACTACTTTGAAAAATATGCTCCAAGATATATACTACAATATAATGATATATATACTAATTTATAAAACATATACGCATGCATACGTTAAATATACACTACATTAGAGTCTATAGAAGATATATATACACATATATACGTACCATTTAATATATACATACAACTTTAAATAAAATATCATACAATATATATACACACACTATATATATAGTTATATACTAATTTATAAAACACATACACACGTATACATTAAATATATACTACTTTAGAGTCTATAGAAAATATATACACATATATACATACCATTCAATATATATGTACTACTTTAAATAAAATATACTACAATATATATACTACAATATAATGATATATATACTAATTTATAAACATATACACATGTATACGTTAAATATACACTACATTAAAGTCTATAGCAGATATATATACACATATATACGCACCATTCAATATATACATACTACTTTAAATAAAATATACTATAATATATATATATATATATATATATATATATACTACAATATATACACACACTATATATATAGTTATATACTAATTTATAAAACATACACACATGTATTCGTCAAATATATACAACTTTAGAGTCTATAGAAAATATATACACATATATACGTACCATTCAATATATATGTACTACTTTAAATAAAATATACTACAATATAATGATATATATACTAATTTATAAAACATATACACATGTATATATTAAATATACACTACTTTAGAGTCTATATTCTATATATACACATATATACGTACCATTCAATACATATACTACTCTAGATAAAACATATACTACAAGATATATACTACAATATAATGATATATATGCTAATGTATAAAACATATACATGTATATACGCTAAATATATACTACTTTACTTTAGAGTCTATAGAAGATATATACACATAAATACGTACCATTCAATATATATGTACTACTTTAAATAAAACATATACTACAATATATACACACACTATATATATAGTTATATATTAATTTATAAAACATATATACATGTATACGTTAAATATACACTCTTTTGGAGTCTATATTCTATATATACACATATATACGTACCATTCAATATATGTACTACTTTAAAAAATATGCTACAAGATACATACTACAATATAATGATATATATACTAATTTAGAAAATATATACACATGTATACGTTGAATATATACTACTTTAGAGTCTATAGAAAATATATACATATATATACGTACCATTCAATATATGTACTACTTTAAAAAACATGTTACTTAATATAATAAACTAATAATACTTGATAGTAAATTAGTAATATATTAAAACTAAGTATTTAATTTAAACTAGAAATTCAATTTAAATCATTAAATGGAAAAAATTACAAAGTAAGGACTAAGGAGTGAATGAATGATTGAATATTGAATTTTATTGATTGCAAAATGATCCAAAATTTATAATTTACATGAATGAAAAATCTACAATTTTTGCATCATTTTTTTCAACTCATTCATGCTAATATTAATGGGAACTTGCATAGGATAGTCAAAGTCAATGGGGGCAAAATCATGCATTGGACTTGATTCTGCTGAGTTCTCCCGTGAAGTCATAATTTCTTCAATTCTTTGGTTGTCGTTTGGATCCGCCTTCATTCCTTGAATTTTTCTTTCCGCTCTAATCAATCTCTAAAGCAAATTAGAACATTGATTGCATTGCTTCCCAATGAGTGTCGGTTGTCTCCAAGCTGCTGTCGTCCCTAACTAAAAGCGCTCTCCGATGCAACGGTTGTCATTGGAACATTTAATATATCTCTAGCTAATCTTGAAAGCACAGGATATTGTGTTTTATTATTCCTCCACCAATCCAACGCGTTGATCCGTCGTCTGCGATCCTCTATCAGCGTTCGAAGATAATACTTAAGCTCTTCCTGATAAGTTGTTGTGTAAGCTCCCGCCTCAACACTGTTCCAACAATTTAAATCATAAAAGTAATCAGAAAAAACACTATGTGCCGACCTTTTAGAAGATGATGGCTCCTCGGGAGGATGAGGAGCGATAGTTGGAGTGATATTTGTAGGTACAGTTAAATCAAGTAAATCAGCATAATGGTTATATAATTTATCTATGTAAGCGTTCGCATCAGCCATAGCCGTCCACAAATCAGGTTGTTCTTGTTTTTCATCATCAGAATCATTGTTAGTATTTATCTCTAAGTTAGCATAAATAAGAGTACTAAAGCGGCACATAGTAGTATATTTCATACACGAATTTAGCATAGCACCAACCAAGTAAATAGGGGGAATCGAAAAAAAATATTTTTTAAATTTAGCAAATATAGCACCAACAGCTTCTTTGTAACCTTTTTTATTTTTATATTCTTTGATCAAACCAGAAATATCGGCTATATATGCCATAATATTACAAATAGTAGGATAATAAGCACCGAAAAATTCAACCGTAGCTATATAATTTTTTTTAAAAAAAAATTAACAAGATCATCAATTACAGCCCAATCAGAATCATGTAGCATGCATTCAGCCGAATCAGTAAATGAACCATAATGTTGGTTAAAAGATAGTGTAATAGGAACTCTATATTTATAACAAGTTTTTAAAAAATCATACGTAGCATTGCATCTAGTATCACATTCTTCAGGCATCAATATTGGTGCAAGTCCATTTTGTTTACATTTAAGTTTAAAGTCTCTAATTATTTTTCTTCGATTATTTCCTTGAATAAAACCAACAACAAACCGAATTTTTTTAATATAAAGCTAAAAAAACTCAAAACCATCTCTTACAATTAAATTATATATATGATAAGCACACTTAACATGAAATATTTCAGGTAACGACGGAGATAGCTTAGACTTTAACTTTGTAATAGCAGTCTTGTTGTTAGAAGCATTATCAAAAGCAATACATAAGATTTTATTTTCAATACCATAAAATTCTGCAACTTTAGCAATCGAATCAGCAATAAAATTTCCAATATGTTTACGATCTTCATCATACAAAAAGGCTAGAATACGTTTTTGCATAACAAAATTACTATCTATCTAGTGACAAGTAATGGTTAAATAATCATTTTTATTAACAGCACGATCAAGATCAGAAGTTAGAGATATTATACATTGAATATTTTTTAACAATGTTGATAAATAAAAATAATATTGTGAATGAAGTCTAAAAATATCGGCCCAACAAGTACTTCTAGGAATACCATTAAACATAGGATTATAAATTGCATGAATATAATGAATAAAAGCATCAAAAGAAGGAAAATTAAAAGACAAACAACCCATAGCTACCATTTTTGCTATTTCTTCTCGGTCCCTCAATTTATTATACTTCTTCATTACCTGACCGGTTGTTGGGTCCATTCTAGTTTGTGTTGGCCCACCAACATCCGCACCACCTTTTGCAATATTTAACTCTCTTGTGTGATTATCACTTATATGTCTCATTAATGTATCCGTACCCCCTTACTTGCCTCCTCTTTTATGCTTATATATTTGTTGACAAATATTGCATTGCACCTCAGTATCTGATATACGTGTAAGAAATTGTCATGCAATACTAGTTGTTTTACGAGCTCTTGGGGTAGGGGGAGGACGGGGAGGACGATTAACCGATTCAGACCTAACGTTAGCATTTCCTACTACGGGTGTCTCACCAATATTTTCATCTAAATCAATCGCATCTACTTCATTTTCTTCTTCTCTACCGTAATTTTTCTGAGCTTCTACATAATCCATATCGTGAGCACCTACACCTATTTCTTCCTTAAAAGGTTGATTAAGCGGTACCGGAGGCGGAGGCACACGGGTATATCTACTACATGAAGTACCTCGGTCGCTAGTAATTCGCATTTTACTACTACTATCATTTTCGGGATAAAATTTTTTACACTTTTAGTGGCGAAGTTTCTTAATTTATCCATAATATAAATTAAATTTAAAAAGTTCAAAATACAAAAATATAATAAAATTAAATATTCAACAATTAATACTCTAATTAAAAATTAAAACTAAAAGATGGAACGATAATACAAATTTTGGAAGTATCCGAAGTTTGCGATTTTAGAAACTTCCACTCGTACTTTGTAATCGCAAAATTAAAAAATTAAAGTGAACACTTTAGGAAATATATAGAATATTTGAGAATTGAGATTTGAGAGAATGGAAAATTGTGTCGAAAATGATTTGAAAGTGTAGGATATTTATAAGATTTTTTTTGGGTTTAAAAAAATATTTTAAATGATTTTTATTTTAATTAAAGTGGCATATAACCGTTTTTGGGCTCCCAACAGTCATATAGTCGTTGGGCCCAACGGACCATTTTTGCAAAATTTATTTTTTTTTATAAAAATTAGTTATCCGGGCCGGACTGATTAACTGGCGGGCCTAGACCGATTTTGATTTGGGTCGGGTTAATCGGGCCCAAAAAAATTAATCCAGTACGAGATCCGGTATCCTACAGCCCGTGGACTGACCGGTCCGGGTTGACCCGACCCCGTTTGACAGGCTTAGTTGGCAGGGGCGGCTCTACCTAGTTAAAAAAAAAGGGGAAAGGACAGAAACAATACTTCAAATTAAACTATTTCCTTCAAAATGGCCATGGAATTTAAATTCCACTTTCTAGCCATTTTAATTTACTGACTGGTTCTATACCGTTTTTACACAACTTTTATACAGGTTTTATACAAATCTTATACATAAATATTCTATACGAAAATTATACAGTTTTGATACATAATTTATATAATAATTGTACATTTGCACTAAATATCCAGATCATAAATGTTCAAAATGTAATGGAGGAGATAATGATATCCCAGAAGTTCAGCTAGAATAGAAGAAAAATCAACCAAGAAGATAAGAACGCCAGCTGGAAGATACAAGATATGAAGCAATAATGGAGATACGGAGCAAATAATAAAAAAAAGACAACTTAATGCTAGAAAATGACATATGGAAGATTAGATATCTTTCTTAATTCATTTACGTAAATTATTAGCTATTTTTTTACTTTTTGGCAACATGCCATTATTAAGTTTTGTCCTTTTGTAGAAATAATTTAGGACCTTTGTAAAGTTTTTCTACTTTTATAGATAGGTGTAAAGACATTTGTAAAATAGGCAGGTAATAGATTAGGACAGATGCAAAAATGTAAAATATTTACGGATTTTCTTAACAATATAAATAGAAGAGCATTTGCTCAGAGGAAGGCAAGCCTTCAGGAGTTGAAGCACAAATACTCTCTCTTGTCCACAATAAATATTTTGCTTAGTTATTAAAAAACAGGTATATTTCAATGGAAAAAGCAATGGAGGAACAAAGCTTAGAAATATCAAACCTACCCGAACAGGTATATTTATTTATGATTATGAATAGCTAAATTCATAATTCCCAACAATCATGGTATGATAAAATAAATTCATGTTAGTTACTTTATAGTAGAATTATTCGAAGAATAATATGTTAAGAAGTTTATTAGCAAAGTGGAAAAGGAGAAAAATCCCTAAGAACTATGTCATCCTAAAAGTGAAACCAATGAGGCGAGAAGCCGTGGTGGGGAGTAACCAGAGTAGAGGCGTTGTTTAAGGGAAAAATATCCAGATTACCATGCTAATATTGACTGAAGAACATGTTATTTAAGATAATCTAGTATATAGTAATCTAAGATGACCATATTTTATTATGTATATGATTGAAGGGAATATTTTGAAAATAGCAATTTTATGAAAATGAATAATTATTTATCTGATGTAATGGTAGATAAATTTAAAATACTTATTTTGTATGTGATTAAGGATATAGGAATAATAGATATAAGGAAAATCTTATTAGAAAAAATATTTGGTAAAGATTATATAGCTAGAATAAATTACATACCACACTTACCTAATTACTCTTATAAATACCTACGTACACATCAACTATGATAAATCACATATATCTAGAATTTTGGGAAAAAGATATGAAAAATATACAATTAGTAGAAAAACAAATGAAAACAAATTTAAACAAATACATGGAAACTAAAGATATAGAATATATAGAATTCCTTAATGAAAATATGCAAGAATTACTTAGACTAACACAAACAACTAGAAAATATTATGAAAAAGCATTTAATCGAACTTAAATGACAGATGATATTAAAATACTTGTTTTATATATACTTAGAGATATAGAAATTATAGATATAAAGAAAATAATATGGGAAAAATTACAAGATTATGAAGAGGAAGAATTATTAAACAGTATAGAAAACTTACACATATATTATGAACATCAATATTACATAGATTCAGATGGATATTATTCAGAATAAATAAATGTTAGAATATATAAAAAAAAATAGAGAAAGGCAAAATTGGATATATGAAGAAGTTAATTACAGAAATCAACTTGAAATAGAAAAAAGACAACCAGAAGAAAAATTACTTAAAATAAAATTAACCTTAGAAAAAGAAGATACAAATAATAATTTATTTAATACATACGAAAATTTATTTAATATAGATGGGAAATTTTTTTCTTCATTTTGTTCTTCTTCTATTGTTGTCATACTACCAAATTCATCTTTTATAGCTGTTTCATATTTTTTTAATAATTCTATAGGTGTTAGTTTAGTTGTTGTTGATGATGTTCCTTCTGTAGGTTTATCAATTCTTCTTAATATTTTTTTGCTATTTTCAGTTAAATTTGAAAACCATAATTTCATTGTTCCTATTAGTGTTCTTTCTATATATTCTGGTGCATCTGTTATGTTTATATTATTATCTAATAATTATTTTGTCATATATCCTATCCATAATTGTATTATTTTTTCTGTATCTATTACACAGTCTAAGTCTAAAAAGTTATAATTTTTATTAACTATTTGTTTTTGTGTCCATTTGTCATATTCTTTTTTTAGATTATATCTTTTAAACTTATTCTTATAATATGTAGGTTTTCTTATTTCTGATGTACTAGGTATTATATTTTGATCTTCTTTTTTATCAAGAGTATTTATTTCTGTGTTGATATTTTCTAAGTTTTCTTCATTAATTACTTCTTGTTTTTCATTGATTTCTAAATTTTTTGTATTTGTTAATATTTTCGTATATGTTTCACTTTCTTCTGAATCATAATTATCTATCTCTTCTACATCTCTTAAACAGAAAGTAAGAGCAAAAAGAGTTAGTAATAAAATAAGAAAGAAAACTGATTGGATAGAAGGAAGTGAAAAAATTACACAAGAGTTAGAAAATATAAAAAATACTCAAGATACAATAGAACTAGTCGTATTTTCGATAAATAAAATAGAAATAACTATATTTTCAATAAATAAGATAGAAATAATTAAGAAAAAATTAGAACAATTATATAGTGAAGATCCATTAAAAAGATGGGGAAAACATAAAACTACTATAAAAATTGAATTAATAGATAAAAATAGCATAATAACCCAGAAACCATTAACATATAATTTTGACGATTTAAAAGAATTTAAAATGCATATAGATGAATTATTAGAAAAACAATATATACAAAAAAGTAATAGTAAACATAATAGCCCAGCATTTATAGTAAATAAACATAGTGAACAAAAAAGAGGAAAAAGTAGAATGGTTATTGATTATAGAAATTTAAATGCAAAGACTATGACATATAATTATCCAATACCAAATAAGATATTAAAAATAAGACAAATACAAGGACATAATTATTTTAGTAAATTCGATTGTAAATCAGGATTTTACCATTTAAAGTTAGAAGAAGAATCTAAGAAATTAACCGCATTTACGGTACCACAAGGATTTTATGAATGAAACATTTTACCATTTGGATATAAAAATGCACCAGGTAGATATCAACATTTTATGGATAGTTATTTTAAACAATTACCTAATTGTATAGTATACATAGATGATATACTATTATATACAAAAACTAAAGAAGAACATTTAAAATTATTAGAACAATTTACAGATATAATAGAAAAACCGGGAATAAGTCTAAGTGAAAAGAAAGCTGAAATTATGAAAAATCAGATAGAATTTTTAGGAATACAAATAGATAGGAGTGGAGTAAAAATGCAATAACATATAGTACAAAAAATAATAAATTCGAAAGAAGAATTAGATACAAAAAAGAAATTACAATCATTTTTAGGATTAGTAAACCAAGTAAGGGAATATATTCCAAAATTAGCAGAAAACTTAAAATCATTACAGAAAAAAATAAAAAAGGATGTAGAATATAACTATAATGAAGATGATAAAAAACAAGTTCAGAAAATAAAATTACTTTGTAAAGAATTACCAAAATTACAATTTCCAGATGAAAATAGAAAATTTATACATATATAGTAGAAGCAGATGCTAGTGAATGTAGTTATGGAGGAGTACTTAAATACAGATATGAAGCAGAAAAATTAGAACACCATTGTAGATACTACTCAGGTACGTTCAATGAAACAAAAATAAAATGGGAAATACATAGGAAAGAATTATGTTCATTATATAAATGTTTATTAGCATTTGAGCCATATATTGTATATAACAAGTTTATTGTACGAACAGATAATACACAGGTACGTTGGTGGTTAACAAAAAAAATACAAAATTCAGTTACAACAAAAGAGATTCGGAGACTAGTCTTGAATATATTAAATTTTACATTTATAATTGAAGTAATTAGTACTAACAAAAATGTTGTTGCAGACTACATATCAAGACAAAGCTACACAGACTGATATAATAGAAGATGATGCTTTAGAAAAAATATTCAAAATCCTAACTACGCTTTCAATGAAAGTGGACAGTATGGGTAATGAAATAGAAAAGCTAAAGACTAATGAAGATAAACTGAAGTCTATAGCTACAAATCAGATAACTCAGCAGTGTGCAGAGCTATGTCGATCGGAAGACATTAAAATTCCAAAGCTAGAAGGAGACGTAGGGACACTCCTCAAAACCCATAACGTTTATCAATCTACTTTTGCAGGTACAAGCAAAGGAGTTAGGAAAAACACAAATATGAACCTAAACAAGCTATTTGATAAACCATATATTCCAAATACATCAAAAGATCCCATGTTTATACCCCCACAAATTACCACATACCGAGATAGTTTAAACCAAGACAAAAATACCTACAACTACACAACCCGAACATATATAGAAAATATCTACAATGTACAAACCTTTTTAAATACTAACCCCAGAGCTATAAACATCCAAGAACCAGATACAAACTATATAACCCAAAGATTGACCGGATACAATAAGCTAATTGCTTTACCTAAAACCAAACCAAGTCTAGTTAAAACTTGTTATGACTATGGACTACTCAGTTGTAACACACCGTATTCAAGTACGTGTATTGGTGTATTCAAGTACGTGTATTGGTCTTATTTATATGGAATTAATTTTTATTTTATTTATACCGGAATTTGTCCGTCGATGGTTCTATGCGAAGGTTATTGAATAAGCTTTCCAACGATATAAAGATTTCCAAAAACGGATAGGTTTCGTATATAATCGAGCACGTCCGAAACTATAAAATGGTGGCCGGGATATTTGAGAATAGTAAATGTGCAGGAAAATTTCCTACACACAAACTACTGAGGCCAGCCGAATTTTTAGGTCAACTTCGAACGATCATAACTCCCTTAATATAATGAACTGGGAGAGATGCAACCTATGAAAAGAAATATCTTTGAGTCTTATTTCCAATGCAATTAGTTTCATCCAAATACAACGTCTGAGTAAGGAGTTATACTCGTTTTACTTCAGCCTATCAAAACAGATTTTTAGGGTCAACTTCAAACGACCATAACTCCTTGTACAGGAAGAACTGGGTGGCCTACTTTATATGAAATGAAAGCCCTTTGAATTATCCTTCCAAAGATACCAATTTCACCCAAATTCGATATTGGATAAAAGAGTTATGGTCGATCTACTTTAACTTATCAAAACAGTCCACCAAAGGACAGATTTGACATTATTTAAATTTTAAAGGCATTTTGGTCATTTCCTATTATATTATGGACGGGAATATGTGTATATATACATGTATATGAGTTTAAAAACTCATTTTCATCATCAATCATTGAGAAAGAACAAACCCTAGCCAAATTTGACATTTAAATTACTTTTGATTCAACCGTAGAAATTCCAAAGTAATCTGATAACTGCATTTGTCATCTCGAGAGCTTCAAACGACACCTATTATTTGTGCAAATAGGATTGCATAATCAAGAGGTGAATTCTAAGGTATGAATATTGTTTGCCTTTGTTCTTTTCCATATGTATATGTGTGATAGAGGATTATATGTATTAGTTGTTATTGAAAGGTGATGCAAATAGGGTTATGGACTATTTTGCATGGTTTGGTTGTATTGAATTGTGGAAGGTGGATATGGTAATTGAGTTATGGAAGGTGGATATGGTGATATACAATTGAATTGATGATTATTTATGTCTATGGCTCAATTTGGTTTAATGGATTGGTTGGAAGGATAAATGAATCCAAACTTGATATTGGAGGATGTTGTATGAATATGCATGGCATGTGAATGTAATTGGAGTATAAGAGGGTTAAAGTGACAAACTTTATGGTGTAATTAAAGCTTACTACTTAACCACTAGTTTGGTGAATTCAAATAATTGAATTGTGACGTTTGGTTGCTAATACTAGATTGCTATATATGTTCATTGTAGATAAGTAATCCGAAAAGACGGGAAGTCCATTTGGGACTAGTATTGAAGGTTGACAGTCAGGTATGTAAAGCATATTCTATACCATATCTTTGGCATGAAAGTGAACAATTATTCTATTAAGAAAGTTTCCAAAGTTATTCAATAACATGTGATCCATAATGGTTTTGTATGATGTCCTACGTTACCAATGAACTTGTTTCCACCCTACAAGATGTTAAGACATTCCAATACTTACTTATTTTCCAAATCTTACATCTTTATTGCACTAATGAATGTCAGAAGGTATCCGGTTACTCAAACAAGATCCATATGCTATTAATGACTCCAAAACGTTTCATTGATATACCAATAAGTTCCTACTTCATTGTTATGGCATTGATGACTCCAAAACACTTCATTGATGTGCCAATGAGTTCTTACTTCATTGTTATTGCATTGATGGTCTATTTATATGTCTCTTATTGATGTATCATTGTTTCAAAGTATCAAAAATGCGGTGGCGACCGAAATAACAATCTCAAAGATTAATTGAACTAAGTGATGGAAGTTCTCTCTTATCGGGTGGTATCCCAGGGGCATAAGCCTATCATGGGTCGATCCCTATTTATGTGTTTATGGGTGGTATCCTAGGGGCATAAGCCTATCATGGGTTGATCCAAGTTGATATGTACTGGAGGCAGCCTAATGGTCACAGTACAGTACAGTAATGATTACAAAGATGATAAGAACGAAGGTAAAGTGATTGAATAAATACAATGTACAGGTTGTTATAAGTTCTAGTAAGTGTGGTCCACTCCTATTACGATTTATTCACTTGTTTCTAATTTCTATTGAGCTCCTATATCATATGTGATTATCTACAACTTTACATACTCAGTATATATTTTGTACTGACGTCCCCCACGGGGGACCTGCATTTCATGCTGCAGGCACAGGTACCTCAGCTCATACACCGCACAAGTAGGAGCCAGGATATCCAGCTGCTTTTGGTGAGCTCCAATTTACTTCGGGGCTTTCCGTGTCATATCCAGTCACTTTTGGTATTGTATAGAAGTTAGTTATATGGTGGGGTGTGTCCCGACCTTAGTTAAACTCTGTGTATTGTTTAGAGGCTTTGTAGACCTAATGTACAGTCAAAGTGGTGTTTTGTTAATAGACGTGATGGCTCCAACGACCAAGTATTGTACATACATATATATGTGTGCTCGAGCTTATACAGGTGATTATTTCCTTTTATATGAGACATAATGCTGTCCAAATTTCGGGTTGTCATAGAGGTATGCATGGGAAGTATAAGGTTATGAGCTGGTTCTCCCGGGCCTCCTCGGTTACGGGTTCCAGTCCGCCCCAATAGGATTTGAGGTGTGACATCAGTACTGTATATACCTCTGACGGAAATGAGATATCCACTATACCGGAAATATATGACACATTTAGCATTTTTAAAAGAATAACCAAAGGTACCCTATTTTTTATAAAAATTTACACGGCACCAACAGAGATATTATATGATGAAGTTAAAAAACCCATACAAGTTGTAAAGATAGGAATGACACGAGATATGATTATACCACAAGATATTATTCCACAACCAGAAATACCGAGAATTGAGATACCAAAATTTTATGCGAATAAGAGGATTATCGGACTATCTACAATTTTGCAAGAGCTAGCAAACACATACCCCAATCAAAATCCCATCTGGAGTTATTATTCAAGAAATCATGTACTAATATATTCAAATTCAAAGGAATTACGAGAAATAGATATGGAAACTATTAGGCAATGGATTTTGACGTTGCTCAAACCAGAGACGGAACCTATCGCCAGAGCTATCAGAGAAAAAATTATTTCAGAAGAATTATTAACCAGATATTGCAAGACAATTGGACATAAATATCCAGATCATAAATGTTCAAAATGTAATGGAGGAGATAATGATATTCAAGAAGTTCAGCTAGAATAGAAGAAAAATCAACCAAGAAGATAAGAACGCCAGCCGGAAGATACAAGATATGAAACAATAATGGAGATACAGCGCAAATAATAAAAAGAAGACAAGTTAATGCTAGAAAATGACATATGGAAGATTAGATATCTTTCTTAATTCATTTACGTAAATTCTTAGCTACTTTTTGACTTTTTGGCAACATGCCATTATTATGTTTTGTCCTTTTGTAGAAATAATTTAGGACCTTTGTAAAGTTTTTCTACTTTTATAGATAGGTGTAAAGACTTTTGTAAAATAGGCAGGTAATAGATTAGGACAGATGTAAAAATGTAAAACGTTTTTTCTTAACAATATAAATAGAAGAGCATTTGCTCATAGGAAGGCAAGCCTTCAGGAGTTGAAGCACAAATACGCTCTCTTGTCCACAACAAATATTTTGCTTAGTTATTAAAAAACAAGTATATTACAATGGAAAAAGCTATGGAGGAACAAGGCTTAGAGATATCAAACCTACCCGAACAGGTATATTTATTTATGATTATGAATAGCTAAATTCATAATTCCCAACAATCATGGTATGATAAAATAAATTCATGTTAGTTACTTTATAGTAGAATTATTCGAAGAATAATATGTTAAGAAGTTTATTAGTAAAGTGGAAAAGGAGAAAAATCCCTAAGAACTATGCCATCCTAAAGGTGAAACCAATGAGGCGAGAAGTCGTGGTGGGGAGTAACCAGAGTAGAGGCGTTGTTTAAGGGAAAAATATCCAGATTACCATGCTAATAGTGACTGAAGAACATGTTATTTAAGAATAATCTAGTATATAGTAATCTAAGATGACCATATTTTGTTATGTATATGATTGAAGGAAATATTTTGAAAATAGAAATTTTATGAAAATGAATAATTATTTATCCGATGTAATGGTAGATAAATTTAAAATACTTATTTTGTATGTGATTAAGGATATAGGAATAATAGATATAAGGAAAATCATATTAGAAAAAATATTCGGTAAAGATTATATAGCTAGAATAAATTACATACCACACTTACCTAATTACTCTTATAAATACCTACGTACACATCAACTATGATAAATCACATATATCTAGAATTTTGGGAAAAAGATATGAAAAATATACAATTAGTAGAAAAACAAATGAAATTTTTTTTAAACAAATACATGAAAACTAAAGATATAAAGTATATAGAACTCCTCAATGAAAATATGTAAGAATTACTTAGACTAACACAAACAACTAGAAAATATTATGAAAAAACATTTAATCGAAATTAAATGACAGATGATATTAAAATACTTGTTTTATATATACTTAGAGATATAAAAATTATAGACATAAAGAAAATAATATGGGAAAAATTACAAGATTATGAAGAGGAAGAATTATTAAACAGTATAGAAAACTTACACATATATTATGAACATCAATATTACTTAGATTCAGATGGATATTATTCAGAACAAATAAATGTTAGAATATATAAAAAAAATTAGAGAAAGGCAAAATTGGATATATGAAGAAGTTAATTACAGAAATCAACTTGAAATAGAAAAAAGACAACTAGAAGAAAAATTACTTAAAATAAAATTAACCTTAGAAAAAGAAGATACAGATAATAATTTATTTAATACATACGAAAAATTATTTAATACAGATGGAAAATTACCTATACATGAACAATAAATACTAGTTATTCAGATAAAGAACATAAACCTACGCATTGAATATAGCAAAGTTAGAATAAAATACTACACAGAAATTGCTAAAATTTCAATAGGATAAAATAATAAACTACACAAATTAATGAATACATCTTACGAAAAGAGTAAATCATTAAAAGATATCGAAACTAAACTATATAGTTTATACCTAGAATACAAAAGATTACATAGTACTAACGAAGATCCTAAAATATTAGATGATTTAATTACGATAATATCTAATTTAGAATATGAGTTAATAAAACATCTTAAGTCAAGAAGATAAAGATGAAAATTAAACCAACCAATAATATACACGAAATACTTTACTTAAAAATAAATACTTATTACTTAATAACTATTTATCATCTAGTAAAGTTACCGCGCCTAATCCGCACCCCCCTAGAATTTAAATTCCACTTTCTAGCCATTTTAATTTACTGACTGGTTCTATACCATTTTTACACAACTTTTATACAGGTTTTATACAAATCTTATACATAAATATTCTATACGGAAATTATACAGTTTTGATACATAATTTATATAATAACTGTACTTTTTTTTTACACGTTTTATACAATAATTATATAATTTGTATACACTTTCTATATATTGTACATATACATATTTGATAGAACTATACAATTTCTATACATATATCTTATATAGATTCATATTCTATTTAATAATTACATCGTTTTTATATAATTTAATTATTATTTCTAAAGAATAAAAAAAAGCGGAATATTTGATCAATTTAAAAATTTATAGTATATGAAAAATTAAAATATTTTTAAAAGGGCCGAATTACCCAAGTTGAATATTGTATCAGTATTGTATATAGACTGTATCTGTCTCGTATATGGACTGTATATGAACTACGTGGATCAAAATGACCCAAATTGGGAAAGATTAGGAAATGACCATAAAATGACATTTGTTTAGCCGACTGGACATTATTTGTCCAAATGCCAAACTTGGGCTATAATTGGGCTATTAATTTTTAAAAAAGGTCATAGAGTGTCCTTTTCCCTAAAAAAAAGGCAACCGCTTAAGGCCCCCAAATTTAAGAAGTTTTATTTTTTTTAGTAATAATAAATTATAATTTTTTATTAAAAATTATTTATAGAAAAAATAAACTTCTTATATAAAAGCAAAAAATTATTAGAAGAATTTTGATGTATTTAAAGTATGTCTCAATAAAAATTAAATGTATTAATTATATTAACAAAAAAATATATTAAAAGAATCCTCTATAATATCTATAGCTTTGCATCTCAAAATTTAAAATATAAACTTTACTAACAAAAATATTTTTTCTTAAAAATTTAAAGCCTCCATTTGATTCTCACCTTAGGCCATCAATGTGATTGAGTCGCCCCGTTTGTTGGTCCCTCAAAACTCAACATATTATTTTCTAACCTAAATGTACCCTTCTTACTAACGAAAAAACAAATTGTGGATCTCTTCATAGATTCGTGGCACCATATATATATATAAGGAAGCCCTATATATAATTGGTTCATGTGGAACTCTGTACTAATCCTACCAAATAAACTCGATGCTAAATTTTCAATATCTGTTGTTTTTTCCTCTTATATTTGGCAATGGCTATTATTTGGGAGTTATACTCACAATCCTTGAAAAACTAACATCTCTACTTTAAATTTTAATTTTGTCCCTATGAAAATTACAAAATGCCACCTGACAATTTTATTAGCTCCTCCCCTTTTAGCTTTTCATTTTTCAACTTTAAGATCATATATTGCTTCCTCTTCTATTTTACATTTTGAGTCAACTTGCTCCAAGTTTATGAATGAAGGTCATGATCATGAATGAACCAAGATGCCACTCTATTAATGTTGTAACTTTTATAATCTATATTCTAACCTAAAAATGTAAAAACATAATAATCCCTCCGTTTCATAATAAATGAATTGTTGGATTTTGACACACATATTAAGGAAAAAATATTAAAGACATAAATTTAACATAACTTTCCATTTTTACACCAAAAAAAGAAAAAGTTGGCTTTGTAATACCTTTTCAAAAGTTAATTGATTGTCAAATCATAAGGACAAATTTGAATTTTTTTTTTCAATGATTCACTTATTTTGAAACACCAATAAATACCCCAGCAATTCACTTATTCCGAAACGGAGGGAGTATTATATAACATAATGTTGCTAACCGTTTCTAAAATTTACAGTTAAATTATCCGAATAATACTTATCAAATACGCTTTCCATCCCCATTTTATTTGAAGGTGTTTCTGTCCGAGAGTCGAGCAATTTATTTTTGTTATAATTTTGAAATATCTTGGGATCTACTACTTTTTGTGTAACTTTGAAATGTGTTACTATTATTTTAATTTTTTGAAGAATCTCTGGCCAAATTTAACTATGAATTGGGACAAAAGGAGTGCTAATAATCTAGTAATTTTAGCTGTACGTGATGTATTTTTATTGATTGGGAAAATATTCAAATATGTCACTGAACTATCAGAAATGACTCATTTATGTCATCTGTTAAAAGTTGGGCTCATTTATGCCATCGCCGTTACAAAATTGGCTCATCCATGCCATTACTTTTAACACCCGATTTTTTAAAAATAGCTTTACCACGTGGCAGCATATTAGAGGTCCACGTCATTTTTTTAATTTTCTTTTTTTTTAAAAAAAAAAATTATAATTTTTTTTTTATAATTTTTTTTTTTTTTTAAAAATGGTGTTGGTTACGAAGTTTATAGATTACATATTTCTATGCTTTTATTTATCAAATAACGAATAATAAATTTTGCATATAACTAATGTTCATGTTTTTTCTGGATTCTTATTTTTAAAAATAATCATATATATATATATATATATATATATATGACCAATCTTCTAGGTAATTATTTATACATGAACACAAAATATTCAAACCTGAAATTCTAGTTCATCATAACCATTGCTAGTCCTTATATGCAATGATAATAAAGGACGGAACGGTGAACGGTATTCTTGTCATATTTTGCCAAATGAAAAAGTGATCATATTAAAATGATCAATTCAAAGACCTTAAATGGTTAATCCTTCTTAAGACTTCGAAAAGTACATGATAGAGAAAGAAAAAGAATGCAAAAATGTGAACAATTTCTTCCGTTGGTGCATTCTCTTTTCCTTACTTTTCTCTCCCTCTTTGTGTGTTTGCATGCAAAATGTATGTAGTAAAGTATTGTGTGTGGATGTGTACGTTATCATTTATTCTTTTTTGATAATCATTTATATGCATGCATGCATGGATCATTTATTATATCAAATTATTTAAATCTGTAAATGATTTATATTTATATTATATCAAATCAATTCAAATCATTAATAAATGATCCATGCATGCATGCATATAAATGATTATCAAAAAAGAATAAATGATAACGTACACATCCACACACAATACTTTACTACATACATTTCGCATGCATACACACAAAGAGGGAGAGAAAAGTAAGAAAAAGAGAATGCACCAACGGAAGAAATTGTTCACATTTTTGCATTCTTTTTCTTTCTCTATCATGTACTTTTCGAAGTGTTAAGAAGGATTAACCATTTAAGATCTTTGAATTGATCATTTTAATATGGTCACCTTTTTCATTTGACAAAATATGACAAGAATACGGTTCCGTCCTTTATTATCATTGCATATAAGGACTAGCAATGGTTATGATGAACTAGAAGTTTGAATATTTTGGGTTCATGTATAAATAAATACCTAGAAGATTGGTCATATATATATATTTTAAAAATAACAATCCAGAAAAAACATGAACATTAGTTATATGCAAAATTTATTATTCGTTATTTGATAAATAAAAGCACAGAAATATGTAATCTATAAACTTCGTAACCAACACTATTTTTTTAAAAAAATTATAAAAAAAAAATTTATAATTTTTTTTTTTAAAAAATAAAATTTTTTAAAAGAATGACGTGGACCTCTAATATGCTGCCACGTGGCAAAGCTGTTTTCTAAAAACCGAGTGTTAAAAGTAATGGCATGGATGAGCCAATTTTGTAACGGTGATGGCATAAATGAGCCCAACTTTTAACGGATGACATAAATGAGCCATTCCTGATAGTTCAGTGACATATTTGAGCCTTTTCCCTTATTGATTTGTTGGTTTTAGCATAAGTTTGCTTATTTTTAATTCAAGTAAATATTTTGTTGTAGCTTTGTGTCATTATCTTAAAAGTTACATGTCATGTCTTCAATCTGAAATTTCTTCCAGGAAATTGCATATCATAGACCTAAATATGAGAGTCTTTAGATATTTGACCTCAATAAGAAATGTCTTTAAAAAATGATCTTCCTTACTTTTTAAGTATAGTACAAATACTATTTTGCCCCTCTACACCTTAAATATATTTTTTAAACTTTCCATACTTATTTGTCTCTCAAATTTTATTTTTTTATTATTTATACTTTTTATTTTTTCCTTTAATTTTATTATTCTATTTTTTTATAATTTTTATTTTTTTCTTTAATTTTATTATTCTATTTTTTATTATTTTTAATTTTTATTTTTTCTTTTAATTTTATTTTCATGTTTTAATTAATTTGTCTCAACCTTTATTTTTTTCTCTTTTTTTTTTTCAAGCATTATCTATTTTTTCTTCTTCTTTTAATTCATTTGTCTTTAACCTTTATTTTTCTTTTATTTTTGTTTTTTATAAGTTCTCTTTTTTTTTTCCCTCATTTTTCTCAAACTTTATTTTTATATTTCCTCTCATTTTTTATTTTCTCAATTTTTTTAATTCTTCGCTTTTTCCTTAATCTTTATTTTATTCTTGCCTTTTTTTTCTCTCTTTTTTTTTTATTTTGTTTGATCGCTTTTTTTTTCAGTTCTCTTTTTTTTCCCCTCATTTTTCTCAAACTTTATTTTTATGTTTACTCCCATTTTTATTTTTCTCAATTTTTTTTAATTCTTCGCATTTTTCTTGATCTTTATTTTTTTCTTTCCTTTTTTTCTCAATTTTTTTTTTCTATTTCTCTGTTTTGTTTGATCATTTTTTCCTTTTTCTCAACTTCTATTATATTTTGCTAATAAATAAAAAATTGGATAATCCGCAAAGGTATCTTCATTTTTTGACATCAAAGTAAATTTAAGGGCATGAATTGTTGTTACGAAGTTCTTTGAAAATTCTTGAGATAAGTTGTGTCTCTAAGGCGAGAGTTGTAGAATATCTCATAAATAAAGACATAATGTGGTACTGTCAACTCTTTCCCGTGGGGCATAGCTTATTATTTGAAAGTTCTTGAGCTAAGTTTTGCCTCTAAGTCAAGAGTTGTAGAACATTGCATAAATAAAGACATAATGTGGTAGTGTCAACTCTTGCCCTTGGGGCATAATTCGTAGTTTGAAAGTCTTTGAGCTAAGTCTTGCCTCTAAGGCAAGATTTGTAGAACATCTTATAAATGAAGACATAACATGGTAGTGTCAACTCTTACCAGTGGGGCATAATTTGTAGTTTGAAAGTCCTTGAGCTAAGTTTTGCCTCTAAGGCAATAGTTGTAGAACATCTCATAAATGAAAACATAACGTGGTAGAGTCAACTCTTGCCCGTGGGGCATAATTTATAGTTTGAAAGTCCTTGAGTTAATTAAGTCTTGCCTCTAAGACAGGAGTTGTAGAACATCTCATAAATGAAAACATAACGTGGTAGTGTCAACTCTTGCCCGTAGGTCATAGTTTGTAGTTTGAAAGTCCTTGAGCTATGTTTTGCCTTTAAGGCAATAGTTGTAGAATATCTCATAAATAAAAACATACCGTGGTAGAGTCAACTCTTGCCCGTGGGGTATAATTTGTAGTTTGAAAATCCTTGAGCTAATTAAGTCTTGCCTCTAAGGCAATAGTTGTAGAACATCTCATAAATGAAAACATAACATGGTAAAGTCAACTCTTGCCCGTGGGGCATAATTTGTAGTTTGAAAGTCCTTGAGCCAAGTCTTGCCTCTAAGGCAATAGTTGTAGAAGATCTCATAAATGAAAATATAATGTGGTAGAGTTAACTCTTTCTCGTGGGGCATAATTTATACTTTGAAAGTCCTTGAGTCAAGTCTTGCCTCTAAGGCAAGAGTTGTAGAACATCTCATAAATGAAAACATAATGTGGTAGAGTCAACTCTTGCCCGTGGGGCATAATTTATTGTTTGAAAGTCCTTGAGCTGTCTTGCCTCTAAGGCAATAGTTGTAGAACATCTCATAACTAAAAATATAATGTGGTACAGTCAACTTTTGCCCATGGGGCATAATTTGTTGTTTGAAAGTCCTTGAGTTAAGTCTTGCCTCTAAGGCAATAGTTGTAGAACATCTCATAAATAAAAACATAACGTGGTAGAGTCAACTCTTACTCGTGGGGCATAATTTGTTGTTTGAAAGTCCCTGAGCTAAGTCTTGCCTCTAAGACAATAGTTGTAGAACATCTCACAAATTAGAATACAATATGGTAGTGTCGACTCTTGCCAATGAAACAAAGCTTATTATTTGCCTCTAAGGCAATAGTTGTAGAATATCTCATAAATAAAAACATACCGTGGTAGAGTCAACTCTTGCCCGCGGGGCATAATTTATAGTTTGAAAGTCCTTGAGTCAAGTCTTGCCTCTAAGGCAAGAGTTGTAGAACCTCTCATAAATGAAAACATAATGTGGTAGCGTCAACTCTTGCCCATGGGGCATAATTTTTTTGTTTGAAAGTCCTTGAGCAAAGTCTTGCCTCTAAGGCAATAGTTGTAGAACATCTCATAAATAAAAATATAATATGGTAGAGTCAACTCTTGCCCGTGGGGCATAATTTGTTGTTTGAAAGTCCTTGAGCTAAGTCTTGCCTCTAAGGCAATAGTTGTAGAATATCTCATAAATGAAAACATAACGTGGTAGAGTCAACTCTTTCCCGTGGGGCATAATTTGTTATTTGAAAGTCCCTGATACGGGTGTACCAAGCAGTCCAATAAGTTCATGACCATTCACACGTAGCCAAGCTCGGGAGTTACAAAAACTCCAAGCTATGTTCATGCAAATGGCCGTGTGTGAGTTGGTACTTGAGCCTTCCAATGGATTAAATGTTTTTATGTGCGAAGAGGAGCCTTGAAGTGTTATAAACTTACACTCCAAGGCCACCCCTTGGC
The DNA here is from genome assembly GCA_030864215.1 of Capsicum pubescens. NCBI lineage: Eukaryota > Viridiplantae > Streptophyta > Magnoliopsida > Solanales > Solanaceae > Capsicum > Capsicum pubescens. The sequence continues at coordinate 262,926,875 of CM061538.1, forward strand.
AAGGGTAGGATGGTCATTTGTTCTCTCACTTTGTGGACTAATATAAATAGATAGTGTTAGGGTTATTTTTGAGTTAGTTCATTCATATTTTGGAAGACAACAAACACTTTGTAATATTTTGGAACTTCTCTCTTCCATTGGAGAAGCCCCAATTTTGAAAACTCACTAGTAGAGTGATACTAGTGTTGTATCTTGGCTAGAAACTAGGGTCTTGGGGTTCTTTGAGTTCCTCTTAGTCCAAGTAAGAGCTTGGTATTAATATTCATTAATCTTAAGGTCCTTTCTCTTGTTAGGGTTCTTAAATCATTGAATATTGTGTGTCAAGTTACTATCCCTGTTGTAATCTTGTTAATCTTGTGTTGTTGGAATCTTGAAGTCTAGTGAAGCCGTGTGAGGTTCCTTAGATTCACTAGCATTATTATTGACTTGCTTGTTCTTGTTGTTAATATCATCTTCTTATTCTAAAAATGTTACTCTTGAAGACTAGTGAAGCCGTGTGTGGCCTATTTTGATTCACTAGCACTTTTGTTCATCTTGTTGTTCTTGTTGTTGTTTGTTTCTTGTGTTGTGAACTTGGGATCGTATCATTTGGTATCAAAGCTTGTGGTTGATTTTGTTCCAACAAAATCAATCTTGGGTTTGGTAGTTGAAAAATACCAAAAAAAAATAAAGTTGCTGAAATGTGAAATTTCCAGAAAAAAAAGAAGAAATCTATCCATCTTGTTCTTGGCCGAGAAAATTGTGTTGTGTTGTTGTCTTGGCCGAGATTAGTGTTTGTATGTTTAGATCTAGATGTTATTTTGTTTGTCTAGTTTGTTTCTTGTGTTGATTTCTTTCTCATCAACACAAAAGGTATCTAAAGCTAAGATGAGCTTAACATATTAACATTGCTTTTGTGGACTTGAAGTGGTAGTATGATGAACTTGAAGTAGGTTGAGTTTGTGTGTTGTTGATTGACTTTAAAGTGGACTATTGTTGGTGAATTGTGGTTGTGTTCTTGAAGTATTGTAGTGGTGATCATATTTATCTTCTCATCATCTCATATCTTGACCACTATAAAAACTAAAATAGATCCAAAAAGGTTGTAAGACAAAGTTGTAAAGTTGTTTGTGAAAAGACTTGCCAACATCACTTCCCTGACTTAACAACTACTTTTCCTTAAAACAAGGAGCCTTGTCTTGTGGAACTAGTAAAGGCAAGCCTCATCTTTTTGAGTTGGAAAAAGTTGAAAACAAGACTTTACTTTCCCTCCAAAAGCAAAGTCATCCATTACAAAATTGTGAAGATTAAGGCTTCAAGTTGTTGAACAAAACGTATGGACCCGTGAACAATTCCATGCAGCCACATCACCTTAATCACTGTTCACGTCATTAATTAAGCTCAATTTGGATATTATAGTTTCTAATTATTGATTCTTAGTTTCTTTTAATTGACTCGAGAACTAATTAGCAAGCTAGTACATTCCTACTAGGTTGTCAATTAGTCCTTTGAAGCCTTGTATTCGTGTCATCGTTTGTTTGTGTTCTTTTGTCGTTTGAATATGTTGTAACTCCTTGACTCTAGTCCAATAAGAATTCGTTGAGTTTCAAACAAGAATATACTCCGGAAAAGAGCATACTCAAATCTTAAGGATTCATGGGTTACTAGCCAATCTACAACACTTGTAGAGCTCGAGTGTGAGTGATCCGAGAGTATGTGAGTGAGGAAAGGTTTTAAACTAACTTGTTTGTTTCTTGTGTAGGTGATACCTTGAAAATGAAGGGAACCACATCTCAAGCCGTGGATTCTAATAAAATGGAGAATATGAGGGTCACTCTTGAGGCTATGACTCGAGCTCTTGAAAGGTTGAGTACGGAAGTGGGAGCCATAAGGGGAGAAGTGACGACTATTAGTGGGAGGTTAGAACAAGTGGAGAGTCAAAGAAAATCTCGTCTTTCTACTCCTCGACTATTTCATCAAGTGGACATGATAGAAATTCCTCCTCCACTGTTACTCCCAAAACATGGCCACAATTGACAAATCCTTCACTAGCTCCACTAAATGCCGCAAGCCAAACCACTCATAACCCCCTAAACCGAGACTCCAATAGACCAACTCATTTCCAAACTCTTGAAGTTCCTCAAGAGGGACTCGGACGTCAAATGCCTCCACAAAATCTGAACCCTCCCTTACAAGCTCTACTAAACCAAAGACCACCATCTCCACAAATTCCAATCCCTCCAAATCAAGTTCCAAACATCCAAAACCATCCCATCCACTTTGAGGATTATGGTAGAGAGTATTATGAAGGGTATGAAACCTTTGATGATTCTTACATGAGAGAAGTGAAGGTGGGAGAGGGACGTGTGGATCCAAGAAGATACCGAGGGTATGGAGAAAGAGAAAACTAACACCAAGCGAGAGACGTAGGCATCAATACCATCAAATTGAGCCTACCTATCTTTAAGGGTGAAAATGACCCCGAGGTGTATCTTTATTGGGAGTCGGCTGTGATAAAGTGTTTTAAGTGAATGATATATCGGAGCAGAAGAAGAGTTGTTATGCCATAGCTCACTTTGAAGGCTATGCTAACACATGGTGGGAATATGTCAAACGGTTTGGTAATGAGTTGATTGATGGATAACCACCACTATGGTTTCAGTTAAGGTATCTAATGAGGTAACAATATCTTCCCAAAAGTTATCGTCATGAGTTGCTTGCTAGGTTGTACAATTTGCGACAAGGGAATTGAAATGTGATGGCATATTATGATAAGTTTCAACAACTCATGTTGAAGCTTGATCATCGTGGAGAACAAATTATCCATGACATCATTCGGTTCAAGTGTGGGTTGAACAAAGAGATCTTCACTCATTTGACGCTTCACAAGTTTGATATCGTTGAAGGAATTTCCAAGCGGCTCTTGAGATTGAAAAGGGATCTTAAACAGAGGTCGTCGTTCAAGGCAAAAGGACCATCAACCTCGGGTTGGACGAGGAGCAAATATATGGTTCAACCATCTTTGGGTTGGCCCAAAAACAAGGACCAACCCACCACTATGAGGCTGCCCGAGCCTAAAACAGTTCATAAATTTCCTCCCCGGTAAGTAGCTCGCAAGTATCCTAATCCTAAAGGGTTCCAATGTTTCAAGTGCTAAGGTTGGGGACATAAAGCCTATGAATGTCCAAAACGACATAATATGATCCTAAGGGAAGGGATATTGTATTACCTTGGTGAGGAAGTGGGTCTTGAAAAAGAAGAGAATAAGGCCGAGCCTCGAGATGGAGAGGGACCTAAAAATGAGCCACATAATGATGATGATGATAATTGTGAGGATGCTTATCCACAAGAAGGGGAGTGCGCGGTTTCAAACTTTGTAGTGAGGTGTGCCATGATTAGTAAGGCGATAGATGATCCTAGACAACGGGATAATCTATTCCATACTAAATGCCTTGTGAAGGGAAGTGTGTGCACTTTGGTGATAGATAGTGGTAGTTGTGCAAATGTTGTTAGTGTTGCTATGGTGAACTTCTTAAAATTGCCAACTACATTTCATACTATACCTTAAGAGTTGCAATGGTTTAATGAATGTGGTGAATTAAAAGTCATGAGGTAATGTGTGATACGGTTTAAGGTAGGAAACTACCACGATGAAGTGCTTTGTGACGTAATACCAATGCAAGCATGTCACTTGTTGTTAGGTAGACTGTAACGCCCTGAAATTGGGTCCCGAGATGTCACACGGTGCTTAGAGTCACAAGTGACCCCAAGCTAACCCTTCTACTGGCATAACTCATAAGCAACTGAATAAAAATACAAATCCATACAAATCAGCAGAAATTAACTCTTTTCTGAATCTGATCGATACAAAAATGGAATTTTACAGGATTACAATTCTGCCTTTACAACCAGAATTGAAACAAAATACATCAACTTCTACTGACTGTCTATAAAGCCTCTACTAGTACTGACTGTAGGTACCCGGGTCATGACTCCCGACTACCCCAACTCAATACGACTGAATAAAGAAAATACAACACTATAAACTCTGCATAACTAACCCAAGCCCTTGAATCAAAAGAACTCATCACCTGCTGACTGGATACCACGAACTGACTGGATCCGAAGGTGCAACTATACCTTGTACCTACATTCCGAGAAAATGTAGCCCACATACGAATACGTGGGTCAGTACCATGGAAAAATACCGAGCATATGGGGGTGTATGCAGTTGTATAAACATCATCATCAGAAATATTTATAAGAAATATGCAGGATGTATGAAAGACTCACATAGCCCGAAGAAAATCATCATAATCATGAGAGGATGAAATAAGTATAATAACACATGTGAGTCATCATATAATTTGTCAATCACTTTCAGTTCATCAAGAATATCAATTCTCATAATGCAAATATCATTTAAATCTTTCGAAAGAATAACTTTCACAATTTCACTTTCAAATCACTTCACCGTTCACCATAGACACAAGGAAACACACACACACTTTGGGAGATCCTATAACTGACATAAACCATGTGAGCTACATGGAGTCCAACATACAACCCACGTTGGGGAGAGCCGTCCTATCCTTTCCATCGGAGTAGGACTTCCAGTATCAATTCAAAAATACTAGTGATCACTATATAAATCAGCCTCAGTCTCACATCCTATGGGGGCACGTAGATTTAGGGAAGTAAGGTCACTTTATACCTCCCAATCGGTGCTAAAGATTACTCTCGGACTTAGCTCAGAAATTTAAATCAGCCTCAGGCTCACATTAAAGAAAATTCACAATAAACACTTCAACAATTTTCATCGGGAGCCAATTTGCTACCCCTTTATCATAATCAATAAAAACGTGGATTTCTTTCACAGTCGAGTTCAAAATAACTCATTCATGACCAAAAGGTCAAATCATTCAAAACATCTCAAATTATTTAAACTCAAGGTGTTTATAACGTATGATTTTCTCAAAATAATAATCTCAAATAGGGTTCCAAAAACTCATACATCAATATCACCATAAAACCTTCCAAAGTTTCATACTTTATGACATAAGCACAAAAGTAATCACTTAAAACTTAAAATTTCAGCTTTATAATCATACATCTTGGTAAAGAAAATTAGCTTTGGGATTCAAATCTCACTATGCTTATAGCACATAATTTCTCAAAGTACAATTCCAATTAGGACTCAAGGTCTCATACATCAAAATCATATTAAATTTTCTTAAGATTCATGCTTTTCATCATAAATATATATAACTTACTTTAAAATCTGGAAAATTCAGCTTTATGTACAAAAATGTCATCATTCTCATTCAATTCAACTTTCAAAACATAGAGAGTATCATAATCTCATGTAAAATCATATAGGGTATAAATTCATGCTTCAAATTCATATCAAAACATGTAAAATCATGTATATTCATAAAAGAAAAATCAATTTGGGCACAAGAACGAAAGAGAGTTCTTGTTGAAAACCCCCACATACCTTGAATGATGAAATTTAGATCGATACTCCTATTTGAGATGTTAATCGTGCTTTTGAATGATGGTTCTTGGAGTTCTTGAACTAGGAACTTGGAATCTTGAATAAATTTGCAGAATTAATGGTGAACTTTGGAGGTTCTTGAAGTTGGATGTAGGAGCTTAGGGTTTTCTTTTTGAGGGAATTTAATGAAATATAACATATAATACTTCTAATAGGCTTTAATATAGGGTTTGGACAGATTTTGGGTGAGGGGGAATGACCAAAACGCCCCTAAAAATCAAATAATTCTCGCATCTGTCCTTTGGTGGACTGTTTTGATAGTCTGAAGTAGATCAACCATAACGTTTTACTCCGTCTTCCAAATTGGATGAAACTAATTTCATTAGAAAGAGGACTCTCATATATTTCCGTTGATATATAGTATCTCACCCAGATCATTGTGTACAAGGAGTTATGATCATTTGAAGTTGACCCAAAATTTACTTTTGGTAGGCTGAAGTAGATCGACCATAACTTTTTACTCCAATAGATAAATTTGATGAAACTAATTTCATTAGAAAGAGGACTCGCAGAGCTTTCCGTTAATATATAGTACATCACCCAGATTTTTATGTACAAGGATTTATGATCATTTAAAGTTGGAGCAAAAATACACCAGACTTCAGTACTTTTTTTTCCTGCACGTTTTACTGTTTACTACTATTCACGGTTCGATCGGAATGTTCATAACTCGTCGCTCGGGTGTCCGTTTTGGATGATCCACATATAGTTGAAAATCTTATTCAATACTCTACGCAATGGTGGGTCATAATCTAAGACATTCAGCACGGAAAATTTATAATTTATTCTAGAAGATAGAACCCAACACGTTTACGCACAAAATTTCAACGAAAAAATTTCCCGGGGTATTACATCATCTCCCCCTTGGAAACATTCGTCCTCGAATGTCGATGAATAAGTACAGAATACCATGGAAATGAGGATAAAAGGCTGTGATAACAAAGTCAATCCACTTACTTCACTCCAAACTTTCGAATACTTCAAGAATATGCGATTCATAATGAGAATGGTCACATAGTTGGATCTTAAACAAAGGAGACTGATTTTAAGGAATCGATATCTTTGGTTTATTCAGAGACTGAGAATCAAAGGTCTCGAAGAGGATCTCATCAAAAGAAGGACCACTTGCGCCCAAATGAAACGTCCCTCAACACTCCCTCCCAAAGATTCAAATGACATTGTTCGGGGAGAAAATGAACCATAATTTGATACAATCCTATCGTATGGGAACAAGGACCCATATAGCATAAATTAAGATAGGAATTTCTAGGTCTTGGAAAACATAACTCCTTGCTTCCAAACATAGCAACACTTCCCAACTACTCCCTCGACTATGTTCAAGCCTAACTCCAAGTACTCATGAGATACGCCACATAACACTATAATATTAATCTATATCATGAATCCTCAATATACACTGAGCCTCACAACTCCTCACTTCAGACATAACTCTTATTGCTACTCCAACAACCACATACAATCTTATACTAGGGATCCGGTAACTTGCGGTGCATTCTTTTAGATATACAACCATAACATTCAAGCCTATACTCATAACCACATACGCACTTCGCACATGCACCTCTAAACGAACACTCATAAAGCATCTTCCTCGCTTTCTCTAAGATTCCATCAACTACATCATTCACACATACTAGTCAATTCTTTAAACGGCACACATAACATTTTCTCAACCAATTGAACTATACACAAAAACTCTGTATTACTATTCCTACAACCTCATAGAAGTGCATAAAACCAACGCACAACAATCTTTCCAAATAAACATTTAAAACTTCAACTAACCATAACATGTATCAAGGACTTAGCCTCAATCTAACTTCACTTCACCGTCTTGAGCACCCACCTTCTATCATAGATAAGGAAGTATCTTCTCTCCCTTCTAGACAACTGCTCAACACCATTAGCTTGACTTAATGAAAAGGTCACAGAATTTTAAAACATGAAGACCTGAAACATGAAGGGATAATGTAAATAACTTGACTCTCTCTATTGAGGCCTTAGGAATAAAATATCAAATACAATGGGTTCATTAAGGTATCAAAACTGAAGACACCCATAACGGAAACTGAATCTCACTGATCAATAAGAGTATTGACTGAGTACTGGAACTGAACATACTGTAAAACTTGAGTATATGAGTCATGGGCGGCATGCCCTGAATTTAGAGCTCATAACTTATGGAATGTGATTCCAACTGCTAGAAGAACTGGAATTTCTCATTTTTGGAAACTAGAAGAGTATGTAATTCTCCATCACGTGTATGAACATAAATTAAGATCATGGAACTGAAATGTAAAGCATGAGTAGGTTTTGGGACAGCTGAAAATACTAAAATAACATTGGGTCAAACATCGATCTTTCTCACAAAAAATTTACAACTTACTAGTACTTCTACTAAAATGTAAAAGCTTGACTTGACTACTTGTTCTATCATCTCCCTCTTAGCTTTAAGCCACCACTCAAATTCTCAAATGCTTACTAATTTTGAATCTCCACGAACATCTCTATCGCCGGAATGTACACCATCTAGTGCTCCAACTCTTATTTCTATTAGCTCAACTTGAATACTTTCTAACCTTTTGATAGACCATGCTACTTCTGTCTTCTCCCTCTAACTCCATGCCTATGAACTTATGTTTCTAACCCATAAGAATCAAAATCCCACTTAAGAGGCTCAACATTTCCAATCATACGCCTCGCCTTAACTTAGCCATCAAAACATCATCCATCGTCTAACTAGTATTTATCCATCTAACAATCCCATGGCACGACTCACTACACCACATACTCGAAATTAAAGCAGTCCCATAATATCTTGGGTGAACTTTCTCATCATAATATAATATTAAACTTAATTACAAGTCAACTACACTTAAACTCTAGTGTACACTGTTCAAGCCTATTAGGTCACTTCCGGCAACTAATACCATTAATCTGGAAACCGTCACATTCGGCTTCATGATCACCAGTCATTCAAACTTAAGGTCTCACACTTCACATAATTTACAACTCCATCTCACGCATAACTCCCACGTGAAGATTATAAAACAACACATCCATGAACACTAGCCCACTTAAACTTCATAACAATAATAATTGGTCCTAATCATATAGCCTATCTTATTCACAACCCATTAACACATCCTTCTTTCACCCGTCACTACTATCTATCCTTCATACACAACTTAACATAGTTCATAGCTCTCTACGTATTAACTTAACTTCCTCTTGCAATCTGGAGAGAGCCTAGATTAACAACACTTACCCACCGAGTACTTCCATCACTAACCTATACTCTCTGTCATACAAATACCATCAACACCCGTTTCATACCTCGAACAAACTCTATCACTTTGTATTAACCCAATTGCATGCAAAAAGGGATTTCGCTATACTTATGCTCAACAAATCACACTTACCATACTTCTTACTACTACACCTCCACATCCCACATTTTCATCCAGCACAAGGAACAAGATGAACTACAAGTTGCTAGTGGATCAAAATAGGCCTCACACGGCTTCACTAGACTTTGGTTTTGTGTTTTGATCAAGAAAGTTATATGAATAACAAAGTAACAATGCTAGTGAATCGAAATAGGCCCCACACAACTTCACTAGACTTTGGTTTGTATTTTGAACAAGAAAATGAGATGAATAACAAAGAAGCTATGCTAGTGAATCGAAAGAGCCCCACACGGCTTCGCTAGACTTTGATTTTTCACAAACATAATGATAACAAGATTACATAATACAAGAGATATAAACTTGACACACAATATTCAACGATCTAAGAATACACCTTACTCTGTCTTAATTAAATAACTCATAAGAATGAGGGCATAACTTTCAACTTAAGGAACTTAACACATTAGAGAGCTCCTCTCAAGCCCTTTGTGTAACTTTTGAAAATTCTTCTAGAAAATATAGAAGCATTACCTGGGGAAGAACTGGAGCTTGCGAATCATGTTATCTCAAAAATAATACATAGAGGGAGAAGTATAGATTAACATTGTAGATTCTGAGGAGGAATCTGAAAGCACACCTAACCTAGGCTTAGTTCACGACTTTTATGAACATGAATAAAGTACTTCAATCTTTGGAACTCAAAAGCACTGACAGGATACTTTCTAGCTCTCATACAATCCCATAACTATCTATGGAGAATTAAGCTTAACTATTTTTGATACCTTGAAAATGAGGCAGAGTTGGCCAGAATAGAGTAAGATGAGAATCTATATAAGCTTCTTGGAGAACCTTTTTATAGCACGATCTTAGACTTGAAAGAAGGGAAACATTTCCTAAATGCCCTGTAGCCTCTCGAAGAAAAGTACAGACGTCTCCATACCATTCCGCAAGAATTTACTAAACACGACTTCATAGACACCCTAGGACACTTGAACTCTGTGCTCTGATACCAAGTTTGTAACGCCTCAAAATTGGGTCCCGAGATGTCACACGGTGCTTAGGGTCACAAGTGACCCCATGCTAACCCTTCTACTAGCATAACTCATAAGCAACTGAATAAAAATACAAATCCATACAAATCAGCAGAAATTAACTCTTTTCTGAATCTGATCGATACAAAAATGGAATTTTACAGGATTACAATTCTGCCTTTACAACCAGAATTGAAACAAAATACATCAACTTCTACTGACTGTCTATGAAACCTCTACTAGTACTGACTGTAGGTAGCCGGGTCATGATTCCCGACTACCCCAACTCAATACGACTGAATAAAGAAAATACAACACTATAAACTCTGCATAACTAACCCAAGCCCTTGAATAAAAAAAACTCATCACCTGCTGATTGGATAACATGAACTGACTGGATCCGAAGGTGCAACTATAACTTGTACCTATATTCCGAGAAAATGTAGCCCATATACGAATACATGGGTCAGTACCATGGAAAAATACCGAGCATATGGGGGTGTATACAGTTGTATAAACATCATCATCAGAAATATTTATAAGAAATATGCAGGATGTATGAAAGACTCACATAGCCCGAAGAAAATCATCATAATCATGAGAGGATGAAATAAGTATAATAACACATGTGAGTCATCATATAATTTGTCAATCACTTTCAGTTCATCAAGAATATCAATTCTCATAATGCAAATATCATTTAAATCTTTCGAAAGAATAACTTTCACAATTCTACTTTCAAATCACTTCACCGTTCATCATAGACACAAGGAAACACACACACACTTTGGGAGATCCTATAACTGACATAAACCATGTGAGCTACATGGAGTCCAACGTACAACCCACGTTGGGGAGAGCCGTTCTATCCTTGCCATCGGAGTAGGACTTCCAATATCAATTCAAAAACACTAGTGATCACTATATAAATCAGCCTCAGACTCACATCCTACGGGGGCACGTAGTTCTAGGGAAGTAAGGTCACTTTATATCTCCCACTTGGTGCTAAAGATTACTCCTGGACTTAGCTCAGAAATTTAAATCAGCCTCAGACTCACATTAAAGAAAATCCATAATAAACACTTCAACAATTTTCATCGGGAGCCAATTTGCTACCCCTTTATCATAATCAATAAAAACGTGAATTTCTTTCACAGTCGAGTTCAAAATAACTCATTCACGATCAAAAGGTCAAATCATTCAAAACATCTCAAATTATTTAAACTCAAGGTGTTTATAACATATGATTTTCTCGAAATAATAATCTCAAATAGGGTTCCAAAAACCCATACATCAATATCACCATAAAACCTTCCAAAGTTTCATACTTTATGACATAAGCACAAAAATAATCACTTAAAACTTAAAATTTCAGCTTTATAATCATACATCTTGGTAAAGAAAATTAGCTTTGGGATTCAAATCTCATTGTGCTTATATCACATAATTTCTTAAAGTACAATTTCAATTAGGACTCAAGGTCTCATACATCAAAATCATATTAAATTTTCTCAAGATTCATGCTTTTCATCATAAATATATATAACTTACTTTAAAATCTAGAAAATTCAGCTTTATGTACAAAAATGTCATCATTCTCATTCAATTCAACTTTCAAAACATAGAGAGTATCATAATCTCATGTAAAATCATATAGGGTATAAATTTATGCTTCAAATTCATATCAAAACATGTAAAATCATGTATATTCATAAAAGAAAAATCAATTTGGGCACAAGAACGAAAGAGAGTTCTTGTTGAAAATCCCCACATACCTTGAATGATAAAATTTAGATCGATACTCCTATTTGAGATGTTAATCGTGCTTTTGAATGATGGTTCTTGGAGTTCTTGAACTAGGAACTTGGAATCTTGAATAAATTTGCAGAATTAATGGTGAACTTTGGAGGTTCTTGAAGTTGGATGTAGGAGCTTAGGGTTTTCTTTTTGAAGGAATTTGATGAAATATAATATATAATGCTTCTAATAGGCTTTAATATAGGGTTTGGACAGATTTTGGATGAGGGAGAATGACCAAAACGCCCCTAAAAATCAAATAATTCTCGCATCTGTCCTTTGATGGACTGTTTTGATAGTCTGAAGTAGATCAACCATAATGTTTTACTCCGATATCCAAATTGGATGAAACTAATTTCTTTAGAAAGAGGACTCTTATATATTTCTGTTGATATATAGTATTTCACCCATATCATTGTGTACGAGGAGTTATGACCATTTGAATTTGATCCAAAATTTCACTTTTGGTAGGCTGAAGTAGATCGACCATAACTTTTTGCTCCGATAGACAAATTGGATGAAACCAATTTCATTAGAAAGAGGACTCACAGAGCTTTTCGTTGATATATAGTAGATCACCCAGATCATTATGTACAAGGAGTTATGATTATTTAAAATTGGAGAAAAAAATACGCCAGGCGTCAGTACTTTTTTTTTTCCTGCAAGTTTTACTATTCACTACTATTCACGGTTCGATCGGAATGTTCATAACTCGTCGCTCGGGTGTCCGTTTTGGATGATCCACATATCTTTGGAAATATTATTCGATACTCTATGCAATGGTGGGTCATAATCTAAGACATTCCACACGAAAAATTTATAATTCATTCTAGAAGATAGAACCCAACACGTTTACGCACAAAATTTCAACGAAAAAATTTCCCGGGGTATTACATAGACCTTGGAAATATGATAGGTCTACCAAACATAATGGGAGATCTAATTGATATACACTTGAGAAGGATGGCCGAAAGGTCACACTTCATCCACTTTCGCTTTCACAAGTGAACGAGTTGCATCAAAAGATGAGAGAATTGAAAGAAAATGGGAAGAAATCCAAAAATAAAGAAAAAGAGGGGGAACCCATAGGTGGGGTAGTGGGGATATACGAGGATGAATCAACATTAAAGGGAAAAGAAAAATGGTGATGTTGGTTAGAAAGAAGGAGCTCTTCGTGGATCATGATGAAGAGACACCCATGCTTTTTTTGGCACATTGTTTTAACACTAACCCCACTAATTCTTCTATTTCTCCTTTGATTTCTTGTGTGTTGCAGGATCATGAAGATGTTTTTCCCAAATAACTTCCACAAGGGATGCCCCCGCTTCGGGGAATTGAGCACCAAATAGATTTTGTGTCGGGATCACAATTGCCCAACAAATTGGCTTATAGGAGCAACCCGATGGATACCAAGGAATTGCAATGCCAAGTTGAGGAACTCCTCAACAATGGGTACATCAAGGAGAGTATGAGACCTTGCGCTGTTCCGGTGCTACTAGTTCCCAAGAAAGACGGGACTTGGCCTATGTGCATTGATTGTCGAGCCATCAAAAAGATAATGGTAAAATATCATCACCCTATTCCTAGGCTAGATGATATGCTTGATGAATTGAGTGGTTCGTGTTTGTTTTCTAAAATTGATTTGAGGAGTGGCTATCACCAAATCCGTATGCAACCGGATGATAAATAGAAAACCGCCTTCAAGACCAAATTCGGTCTCTATGAATGGATGGTTATGCCATTCGATCTAACAAACGCTCCAAGTACTTTCATGAGGTTAATGAATCATGTGATGAAGCCTTTTATCAGAAGATTTGTCGTTGTCTACTTTGATGATGTGTTGGTGTATAGTAGGTCCTTAGATGAGCATATAAAATATTTACAATGTGTGTTTGATGTCCTCCGAAAAGAGAAGTTATATGCTAATTTAGAAAAGTGTTCTTTTGGTGTCCAAGAAGTTGTATTTCTCATTTTTGTGGTGAGCTCAGGAGGCGTCGAAGTGGATGATTCTAAGATTGACGCTATCAAAAATTGGCCAACTCCCAAAACCATAGGTGAAGTGAGAAGCTTCCACGGGTTGGCTAGTTTTTATAGACATTTTGTCAAAGGATTTAGCACCATTGCTGCCCCCTTGACCGAAGTGATTAAAAAGGATCGGCCTTTTAAGTGGGGAGATGAACAAGCTAAGGCCTTCAAGGACTTGAAAGCTATGCTCATCTCTACCCCTTTGTTACAATTGCCAAATTTTGACAAGACTTTTGAGGTTGAATGTGATGCTAGCAAAGTTGGTATAAGCGCGGTTTTAATGCAAGAATTGAAGCCTATTGCCTACTTTAGAGAAAATCTCAAAGGAGCAACTTTAAGCTAATCTACATACGATTTATGTTTGTATGCCTTGATTAGAGCCTTGGACACTTGGCAACATTATTTATGGCCTAAAGAATTCGTTATCCGAATGGACCATGAGTCCTTGAAGCATATTCGAGCACATGATAAACTTAACAAACGGCATGCCAAGTGGATTGAGTTTCTTGAAATTTTCCCTTATGTTATTCATTACAAGAAGGGTAAGGACAATGTGGTTGCCGATGCTTTGTCTCAAAAACACGTTCTTATGTCTACTTTATCTTCAAAATTGATGAGTTTTGAAATCTTAAAGGAATTGTATCCCGAGGACCCTCACTTTGCTCCTATATATAGGGAATACGAAGAATGTGGTAGGGACAAGTAGGATTCGGCTAAGGGTTCAAATCCCTATGCCAAGTTTGACGGTTACTTGTTTAAAGGTAGGCGATTATGTGTATCCTCTAGCTCTTGGAGAGAGTTGTTTGTGAAGAAAGCACACAATGGAGGTCTAATGGGTCACCTTGGGGTTGAAAAGACCCTCAGAATATTAGAGGAGCAATTCTATAGGCCAAAAATGCACAAGGATGTGTCTAGGATTTGCGGCCAATGTGTAGATTGCAAAGGAGCCAAATCTCAGCTCCAACCTCATGGGTTGTACACCCCTCTACCCACCATTTTATATCCTTGGCTTGATATATCTATGGATTTTCTATTAGGGTTGCCAAGGACTAGAAGAGGTCGGGATAGTATCTTTGTTCTAGTTGATTAGTTTTCTAAGATGGCGCACTTTATTCCATGTTCTAAATGTGATAATGCACCTAGTGTGGCCTCTTTGTTTGTTGATAATGTTGTCAAATTGCATGGTGTTTCGAGGACCATTGTGAGTGATAGGGACTCTAAGTTCCTAAGTCACTTTTGGAAGTCCATGTGGGGTAGGCTTGGTACTAAGTTATTGTTCTCCACTTTTTGCCACCCACAAAATGATGGCCAAACGGAAGTAGTAAACAGGACTTTGGGTGCTATGCTACGTTCCATGATTAAGGGAAAATTGACTTCTTGGGAGGAACACCTACCATTGATTAAGTTTTCCTATAATCGTGTCATACACTCAAGTAAAGGAATGACTCCCTTTGAGTGTGTATACGACCTCAACCCCCTTACCCCTTTGGATTTAACTCCTTTGCCAAGTGATATTATGATTAGCCTATATGGAAGAAAGTGGGAAAATTGTATGAAAAAGTTGCATGAGAAGGTGCAGCTTCGACTTGAGAAGAAAAATCAAGAGATTGCAAAACGGGCAAACAAAGGAAGAAAGAAACTCATTCTTGAACTGGGAGATTGGGTGTGGGTGCACCTTAGGAAGGATCGGTTTCCATCTTAAATGAATACCAAATTGATTCCAAGGGGTGATGGTCCATTCCAAGTACTTGAAAGAATCAATGATAATGCCTACAAGATTGACCTTCCCCCGGAATACCAAGTGCACAACACTTTCAACGTGTGTGATCTTTCTCTAGTGGATGCGGTTGAGGATGACCAAATGTCGAATTTGACAACACTTTCAACGTGTGTGATCTTTCTCTAGTGGATGCGGTTGAGGATGACCAAATGTCGAATTTGACAACACTTTCAACGTGTGTGATCTTTCTCTAGTGGATGCGGTTGAGGATGACCAAATGTCGAATTTGAGGTCAAATTCCTCTCAAGATGGAGAGGATGATATGGGTGTACTAAGAATTCCAATAAGTTCTACAAGCTGTCCAACAAGTTCACGACCATTCACACGTAGCCAAGCTCGGGAGTTACAAAAACTCCAAGCTATGTTCATGCAAATGGCCGTGTGTGAGTTGGTATTTGAGACTTCCAATGGATTAAATGTTTTTAAGTATGAAGAGGAGCCTTGAAGTGTAATAAACTTACACTCCAAGGCCATCCCTTGGCAAGGGTAGGATGGTCATTTGTTATCTCACTTTATGAAATAATATAAATAGATAGTGTTAGGATTATTTTTGAGTTAGTTCATTCATAGTTTGGAAGACAACAAACACTTTGTAATATTTTAGAACTTCTCTCTTCCATTGGAGAAGCCCCAATTCCGAAAACCCACTAGTAGAGTGATACTAATGTTGTCTCTTGGCTAGAAACTAGGGTCTTGGGATTCTTTGAGTTCCTCTTGGTCCAAGTAAGAGCTTGGTATTAATATTCATTAATCTTAGGGTCCTTTATCTTGTTAGGGTTCTTAGATCATTGGATATTTTATGTCAAGTTACTATCCCTCTTGTAATCTTGTGTTGTTGGAATCTTGAAGTCTAGTGAAGCCGTGTGAGGCTCTTTCGATTCACTAGAATTATTATTGACTTGCTTGTTCTTGTTGTTAATATCATCTTCTTATTCTAAAAATGTGACTCTTGAAGACTAGTGAAGCTGTGTGTGGCCTATTTCGATTCACTAGCACTTGTTGTTCATTTTGTTGTTCTTGTTGTTGTTTGTTTCTTGTGTTGTGAACTTGGGCTCGTATCAGTCCCTGAGCTAAGTCTTGCCTCAAAGAAAATAGTTGTAGAACATCTCATAAATTAAAATACAATGTGGTAGTGTAGACTCTTGCCAATGAAACATAATTTTTTGTTTGAAAGTCCTTGAGCTAAGTCTTGCCTCTAAGGCAATAGTTGTAGAACATCTCATAAATGAAACCATAACGTGGTAGAGTCAACACTTGCCCGTGGGGTATAATTTATTGTTTGAAAGTCTCTGAGTTAAGTCTTTCCTCTAAAGTAAGAGTTATAAATCATCTCATAAATCAAAATACAATGTGGTGGTGTCGACTCTTGACCGTGAAACATAACTTGTTGTTTGAAAGTCATGAGTCTTAGCTCTATAATGTAGTAGTGTCAACTCTTGCCCATGAAACGTAGCTTATTGTTCGAAAGTCATAAGTCTTGCCTTTATAATGTGATAGTGTCAACTCTTGCTCATGAGATGTAACTTGAATGAAAGAAATCGAAGAAAATAATAAAAATTACGGAAAAAGAAGAAAATGAAGAAAAATATTAAAAGAACAAAAATCAAAGAAAATGTAGAAGTTGAGACAGAATAGAAAAAAAATAAAGGTTGATAAAAAGAAAAAAAATTAAATAAAAATAAATATCGAGAAAAATTTAAAAAGAAAAAAATCAACGAAAAATAAAAAAAGTTTTTTTTTTAATAAAAGTAGACGTTGAAAGGTGTAAAGAAAAAAATGTAAGGGTTGAAAAAACTAAAAAGAACAAAAAAATAGGAGGAAAGAAAAAATAAAAAAATATAAAAGAAAAAAGAAAAAAGAAAAAAGAAAAAAGAAAAAAAAAGAAGTTGAGAGGAAAAAAGGAAAAAAGTAAGAGTTGACAAAATTAAAATTAAAAAGAGAAAATAAAAAATAAAAATCAAAGTAAAATTAAAAAGAGAAAAATAAAATAAAAGTTGAAAGTTATAAATATAGACTTTTTATCCATTATGAGGATCATTTATGTAATTTACCCCATTGATCAGAGACAATTTTGTCCAAAAAAATATTAGTTAATAGGTAAAGGCTATTTTAAGAAAGCTTTTTATTTGGGGCTAAAATTTAAAAGTCACCCCAATTTGGGTCTATTTTTGAGATTCACCCAATTTCTGCTATTCTATGCATATATCTCGGATATAAGTGACGAAAGTTGTCAATATGGGTCGGTCTAATTCATTCAAGCTAGTCCATATGGGTTTTAGAGTTTGACAGGCCGAGCCGAGCTAGTCCATCAATATGACGGACTAGAAAATAGCAAATCCAATCCATCACACTATGGGCTACGAGACTCTATGGGTCAGGCCGGGCTAGCCCATCAACATGACAAATTAGAAAATATCAAGGTCAACCCATCACACTGTGGGCTACGAGCCAACCCACTTTTTAAAATATATTATTTTTATAATCTTAATTTAAATTTTAAAATATTAATTACATAAATATTTATAATATAATATTTACATGAAGTTACTACTTGTTAATCAAGTCTCAAATTTACAAAAAAAAAAAAAAACTCTAATAATCTGTAAAATTAAAGAACTTTTGACACCAAATTCAAATCAAATGGAGATGTTGAAAAACAAATGAAATCGTTAATGGGTAATAATTTAACTAGCTAAATAGCAATATTAGCCTAATTTTATTTTAATTGACCACAATAAAACACAAAGAAATGTCAATATTTAGTCTTTTAAAAGTGAAAATGAACTCCTAAAAAAAACTCTCATGGCACTTATGGTGTGCTCAACATAGCTACGTCATCTTTATCAAACATATTTGATTCCTTGAAAAATTTAGTATTTTGTACTTTAATTATTTATATATTTTATAAACATAATTAATGTTTAAATATCTATGACAGTACAAATAGACTTTGAATTTGAACTCTTTTTTTAATTCTTAGTACTTTATTCTATTTTTCAATTATTTTTTATTTGGTCCACGGATCAGCCCAACCCATATTTCTCAAGCCTCATGGGCCAACAGACTTATTCGGGCAGGACTAAAAAAATGCTATTCTTAAATGGGCTACAAAAATCATAGTCCAACCCTATTAAATTACAAACTGAATTGGGTCAGCCCAACAGATCTAATCCATATTGACGACTCTAGATATAACCATATAAGATAACGATTGCCAAAAAGTTTCTACAAAATTTAATAACTTTTGACATTATTAACATAACTGATATGACTAGAACCAAATATAAGATATTAGGAAGTAAACTAAAAAGTTTAATGAGTAATAAGAGAAAAATTGGCAAAAGCATACTTTGGCAAAACTACTTTACCATATATCTAAATTTCTTTTTGATTTAATTTTTAGGGTTAGGGTGTAAAAAAGTGAGAAAAAGTTTAAAAAGTGGGGCCCACATGTGGGCCAAAGGATCATTTCATCATTTTTACAACTTTGCAAATTTAATATAATACACCTAATACCCTCCACTTATTTTAATATAAAAAAAACC
Organism: Capsicum pubescens; assembly: GCA_030864215.1. Lineage (NCBI taxonomy): Eukaryota > Viridiplantae > Streptophyta > Magnoliopsida > Solanales > Solanaceae > Capsicum > Capsicum pubescens. The sequence continues at coordinate 262,946,020 of CM061538.1, forward strand.
CTCTTCTCTCTCTCCTCTTCAACTTCAACTCTTCCTCTACTCTCAAGAATTTCCTCTCAAACGTTATTTTTTATTTTTCTTCTTCTCCAGCGACTAAGGGCTCGTTTTTGCGTTATAAAGTAAGTTAAAATCAAGTTTCGATTATTTATAAATCCATTTTATCGATTTTTATTGTTAACCATTTTGAAGTGATGTAGTATAGAATTTTTTTTCGAATGTGATTGATTAAATAGTTAAAATATGAGAATTTTATAGGTAATTAGTTTGAATCCGAAGCAATGATTGAGTTTTGATTCGACAATTTCGATAGATTTTTTCGCCGATCATGGTGTTGAATTTTGAAATTTTTGTTAAGAAATTTTACTTTAGTTTTGATATTTTTTTAGTACTGCAGTGTTGAATGGTGGGATAATTATTAATTTATGAGTTATTTTGGCTATTTGATTCGAGCAGTGACCTGTTTCTGTTCGTAAACTTGTGGTCTATGAAATTAATATTTAGGTGTATGGAATTCTTTTAAAATATGATTGATGAAATAATCAAAATTAAAAGATTAATAGCTAATTAGTTTGATTTGTAGCAATAGTTGAGTTTTGATACTACATGTTTGATTGAAAATTTTTTGTTCATTACGCTGTGAACTGTTTAATGGTGGGGTAATTCTTAGTTATTTTATTTTTTTCATTTGAGTATTGAATTATTTTTGTTAATAGACTTGTGGTCTATGAATTGACAATGATAGAATTGTTGAAGAAGAAGCTAAAGATGAAAAGGAAGAAGCAACAGACGAAGAAGAAAGAGAAGACAAAAAAAAATGGATAGAAAGAAGAAAAAGAGGAAGCAGACAAAAAAGATGTGGTCTTGGATATTGTTAATTTCATCAATGATAACATTTGTGATGATGAGGAAAAAGACATTTGAATGTTAATATTGTTAATGCTTAAGACTTTTTTTTTTTAGAAACAAGGGAGTTGAATGATCTGTTGTAAGGATATGACAAACATTTTTTTATTTTATGAAAATTGTTATGATTTTGCACTGAATCTGTTTTTATCAAACTGTATTGTTGCATGAAATTTTAATGTGCATTGTTTTGTCATAACTGATAGAATGCATATTTAATCTTTTGTATACTGTTAGCATAGTCTATCATTACCATGCTACTCGATTTTATGTTGATGTGTAGTTTGATCAACTATTATTCTATGAAAAACAGTATTAACATTATGGAAAAATATAAGTATTTTTATTTATTCAATCTCACTACATCCATGTTACACCTTTTCAAACAATGAATACTAGCATTATACCACATAACATTATTTTTAGTCTATTCTTCCTCTCTTTGGCTAAAATTAATTACACAGTTATAAAGTTTGCCACCTGAATTTGAGTCCGTGCGTGATGTCCTCAAGACAGGCACATTTTCACAATGATAAATTAGAGTCTTTTTAAAATTGGATGTTTGAGATACTTGAGACATTGTAGAATTTTAAAATAAAAATAAAATGGATGAAATAAAATAATGAGGGATGGAGGACTTTATATATGAAGTAAAAAGAAGTTTTAATATTGAAGAAATACAAAATTAGCCATTTGTTACTGTTGAAACAGTAATTGTATTTTTTGAACTGTTGGTGACACTTAATAAAATGTCATCGATCATGACCTATGTCAATTATTAACAAGATATTAAAGTCTACCATAGACACTCGTAATCGATGGACCCTCAATAACATGTTTAAAAAGAAAATAATTAAGTAAAAAATATACTTGTGCTTTGAGAGTCCACCGATTCAATTGGTCTACCGTAGACTTACACTGTAGGTAGTGCATCGACTGATCTCTGGATCATTGGTAGATATCATAGATGTATGTATATGATTATAGACCCTTACTAGCATGTTATTTACAAATGAATAAATAAATAAAAAATAAATATAGTGTGGAATTCTACACATATGAGTGAGTTTAAATAAGTCACATAATTAGGGGTGGGCATTGGTCGGTTCGGTTCGGTTTTGTGTGTTATTGGTTCGTTTTATCGGTTTTCAGTTTTTAAATATGCAAAACCAATAACCAACCAATAAGATATTTTTTATCGATTTTCGGTTATTAATTCTTAACGGTTCGATTTCGGTTTAACCAATAAGAAAAATACTTATAATCATGGTAAGTACCAACCTGGTCATTAACTTGACTACCCAGATTTTCTGGACGAGGTATTAAAATTTAACTCCCCCGATAAAACCAAAAACTATAACAATCATGGTAAAACCAGAAGATTGATGTTGATGGTCAGAAAACCAGCTAGAGTTTATCCTATGGAGTGGCCATAAATACTGTAAGAATTAATTAAAGAGAGGAGAAAGATTAAAGTGACTAAAGTAACGTGGCAGTTACCAGAAAAGGGTTGGGTGAAGTACAATACAGATGGAGCTTTCAGAGGGGAAGAAATGGGTAGCTCATATGCTTTTTGTTTAAGAAATGAAAAAGGAGATATTATATATGCAAAAATAGAGTCTAACCAATATGCATATTGTCTACAAGAAGAAGCACATGCTATATTATATGCAGCAAAGCATTGTAATTATGCACAGTTAGACAAGGTAATCATTCAGATGGACTCTCTTATTTTGGAGAAGATACTTACAGGAATATGGACATGTCCATGGAATATTGCACACATGGTTAGGGAGATAAAGCAATACATGCAGGGCAAGCAAGTCAAGTATCAACATATATACAGGGAAGAAAATCAGCTTGCTGATTATCTTGCAAGTTTAGCCATAGACACAAGAGAGGTTAATATTACAAGTTTTCAGCAGTTACAATAGAAAGGTAAAGCCATATTTATCAGTGATAAATGACAAAGTTCCTACTTGAGAATTACAACCATAAACAATTAAAAGGCAAGAGAAGATTTATGCAACAAAATGCATATGCATCTGATGTACAGGAATTAAATACAGCAAAAGGAGAGCATAGAGCTAGTCTATTGTACACTTGATTAATTCTCTCAGAGCTGATAAAAAAAGAGGTCAAGGCCCCTTTCACCGGTAAGCTCAGATACAGAAGAAGGCACATCAGTGAGAGTATATGGAAAAACAAGTCCACCATAATAAAAGAGATTTTACTTACTTAGGTAAGATGAATAAGCAAGCATCAGTTGAAGAAGACGATTTCAAGATGATTTCTCGAAGAAGAAGATGGTACAACCAACAAACCTGACTGTCAAGCTACTTTCTTTATCTTTATAGATCCAAGCATCATCTATCTTTATCTCGGTTAGATCTGACCACCACAAAAAGAGGAAGGTAAGATATGGTTGCAAAATGAAGATACTATTACAAATTCAGTGGAAAGGGTACTCACTTGCAGGAAGAAACTTTGTACACTTCATTAATTCTCTTAGAGCTGATAAAAAAAGAGGTTAGGATCTATTTATAAGTGCATCAGCTGCAAAAGATGATTTCAATCTGATTTCATGAAGAAGAAGAAGATGGTAGAGCTTAAGTTTGAAGGAATACAAATCCAAATGTAGAAGAGGCGTGAATATGAGAGCAATTAAGAAAGTAGGCGTTTCTAGAAACCTTACTGCTTTAGATATTTTCTTATCCAGATTGGACCGGCTATGTAATTACATTGGGCTTTATTTGTAAAATGGGTTGGTCCATTAACTTTGGTTGAATAATTTAATAAAATTCCAAATTTACCCCAAAAAAAAATATATAAATAGGGGTAAAATAGTAATTTTAGTGAATTCTTATTGGGTTATCGGTTTAACCGATAACCCAATAGGCTAAAACTGAAACCGAACTAATAACCCAATAAATTTTTTTATAAAACCAATAACAAACCAATAACCAAATAACCCAATACCAATAGCCCAATAGTATTTTTATCGGTTCGGTTTATCGGTTGGTTCGATTTTTGCACAGCCCTACACATAATCATATTAGAGCTTATACAAATCAGGAATGGTGAATTAAGGTGTGTGTGGATGGGTAGTGGTTGAACAAACAATATCCTAAGAGTAATGTTTGTCAAAGCACAAGTTTGTTTTGAAGATGTTTGTTATATTTGATGCCTATCCATCCATATACTTCTTCAATCACCACCCCCAAATCAAAAGAGTATATGGATGGGTAGTCATCAAATACAATCAACATCCTCAAAACATACTTGTGCTTTGACAAACATTACTTTGAGGATGTTGATTGTTCAATCACTATCCATCCACATAATCCTTCAATCACCACCCCCAATTTGTATAAGCTCTAACAAGATCATGTGACTTATTTAAACTTCTTTGTATAGAAACCCATAATTTATTTATTTATTATTTAATTATTTATTTTTAAACAACATCCATGTGAGGGTCTATAACAATGTACATAGATCTATGTGATCTACGAATGATCAAGAGAGTAATCGATGCACGACCTACAATGTAGGTCTACGATAGACCAAATGAATTGATGGACCCTCAAAGCACAAGTATATATTTTACATGGGATTGATATAAGTCAGCATCAATGACAGTCTATTAAGTGTCACCAACAGTTCAATAATGTTTGCTTAACCAACAGTTCAAGTGATTATGTGTTTAAACTTTTTTTAATTTAATTATTTTCTTTCACCACCCCCAAATCATGTGATTATGTGTTTAAACTTTTTTAAATTTAAATATTTTCTCTCAAACTACAAGCTACTAATGATTCATCGATTCATATGATTTACAATTGACCTATATGTCTGGTCGAGGAGTGACAGTGTCTAAGATCGATGATAGTACATAAAATATTACCTGGTGTAGCGTAGATCAATTTGCTTATCTATGATAGATTATATATGTGATCTGGATTTATTATCACATAGTTTTTACTCTTCGTGAATTTAATCAAAGTAGTTTACAATTGTATTCATTGAACAAACATCTCCCTAAACACAATCCTCTGAATTTCTCTTATGCTTGGACCCTTACCATCACAAAAATAATTTACGCATAGTAAAGCAATCATCTCGAATAAGATTTTCTTATGCCTACTCGTGCCGTGTTCAACATCGCACATATGGAACCCAACATACTTGTATATGCAAAATCTGTCTGAGAATTCATACTTTCTTGCCCTCAACAACCAGCCACAATCATGAGATACACATTTCACCTTCAATAATTTGGTGCAGCTCTTCTTCATAAAATAATTAAAAGACTGCCTCACCGATTCTCCGTCTAGTAACATTTTCAGCTCTTTCTAGTCGGCAAATGTTTGATCACGATAGAAATTGATTTCATCAGTGAAGGAATTTCTTGGTTGTGATTCTGTTCCACAATCTTCTTCCGCATCTTACGAGTCCGATGAAACATATTTCATATGCATAGAATTATCTTTCATATTAATTGGATGATCACAATTGTTCTCATAATTATTCAAATAATTGTTGACTGTAGGGCACTTAGGTGGGGGTGGTGATGAATTCACCGGTTCTTTAAAGGGCCCTTCAACTACATTTATCCTTAAAATAGGCCTAAAGCCATCAGCATCAATATCCACCATGTACAACGACACGTGTTTATCATTATTTATGATCGTAGGATGCACCTTTTTCCTCAAATAGATTAGATAACTAATAATCACGTCGCTCGGTGTGCAACCTAGATCCCCGCTCTCCATTACGCTTGCAACCAACTCATCATATAAACCGTTACGGCGAACCGCAATGGACAATGTCAACTTAGTTAAAGATTTTCATTTTTAATATTTGGGAGTCTCCTCCCATTCTCCCATGAAATCACCAGAAACTAGAACAAATTCTGTATTAGACATCTTAGAATTAAGCTTTGGTTGACAGTAGATTATGCTGAGGGTCACAGTCGATGACTGGGCAGGTATCTGTACAAAAATCTTAAAATTGTAAATATAGTTTGTAATAAAAGATCATTGGTTTATGGAATAGAGAAATAAACTTGGAGTCACCTGAGCTCCTGTAATATACTTTCTAAAGTGGTTTTGAGTAATGTGAGTGATTTATAGTTTTTTAACAATGGTGGAAAGTGTGTTTGAGAAGATAACAAACAAATGGGGTAACAATGGACAAACTTATGATGTTTTTGGACTAATTTAGAGCTGATCGTCGGAAAATAATGGCAAAAAAGTGGCCGAAATTGGAGCTTTTTTCTAATACCCCGCACTTTTTTCCTAGCTTGAAATTATCCTAAGAATGTTAGAAGCTTTATTTGAAAGATGAATCCACTTTTGTACAAGTGAATTTTTTAAGATTTTCAATTTTTATCATGTGAGAAATTGAATTAGTTTCCTAACGATACCAATTTCATATAAATCCGGTATCGAAGTAAAAAGTTATAGACGTTTTACCGAGAGCTGTCAGAATCGCCCAGGTGCGATGGCCAGATTGACGAACCGTCACAGCCAAGGTAGTGAGGCAACCTTCTGGATAATGTGCGATGGACAGGTTGATGGACCGTCGCCCAAGCCATCACTACTTAGGCAGTGAGTCCCTTTCCTGGTCCACGTGCGATGATTGAAATGACTGACCGTCGAGCCAGCAATGGACCATCGCACCCACCGTCGCACATCCTATTCAGTTATTTTTAAGTTGTTTTTAAAGGGTTTTTTTATTTTTTTACCACCAGTTTATATACCTAGTAATATCCGACCAAGGCATTAAAAAAATTCATTATTCTTCCACAACATAAAAAATTAAGGCTTTCTTCCTAAGAGCTATCCTTACGCAACAAAATCTAAATCTTCTTCAAGAACTAAGAGATTCAAATTCTTCAAGTTCGAGAACTTCAAGAAACTCACTACCAGGTATGCATAGTATTCATTCATGGACTCCTTTGGTCCATGAAGCGCAAGAATCTCTTTACAAAGTTCAAGTGTATGGATTTCTTTATGAATTTCATGTTGGGTTTGCATTTGTTCATGTTGATAATGACCAATTGAATTCTAATCCATGTTGGGTGATTAATTTTATGTGGAATTGATTAGTATAGGTGTAGATTCATGTGAACCTATGATTAAACCCTTGGAAGATGAAATTAGAGTTGAATCATGATGTTTATTTGTTCTATAATGTTGTCTACATATACTATGATTACCATGTGTTTGATTAAATGCCTATGTGAAGGAAAAGTGACCAACTAGTATGATATTATGCAATCCTAATGTATGTACAAGTTTATGCATATCACATATTTGATGAAATTCCTCAATAAATGAATTATGGATTGTGATGTTGGTCATGTATTCAAGAAAGTCATACTTTGTCAGTTTCTTTCCATCGAGTCCTGGGGGTACTTGTACCCGACAATTTAGTTGTGTGCCTAGAGCCAGTGTCATGTTTTCACGATATCCTCAGTCAAGCCATGTTCAGTATAATTCAGTTAGTCATGTGACTCAGGAAAACTCAGTAAAACTTAGAAATCCCAGTAATCTTAGAAAGCTCAGTAATACAGAAATCTCAGTAATATTCCATCAGTCAACGAAACTTAGTTAACTCAGTCCAGTTCAAGTTCAGTAATTCATGTACTGTGTCTATTCAGATGGAAGTAGAAATTAGCACCGAGTGAACTCAAGGATGGGAACACACACTGTCAGATGAGGGTGTGATTCTTAGAAGTCATCCTTGCGTTCCAGAACTATGTAGCTAGCATAGGTTGAGACATTAACATTGTCAGGTGAGGGTTCATGAGTTGGATAAGCACTGTCATATAAGGGCCCCACCATTCTCTTCTGGGGACACTGTCAGATGAGGGTCACTCACAGCTTGTCCTTACCGGTGGTGCGGTATTGGCACTTTTCCAATTGGGGTTATAGATTGGACCCCAACTTAGCTATAATGCGTTATTTGGGGCATGTCGGTTAGATAACTACTTCCCACAGTTTCAGCTATATAAATCAAAACTATCAGATACAGTCAACTCAGAACTGTACAAAACTCATCTAGTTCCATCAGACTCAGGACTGTTAGATACAGTCACTCATGTTATTAGTTATATTAGTCATCAGAACTCAGTTACCAATCATGTTAGTTATTAGTAAATTCATGTTATCATGATCTTAGTTATAGTTACTATGTATTCATGCATGCATTCTCAAGTTCATATTAGTCAGTTAGTCAGTATTGTTTATGCATATGAACCCTATGCATTCATCCTACCTTACATACATACCAATACATTCAAAGTACTGACGCATTTGCGCTATGGTGTCTTATATAATAGGTTCAAAGACACGAGCTCCAGAGTATTAGTAGATTCTAGTCTCAGCAATCAGAGTTAGCAGTGAGTCCTCATTTTTTGAGGACATGATCATTAATTTATTACCTCATTAATTAATTTATTAGTTAGAGTTAGTTAGGGACATATCCCATCAACTCCTTATTCATAAAGTTCCGTCATGATTTAGAGGCTTTTCAGACTACAGTATGTTCAGACAGTTTATTTTAGTTTTTTAGGTATGTCATACCCCATCCAGATGTTATATTTTTATCAGTTATGTTATAGTTTTGAACCCTATGGTCTTTCAGCCTTTATTTCTGTAATCATTCAGTATATTATGCAGTGTTTAGGTACAGATATCAGTCATGAGTTAGCTTGTGGTCCTTCAGGGTCATGATTATTGTGTAGCATTCCGGGTACCAGATTCGGGGCGTTACAAACTTGGTATCAGAGCCTAAGGTTTAATAGTGTCCTAGAAAGTCTGAAAGCCGCATCTAGTAGAGTCTTGTACATGGGTGTGTTGCGCGCCATATTTTTGTATAAGAGGCTATTAGATGTTTTAGGAACAGTTTCCCTTCTTTCAGTATTCATGTCGTGCCAGTGAGCATAATCTCCAGTTAATCTCTCAGTCTGGTCTAATTCGTTTCTCCTTTTCTTCTACAGAACATGCCTCCAAAAAAAAGAAATGGGAATCAGTCAGCCCCTCAGCCCAAAGAACCTTTGGGCAAACATGTTTATCATGCAGAGTTCAGAGCTGTATTCACTACTCTTGCCCAGTCAGTTATTGCTCAGAATGAATGACCAACTATCGTTTCGGCCAACCCAGTGGCCAATTCAGCCGCAGCTAGGATTTAGGACTTCACCCGAATGAATTCTCCATCCTTTCTTTGGTCTAAGTTAGATGCTGACCCTCACGAATTCATCGATCAGATTCAGAAGGTTACTGAAGTTATGGGGGTGTTAACTATTAAGGGTGCTGAGATAGCTGGATATCAGTTGCAGGATGTTGCTCACACATGGTACAAATAGTGGAAGTCAGAAAGGCCAGATGATGCAGGGCCTATTGAGTGGGAGGAGTTTGTCACCGCATTCTTAGAGAGGTTTTTTTCTCGAGAGCTGAGAGAAGCTAAGGTGTTAGAATTCATCAACCTCAGGCAGGGAAACATGATGATGAAAGAGTATTCCCTTAAGTTTACTCAATTAGCCAGATATGCTCCTCATGTGGTTGTAGATAACAGGGCCAAGATGAGTAAGTGTGTTTCTGGGGTGAACGATAGTGTGTTCAAGCAGTACTTGGACATGTTCATCATATTCTTCATAGATGATATTCTGGTCTATTACCACAGTGAGCGTGATCATGCAGACCATCTCAGAATCGTACTTCAGACTCTCAGATATCACCAAATATTTTCCAAATTCAATAAGTGCAAATTTTGGCTAAGGTCAGTAGCATTCCTTGGTTATATCATTTACGGTGATGACATTAGGGTTGATCCTCAAAAGACCGAAGTGGTAAAAAACTGGCCTAGACCTGTCTCTCCATCCGATATCAGTAGTTTCTTGGGTTTGGATGGCTATTATAGATGGTTTGTTGAGGGATTTTCTTCTATTGCATCCCCTATGTCCAGATTAACTCAAAAGAAAGTTAAGTTTTAGTGGTCAGATCCTTGTGAGAAGAGTTTTCAGGAGTTGAAGACTCGACTTACCTCATCTCCAGTCTTAGCTCTTCCAGATGGTTCAGATGGGTTCGTAGTGTATTGTGATGCATCCAGAGTAGGTTTGGGTTGTGTCCTCAGGAAGCATGGTAAGGTCATCACCTACGCCTCCAGACAACTTAAACCCCATGAGAAGAATTATCCTACTCATGATCTTGAGTTAGCAGTCGTAGTTTTTGCCTTGAAGATTTGGAGGTATTATATATATGGAGTTCATGTAGATGTGTTCACAGATCATAAGAGCCTTCAGTATTTCTTTTCTCAGAAATATTTCAGTCTATGTCAGAGAAAGTGGTTAGAGCTTTTGAAAGATTATGACGTGAGTGTCCTTTATCATCCAGGCAAGGCCAACGTAGTGGCCGACGCTCTCAGTAGACTTTCCATGGGTAGTGTTGCTCATGTTGGGGACAGTAAAAAGAAGTTAGCTCAGGAAATCCATCAGCATGCTAGACTAGGTGTTCTCTTAGTCGATTCAGAGGAGGGTGACATATAGGTTCAGAGTAGTTCAGAATCATCTCTAGTTTCCAAGGTAAAAGAAAAGAAAGATAGAGATCCCAGCCTTTTCAAGTTAAAAGAGTCAGTCAAGGATCAGAAAGTAGAGGTTTTCTCCCAAGGGGGAGATGGTGTATTGCATTGTTAGGGTCGTCTGTGTGTTCCAGGTATAGATGACTTAAAACAACAAATTCTTACAGAAGTGCATGGTACATACTACTTTATTCATCCAGGGGCCACAAAGATGTACCGCGACTTGCGGGAAATCTATTGGTGGAGTGGGATCAAGACAGATATTGCAGAGTTTGTGGCTAAGTGCTCTACTTATTAGCAGATTAAGATAGAGCATCAGAAACCTAGTGGGTCCATGCAGGAGTTCAGTATTCCTACTTGGAATTGGGAAGAAGTGAACATAGACTTTGTGACGGGTTTTCCTTGTACTCGTCGCCAACATGATTTAGTTTGGGTCATTGTAGATAGAATGACCAAATCAGCTCATTTTTTTCCAGTCCATACCTCTTATTCAGCTGAGGATTATGCCAAACTCTACATCAGAGAGTTGGTCAAATTGCACGGTATTCCATTATCTATTATCTCAGACAGAGGTACCCAGTTCACCTCTCATTTCTGGAAAACGTTCTAAAAGGGTCTTGATACCCAAGTTCATCTCAGTACAGCCTTTCATCCTCAGATAGATGGCCAAGAAGAAAGGACCATTTAGACTTTAGAAGATATGCTAAGGGCGTGTGCAATTGATTTCAAGGGTAGTTGGGATGGCCATTTTCTTTTGATTGAGTTTGCATACAACAACAACTATCATTCCAGTATTCGAATAGATCCATTCGAAGCTCTATATGGTAGGATATGTAGATCTCCAGTTGGTTGGTTAGAAGTTAGTGAGGCCTCAGTTATAGGGCCTGACTTAGTATTCGATGCCTTAAAAAAAGTCCAGTTGATCAGAGAAAGACTTCGAGCTTCCCAGAGCTGACAGAACTTTTATGTAGATATTCATAGAAAGGATCTCGAGTTTGAGATTGGTGACTATGTCTATCTAAAGATATCTCCTATAAAGGGAGTGAAGAGGTTCGGTGAGAAGGGAAAGATCAGTCCCCGATATGTCGGTCCCTTTAAAATTTTCAGTCGCTTTGGCAAGGTAGCTTATGAGCTCAAATTACCTTCAGATCTAGCCTCAATTCATCCAGTCTTCCATGTCTCTTTTCTCAAGAAGTGCATAGGTGATCCAGCAGTTATAGTCCCTATTCAGAGCATAGATGTTCAGAACAACCTCTCTGATGAAGAGATTCCAGTTGAAATCTTAGAGTATCAGACTCGTAGACTGAGGAACAAAGAAGTCCCTCTAGTCAAAGTTCTTTGGTGAAATAATTCCGTTGAGGGAGATACTTGGGAAGCAGAAGCAGATATGTGAACCAAGTATCCTCACCTCTTCTCCGTCAACTCAGATCAAGCTCAAGGTAATAGTTCTCCTTAATCTTTTCAGTTTTATATTCAGACTTCAGTTACAAGGTTGGTATACAGTTCATGTTCAGAATTTCATCACAAACTTGGTATTAAATACCATTGCATATTCAGTCATGCATTCATGTATCAGTTCAATTATATAATCATGCATCAGATATGCATTCTCATTATGAGAACCTTGGTTCATCAGAACTCTCAGCCATGCATTCATGAATTAGTTACACAAGCATCAGATATGCATGCTCAGTATGATATATTCAGTTATTAGTCATGTCAGTCATGAAATCATATTTCAGTCATTCATGTTCAGTATGTACATTGGTTTATCTTCTCCCCTCATTCTCAGTCTCATTCGAGGACAAATGTTCTCAAGGGGGAGATATTGTAATACCCCGTACTTTTTTCCTAGCTTAAAATTGTCCCCAGAATGTTAGAAGCTTTCTTTGAAAGATGAATCCACTTTTGTACACGTAAAATTTTTAATATTTTTACTTTTATCATGTGGGAAATTGAATTAGCTTTCCAATGATACCAATTTCATCTAAATCCGGTATTGGAGTAAAAAGTTATGGATGTTTTACCGAAAGTTGTTAGAATCGCCCAGGTGCGACGGCCAGGTTAACGGACCGTCTATCTAGCGACGGACCGTCTCCTTGACCGTCGCAGCCAAGGCAGTGAGGCAACCTTCTAAATAAGGTGCGATGGCCAGGTTGATGGACCATTGAACTTGCAACGGATCATCGACCAAGCCGTCGCTACTTAGGCAGTGAGTCCTTTTCCTGGACCACGTGCGACGGTCGAAACAACTGACCGTCGAGCCAGCGACGGACCATCGCACATCCCGTTCAGTTATTTTTAAGTTATTTTTAAAGGGGCTTTTTGGTCTTTTACCACCCTTTATATACCTAGTAATATCCGACCAAGGCATAAAAAAATTCATTATTCTTCCACAACATCAAAAATTAGGGTTTTCTCCATATGAGCAATCCTTAAGAAAAAAAATCCAAATCTTCTTCAAGAACTAAGAGATTCAAATTCCTTAAGTTCAAGAACTTCAAGAAACTCACTACTAGGTATGCATAGTGTTCATTCATGAACTCCTTTCGTCCATGAAGTCCAAGAATCTCTTTTCAAAGTTCAAGTGCATGGATTTCTTTATGAATTTCATGTTGGGTTTGCTTTTGTTCATGTTGATAATGACCAATTGAATTCTAATCTACGTTGGGTGATTAATTTTATGTGGAATTGATTAGTTCATGTGAACCTATGATTAAACCCTTGGAAGATGAAGTTAAAGTTGAATCATGATGTTTATTTGTTGTATAATGTTGTCTACATATACTATGCTTACCATGCGTTTAATTAAATATCTATGTGAAGGAAAAGTGCCCAACTAGTATGATATTATGCAATCCGCATGTATGTACAAGTTTATGCATATCACATGTTTGATGAAATGCCTCAATAAATGAATTATGGATTGTGATGGTGGTCATGTATTCAAGAAAGTCATGCTTTGTCAGTTTCTTTCCATCGAGTCCTGGGGGTACTTGTACCCGATAATTTAGCTGTGTGCCTAGAGCCAGTGTCATGTTTTCACGATATCCTCAGTCAAGCCATGTTCAGTATAATTCAGTTAGTCATGTGACTTAGGAAAACTCAGTAAAACTCAAAAATCCCTGTAATCTTAGAAAGCTCAGTAATATAGAAATCTCAGTAATATTTCGTCAGTCAACAGAACTCAGTTAACTCAGTCCAGTTCAAGTTCAGTAATTCATGTATTGTGTCTATTCAGATGAGAGTAGAAATTAGCACCGAGTGAACTCAAGGATGGGAACACACACTGTCAGATGAGGGAGTGATTCTTAGAAGTCATCCTTGCATTCTAGAACTATGTAGCCAGCATAGGTTGAGACATCAACACTGTCAGGTGAGGGTTGATGAGTTGGATAAACACTTTCAGATGAGGGCCTCACCATTCTCTTTTGGGGACATTGTCAAATGAGGGTCACTCACAGCTTGTTCTTACTGGTGGTGCGGTATTGACACCCTTCTAATTGGGGTTACAGATTGGACCCTAACTCAACTATAATGCATTATTTGGGGCATATCGGTTCGATAACTACTTCCCACAGTTTCAGCTAAAGAAATCAGGACTGTCTGATACAGTCATTCAGTCTCAGTAATAGAACTCAGATAGTTCTATAGAATTCAGGACTATCAGATACAGTCAACTCACAATAGTACGAAACTCAGCTAGTTCCATCAGATTCAGGACTGTAAGATACAATCACTCATGTTATCCGTTATATCAGTAATCAGAACTCAGTTACCAGTCATGTTAGTTATCAGTAAATTCATGTTATAACGATCTCAGTTATAGTTACCATGTATTCATGCATGCATCCTCACGTTCATATTAGTCAGTTAGTCAGTATTGTTCATGCATATGAACCCCATGCATTCAGCCTACCTCACATGCATACTAGTACATTCAAAGTACTGACGCATTTGCATTATGGTGTCTTATACCATAGGTTCAGAGACACGAACTCCAGAGCATCAGTAGATTCCAGTCTCAGCAATCAGAGTTAGCAGCGAGTCCTCATCTTTCAAGGACATGATCATTACTTTATTACCTCATTAATTAATTTATTAGTTGGAGTTAGTTGGGTACATGTCCCATCAACTCCTTATTCATACAGTTCAGTCATGATTTAGAGGCTTTTCAGACTACAGTATGTTCAGACAGTTTATTTCAGTTGTTTTGGTTATTTCATATCCCATCTAGATGTTATATTTTTATCAGTTATGTTACAGTTTTGAACCTTATGGCCTTTCAGCCTTTATTTCTGCAATCATTCAGTATATTATGCAGTGTTCAGGTACAGATATCAGTCATGGGTTAGCTTGTGGTCCTTCAGGGTCATGAGTATCGTGTAGCGTTCCGGGTATCAGATTCGGGGCGTTACATTTTTGGAGGGAAATGGAAGCTTCTATTTTAAGCTATTGAATTTTTTTCTAATTATTTTTGGAAATCCAATATATTTTATATATAATGATGGATGATGGATGATGGATGATGGAGTGAGTTGAAATGTATTATTAGAAACTTGTGGGTGAATTTATTAAGTTGAAAATATTGGATTAAAGTGAATTATTATAAAATTTGTGGGTGAATTTGTTGAGTTAGAAAAGTTAATGATGATGTGGATTTAAGTGGGTATATGACAAATTTTTTAAAACTAGTATGTATTTAGCAAAATAATTTTCAAAATGGCCTTTTGACAGCAAATAACAACGGAACTAGCTAAATAATTTTGTATCTAAATTTAAGACTTTGATCTTTGTTATAAGTTTTGCCAAAATCAACATCATTTGGAAGAGAAAAGATCCTCATCTGGATGGATGACACGACGATATTCGATGAGGTGGAAAGTTATCATGAGATTTATAAGTAAATATATGCTTAGATAGTGCACAGTACTGAACTTTTAAGTTTATTTTACAGAAAATGATCAAAATCATACCTAACTTATTCAGTATGTTTTACTCTTGCGCCCCGTCTATCTATCGGTCCCTCAAAACCCAACCTATTATTTTCTAGGCTAAATTTACCCCTCTTCCTAAAGGAAAAATCTGTGAATCTCTACATAATTTTGTGACACCATATCTGTGAATCTCTACATAATTTTGTGACACCATATACATAATTGATTCATGTGGAAAATCTAAACCCTATGGCTTATACTAGCCTCTACCAAATAGACTTGTGCAAAATTTTCAATACATATAGTTTTCTCTCATATTTTCAACTAAATGAGAATATAAATAGTCATACATTTCTGGTTGTTTGGAAAAATAATCATAATAAACTTTGCAGATGATAACAATGAGCATGTGGTGGTTCCTAACAACATTAGCCATTACGGCTTTCTTTTATTCCCCTGCTTATGCTTATGATAACGAACCTCTACAGGACACGTGTGTAGCTGTTAATGACAATCAGACTTCAGGTAATCGTCTTCCATAGTAGGCATAATTTTTTGTATATATATTGTATAATTTAAGTCATTTGTTAGCTTTTACTATTATCTGAATAATATGCTTAGCTTAATTTATTTTACCTGTGCAGTTTTCGTGAATGGAAAGACTTGCAAAAACCCAAAGCTTGCAACAGCAAATGATTTCTATTTTTCAGGTCTTAATGTTAGTAGAGATGTATACCCCAAGTTTGGTATTGCTGTAACTGTTGTGGGTGTAAAGGAAATGCCTGGACTTAACACTCTTGGTATTTCAACTTCTCGTGCTGACATTGAACCACAAAGTCTTTTTCCATTTCACACGCATCCTCGAGGTACTGAACTGGTAACTGTCCTGAAGGGTACGCTCCTTGTAGGAATTTTTGTCAGTGATCCTGCGAACATCTTTAAGAGTCGCCTCTTATCCAAAATCTTGTATCCTGGCGATGTGTTTGTGTTCCCAAGAGGTCTTATTCACTTCCTGTATAATGTGGGAAACGAAAAAGCTAGTCTGTTTGGCACGTACAACAGTCAAAATCCTGGACTTATCACGATTCCTAGTTCAATCATTTCTTCAACACCACGTGTTATGGATACCATTCTTGCCGAAGGCTTCCAGCTTAATAAGACGCAGATTGCAGAACTTCGAAGGAAATTCTCTTAGGCTATATTATAGTATGTCATTAGAAATATGATTCTGTTGCTGCTCACCAGCGTCTTATGAAAGCGTTGGAATAATACTTTACTCAATAACTCCTAATAAATCAAGTGGAAATATATGTAACTACATAATCTTTCTTGAGCAAGAGATTTGTTCCAGGAAGATTGAATATAAAAATATGAAGCATATTATGTTAGTAATATTTAGCATGATGGTATCTGTTTACTAATATTGCATCTCTTTTGACTTTTGTACAATACTTTTCGAGAAACGCCAGTGCACAACATGGGCTAGGGATATACATACATAAATGTATATATATATATATATATATATATATATATATAACCACAATAATTATTACAATTGAAATAAATGAAGAAAATAAGATCATCTTCTTCTTGGCTAAGGCGCAGATATCTAGCTCTTTTTCAGGAGATTCAAGCCCACTGCGGCATAATCTACACTGATCCAACGGTATATCTCTTGACTTGTCCCCTCCAGGATACAACAGTCCATCAACGGCGTACAACTCAAGCAACTCCGGATTAGTTGAAGAGTCCAAAGCTCCACCATAAGAACACCTTCCTTCAACATATAAAACTCTCTTTTTTATAGTGAATATAGTTAAAGACAGAATATTTTCTTTGTCTCAACTCTCTCTTTCACTAAGTCTTTAACTATATTCACTATAAAAAAGAGAGTTTAATATGCTAGAAGGATGGTGTTCTTATGGTGAAACTTTGGACTCTTCAACTAATTCAGAGTTGCTTGAGTTGTACATCGTTGATCGGCTGTTGTATCCTTGGGGGACAAGTCAAGAGATTATTGTTGTATCGGTGTAGATTATGCCGCAGTGGACTTTAATCTCCTTAAAGAGAGCGAGATATCCGTGCCTTAGCCAAGAAGAAGATTATTTTATTTTCTTCACTTTTGATCATTTTGTTTTTAACTGTAATCATTTATTGTAATTGTGGTATATTACAACAACAATATATATATATATATATATGTTATGTTTCAAACGCACATGCAAGTGCACGTGATCGTACAAGTAATTTAGTGACTTAGATAGTCGGATATCGTTCCCACGAGGACTAAACAACTAGAAATTTAATCAACTTTTAGTTTTAGACAACGAGGTATCAAGTGTTGCAAAGTATCAAGATAATTTGGAATTTCGAGAATAAAAATATAAATTAATAAATAATAAATAGTAATTTGTGACAATCGCAAGACAAGAACGGTTGTAAACAGTAATGATGCGAATTCCAGGGTCAAGGCATTTCGAACCATCATACAAATCTCTATTCTTATTGCAGTGTAATTGGTTATTGGGTTGTTGATTCACAAGGTTTATGCTATGATCTTGGTCACCCGACCTCAAATATTCTATCTATTGAATATTGTAACTACAACTCCCGCAGAGATGCAACAATTCTTCTAGATTCATAAAGTTGTCTTCTTGCTATTGAACCAAGCAAGGCTTCTAGGTATATCCCTATCCTAGATGCTAATTCAAACCCCTTAATTAATAAAAGGAAAAGAACCTTTCTCCTTCATTTCTTCATTCTATCCTACGATTCTCCTCCCGAATTCACATAGAAATATAGATGTATTCTAATGGTGGCCACTCATCACAATAGTAAACTAAAGAAATTAAGAACAACCTAGATGATAATCTAAAAAGAAACTAAGATAAAGAATACCAAAGAGTAATTATGTTCTTGATCTGAACTCCGGAACAAGGGTGTTTAGCCACTCATGTTAGAATTTAACATAAAAATAAGCAATTAATCATATCAAGAATTAATCTTGAAGTTATGAAGTTCAAAAGAAATTCTAAGAACCTTAAAAGAGAGAATTTTGTGTGTTTTCCGTCGCTACTATACTTTCCAAAGAGTGCTTGAAACTTTCTTCATGTTTTCCTTTTATACTGGGCCAAAATTTTCCTTGGGGTGGACTCTAGCATGAGTCGCATGCTTCATCTAGGAGGAATAGAGTGTGCGCTGCACGATGTACTCCGTAGCAATGGAGCGTACGTCGCCTGCTAAACACCCGCACACACTGGAAATTAGCTCTTTAAATTATTCTAAGGCAATAGACCCCTAAAGTGGAGCATGCGACCCACGCTAATCGCATGCTCCCACTGGAATTTGTGTCTGAAAAATCGGTCAAGGCATAGCACCCCTGAACTGAAGCATGCAACACACGCTAATCGCATGCTTCCACTAGAATTTGTCTTCAAGAATTACATTAAGTCCTGGAACCCCTGAAGTGGAGCATGCGATGCACACTAATTGCATGCCCCCACAGGAAATTGTTTTCACAGATTTTTCTAAGGCAAAATTCCATTACTTTCAGCTCGTTGCTCCGCTACCAAATCCAACTCTCTGAACATGCTTTTCGATTCCTTCCAGTGTCTGCAATACTCCATTTAATCAACTCACAGAATCAACATCATGTGCTTCCCATTGTGCCTCCAATTTAGCAAAAAATGGATCAATAATTCATTCTTCATCACTAATCATGTCCATTAGCTCATAACATGTAATTGTACACTAAACACAATCAAAACACACATTTTAGCTCATAAAACTAGGACTATTGTGGATGAATATTGGTGCTCGAACATATAAATATGCTCAAGATCAATATATATATATAAAATTATTTTAACCATGTATTAATAGTATCATTTTCCATCAAAGAGAGTTCGGATGAACCCCTATTACTAGGCTGGCTCCACCTTTGGGGGAGGAGCTAGCTAATAGTGAGGGGGTTCATTTGAACCTCCTTAGGCGGAAAACTATACTATTTGTACAAGTTTAAAATTTTTTTAGGTATATATAGCGGACGTTGAACCTCGTTCGACTAGTTCTTTTGTTCATATTTTTCAATTTTGAACCCCCATAGTTAAGATGTTAGCTCTGCCACAACGGCAGTTATTACAACCTATATTTTCATTTTAGTCCATTAGCTGCAGGCACCAATACGATCCCAATTTGCAAACGCACCTATCTGCTCAAGCTACTTGGAAGTACACTTTTGAGTTGCAACATAGGTGTTGTTTCAGCGTGTACAAAATCTGTATGTTTTCAATACAAACTTCAATACTAAGTTCAAGAACAACTTTCAAGAACTACAATGAAGTTACAACAACTCCAAACATAAGTCTAAATGAATAATCAAATGAACTATCAAAATGAAGTGTTTATCAACTTTAAGAAAGAAGATGAAGCAGAAAATTATAGAATCAAGTCCACCGAATGCTCGGTGTGTCCTTAAGGAATTTATTTCTCTCAAGTACCCGAGGTTATGGAATCTTTCCTCCCAGGATAAAATGATTCTCTTTCTAAAAATGGAGGTACCTCAAATTTTTAGTAACTTCGAACACACTCAACGATTTGATGATCAGACGAGAGTTTTAAGATTAAGAAGAAAATTGTTATTCTACTAAAAATGATTTGTTTTTACTTGAGGAAAAATTATGGTATTTATAGCCATCAAGGTGTTGCTTCACGAAGAGAAGAAATAGTTCTGAAAGGTACACCCCTTCATAAAGGTGCAACTCTTTGAAAAAGTCACAACCATTGGAAAGGTCGTAACCATTCAATCTGAAAAGGTGCCTATTCAAATTGCATCCTTTCATTTGGTGTCTTTCTGAAAAAAATACCACTATTTTATTTTCCATTCACACCTCTTAATAACCCAATAATCCCTCACATGAATTGTAATACCCTGTATTTTCCTAGACAGTTTAGCTCCCAGTACATGAGTGTTTCTATATAAATTTTAAAAATACACAAACTTTTTCAGTTTAAGACTTGCCATTGTGTAAGAAATTCAGTCAGCTTTCCAGTGATATAAATTTTGTCCAAATCCAATACCCCGGTGAGAAGTTATAGCATTTTTAGTAAAACAGTGTGCCAAATTGAGAAGCACCGCGTCGCGGTGAGGGCCCAAATGTCGATTGTCAATTTTCAGTGGCCTAACGTGATTTCACCGCATCGCGCCAAAGTTCCAATTCTCGTTTGGCATTTTTTAGTGTGCCATCGCGATAACGACGCGTCGCGCCAATGCTCATTTTCCCAATTGTCATTTTCAGTGAGACTCCACGATACCACCACGTTGCGCCAAAGATTAATTTTGCAATTGTCCATTTAAACAGTTTTCAGTCAATTTCCAGTGGCTCACCGCGATGCCACCGTGTCACGGTAAAGGCCAAAATTAGGATTTTTAATGAAGAAAGCTTAAATACTTCTAGGGGCAATTGGGTCTTTTTCCATGACCCAAATCAGTTCTTAACACAAGATTAATGCCCTAATAACCTAAATAATCATTATTTACTCAATTTCTCTCTGAAATCAAATCATTCTCTCTCAAATAGAAAACCTTATCCCCCAAGAAATGAAGAACAAATCTCAAGAACTCCATCAAGAATCTTCAAGAATTAAATTTCTCAGGTATGTTAGGTATTCATTCATGGGTTCCTTTCACCCATGGAGTCCAATAACCCCTTTTAAAACTACAACCTTATTGATTCATGATTTACATACTTGAATTAGATTGTATTAATGTTCATGGTGTTGTTTGGGTTTAAATCCATGATTAGTTGTAAGTTTTATGAAATTTAGATAGCATGTGTGATGAATTATGTGATTCTCATGTTAACTCCTTAAATCTACAAATTGAATGTTGTATCTATGATGTCTATATATATATGTTTATTATTATTATTATTATTATTATTATTATGTGAAATAGTCATGCTCCCCTAGTGTTTGATAGAATGCATATGTAAATTGAGTAGTGACATTGATATCATGGCATGTTATCATGTGGTCCCATTTATGTACAAGTTCATGCCTCTCAAGTGTTTGACAAAATGTATAAATGAATGTATTGTTAACAAGAAACTATTGTTATGCTTTCATGATTGTGCCATGCTTTACCATTAATCCTATTGAGTCCTGGGGGTATTCAATACCCGAAAATCTAGCTGTTTACCTAGAACTACAGTAGCTACAGAATAGTCTCAGTAATATCACAAACAGTAGTACTTAGTCAGTTACAGAACTTAGTAAAATTCAGTCCAGTTCAGTTCAATTACATAATCAGTGTCATTCAGTTGGGAGTAGGATTCAGTACCGAACGAACCCAAGAACGTGGGCTCACCTGTCAATAGAGGGTGTGATCCCTAGTAGTAGTCCTTGTGTTCCAGAACTACATAGCCAGCGTAGGTTGAGATCTCAACTTTCCAGTTGAGGGTTGATAAGGTGTTTACCTGTCAGTTGAGGGTAATACCGTTCTCATCAGGGAACCTACCAGTAGAGGGTGACCCTTTGTTCTTCGGGATGATATTTCAATGGATCTAAACAGCCAGTATCTATACCTATGACATGGTACTGACACCCTTCCAACTGGGGTTACAGGTTGGACCCCAATCAATTCAGAGAGGGGCAGGTCGATTTGATGATTACCTTCCATAATTTTAGTTTCAGTCACAGCATAGAACTCAGTTCAGTTCTACAGAATCAGGATTGTCAAAATAGTCACCCAGTTATCAGAAATTTAGTTATCAGTAATATCATATATAGTTACTTAGTTATCAGAACTCAGTACTCAATTTTAGTATAAATCTCCGACACAGTATATATATGTATATGCACAGTATTGCATAATCAATGTTTACAGCAGCTCCAGTTATCCATGTACTCTTATTCAGTTATTTTATAGCATTCAGTCAGTTACTGTTTATGCATATGAACCCATGTATTCAGCCTTACCTCATCTAGCATACCTGTACATTCCACGTACTGATCGCATACTATTTTCTTGCGCTATGATGTATCATATCATAGGTTTGAACGCTCAGGTTCCTGACCGCGCTTAGCCAGATTCAGTTAGGAGCTAGCAAATTCAGTAGTGAGTCCTCATCCATTGAGGATATTATTTATTTTAGTATTACAGTAGTTTAGTATTCTATTAGTTGGAGTTAGTTGGGGGCTTGTCCCATCAACTCCATACTCAGAAGGTTTAGTTAGAGGCTTTTCAGACTAGACTAGTTCAAACAGTATTTAATTTCCAGATGTTATTATTAGTGCTATATTTATCAGTATTTATATTATGAACCGTTTGGCATTTTAGCCTAACTTTTGCATTATGTCAGTATTATTATTCAGTGCTCACAGCAGGTACCAACCATGGGTTAACTTGTGGTCCTTCAGGGTCGTAAGCACCGTGTGGCGTCTAGGGTGCAGACTTGGGGCGTTACAAACTTGGTATCAGATTTTAAGGTTCAAAGGAGTCCTAGGGGGTATGAAACCCACATCTAATAGAGTCTTGTGCATGGGCGTGTAGCATGCCACACTTATAGGCAAGGGGCTGTGAGACGTTCTAGGAAAGTTTCCCTTCTTTCAATATTCATGTCGTGCGAGTGAGGATGGGCTCAAGTTAAACTCTTAGTATAATTCATTTTTTCCTTCCATTTACAGAACATGCCTCCCAAAAAGACCAATGAAAGAAGAACAAGAAACCAGTCATCACCTCAGCTCATTCAGGTAGATCCCCTAGACGAGCATGTCTCCCATACAGAATTTAGAGTTGCGTTCACCACCCTAGCCCATTCTATAGCAGCTCAGAATGAATGATTAGCTTCTGTTCAGGCAAACCCAGTGGCCAATACTGCTGCAGCCAGGATTTAGGACTTCACCCAAATGAATTCTTTCCTATTTTCAGGATCGAGGATCCGCATGAGTTCCTCGATCAGGTATAGAAAGTCATAGATATTATGGGAGTGACTTCCAGTGAGAGTGCTGAGTTAGCTGCCTATCAGCAACAAGATATAGCTCACACGTGGGTTAAGCAATGGAGGGTAGACAGGGGTACAAATGCAGAGCCCATAGAATGGGAAGAGTTTGCTACTGCTTTTCTAGATAGATTCTTTCCCTTAGAGTTGAGAGAAGCCAAGGTGTTAGAGTTCATCAATCTCAGGCAAGGCAACATGAGTGTGAAAGAGTATTCCCTCAAGTTTACTCAGTTAGCCAGGTATGCTCCCCATGTAGTGCAGACAATAGGTCCAGAATAAGCAAGTTCGTGTCTAGGGTATCAGAGAGTATGGTTTAGGAGTGCAGAACTACGATGTTAATTAAGGAGATAGAAATATCCAGGCTAATGGTCCATGTTCAGCAGATAGAAGAGGCTAAGAATAAGGAGAGAAAGAAAGGGAGAACAAGAGAGCTAGAACCGGTAGCTTCAATTTCACTCAGCCTAAGTCTGAAGGCGGTAACCGTTCCCAGTTCGCCTGAAATCTTCAGTTCTGGCTCCTTCCTCAGCCAGTTCTACAACACCTAAGTTCAGAAATAGTAACAAATATAGGGCGCTAGGTTTTAAATCTCAGGTAGCGTCAGTAGTTCTTGAACAAATCCTCTTTGCTAGAAATATGGTTGAAACCATCAGGGTGTATGCAGAGCTGGAAGTGATGTATATTTTGGGTATGGTAAGCCAGTCTATAGGATCATAGACTGTCCTCAGTCAGGTTCACAGGGTTAGTACAATCGTCCTTCAGCTCAGTCTGGTTGCTCGAATCAGCAGGGTGCCATTTCTAGTGCCATAAGTAGACAACGCCCAAATAGGCTTTATGCACTTCAGTCCAGACAAGATCAGGAAAGTTCTCCTGATGAAATCACTGGTACATTAAAGATCTTCCATTTATATGTTTATGCCTTACTAGATCCAGAAGCTTCTCTATCTTTTGTAACTCCTTATATAGATGTCAATTTCAAAGTCAGACAAAAAATCTTAACAAAACCTTTCTCAGTCTCTACCCTAGCAGGTCAGTCTATCATAGCCCAGCGGGTATACAAGAACTGTCCGATTATGATATTTTAGAAAGTCACTTCAGCAGACTTAGTAGAGTTAGAGATGGCAGATTTCGACGTCATTCTCGGCATAGATTGGCTCCATTCATGCTATGCCTTAGTTGATTATAGAAGAAGAATTTTTCATTTTCAGTTTCCAAATGAACTAGTCCTTGAATGAAGGGGTAGTACTACAACGCTTAAGGGTTAGTTGATTTCATACCTTAGAGCGAGAAAAATGATATCCAAGGGATGTGTCTATCATCTTGTGCGAGTCAAAGACTCTAGTTCAGAGACTCCTAGTCTTGAGTCAGTTCTAGTAGTAAATGAATTCTTAGATGTGTTTCTCGAGGATCTTCCTGGAGTTCCTCTCAAAAGGGAAATTGACTTTGGAATAGACCTTCTTTCAGACACTCAGCCGATATCTATTCTGCCATATAAAATGGCTTCAACTAAACTCAGAGAGTTAAAAGAATAGTTAAAGGACCTTTTAGACAAGGGGTTCATCACACCCAGCATTTCCCCATGGGGTGCACCAATTCTATTCATGTGAAAGAAAGATGGTTCACTAAGAATGTGTATATACTACCATCAATTGAACAAAGTCACCGTTAAGAATAAATACCCACTTCCTAGAATCGATGACTTATTTAACCAACTTCAGGGCGCTAGTTACTTTTGTAAGATAGACCTTAGATCAGGCTATCATCAACTTATAGTCAGAGAATGTGACATTCTAAAAACAACTTTTTAAACCCAATATGGTCACTTCGAGTTTCTAGTCATGTCCTTTGTCCTCACAAATACCCCAGCAGCCTTCATGGACTTAATGAATCGCGTGTTTAAGAAATACTTGGACATGTTTGTTATAGTTTCATTGATGACATTTTTGTCTATTCCCGTAGCGAGAGTGATCACACGGATCACCTCAGAATCGTACCTCAAACTCTCAGAGCCTATCAGTTGTTCTCCAAATTCAGTAAGTACAAATTTTTGCTAAGGTCAGTAGCATTTCTTAGTCATATTATTTTTGGTGATGGCATTAGAGTTGATCCTCAAAAAACCGAGGCGGTGAGAAACTATCCTAGACCCATTTCTCCATCAGATATCAGGAGTTTCTTAGGTTTATCTAGCTATTACCATCGGTTTGTTGAAGGGTTTTCATCAATTGAATCCCCTATGTCCATATTGACTCAAAAGAAAGCTAAGTTTCAGTGGTCAGATTCTTATGAGAAGAGCTTTCATGAGTTAAAGAATCGACTCACTACAACTCCAGTTTTGACGTTACCAGATAGTCCAGATGGGTTTGTTGTGTAATATGATGAATCCAGAGTAGGTTTGGGTTATGTCCTCATGCAGAGAGGTAAGGTCATAGCCTATGCTTCTAGAAAGCTTAAGCCCCATGAGAAGAATTACCCTACCCATAATCTTGAGTTAGTAGCTATTGTGTTTGCCTTAAAGATTTGGAGGCATTACTTGTATGGGGTGCATGTTGATGTGTTAACAGATCATAAAATCTTATAGTATGTGTTCTCTCAGAAAGATTTGAATTTGCGTCAGAGAAGGTAGTTAGAGTTGTTGAAAAATTATGATATAAGTATTTTATATCATCCTAGCAAGGCCAATGTAGTGGCAGATGCTCTCAGTAGGCTGTTAATGGGTAGTGTTTCTCATGTTGAGAGTGGTAAGAATAAGTTAGTTCAGGAAGTTCATCTGCTTGCCTGACTAGGTGTTCGCTTAGTTGATTCAGTAGAGGGTAGTTTGTGGGTACAGAATAGTTCAGAATCATCTCTGGTTTCTAAAGTAAAGGAAAAATAGGACAGAGATACCAGTCTAGTTAGGTTGAAAGAGTCAGTTAGAGATCAAAAAGTAAAAGTTTTCTCCCAAGAGGGAGATAGTGTGTTGCGTTGCCAGGGTCGGTTATGTGTGCCGGGTGTAGATGAGCTGAGGCAATGAATTCTTGTAGAAGCAAATGGTGCATGTTACTCTATTCATCCAGGGGCTACTAAGATGTACTACAATTTGCGGTAGATCTATTGGTGGAGTGGGATGAAAAGGAATATTGCAGAGTTTGTAGCTAAGTGCTCTAGGTGTCAACAGGTTAAGATTGAGCACCAGAAGCCTAGTGGGTCCATACAGTAGTTCAGTATTCCCACATAGAAATGAGAAGAAGTGAACATAGACTTTGTGACAGGTTTACCTCGTACTCGTCATTAGCATGATTTGATTTGGGTTATCATAGATAGGATGACCAAATCCGCTTATTTCTTGCAGGTCCATACTTTCTATTCAGCTGAGGACTATACCAAACTCTATACCAGAGAGTTTGTTAGGTTACACAGAGTCCCAATATCCATAATTTCAGATAGAGGTACCCATTTTACGTCTCATTTTTGGAAAGCATTCCAAAAAGGTCTTGGTACCCAAGTTCACCTCAGTATAACTTTCCACCCTTAGACAGATAGACAGGAAGAAAGGACCATTCAGACTTTAAGAGATATGTTAAGGGCTTGCGTTATTGATTTTAAAGGTAGTTGGGATGACCACTTGCCTTTGATCAAATTCATGTATAATAATAGCTATCATTTAGTATTCAGATGGCTCCGTTTGAGGCTCTTTATGGTAGGAGATGTAGATCTCCAATTGGTTGGTTCAAGGTAGGTGAGGCTGCAGTAGTAGGTCCTGATTTAGTGTTTGATGCCTTGTATAAGGTTCAGTTGAACAGATAAAGTCTTAGGGAAGCCTAGAGCCGATAGAAATCATATACAGACGTGAGAAGAAAGGATCTCGAGTTTGAGATTAGCGATTTTGTGTACTTAAAAATCTCTCCCATAAAGGGAGTAAGAGGTTCAGCAAGAGAGAGAAGCTTAGTTCCCGATATATCAGTCCTTATAGAATTCTCAGCCATTTTGGAAAGGTAGCTTACGAGATTGAGTTTCCTTCAGACTTAGATTCAGTGCATCCAGTATTCCACGTCTCCTTACTAAAGAAATGCATTGGTGGACCCACATTCGTAGTCCCGTTAGAGGGCGTAGATATTCAGAATGATCTCTCTTTCGAAGAGTTTCTAGTCCAAATCCTCAATCTTCAGATTTTAGACTGAAGAATAAAGAAGTTCCTTTGGTCAAAGGTCTTTGGCGGAATCATTCCGTTGAGGGAGCTACTTGGGAAGCAGAAGCAGATATGCAGACCAAGTATATCTCACTCTCTTTTAGGAGATTCAATCCCACTGCGGCATAATCTACACTGATCCAACAGTATATCTCTTGACTTGTCCCCTCCAGGATACAACAGTCCACCAACGACGTACAACTCAAGCAACTCCGAATTAGTTGAAGAGTCCAAAGCTCCACCATAATAACACCTTCCTTCAACATATAAAACTCTCTTTTTTATAGTGAATATAGTTAAAGACAAAATATTTTCTTTGTCTCAACTCTCTCTTTCACTATGTCTTTAACTATATTCACTATAAAAAAAGAGTTTAATATGTTAGAAGTATGGTGTTCTTATGGTGAAACTTTGGACTCTTAAACTAATTCAGAGTTGCTTGAGTTGTACATCGTTGATGGGCTGTTGTATCCTTGGGGGGACAAGTCAACAGATTACTATTGGATCGGTGTAGATTATTCCACAGTGGACTTTAATCTCCTTAAATAGAGCGAGATATCCGTGCCTTAGCCAAGAAGAAGATTATTATATTTTCTTCACTTTTGGACATTTTGTTTTTAACTGTAATCATTTATTGTAATTTTGGTATATTACACCAACAATATATATATATATATATATATATATATATATTATGTCTCAAATGCACATTCAAGTGCACGTGATCGTACAAGTAATATAGTGACTTAGATAGTCGAATATTGTTCCCACGAGGGCTAAACAACTAGAAATTGAACCAACTTTTAGATTTAGACAACGAGGTATTAAGTGTTGCAAAGTATCAAGATAATTTGGAATTTCAAGAATAAAAATATAAATTAATAAATAATAAATAGCAATTTGTGACAATCGCAAGACAAGCACGGTTGTAAACAGTAATGATGCGAATTCTAGGGTCAAGGCATTTCGAACAATCATACAAATCTCTATTCTTATTGTAGTCTAATTGGTTATTGGGTTGTTGATTCACAAGCTTTATGCTATGATCTTGGTCTCCCGACCTCAAATTTTCTATCTATTGAATATTGTAACTACAACTCCCGCAGAGATGCAACAATACTTCTAGATTCATAAAGTTGTCTTCTTGCAATTGAACCAAGCAAGGCTTCTAGGTATATCCCTATCCAAGATGCTAATTGTATGCCCCCACAGGAAATTGTTTTCACATATTTTTCTAAGGCAAAAATTCCATTCCTTTCGGCTCGTTGCTCTGCTACCAAATCTAACTCTCTGAACATACTTTTCGTTTCCTTCTAGTGTTTGCAATACTCTATTTAATCAACTCATAGAATCAACATCATGTGCTTCCCATTGTGCCTCCAATTTAGCAAAAAACGCATCAATAATTCATCCTTCATCACTAATCATGTCCATTAGCTCATATCATGCAATTGTACACTAAACACAATCAAAACTCACATTTTAGCTCAGAAAACTAGGACTATTGTGGATGAATATTGGTGCTCGAACACATAAATATTCCCAAGATCAATATATATATATAAAATTATTTTAACCATGTATTAATAGTATCATTTTCCATCAAAGGGAGTTCGGATGAACCCCTATTACTAGGCTGGCTCCGCCTCTGGGGGTGGAGCTAGCTAATAGTGAGGGGGTTCATTTGAACCTCCTTAGGAGGAAAACTATACTATTTGTACAAGCTTAAACTTTTTTTTTAGGTATATATAGCGGACGTTGAACCCCCTTCGACTAGTTCTTTTGTTCATATTTTTCAATTTTGAACCCCCATAGTTAAGATGTTAGCTCTGCTACAACGGCAGTTATTACAACCTATATTTTCATTTTAGTCCATCAGCTGCAGGAACCAATATGATCCCAATTTGCAAACGCACCTATCTGCTCAAGCTACTTAGAAGTACACTTCTGAGTTGCAACATAGGTGTTGTTCCAGCGGGTACAAAATCTGTATGTTTTCAATACAAACTACAATACTAAGTTCAAGAACAACTTTCAAGAACTACAATGAAGTTACAACGACTCCAAACACAAGTCTAAATGAATAGTCATATGAACTATTAAAATGAAGTGTTTATCAACTTTAAGAAAAAAGATGAAGCAAAAAATTATAGAATCAAGTCCACCGAATGCTCGGTGTGTCCTTAAGGAATTTATTTTTCTCAAGTACCCAAGGTTATGAAATCTTTCCTCCCAGGATAAAATGATTCTCTTTCTAAAAACAGAGATAACTCAAATTTTTAGTAACTTTGATCACACTCAACGATTTAATGATCACACGAGAGTTTTAAGATTAAGAAGAAAATTATTTTTCTACTAAAAATTAATTATTTTTACTTGAGGAAAAATTATGGTATTTATAGCCATCAAGGTGTTGCTTCACGAAGAGAAGAAATAGTTCTGAAAGGTACACCCCTTCATAAAGGTGCAACTCTTCGAAAAAGTCACAACCACTGGAAAGGTCATAACCATTCAATCCGAAAAGGTGCCTATTCAAATTGCATCCTTTCATTTGGTGTCTTTCTGAAAAAAAACCACCTTTTTATTTTCCATTCACACCTCTTAATAACCCAATAATCCCTCACATGAATTGTAATACCCTGTATTTTCCTAGACAGTTTAGCTCCCAATACACGAGTGTTTCTATATAAAATTTTAAAAATACACAAAAATTTTCAATTTAAGACTTGTGATTGTGTAAGAAATTCAGTCAGCTTTCCAATGATATAAATTTTTCCCAAATCCAATACCCCGGTGAGAAGTTATAGCATTTTTAGTAAAACAGTGTGCCAAGTTGAGAAGCACCGCGTCGCGGTGAGGGCCCAAATGGTGATTGTCAATTTTCAGTGGTGTAACGTGATTTCACTGCATCGCGCCAAAGTTCCAGTTCCCGTTTGGCATTTTTTAGTGTGCCATCGCGATAACGGCGCAACACGCCAATGCTCATTTTCCCAATTGTCATTTTTCAGTGAGACTCCATGATACCACCACGTCGCGCCAAAGATTAATTTTATAATTGTCTGTTTTAAATAGTTTTCAACCAATTTCCAGTGGCTCACCGCGATTCCACCGTGTCGCGGTAAAGGCCAAAATTAGGATTTTCAATGACGATAACTTAAATCCTTCTAGGGGCAATTGGGTCTTTTTCCATGACCTAAATCAGTTCTAAACACGAGATTAATGCCCTAATAACCTAAATAGTCATTATTTACTCAATTCCTCTCTGAAATCAAATCATTCTCCCTCAAATAGAAAACCTTATCCCCCAAGAAATCAAGAACAAATCTCAAGAACTCCATCAAGAATCTTTAAGAATTAAATTTCTCAGGTATATTAGGTATTCATTCATGGGTTTCTTTCACCCATTGAGTCCAAAAACCCCTTTTAAAACTACAAGCTTATTGATTCATGATTTACATACTTGAATTAGATTGTATTCATGTTCATGGTGTTGTTTGGGTTTAAATCCATGATTAGTTGTAAGTTTTATGAAATTTAGATAGCATGTGTGATTAATTATGTGATTCTCATGTTAACTCCTTAAATCTACAAATTGAATGTTGTGTCTATGATGTCTATATATATATATATATATGTTTATTATTGTTATTATTATTACTATTATTATTATTATTATTATTATTATGTGAAATAGTCATGCTCTCCTAGTGTTTGATAGAATGCATATGTAAATTGAGTTGTGACATTGACATCATGACATGTTATCATGTGGTCCCATTCATGTACAAGTTCATGCCTTTCAAGTGTTTGACAAAATGTATAAATGAATGTATTGTTAACAAACAACTATTGTTATGCTCTCATGATTGTGCAATGCTTTACCATCAATCCTATCAAGTCCTGGAGGTATTCAATACCCAAAAATCTAGCTGTTTACCTAGAACTACAGTAGCTACAAAATAGTCTCAATAATATCACAAACAGTAGTACTCAGTCAGTTATTGAACTTAGTAAAACTCAGTCCAGTTCAGTTCAATTAAATAATCAGTGTCATTCAGTTGGGAGTAGGATTTAGCACCGAACGAACCCCAGAATGTGGGCTCACCTGTCAGTAGAGGGTGTGATCCCTAGTAGTAGTCCTTGTGTTCCAGAACTACGTAGCCAGCATAGGTTGAGATGTCAACCTACCAGTTGAGGGTTGATAAGGTGTTTACCTGCCAGTTGAGGGTAATACCGTTCTTATCTGGGAACCTGCCAGTAGAGGGTGACCCTTAGTTCTTCGTGATGACATTTCAGTGGATCATACAGAGAGTGTCTGTACTCGTGGCACAGTACTAACACCCTTACTAACATCCACAGTTTTAGTTTCAGTCTCATCATAAAACTCAGTTCAGTTCTACAGAATTAGGACTGTCAAAAACAGTCACCCAGTTATAAGAAATTCAGTTATCAGTAATCTCATCTATAGTTATATAGTTATCAAAACTCATTACTTAATTTCAGTATAAATCTCCGACACAGTATATATATGTATACGCACAGTATTGCATAATTAGTGTTTACAACAACTCCAGTTATCTATGTACTCTTATTCAGTTATTTCATATTATTCAGTCAGTTACTGTTTATGCATATGAACCCATGTATTCAGCCTTTCCTCATCTAGCATACATGTATATTCCATGTACTGATCACATACTATTTTCTTGTGCTATGATGTATCATATCATAGGTTCGGATGCTCAGATTCCTGACCGCACTTAGCCAGATTCAGTTAGCAACAACAGATTTAGTAGTGAGTCCTCATCCATCGAGATTATTATTTATTTTAGTATTACAGCAGATTCAGTATTCTATTATTTGGAGTTAGTTGGGGGCCTGTCCCATCAACTCCATACTCAGACAGTTCAGTTAGAGGCTTTTTAGACTAGACTAGTTCAAATAGTATTCAGTTTTCAGATGTTATTATCAGTTGCTATATTTACCAGTATTCATATTATTAACCTTATGGCATTTCAGCCTAACTTCTACATTATTTTAGTATTATTTTTTAGTGCTTACAACAGGTACCAGTCATGGGTTAGCTTGTGGTCTTTCGGAGTTATAAGCACCGTGTGTTATTTGGGGTGCATACTCGGGGCGTTACATGAATGAAAAATTTCTATCTTATTAAAAGCTTATGGACAAGTATGTAATCAATAAGAAAATACTGGTTGTATCTGGATAAGTGAGTTTCCCTTTGAACTTTTCGTAGTGAACATACATCGGATGTACTCAGTCAATCGGTAGATTTGATATCTTTGAACTGTCGAACTTTAATGTACACCTAGATAAAATTTGTCACACAATTATCCTTTTATCATTTATAATTCTCATGGTTTTATTCGTTTCAGCCAAGAGCACGTCCTGGTTTCATGAGAGAACAGAGAATATGCCTTTACTAGCATTCTCCTTGAAACGGCTTCCACTTCACCCTCACATAGGTGATTTCTAAATGCTCAATCCTATATATTAAAATTTTTGGTTAAATCTGCCAAATTTAGATAACCATTAAAAAGCTTCACACCATAATCCTTATACTTATTTCCTAAACATTACCCACATCATGAGAATGAGTTGAGTATATTGACAATGTTGAACCACCAGTCACAACTTTGTTTGATCTCCTTGAACCTAGATCTTGGGATCTCCAGTCTGCTAGGTAGAGTTAACGCCATACTGACTTGTGTTAGGCCATAAACCCATTCCCTTTGATGTTCACTCAACTCCCTCTCTTAATAGGCTTTTTGTAAGTGGATCCAACACATTATCCTTTGACTTCACATAGTCAACAGTGATAATTCTACTAGAGATTAGTTGTATAAAGGTATTATGTCTCTGTCTTATACGATAAGATTTATTGTTATACTTCATGCTCCCTGCCCTAACTATCACTGCTTGGCTATCACAGTGTATACACATTGGTTCCAATGGTTTGGGCTAACAAAGAATCTCTTCCAAGAAATTTTGGAGTCATTCAGGTTCTTCACCGGCTTTATCTAATACGATAAATTCAGATCATTTTAGAGTGAGCAATATATGTCTGTTTGGACTATTTCCAAAAAATTTCTTCTCCACCCAAAGTAAATACATATCCACTCGTGGATTTTACTTTATTCGATCCAGTAATTCAATTTGCATCACTATATCCTTCAAGTACCGTTGAATGTTTATTATAATGTAAAGCATAGTCTTAAGTGTATTTAAGATACCCCAAAACTCTTTTCATTGCCATCCAATGAGTTTTATTGGAATTACTCATGTACCGACTCAATTTACTTATAGCACATGCTATGTCTGACCATGTACAGTTCATGATATATATTAAATATCCCAACACTCTTGCGTAGTCCAACTGTGAGTCATTTGCCCCTTCATTCTTTTGAAGTACAAGGCTCACATCTAATGGAGTTTTGGCAATACCAAAATTCAAATACTTGAATTTGTTAAGTACCTTTTCAATGTAATGAGACTGTGAAAATGCCAACCCCTATGGAGTTTTATGGATTCTTATTCCTAAAATCACATCTGCAACTCCAAGGTCTTTCATATCAAACTTGCTCTCAAACATTCATTTTGTAGCCTTTATGTCAGAAATGTCTCTACTGATGATCAACATATCATTCACGTACAAATAAACAATGGCCTTGAGATTTGGAGTGTCTCTAATGTAAACACATTTATCACATTCATTTATCTTTAACCCGTTTGTCAACATGGTTTGGTCAAACTCTGCATGTCACTATTTAGGTGCTTGTTTTAGTCCATAAATTGACTTAACAAGTTTGGACACCTTTTCCTTACTAGGAACCACAAAACCCTCGGGTTGTTTCATGTAATTTTCTTCCTCCAATTATCTATTTAGGAATGTTGTTTTCACATCCATTGAAGCCTTTTACTACAAGTCTTACCTTGTATATGTCAATAGTACCATCCACATTCATTTTTCTTTTGAAGATTTATTTAGAACTTAAAGGTTTATTTCCACATTCATTTGATAAATTTCAATACCATATACCACCGCCAAGGTAACTAACATCTGAATTAACGTTATCCTTGTTACAGGCGAATATGTATAAAAATAATCAAGGTCTTTCTTTTGTTTGAAGCCTTTTACTACAAGTCTTACCTCGTATTTGTCAATAGTACCATCCACTTTCATTTTTCTTTTGAAGATCCATTTAGAACCTAAAGGTTTATTTCCTGGAAGAAGATCAACCAACTCTCAAGTATGGTTGCTCAAGATTGAATCAATCTCATTATTAACTACATCTTTTCAAAAGGATGAGTCTGAAGACAACATCACTTCTTTAGATTTTTTAGGCTCATTTTCTAGGAGAAATGTTACAAAATTCGATCCAAATGAAGTTGAGATTCTTTGACGTGCACTACGTCTTGAATTCTCATTATTATGTACTTTCTTTCTTGGTTCATCTCGAGGTCATTTATACCCTCCACTAGACTCTCCATGTCTAGTTCTATATAGATAAATGTGTTCAAAGAACTCAACATTATCTGATTCAATTACCGTATTTTTATTGATATTCAGATGTTCGAATTTATGAACCAAAAATTGACATGCTTTACTACTTTTCACATATCTTATAAACACACACTCCACAGTCTTAGGTCCTATCTTCACCCTTTTAGGCATAGTAACTTGGACTTTCGCTAGACACCCCCACACTTTGAAATATTTCAAGTTGGGTTTTCTTTCTTTTTATTTTTTATATGAAATTGAAAGTGCCTTACTATGGGGCACTCTATTTAGTATTTGGTTAGCTGTAAGGATTGGTTTCCCCCACAAGTTTTGTGGTAAACCTGAATGTATAAGTAAGATATTCATCATTTTCTTTAATGTTTAGTTTTTCTATTTTGTAATTCCATTCGATTGAAATGAATAAAGGACAGTAGTTTGATGGATAATTCCATTTTCTACACATATCTCCATAAAAGGAGATTCATATTCTCCACCCCTATCACTTTTTATCGTTTTGATCTTTTTCTCTAACTGATTTTCAACTTCTGTTTTGTATTGACTAAATGCGTTTATTACTTCATCCTTACCATTCAACAAATAGATATAATGGTACCTAGTGCAATCATCAATAAAAGTTATAAAAAACTTTTTCCACCACAAGAAGGTGCTGACTTCATATCACAAATATCTGTGCGGTTACTTATACAGATACTTAGCGTACTTTGATTCCACACACGTTTGACATTTTGATTTATTGCACTCAAAGTTAGGCAATCCTCCCAAACTAATTAGTTTTTGCAAGATTTTATACTTGATATGCCCTAAACGACTATGCCATAAATCATTTGACTCTAGAAAGTAAGAAGAAACCTCACCTTTCTTCATTTCAACAGCCATTACATAAAGTTTGAAAAGGCCTTCATTGAGGAAGCCCTTTTCTTACATACGTTTCATTATTTCTTATTACAACTTTCTCTGAAACAAACACATACTTAAACTTATTTTTAACAAGAAGTGTCGTTGACACTAAGTTTTTCCTAATAGTAGGAACATGGAGAACATTGTTGAGAGTCAACACCTTGATGGAAGTCACTTTTGGGAATATCTTCCCATTTCCTTCAACCTTGGTTATTTCATTATTTCTCATGAAGATCACTTCTTTGGGACCAGCGGGATCATAAGTAGCAAAAGCTTCTTTGTCTGCTCAAACATGTCTAGTAGCTCCTAAATTAAACCACCATTTATTTGGATATCCAACTAGATTGCTTTCAGTGATCATATCACATAGATTTTCAATTTTTCTAGTTGTTTCCAACATGTTTATCTAATGTCTTTTCTCGTTCTTAGTTAGAACTTGACTATTTAGAGCCTTGCGACCAAAATCACTACAAATGTAGCAATTTCTTTTGAACATTTTCTTAGTCTGCTCTTTTTCTTGTCCAGAAGACTTCTTCATCTTCTTATTATTTGAACCATCATCCTTAATAGTATTTGCAACCATCATTGATAATTTTTCATTTAACTCATTATCCTCGTCTATCTTGGAATAACTCACAAGATCTTTCAAATCAGATAATTGATTTTCACTCATTATTTTTTTTCTAGAATATGAGGATCTATACTTGTGAACATTTGCATTTCAAGTTTGTCCATCCAAAATGACATCATTTCCTGTTATTCTTTGAAGTTCACACCAAAATATTTTTCTAATTTCTCTGTCGTTTTCATTGCTAGAGCAATGCCTAAACGACTTAATGACACAATATTGGTTGCCATTGGAACAACATCATTCACAATCAAATTAATTTGTTGTTCAATTTCATTTGTTATTGTTTTTCAATCTTTGACATACACTTTAGTATTTCAGAGTACTAACAATAAAGATTTTAATCTTTTATCAATTTATTTCTAGTCAATGGTGAAGTTTTTATACCTTCAAATCATCAACCGAATCAACTTTGAAATATGAAGAAGTTTTTATGACTTCAAATCAGAATCAAATTCAAATAGAGTAAAATCCCACAGATTTTAAACACTAGAAATCAATATAGAGATTTTAACGAATCAGTGAAGTTTTTATATTCTTCGAACTGAATTCTCACATTGATTTCTCGATGAAGTTTTTATATTCTTCCAACTGAGGGAGTAGAAATCAAAAGATTTTAGTCTCCACAAAATCAAAACCAATACAGATTAAGAAAATACTTGATTTATAAAAGGCGATAATTTTTTTTTCCTTCACCAAACAAGAACAAAAAATAAATATTTTTATACTTTTCTTAAAATTATTGTTTTTCTCATATTTTTCGTAAAATCTGTATTATTCAACAGTAACTTCAAATACATGTTCAAATTAACATATGAACAATCAAATGAAGTTTAAACTCTGTATTTACAACTTTGAACTCTTAACAATAAGTTCAACCTAACTTATGAACATCAACAAAATGAAGTTCAAACTATTTTCTGAAAAGTAGCAAAACCAAATGTTAGGAGTTTCAACACAAGTTCAGCCAACTAGTGAACCATAATAATAGAGTTTCAAGAACTTCAAACACAAGTTCAAAAAGTTGAGGAACTATCAATATGAAGTTCAAACTATTTACTGAAAAATAGTAAACCAAAAAATACAGATCAGTATAAATTCCTTAAGATTGTTTTTTGGTGGGTGCAAAATCTGTATTTTTTCTATACAAACTTCAATACTAAGTTCAAGAACAACTTTCAAGACCTACAATGAAGTTAAAACAAGTTCAAATATAATTCCAAATGAATAATTAAATGAACTATCAAAATAAAGTGTTTATCAACTTTATGAAAGAAGATGAAGTAAAAAATTGTAGAATCAAGTCCACCGAATGCACGGTGTGTCCTTAAGGAATTTATTTCTCTCACGTACCCAAGGTTATGGAATCTTTTCTCCTAGGATAAAATGATTCTCTTTCCCAAAATAAAGGTACCTCAAATTTTTAGAAACTTCGAACACACTCAACGATTTGATGATCACACGAGAGTTTTTAGAATAAGAAGTAGATTGTTTTTCTACTAAAAAATAATTGTTTTTACCTGAGAAAAAATTCAGGTATTTATAGCCATCAAAGTGTTGCTTCACGAAGAGAAGCAATGGTTATGAAAGGTACACCCCTTCATAAAGGTGCAACTCTTCAAAAAAGGTACAACTCTTCAAAAAAGTCTCAACCATTGGAAAGGTCACATCCATTCAATCCGAAAAGGTGCCTATTCAAATAGCATCCTTTCACCTAGTGTCTTTCCAAAAAAAAACACCACCTTTTCATTTTCCATTCACCTCTTAATAACCCAACAATAGGTTCCCTGATTTTTATCTTTGAGGTCAAGGATGCTCTATAATATAGGGGTATTGATACAAATCAAGTTGTTGATTAGCCAAAAAATTAGTGAAAAAGTAGTTAAGAGTTTGTTATTACTGTTGAGACTGTTTCTACTGTTTATTTCATGACTGAAGAGTAAACCAAAAGCTATGGAACTTGGTATGGGTTTTTTGTCGAAATGGGTGAGCGTTATCACTGTAGCTATACATAGGTGCATATGTGTAAGAATAGATTCATTTATGATAATAAAATTACTCTACTTTCTCTTGTATTTTTTCAATTTGGCTATATTCTCAAATAAATCACTAAACTAGCTTTTCCTTTCTCGGGATTCCTTTTTCCTAGATTGACTAACTCCATTCTTAGTGCATCATCTCAAAAATACATCAATTTCTATACATAATACATGATCCAATACATATTTAACAGAACACGATTAACAACAAATTACACAAACTAATTGAACAACTAATATTCTCCACCATATATATACACATAGAAAAAGCCAAAAAATTATGCAAGGAAATATGGATGTTTGTCCTCAGACTCAGGCTACTAGTGCACCAGCTCCTCTAGGTCGCCCAGATCCTCCTCAGGACACATTATCCAGTACCGATGACGGTCAATGCCAGAATCAGTTCTATGCTTT
The DNA here is from genome assembly GCA_030864215.1 of Capsicum pubescens. NCBI lineage: Eukaryota > Viridiplantae > Streptophyta > Magnoliopsida > Solanales > Solanaceae > Capsicum > Capsicum pubescens. The sequence goes on from CM061538.1 coordinate 262,985,128, forward strand.
ACCATCCCACCAGGAGAATGAGAGTTCACCAGATGTTGTTACTGGTATGCTTTGTGTCTTTTATTTTGATATTTATGTGCTATTATACCCAGGGTAAAATTTCTCTTATGTGACTCCGTTGGTTGCGATAAAATTTAGAATAGATCATGAAAAGTTTTCTAAGCCCTTCTCAGTTTCTACCCCATTAAGTGAGTCAGTTGTTGCCAAATAGATTTATAGAAAGTATCCTATCACTATCCTTCATAGGATCATATTAGTAGATTTAATAGAATTATATATGGTCAACTTTGACCTTATTCTGGGTATGGATTGGCTTCATTTCTATTATGCTTCTATAGATTGTCGGACCCGAGTGGTGAAGCTTCAATTTCTCGATGATCCAGTCTTTGAGTGGGAAGGTAATTCAGTATCTCCCAGGAGTCATTTCATAGCCTATCTTAAGGCTAGAAAGTTGATATCAAAAGGGTGCATCTATCATTTAGTTTGAGTCAAAGATGCTAAGTCTGAGGCTCCAACTGTTCAGTCATTCTAGGTAGTAAATGAATTTTGAGAAGTTTATCCTGAAGATTTGCTAGGGGTACCTCCCGATAGGGAGGTATAATTCAGAATTAATTTTCTTTCTAATACTTAGCCCATCTCCATTCCTCTATATCATATGGCTCCTGCCGAGCTTAAAGAGTTGAAAGAGCAGCTCAAAGACCTCTTAGATAAGGGTTTCATAAGGCCTAGTGTTTCTCCATGGTGCACTCCCATCCTATTCATGCGTAAGAAAGATAGTTCTCTATGAATTTGCATTAACTATCATCAGCTGAATAAAGTCACAGTTAAAAATAGATATCCTCCTCCCAGAATTGATGACTTATTTGATTAAATCCAAGGTGCAAGTTATTTATCCAAGATAGACCTTAGATCTAGCTATTATCAGCTTAGAGTGAGGGAATGTGATATTCCTAAGACATCTTTTAGAACCCATTATAGTCATTTTAAATTCCTAGTCATGTCTTTCGGGCTAACAAATGCCCAGCAACCTTCATGGACTTGATGAACCGAGTGTTCAAACAGTACCTAGATATGTTTGTCATAGTCGTTATCGATGATATCCTTGTTTATTCCCGTAGTGAGGATGACCATGCAGAACATCTTAGAATCGTGTTGCAAACTCTTAGAGATCACCAATTGTTTGCCAAATTCAGCAAGTGTGAATTTTGGCTAAGGTCAGTAGCTTTACTTGGTCATATTATTTCCGGTGATGGCATTAGAGTTGATCCCCAAAGACAAAAGCAGTGAGAAACTAGCCTAGACCCATTTCTCCATCAAACATCGGGATTTTCTTGAGTTTAACTGGCTATTATAGACGGTTTATTAAGGTTTTTTCATCCATTTCGTCCCCCATAACTAGATTAACTCAAAATAAAGTTAAGTTTCAGTGGTTAGATTCTTGTGAGAAGAGTTTTCAGGAGTTGAAGGCTCAACTCACTTCAGTGCCAGTCTTAGCATTATTGGATGGTGCAGATGGATTTGTTGTCTATTATGATACTTCTAAAGTTGGTTTGGGTTGTGTTTTGATGCAGAGCGGTAAGGTCATAGCTTATGCCTATAGACATCTTAAGCCTCACGAAAGGAACTATCCTACTCATGATCTTGAATTAGCTGTTGTTGTATTTGCTTTGAAAATATGGAGGTACTATCTTTATGGGGTGTATATTGATGTGTTTATGGACCAAAAAAGTTTGCAGTATGTGTTCATGCAGAGAGAGTTAAATCTCTGTCATAGAAGGTGGTTAGAATTGTTGAAAGATTATGACATGAGTGTTTTGTATCATCTGATAAAGGCCAATGTAGTAGCAGACGCCTTTAGTAGACTGTCGATGGGTAGTGTTGCTCATGTAGAGGGTGATAAGAAGGATTTAGTTCGAGAAGTTCATTAGTTGGCTAGACTAGGTGTGCGGTTAGTTGATTAGGTAGAGGTTAATGTTTGAGTCCAGAGTAGTGTATAATCTTCTTTAGTTTCTGAGGTAAAGGAGAAACAAGATAAGGATCCCATTCTAGTTAAGTTGAAGGAGTCAGTCAAAGATCAGAAGGTAGAGGTCTTATCCCAATGGGGAGATGGTGTGCTGATGGTTTGAGGCAATAAATTATGGCTGAAGCACATGGTGCACGTTACTCCATTCACCCTGGTGCTACTAAGATGTATCGATATTTGCGGGAAATCTATTGTTAGAGTGGTATGAAGAAAGATATTGCAGAGTTTGTGGCTATGTGTACTATTTGTCAGCAGGTTAAGGTGGAACACCAAAGACCTGGTGGCACCTTGCAGGAGTTTAGTATTCCCACCTAGAACTGGGAAGGGGTAAACATGGATTTTGTGACAGGGTTATCCCATTTGCGTCATTAGCATAATTCAATTTGGGTTATTATAGACAGGTTGACCAAATCAACCCATTTCCTGCCAGTTCATACATCCTACTCAGCTAAAGATTATGCTAAGTTATCTATTAAAGAGTTAGTCAGATTACATGGAATTCCCTTGTCTATCATTTCACATAGGGGTACTCAGTTTACCTTTAACTTTTGGAAAGCCTTTCAGAAGGGTCTTGGTACCCAAGTTTATCTCAGTTCAGCTTTCCATCCTCAGACAGACGGTCAGGTAGAGAGAACTATTCAAACCCTAGAATAAATGTTGAGGGCATGTGTGCTTGACTTCAAGGGTAGTTGGTATGAGCATTTGCCATTGAACGAGTTCGCCTACAAATAACAGTTACCATTCTAGTATTCAGATGGTCCCGTTTGAGGCTCTTTATAAGAGAAGATGTAGGTCACCCATCGATTGGTTCGAAGTGGGTGAGGCTGTGTTGATAGGGCCAGAAGTGGTGTTAGAAGCTATGGAGAAAGTTCAGCTGATTAGAGAGAGGCTTAAAACATCTCAGAGTAGCCAGAAATCTTATGCAAATATGAGAAGAAGGGACCTTGAGTTTGAAGTTGATGACTTAGTTTATTTGAAGGTTTCACCCATGAAGGGGTGAAGCATTTTGGCAGAAAGGGGAAACTTAGCCCCCGATATGTCAGCCCTTACAGAATATTGAGTCGTGTTGGAAAGGTAGAATATGATCTTGAGTTGCCTACAGAATTGTCAGCCATTCACCCTGTGTTTTATGTCTCGGTGTTAAAGAAGTGTATTAGTGACCCAGCCTTAGTAGTTCCTTTGGAAACCACCAAAATTCAGGATAGTCTCTCTTATGAAGAAGTCCCAGTCGAGATCCTTGATCACTAGATTCATAGGCTAAGGAACAAAAAAGTTCCCTTAGTCAAAGTCCTTTAGTGGAATATGTCCGTTGAGGGTGCCACTTGGGAAGCATAAGCAGATATGCGATCCAAGTACCCCCATCTTTTCTTCGTAAGTTCAGATTCAGCCTAAGGTAATGATTCTCCTCATATTGATCCTCTTCAGTTCCCACTTTTAATAATGTAATCATGTTCCCAGTCATACATGTTCTGCATATACTCTCAGACCTTCTAGTTTTATTAGTTAACCAGCCTCATTCGAGGACGAATGTTCCCAAGAGGGAGATAATGTAACACCCCCTATTTTCATATTAGAACTCAAACCATTGTTACCAAGTGTACAGACTAAAACCCAATGATTATATGTCTATTTAGGGGTGATGTTCAGTTCTATAGTGTTGAAATGTCCTTTGATATCAGTCGAGGTCATTAAAATCTCCTAACTCAAAGATGAGTTGAGAACACTTCAATTGATTAAGTTTTAGTGAATATTTTAACTTGGGTCAAATTTAAACGACCATTACTCATTGTACATAATGATTTACGTGTCCTACCTTATTTTAAATGAAATATCTTTGAATCTTCTTTCCAACGCATTTGGTTTTGCCTTAATCCAATATCGGAGAAAAAAGTTATACTTATTTTACTTCAGCATGTCCATCTGTCAACCAAGTGACGACCTGAGGTGATAAGTCATCAACTGAGTGACAACTTATCAGCCCAAGTCATCAGCCTTAAACTAGAAAACCCTCAATTTCAGCCTCCAAATGACAACTTGGGGTGATAAGCCATCACCTATGTGACGACTTATCAGACCAGGTCATCACCCATGACCAGTAAGTGCCCAAAATCCATCAAAAGTGAGGACTTGAGGTGATAAGCCATCACCTAAGTGACGACTTATCAACCCAAGTCGTCAATTAAAAATCTCAACAATTATGATTTGGTTTTTAAGGGTATTTTGGTCTTTTCCTTCACATCCCACAACTTAAATCATCAAAAACACGTACATAGCCATCATAAACAAGTGTTACAAACCCTTAATCCTCTTTATCCCCAAAAACAAGATTAGGATTTCTCCTTGAGGTCATCTCCCAAGAACTTCAAGATCCCATTACATTCTCTTCAATATAGTCAAGAACTTAAGGTTCCTATGCCAACAACTTCAAGAAAAGACTTCAAGAACGTTCCCAAGTCTTCCAAAGTCAACTTGTTCCATCGAATCAAGACAAATAAGGTATGTGGGGTTTATGAACAAGGATAATTCTTTCATCCTTGTGCCCAAAACTAGTTTTTAATTACAAATTTACATGATTTTGTATGATTACACACGAGTTTCAATTTAGGGTTCATAGGGATTATGATATGACAAGAAATTTGAATATGAATTGCATCTCTATTTTTACATGTCCATAAATTTGGCTTGTTTTACATATATTGAGAATTAAATTGCATTATTATGACTAGAATTCTGCAAGAACTCCATGATTTTGACTATTGAGCATGATTTGTGATGATTTGACATGTGTTATAATACTCCCTGGCAAGAGTATGACACCACTCCCCAACGTGATGTTTTCCTCTTAGGGGAACTAGATGTTGGACACTATGATAGCTAACATAGTGTATGTCGGTTAGAAGAACCTCCCTTACAGAACAGCTTTTAAAAGAATTCCCTACTAGAGAAGAAAAATAGAAAAGTTTTAAAGATAGAATACAAGTTCAGCTTTTAGAACCAAATGTGATGGCTCACAAGATTTACATAGTATGCTTTGTAATTTATGATTGCTGACTTTCAGCTTTCAGTTATTCAAGACATTGTGAGTCATTGCATAGCATGCATTGTTTTATGAATTTTGATAAACATTCAGATATTTTTTTACTTATGCATTCACCCCCACATGTTCAGTACGTCCTTAAAGTACTGATCCACATATATGTCTATGTGCTACATTGTTTAATAATGTAGGTTTAGGTGCTCAGTTCCAGCAGTGTGAGTGATCTCGAATATCTCTATCTACATCCCGACAGTAGGTGAGTCCTCATAGTTTGGGGACCAAGTATTCAGACTTTCAGTTTATTTCATTATCTTGATGTAATACCCTGTATTTTTGTGCTAGAATTCTAACCGTTGTTCCTGCATGTCTAAGCTCTAATCCAAATAATTTCCATGTGAATATAAGTTTCACAATCATTATCATAGTCTATGAAGTGGTTTAGAGGTGAAAAATGTTCATAACAATGACTTAAAACAAAGTTGAGCTAAGATCATTTGATTCATCCAATATTTGGTGTTTGATTCTACAAGGGTCTACTTTAAACGTATATAACTTTTTATATAAGTGGAATTTTTCATATCAAGACCCACCAAATTATAGATAATTTAATTAGGCTTTCAACGATACCAATTTCATAAAAATCTGAAACCGAGTAAAACTTTATGATATTTTCCATGTGAGGCAGTAAACCGATGCGATCTTGAAGCGTCATGTCGACTTCACCTCGACCCAAAAAAACTAACGCGGATCCAAAGCAATTTTACATGCTAATGAAATTCCAAAAGGTCCTAGGGTCACTTTAGTCAATTCCCCTCACCCAAATCCGTCCCAAAACACAAAAATTCACCCCCAAAGAAGCAAAAATACCTCATTATTCATCTTTTCATTTCAAATAGCAAAACCCTAAGACTCATACTTTCTCTCCAATAAACCCAAGATTCCTCCATTAATTCTCAAAGATAACTCAAGATTAAGGTTTTCCAATACAAAAACTCCAAGAACTCATCTTCAAAAGCATCATAGGAACCCAAGATTCAAGCTTTCTCATCTAAGATCGTCAATTAAGGTATGTGGGGTTTGAAGAATAACAATTCTTTCGTTCTTGTGCCCAAAGACTTTAATTTTATTAAAGATTTCATGATTCGCATATTGGGGTTTACACCCAAATCATCTTGTTTTAAAGTTATAGGATTATAAGTGATTTAAACCTTGAATTTGTATGTTTATCCCACTTATTTATGCTTTGAATTGAGAATTTATATCATGAATTGCACTTTCCTTTTATGGATTGATATTGTTGAAATATATCAAGAATTATGTTGAGCATAAAGTGTTGTTGTGAATTGTCATGAGTTTAAAGCATGAGTTTTTGAGCCCAAAGATCAAGTATTGAGATTTCAATATCATGTTCTTGAAAGTTGTTTGATTGTTATATCCATATCAAGAATGAGTTTGAGTTTTTCAAGAAGGCTATGACCTTAAGTTTGCTTCCCAAGATTTAAAGAAAGTTGATGTTTTGATCATAAGCTAAGATAGGAATCCACACTATTCATACACTTTGTGATTTAAAGAAAAGAGAAACATAATTGGTTTTCATTATAAACCCTTGTGCTGTTTTAAGGTGGATTTCCTAAACTTCTGAGCCTAAGTATGGGAGTAGTATTTAGCACTGAGTTGGATATGATTCCAAGGTCTCATGCCCCAAAACTACGTGCCACCGTAGGTTTCTGAATTTGCCCATAGTGGGATAAGATAGTGATCACTTAAGTTAAGGTTCTATCCGATGACAAGTGTAGAACAGCTCTCCCCAACGTGGGCAAGACATTGAACTCCATGTCAGCTCACATGATTTATGTCGGTTAGAAGAAACTCCAAGTCCAAGTTCCTAAGTCCCAAAGTTTAAAATAAAAAGATTTCCAAAGCTCCCAAAGTCTCTAAGTCCTAATAGTAAAGAAAAGCTTTTAAAAGTATTTTTCCTTCAGATAAAAGATAAAGTATTTTCCTTGCAGTATAGTTTTTAAAAGAGAATTCCCTAAAGCCTTAAAGATAACCTTATAGGAAGTTGTTTTAGAGTATTTCTCTATTAGTAAAGAAATTTTTTTAGAAAACTAAGTATTAAGGCTCACAAAATTTACTCAGATTATGCTTTACAGAAAGATATTAGCTACAGTCTCAGTTTTCAGATTTAAGAGTGAGTCTTCTTACACTTAGACAGTATGATTTATAGACAGAATACTAGCACAACTTTTAGTACTAAATGTTATGACTTACTAGATTTATAAAGCATGATTTTCTTATTACTATTTCAGATTTCAGTTTTCAGATATTTCAGCTTATGTGAGTCACTTATATTTAGCATGCATGATTTTATAAATTGTGATGATATTATGTTTTACTTATGCATTCACCCCATATACTCAGTACATTCTCAAAGTACTGATCCACATATATGTCTATGTGCTACATTGTCTCATAATGTAGGTACAAGTTTTATTATGCACAGTCAGACTCAGACAGTTGTAGATTTCAGCCAGCAAGATGATGGGTCCTCCTACTTTAGGGACTTTAGTTAGATTTATTTATGTTCTTTACTTTCTTAATCATATGTATTGATTAGTGATAGTTGGGGTTGTGTCCTAGCTATCTATAGTCAGTATAGTAGAGGCTTCACAGATGTCAGTTAGAGTCAGTCATGTAAATTCAGTTTTCATCCTTCAGATTTATCAGATTGTAAAGCTTTATTAGTATTGTAATTTCACAGATTTCATCATTTTATTTTTCGCACAGTAAACTTAGTCATGTTATATATATTATCCAGTTTCTTATGAGTTATGCCAGTAGAAGGGTTAGCTTGGGATCACTTATGGTCCTAAGCACCATGTGACGTCTCGGGATAGATTTTCGGGGCGTTACACTTGATTAGTTATTTTTAATTGGTTTGAGTCAGTTGGGGGTCTCTCCCAGTGGCTCTCTAGTTCTTAGTAGTAGAGGCTTGTCAGACCGCTAGTTATAACTCAGATTTTCAGTATTGATTATTCAGACTCTGTAGTTTTAAATGTACTTAGATATTATATTCAATTAATTCCAATTTAGCACTGATATAATTTAGTATTTCAATAGTGGTGCTTTCTTCAGTTACTTTAATATGAGTTTTAGATTTAGTGGAAGGCTTACAGGGTTAGCTTGAGACTACTCGTAGTCTTGAGCACTGTGTAAAATCTTGAGACACGTTTTTGGGGCGTTACATTAAACAAAGTGGAAAAGATGTTTCTAAAAATAAATTTTGGCAATGTGTTGACTCTTAACAATGTTCTCCATGCACCTACTATGAGGAATACTTAGTATCGATGATACCTCTTATTAAAAATGAGTTTAAATATATGTTTGTTTTGGAGAAAGTTGTAATAAGCAAGAATGAAATGTATGTAGGAAAGGGCTACCACAAGGAGGGCCTTTTCAAACTTGATGTAATGACTATTGAAATAAATAAAGTTGAAGCTTCTTCTTACTTGCTTGAGTCAAATAATTTATGGAATGAACGTTTAGGACATGTTAATTATAAAATCTTACAAAAATTGATTAGTTTAAAATTTTTGCCTAACTTTTGAGTGCAGTAAATCAAAGTGTCAAACGTATGTTGAATCTAAATATGCTAAGAATCTATATAAATCTGTTGAAAGAAATTTCAATGCCTTAGACTTAATTCACACCGACATTTGTGATATGAAGTGAATACCATCTCATGATGAAAAAAAGTAACTTTTATTGATGGTTGCACGAGATATTGTTATGTTTATTTGCTGAATAGTAAGGATGAGGTAATAGAAGCATTTAGGCAATATAAAATTGAAGTTGAAAATCAATTGGATAAAAAGATTAAAATAATAAGAAGTGATAAGCGTGGAGAATATGTATCTCCTTTTGCAGAGATATGTCTAGAAATGGAATTTTCTATCAAACTACTTCCTGTTATTCACCTCAATCGAATGGAGTTGGGCCAAGAAAAAATCAAACATTGAAGAAAATGATGAATGCCTTACTTATAAGTTCAGGTTTACCGCAAAACTTGTAGAGAAAAGCTATCCTTACCAAAATCGAGTACTCAAAAGAGTGACCCATAGCAAGACACTATTTATTCCATATGAGAAATGAAATAAAGAAAACCTAACTTGAAATATTTTAAAGTTTGGGGGTGTCTAGGAAAAGACCAAGTTCCTACATCCAAAAGGGTAAAAATAGGACCAAAGACTGTGGACTATGTTTTCATTGAATATTACACAAATAGTAAAGCATTAATTTTTTATTCATAAATTCGACCATTCGAATATTCATGATAATACAGTAATCGAGTCAGATAATGCTGAGTTCTTTGAACACATTTATTCATATAAAACTGGACATGATTTGTCTAGTGGGGAGTCTAAATGACCTCGGAATGAATCAAAAAAGAATGTACTTAAAATGAGAATCTAAGATGCAGTACACGTCATAGAACGTCTACCTCCTTTGAATCAATTTTTGAAAAATTTCTTCTTTAAAATGAGCCTCAAACATTTAAAAAAGTGATGTCATCTTCAGACTCATCCTTTTGGAAAGAGGCAGTTAAAAGTGAGATTTATTCAATCATGAGCAACCTTAATTTGGAGTTGATTGATCTTCCTTAAGGAAATAAACCTTTAGGTTCTAAATGGATCTTCAAAAGAAAAATGAAAGCTAATAGTATTATTGATAAATACAAGGCAAGACTTCTCATAAAAGGCTTTAGACAAAAAGAAGACCTTGATTATTTTGACACATACTCATCAGTAATATGGATAACGTCCATTAGATGTTGGTTGTATTAGCAGCGATATATGATCTTGAAACCCATCAAATGAATGTAAAAACAACTTTCTTAAATAGAGAATTGGAGAAATATATTTACATGGAATAACCTAAAGATTTTATGGTTCCTGGTAAATAAAGAAAAGTGTGTAAGCTTGTAAAATCGCTTTATGGAATAAAGTAAGCACCAAAACAGTGGCGTGCAAAGTTTTGAGAAACTATGTTGGCAAACGGATTCAAGATAAATGAATGTGATAAATGTATGTACATTAAAGAAACTCCAAATCACAAATTCATTGTTTGTTTGTATGTGGATGGCATATTGATCATTAGTAGAGATATTTCTAACATAAGTGCTACGAAATAAATTCTTGAGTGCAAGTTTGATATGAAATACCTTGAAGTTACTGATGTGATCTTAGGAATAAGAATTCATAGAACTTCACAAGGATTGTACTGTCTCATTACATTGAAAAGGTACTTGAAAAGTTCAAGTATTTGGATTTTAATATTGTGAAGACTACATTAGACATGAGTTTTATACTTTAAAAGAAAGAAGGTGAAAGTGACTCACAGTTGGACTATGCAAGAGGGCTGGAAACTTTAATGGATATTATGAATTATACGCAACCAGGCATAGCGTGTGATATTAGCAAATTAAGAAGGCACAAGTACTTTCAATCAAACTCATTGGATGACAATAAAAAGAGTTTTGAGATATCTAAAACATACTCAAGACTATGCTTTGGATAATAACAAATATCCAACGATAATTGAAGGATATAGTAATGCAAATTATATCACCGGATCAAATAAAGTAAAATTCAAAAGTGGATATGTATTTACTTTAGGTTGAGGAGAAGTCTCTTGGAAATAATATAGACAAACATGTATTTTCCGCTGATTTTTTTGACAGATATTCCTTATTGATCCAACCCTTCGGCACCAATATACATACACTGTGATAGTTAACTGACCATATGTAGGACAAAGGGCATGATGTATAACAATAAATCTCATCATATAGGACGAAACTTTAATACCGTTATAGAACCACTCTCTAGTAGAACTATCACAATTGACTATGTGAAGTCAAAGAATAATGTGTATTGGGTGCACTAACAAAAGGCCTAGCTAGAGAGGAAATGGAGAGATCATTGAAGCAAATGAATCTATGGTCTAGGATAAGTCATTATGGTGGTAACTCTACCTAGCAAACTGGAGATATCCTAAGAGCTAGGTTCAAGGAGATTAAATAAAGTTGTGATTGACGATTCAACATTGTCAATTAACTCAACTCATTTTCATGATGAAGACAATGTTTAGGAAACAAGAATAAAACTTATGGTTTGAAGCTTTTAATGATTTCTAAGTTTGGCAGGTCTAATCAAATAGCTTGATCTGTAGGATTAAACGTTTAGGAATCACCTATCTAAGGGTAAAGTGAAATCCGCTTCAAGAAGAATGACAGTAAAAGTCTATTCTCTAAGCTCTCATGACATCAGGTTGTGTTCATGGCTGAAACAAACAAAATTGTAAGAACCATAAATGATAAAAGGCTGGTTGTGTGACTTATGTTGTCTAGATGTACATTAAAACTCAACGGTTCAAGGATATCATATCTACTAATTGACCGAGTGCATTCGATGCAAGTTCACTATGAAAAGCTCAAAAGAAAGTCTACTTATCCAGATGCAATTAGTGTTTGCACGTAATCACACACTTGTTCGTATATTTTTTAATGAAACAGTCTTTTCCCATTCATGTGGAGGATTGTTGGGTTCTAAGTGAAAGTGAATGGAAAATGGAGCGAAGAAAAAGTTAAGTGTGTATTCACTTTATAAAAGCAATGTGGGAGAAAGGAAAATCCTTGTACTTAAGAATAGAAGCACTCCTTCATGTGGCTAGTGAGGCAAGAACAAGACAAGTCTAGCGTCGTCGTCATCAATGCTTGGCTCGAATACAGATTTGAATTTGTCAAATAATCGATCAAGAGATTATCTTTTTGGACAAAATTCATTTGAAATTTGATAATTAGTGATGTTTTAATCTAAAAATCTGATAGAAAATTTTTCTCCATTTGTAAACGCACCAGAGCATGTGTGGACGTATGTCACAAACGCACCTCGAAGGGATGGGATCCTTCGAGGCACTATTTGAAGACAAAAATGACGACTTGTGCGTGCAGGTGGCTAGAACAGGTCAAGAGAAAGTTTCTATTTTGTGCAAAAATGCAACATGCGGCGCAGGTGGACCCGATATTTCGAAGCAATGTGATTTTTCATGAACTATTGCTTCCTTTTTGAAGCACCACCTTTTGGCTATAAGTACCTGATTTTTTTCTTACGTAAAGACACGAAATTATTGAAGTAAAACACTCTCTTTTTCTTGAAAAAAATTCAAGTGTGATCTACAATCGTTGAGTGAGTTCGTAGTTCAGTAAATTTGAGGTACCACTATTTGCTGGAGTGAATCAATTTATGGTGGGAGGATATATTTCATAACCTCGGATACTTGAGGGGAATAAATTTCTTAAGGACACAGCGTGGATTCGGTGGACTTGATTCTTTCTGTCTTCATCTCTTTCTAACGTTGGATTTATTGTTTTTTCAGAAATAATTTGAAATTCATTTTGATAATTTTTAAATTATTTGAACTTGTGTTTGAAACTCTTGAAACTTCATTTTGATAGTACATAAGTTATTTAAACTTGTGTTTGAAATTCATGTGGATTAATACAGATTTTGTACCCGAAAACAACAATCTATTCAGTCCCTCAAAACCCAACCTATTATCTTCTAACCTAAAATTACCCCTCTTCCTAACAGGAAAATCTGCGAATCTCTACATAATTTCGTGCTACCATATATCATTGGTTCATGTGGAACTCTATACCAGCCCTACCAAATAGGCTCGATGCTAAATTTTCATTACCTATGAGAGTATAAATAGTCACATATTTCGGAGTTTTGGATAAAAATCTTAACAAACCCGAAACATAACAATGAGTCTGTGGTGGTTTATAACAACATTAGCCATTACTGCTTTCTTTTGTTCCCTTGTCTCTGCTTATGATAACGAGCCTCTTCAGGACATGTGTGTTGCTGCTAACGACTCTCAGGCTTCTGGTAAAATATGTTTTATAATTTCTATCATCTGTTTGTTCTTATTATCTGAATAATATGCTTAGCTTCATTCTATTTCACGTGTGCAGTTTTCGTGAATGGAAAGATTTGCAAAGACCCAAAGCTTGCAACAGCAGATGATTTCTTTGCTTCAGGTCTTAATGTCAGTGGAAATGCAGTGTCCGTGTTTGGTATTGCTGCAACTATTGTGGATGTAAACAACATGCCTGGACTTAACACTCTTGGTATTACTGTTGCTTGTTTTGACTTGGAACCACAGAGTATTTCTCCACTTCACATGCACTCTCGAGCTTCTGCACTGATAACTGTCCTGGAGGGTACTCTCTATGCAGGATTTCTCGCTTCTGATCCTACAAACTTCTTTAGAAGTCGCCTCTTCTCCAAAATCTTGAATCCCGGCGATGTGTTTGTGTTCCCACAAGGTCTAATTCACTTCCAGTATAATGTGGGACAAAAGAAAGCTACTTTTCTCACTTTTTTGAACAGTCAAAATCCTGGACTTGTCATGATTCCTAAATCAATCTTTGCTTCAGAACCACCTGTTCCGGAAGATATTCTTGCCAAAGGCTTCTAGCTTAATAAGACAAAGACTGCAGAACTTCGAAAGAAATTCTCTTAGGCTATATTGCATGTCATCTAAAATATGATTCTGTGTTTTCTGAAGTTGTTTGCAGCATGCTGCTCACAAGCGTCTTGTAAATGTGTTGGAATAATCTGTAACTCCTAAATAAAGTGGCAATGTATGTAAGTATAATCTTTCTTTGCAATATACTAGCGTATAAGCACTATCCCGTCCATGCACCTTGTGTAATCTGCGAGTGGACTTGACATGCTTAATGGAGTCAACCCCTTTTTATATGTAAAGGAGTCAAATGGCTGGTTGAGCTGAAGCAGTCAAAGTTGCTAAGGCACCTTTGAATTACAATAGGTGTATGGGTCAGGCCGTCAGGGAGAGACTACTTGGTTTTTACACATTCAATTACTGTTGATAGAGAGTTTCTCGCTGACAGGTCTTTTTGAATATTGCTAGAATTCCCGTATCGAATGAAGATGCAAGAGCTAGATTCTAATACTAAAAAGGGAAAGCTCTAGCAGAAAAGATATCTTGATTCCTCAAATCCCTCTCCATCCGTGAGGTCATAAGTTCTCTCTTGCCTTGTCTATATATAAGACGAATCAGATCGACTCGACTGATATGATGGAATTTAGCATTGAAATGATCCTTTTCGTTGTCAATGAGAAAAAGTTCGGCTGAAACTGAAACTCACACAAACCATTAGAGTAGATACAATATCATCAAACCATCCAACTATTACAACCTATATTTTCATTTCAGTCAATCACCTGCAGGCACCAATGCGATCCCAATTTGCAAACGCACCATCTGAACCAAAGCTAAGGTCCTTAATGCTCCTGGTTGATTTTTGTTGGGTTCTATGTGTGTTTGAATGGAAAATGGAGGGAATTAAGTGGAAGAGAAAATTGAGTTTACACCAAAATGGAAAGTGTGCTCAAAATAGGAAAGCTTACTAAAATTCTCACACATTGGTGTGAGAAAGAAGCTTTAAAGTGTTTATATTGTGAAATACATTTTCACATGCTAAGTGAGGCAAGAAATAAGAGATGTCTTATGCCGTTGTCGTTGCTCGCTCGGCTTCGGCTTTGGCAAATGATTGATGAGATTTATCTTTTTGAACAAAGTCTATTTGATAGAAATTTAATCCGAATACCAAAGGGAAAAAATGCAACAGTAATCCTCCATTTATGCATGCATGCAGATTTCGAAACATCGATGAGATCTATCTTTTTGGACAAAGTTTATTTGACAGAAATTTAATCCGAATACCAAAGGGAAAAAATGCAACAGTAATCCTCCATTTATGCATGCATGCAGATTTCGAAACAGTGTTTCGAACTGATGCACTGTTTTTGAACTGATGCTTCGAAATGATGCACTATTTCGTGAATTGGTATACCTGTTCGGAAAAGGACATGGTCTTTGGATGAACGGACATGAATTTCCAGAAAAGACACACCATTTAAGTGAACCACTGCCACCTTTTCGAAGAGGCATGTGATAGGCTATATAAATCTTCTTTGATCCACAGGTTTGATATACGAAATTTTCAGAATACAAAACTCTTCTTCTCTTAAAAGTATTCTGTGTGATCATTCAAACCGTTGAGTGCGTTCGTGGAATTCAATTATTTGAGGTACCGCTATAATTGGATTGAAGGCCATTTTATCCTGAGAGGAAAATTCCATAACCTCGGGTACAATGAGGGGAATTATTCCTTAAGGACACTCCGTGAACTCGGGGGACTTGGTCTAAAATTTTTGTTTCATCTATTTTCTGATATCTAACACACTTCTTGGATAGATTAGTAATGTGTTGAAGGTGTTAAAGTACTTCAAAACTATTCTTGTTCATACATGAACTTGTTATGAAGTTGTTGTTGTATTAATACAGATTCTAGTACCCGTAGAAGGAAAATAACAATTTTATGGGACCAGGTGTGCCTTTTAAGCATGGTGATCTTTGTGAGAAACCAATAGCACTGCCAATCCTACTTGTGACCGTGGCATCACTGTTGATAGAAGATATGGGAGATAGTTTATACTTGTAGGGAGAATTAATTTCAGAGTATACATCAGTATTGATAGGTCTTAGCCTAGGTGAGCTCATTGATCTTGCTTTTGGTTTTGCTGATTCAGTGGCTGCCATGTAGGTTAGAATCGAAGGAGAGCCAATGAAAGTATTGTCATGATCCCCACTTGATTTTTGCCTTCTGTGGTGAAATGATCTTCTCGGAACATATACTGGAGAAACCAATTCTTGGTCTGTATGGTATTGTCTTAGAGAAGGCCTTGATTTCATTTCTTTTCTCGAATTCCTCTTTGTTTTTTTGCAGAGAAAAGTGTGTCTATGTTTTTGTGCCTACGTTTTTAAGGTCATCTCTCTAAGCTAGCTGAGCGTCTACCATTGTTCTAACCAGTATCGCCTTCTTCCATTTACTTGCGACTCTGTTGACCTCTGCAAGTGATAATACCATCCCTTGTTAAATTATTCATCGTCTGTGTGATGAATATGATTAGGATTTGTGAAATCGATAGGATACTTAATCGGTGACTTAACCAGTATTCTCTTATACTTCCTCTCTTGATCGCAGCCTCCCTTTTTGACAGAGCATTTTTGCAAGATAAATTCGACAGAATGTTTTTGCAAAATTTATTTTGTGACATTGCTAACAGATACATAACTGATATTACTAGGACCAAATAAAAATATTATTAAAAACACTAAACAGTTCATGAACAATGAAACTAGCTAGCTAAATAATTGTGATTAAATTAAAGAATTTGGTCTTTGTAATGTGTGCGTGGGTTACCAGAGAGCAGAGAATGAATCTAGCACTTCCTGCGGGAGCATGGCTACGAACTCGTGGGGTTAAGGTTTTGCCGAAATCTACAACTAAATTTGACGGAGAAACAATTCTCATCTGGGTGACATGACGTCGAGTGGGAAGTTAAAATGAGATATACTAAAAGAAAATATGTCAAGAAAGTACTGAGCTTTTGTTTAATCTATGGAGAATGGTCAAAATTGTATCTAACCTGTTCTAACAGAAACGAAGTCGGAATTTGAAGTGTATGGATTCTGATTCTAGGATAACAACATCACATGCTAGTACCTTAAATTCTGAATTTAATTATGGGAATTGATCATGAATTTCTTACTAAAAATACAGAGTTTGAACGATATAAAGGCAGCCACTTCAACCAAACCCATAACGAACCCCCGCTTATCTTTACAAATTCTAACTATATCCACACATGAAAATTTTGTTCTCTTTCCAAGTAGATTTATCTAATTGCTTCAACAATTGTTAGATAACCTTGAACACAGTAATATAAAATTTTCCTATTATTTAGAAAATGACATTTATCATCAATCTAAATACATACCCGGTGAATCTTTACTACAATCAAGTTCCATGAACCCTTAGTGAAATCACAAAATTGAACAGCTCATATTGCATTACGAAACTACTATTAGTATATTTTTATCCACAACTAATAATTTAATAAATAGAAGTTTAATTAGGAAGCTTGAGTTTAGTAACTAAAAACTCGCGCTATTAAAATTTCACTATGCAAATCTTTTGCCAACCTCTTCATTGCTCCAAAAAAAAAAAAGAGGAGAGAATTTGAAAAGTTGAATTGAATATAAATAAATTCAATTAATGAATGTGTGATAGGAACACTCAACCGATCAGGAAAGTGAAACATAAAAGCAAGATGACTGAGTTATTTTTTCGAAAGGTCATTGAACTATGAGAAATTATCTACCATAGTCACTGATCTTTTGAGATATTAACTCCAAGATGACTCCGGCATAACTGTAACGAAAGGTAGAGATCAACAGGGACCTGTTACATGGTGAAGTATCATTTCTTGGCTTTCTTAGGTTCTCATCTAATTCATCCAGATTAAAGCCCTAACCGTTTAATTTATTGTTTCGTGTAACTCATCAAAATTGATTTTCTTTGTCATCATTTGTATGCTTTGTCCATTTCCATAAAGCTATGAACTTGATCCAGAATGACATACTACCAGTAGGAGTATGAATTCCTGTATTTGTGCATCTTTGGCCAAATTAAACTAACACAAGTGTTCTTGTTTGGGGTAAGTACAAAATTGCATTATCAAGTACCAACCCACCAAGTCAATGCCAAAAAAAGTACTGCAAGTTATGTATATGATTCAACTTGAATCATCCAGGCTCATCAACAAAGTTTGTACATCTATCAGGTTTAACCTTCTTAATTTTTCTTTCTCAAAATTTGTAGGAAAACAAAGAAGTTGAGAATCATGGGAAGTACATTGGGTTGTTTGATGTTGAATCAGAGTAGCCATCGTATTCAATTTTCACGGACCTAAAACTTCAGGATTGTAGTTTTATCCGCCAAGCAAGCATGATAAAGAAAACCTCTATGACGATTGACGACCACCATCTCCACCATTTTATCCACCAATATTGGGTGTTTCATCTTCCAGTAATGCTATTGCAGGGTTTCAGTTGCTACTCTCAAGTCCAATAGGTGAAGAAATTGAAAAATTTACATTCCATGGTTTCTTAATTAGCATTATTAGACCAAATTCATGTTGATAATTCTAAATGGAAAAGTTATTACTAACTACTAAAAATAATAGGAACTTGGGGGTCATTTCATTCATGGACTAATTTATCCCATCTGGGTGATTGGATGAAATAACTCCAAGTTGAATGAGATAAGGTGGAATGAATTTATACCATCGATCAAATACGATATAAATTTTATCCAGGCGTAATCATGGCCCACGAGATATCCTATCTTATCCCGCGTAACAAACAACCCCTTACAGTTCAGCCTACTCCGATGAAAAGGCTGAGGAAGAAAGCAAAAGACTCCAAGGGAAATGATCCCACATCAGGCACGAGAGGGCCACAACAGGTCCTTCTTTGCCACTGAACCAACTGCTTCTTTTAGTCACGGGTTCACAATTAGAAGTTTGTTACTATATACTCCCTCCGTCCCATTTTACTCGTCCCAAATTTCTTAGTTTGATTTCTCATTTTACTTGTTATTTTTTATTAATCAAGACAAGACAATTTTTCTCCCTTTTTTATTCTTAGTATTAATTATTTTTTTCTCCAAATTAAAATGTAAACATCATTTAATAAGGGAACTATAGTAAAGTAGGGGCTTTGAGCTAAAAGTGACAAAAGAGTTTAAAAATAAGGTGTAGGTCACCCAAGTCTTAATAATTGAGTGCTGGCAATTACTTTATGATGAATTAAGAAAGTTGGGTAAGTTTGAGAATATAATAACCCATAAGTTTTTAAATTTACACTTTGATTCAAATGTTTACCTAATATAACAAAAAACGGTAGGAAAAAAAGATGCGCTTCTCTCTCTTCCCATCCATTGTTGTTTTCTCTCTCTTAGCGATTTTTGTTGTTCATTGTTGCTGCTGCTTTATTCATCATCTTCTGCTTCATTATCATCATATCTACTTCATTATTATCTTCATCTCCTTCTTGTTGACCATTGTTGTTATTGTTGTTGTTACCACTACTACTGCTATTTGACCAATTTCTTAGGTCAAATTTTATTTCGTACATCACTTTCCACTTTGGCATTACTTCATAGGAGACTTTGGTAAGTTAAATTATGATTTTTAGTTGAATTTTTCATCTGGGTAACTGCTATTATGTTGTTTTTTCAATAATAGATAGCACGTGAACATGAATGAAACATAAGAGCCATCTGTTTAAACAGATCAATCATCTGTTGCGATTCGTGAGCCATCTGTTGCAAAGGAAGAGTCATATGTTGGATTCATGTTTATGGTTCTATAGTGCCATAACATGAATCTAAAAGATGGGTCATCTGTTGCAACAGAACCTGAACTCGATTAGTAACCTGTTGCAACAGAACCTGAACTCGATTTCAAAAGACGTGTCATCTGTTGAATAGGGTAAATATCTGTTGCAACAGATTAGTAACCTGTTGCAATAGAACCTGAACTCGATTCCAACAGATGCGTCGTCTGTTGTAATAAGCAAGTCATCTGTCGTAACAGGTTAATTATCTGTTGCAACATGTCACTCATCTGTTGGAATCAGCTTCAAACGTTCCTTAGCACTGAACATCTAACCCAACATGCGCGTTATCTATTGCAACAAATGTATTGTCTGTTGCAACATATGATTCATCTGTTATAACAGATGACTCATCTGTTGAAATTAGCTTCAGGAGCGTAACATGAATCCCAACAGGTAAGTAATCTGTTGCAACTGATCACTTACCTGTTGTAACTTATTTTTCACCTGTTGTAACAGATTACACATCTGTTGGGATTCATATACGGCACTATGAAATCACTATTAACTTTTTTTAACAAATGACTTTAGTTAGGTACCATTAATGGAGGGATCAATAACAATAGGGGTGGGATTGTCATGGTGAATTATCGAGAAGAGCAATCGATATGTATGACGTTGGAAAGAGGGTGAAATACTAGATACGATAGCTATGACAGTCCAAAGTGATGTTTTGTATGATGATTTTGTGAACTTAATCATCAGCTATTGTGGACTGAATTGTCAATCGGAAAAACTCATCATCAGCTACATGCATAACTCCTTTTAAAATCAGAGGTACTACCTTTCAAGATAATCGATCAGGTTCGGTTGCATGCTTATCTTAGTGATTGATCCAGGCCGGTGTTAAGGGTATACATGGTTAAAAAGACGAGAGAGAATGAGAACCAGAATGTAGAAGAAGAAGAACAACAAGACATCTTTGATGATAAATTGGATGATCTAGACATAAATATTCCAAATGATGATCAAACATCTACACCCGTTGATGCGACCAATACGGTGGACAGTTCTTTTCGATCGACACAATCTGGCAATCTTCAAGACGACGGGACCATCTTTTTTAATGGAATATCATTCAAGGACCAGAAAGAACTATCTACTACTTTGTTTATTTCTTGCTTGAAAAAAGATTTGAGAATAATGAAGGTGATTAATTCGAACAAAGTCTTTTGCTACAAATGTGCTAATCCTAACTACAAGTGGTGGTTGAGAGAGGTGATGTACTTAAGTTCTGACAGATTCATCATTCATAAACATAAAAAGTATCACACATGTGGTTTGGAGCACATCTCGGGCCAAAATCCTCACGCCACGTCAAAGGTCCTTGGTGAATATTTCAAGAATAGATTCTCCGATGGCAAAGGCCCTTCTACAGGGATTATGGCCAATCAACTCCTTACAGAATTGGGTGTCCTAGTCAGTTATTGGAAGATATATACGGTCATGGGGATTGACAAGGACTTGGATAGGGGACACACGAGAATGGGTATGCAATCCTCGATGCCTACCGTTACATGCTTGAGTCCACAAATCCCAGAAGTAAGACAGTGTTTCATGTTGATGAAAACGAAAGGCTCAAGTACTTTTTTGTATCCTATGGTGCTTAGATTCAAGGTTTTAGACATTTGAGAAAAGGCATAGCCGTCGACGGTACCTTCTTGAAGAGTAGGTATAATGGAGTTCTGCTAGGGCGGTGGCGCATGATGCGGAGAATCGCATCTTTCCTTTCATTTTTTGTGTAGCGGACAAGGAATGTGATTCCTCTTATGGATTTTTTTTGAACAACTACGAAGCTGCGCCGAAGATACCGAAGAGGCTGCGTCGAAGATACCGAAGAGTTGTTTTTTTTCGAATAGGCATCCAAGTATTCCAAAGATGGGTTCAATTTTCTTCACGTCATCTTACTTTGGTTATTGCATCAGGCATCTTGGAGAGAACATTTAGACCAACTGTCACAATGAAAGGGTCGTGACCCTTTTTTATTGAGCAGCTAAAGCATATAGTAGAGAGGAGTTTTTAGACCATTTTAATCAAATAGCAGATATCCATCCCAAGGAAGCAGAACATCTTGTACATGTCGATTTTGAGAGATGGAACCGAGAATTCTGTCCGGCAAATAGGTAAGTTCTTAAGAATTTAATGTCTTGTTTGAGTTACAAGTTTAGTATGATGTCATACTAAGTGATTCTTTTGCATAGGTACAATATTATGACATCAAATATAGATGAATCAGTGAATTCATTATTTGGTGATGAAATAGAATTTCCCATCAAGGCTCTAT
This sequence comes from Capsicum pubescens, assembly GCA_030864215.1. Classification (NCBI taxonomy): domain Eukaryota; kingdom Viridiplantae; phylum Streptophyta; class Magnoliopsida; order Solanales; family Solanaceae; genus Capsicum; species Capsicum pubescens. The sequence continues at coordinate 263,006,869 of CM061538.1, forward strand.
TTAAAATAATAAACAAGAAGTATGGCCAATTTTGTAACGAAAGGCGTGTGGAGTTCAAGGACGCAGGAACCCCATTTATTCTAGAAGCGGAAAAAATAATATCAATGAACATCAGTCTGGGGAATAGGTTATTATCTCATCAAATAGCAGATTACAAGTTCAATATCAACGGTCATGGTGATGTTGCCACAGTCGATCTTCAAATAAGATCTTGTATGTACAGAGTTTTTGACTTGGACAAAATACTCTATCCACATGCTATGGCAGCGATTCGAGCTTAATATGGTGCAAAATATGGAACTAAAATTTATGGGTACTTCTCTCCATATTATTTGGTGGAAAAATATGCAATGACATATAGTAGGCATATTACTCCGGTGCCTCCCAAAGAATCTTGGGTTGTTCCCGCAGAGCTTTTGAGGAGATTAATACCTCCTCTATATATTGACCAAGCACTATCAAACTGGGAAGAAGGCCATATAAGAGGAGGCGTAGATTCGGAGAATCATTTCCATCAAGAAGAATACAAGTGCTCGGTATGTAAGAGCGTTGGCCACAAAAGTACTACATTCCTGGATCATAATCCACCATGATCGTTGTAATTGCAAAAACTTGAGTTTTTGTTTGTTGTGGACTTTTATATATTTAACTCATTATTGTGAACGTAAATGTTATCATTTATTATATATAAAATATCTTAAATGAGTATTACTGGCCCTTTTCAGTAGGACAATTACCGGCCCTTTCAGTAGGACATTATTGAAATGCGTATTAGTAATAAAAAACAATTACCGGCCCTTTGTGTCTGCCAGTGAGAGAGAAATCGAGGAGACGTAACTAACACTCATATAGTTTACTTTTATGTATGTTTTTAAGAAAAAATTAGAGCACCTAGAGAAGAAAAAGGATAAAATTTTAAGAAAACAAATTAAACTTTTTAACTAGGACTTCCCACACGCACACACATATCCCATATCAATTAGTACAAATATTTTAAAATAAGAAAATCTTACAATTCAAATTAGTTAAATAAAGGAAAGGGGGGAAGCAACTCCTACCGCAAATCCTAAGATAGAACAAAAGTTTAAGACCAAAAACTTTGGGGCCACTAGGTGTAACTTCTTCCTTCTTATTTTGACATGACATATGACATGGGTTCTAAGAAAGTAAACAAGACTTTTGAATTTTGTGATTTTAAATTAAAGATATGTAGAATATAACAATTGTAAACTATCACAATTTCATAGTCCTTCACTATTCCATTGATGAGTGAACTGAAGAGAAACTGATAGAGTAGAAAAGAAAATATTATTGATTAACTGATCAATGAATTGATACAACTCATCTTAACTTTATTTATAGACAAAATGTTCCACTTGTTTAAGCTAAGCTACTACAGAGAATTTGTAGCTCCACTAACTAACTCCGCAGCTCCACTAACTCCTTTGACAGCTGGCACTTCTCTAACTAACTAACTACCAGCTACACTTCCTTTAACACCCCCCCTCCCCCAAAGCTAGGAGTTGAAAAGATGTCTTTAAGTCCTAGCTTGGATATCAAATACATATGTTGAGAACATGCAGTCCTTTAGCAAGAATATCTGTAGGTTGTTCTGAGAAAGGCAAATACACTGAATCTATTAGGCCAAGTTATATTTTTTCTCGAATGAAATGACAATAAATGTCTATGTATTTTGTACATTCATGAAACACTGGATTAGTTGCTATTTGAATAGCAGATTTAGTGTCACATGAAACATACACTGGTAACTGAACATGTATCCCCAACTCCTTGAACAAAACAATGAGTCAAACTACTTTAGTTATTGTAGAAGCAAGGATCTTAACTCTGCTTCAGTTGAGCTCCTGGATATGGTGGCTTGTTTTTTGGATTTCCAGGATATGAGTGACTTGCCAAGCTTGATTGCATAACTATTAACTGGTCTTCTTGTTGTAGGACAGGATGTCCAATCTGTATCACAATAGGCTTGTAATTCAGTAGAGTATGTAGAGGACATAAGAACTCCCATTTCTAGTGATTGTCTGATGTATTTCACTACTCTAGTAGCTGCTTCCATATGAGATTGTTTGGGTGCATGCATAAATTCACTGAGATTCTGCACAACAAATGATATGTCTGGCCTTACTACTGTTAAATAAATAATCTTCCAACTAATCTTTGATATGGACCAGGGTCTTCTAGTAAAGCATCATGTGATATTTGGAAATGCAAATCAAATTCAGTCGTGGTCAACTTCTGATTTACTTCCATGGGAGCTCCTACTGGTCTTGCACCACTCAATCCTAAATCAATAACAAGTTCAAGTGCATATTTTCTTTGATGCATTAATATTCCTTCATTACTTCTGGCAACTCAATTCCACGAAAATAGTTGAGCTCACCTAGATCTTTGATCTTGAAATTAGTCCGTAAAATATTTTTAATTTTTTATATATGTTGACACACAATTTTGATTCTTCATGCTTAAAATTAAGGTTTTCAGGCCTCCCAATCGTTAAAAAATACAAAATATAATTTTTTATAATTTTTAACAAATAATTGATAGTCATCATTATTTCGGAACATTTAACATTTTATTGTCATATCTTAACATTGCATAATTTATAGATAATTATTCTTAATTTTATAAATTTAAAATTTTTATCAGTTTACCATCACTTTAATTATTTTACACATTCATCTACATGCATACACAATATAACCCTACAATTCTTTATCGTACACTATAATTTTATTCGTTTATAGCGTAGTACATTTTTTCAATGGTAATTATATTTTATTTGTTGTTTATATTTTTCTATAATTATATATTAATGTTCATTTTTTTGTATATTATTTAATACAATCCGTCAATGATAAATTGGTTCAATTATTTTAATACAAAGAGCAATAAATCAATCAAATCAAGGTCTAATCACCTTTAAAAAAGGTGATACTTGAGGTGACAGTTGAAATTTTCATCCTTTGAGTAAAGAATTTTTATACATTGATTAAATGAATGAAAAATTCATAATACAATAACTCATGATTGAAATTATGCTTTAAGGGGGACAAGAAGGGTTATTTTTTATTTGGAGGTAAACAGAGGGGCTAATTTTTATATAAATATATGGAAGGGGGTGTGAATTTATTTTCAATACAAAAATACACACAAATTAACATATACACACACAAATCATATCCCCCCCTCTTCTCCTCTTTCTCTTTCTAAAACTAACCTCCTTCCTTACCTATATGCCACCGCCAGAGTTGACCACCGGACGGCCGAGGTTTCGAGACAACATCCCTTTCCCTCCCCCTTTTTCTCCTCTCTTGTTGTTCACTATCATCAGTTCACTGTTGTTGAAGCTCTGGCAGTTCTCACCACCACCCCCACGCCACCTCTCTTTTTTCCTTTTCCCCTCTTCGCTCCTCTATCTCTTGCTTTTTTACCGTTGCTGGCTCACCGAGGTTGTGGTCGGCGAGACCACCCATTAAATCCGTTCCATCACCATCCAATTTTTCTATTTTCTTTTGAACAAACTAACTCCGAACGAGCTCCGACAGCAGCCAATCAGATCAAGCCATCAATTACACCAAAACAATCAGATTTGGCCGAGAAACATTTTTCTTTGATGAAATCTATTAGCTTTTATATATTGTCTCTTTCTTTTGTTCTATCTTGATATTGTCATTGTGCGAACGGACTAAGTTTGTTAATTTCTATTTTTTATGTATTTGTGCTGAGATAAATCTGCTTGAAACTTGCATTCTTTTTGAGAATTTTGGATTATTCTGACGACCTCCGTTGTTGCTTTCTTTTATAATTTTATCACATTTCATTTATGCTACTATATTATGTTTCTTTATTCTTTATTATTATTATTATTATTATTATTATTATTATTATTATTATTATTATTATTATTATTATTATTGGGCTGATTTAGTATTGTATTAATCTTTTCCATTGACTTGTTATAATTCTACTTGATTATGCATGTGTTCATGATCCACTTGGTATTGGCGTTCATTTTGGATAGTACATATGCTTTATTTTATTTATGTTCATTTTCTAATGATTTAGATAGTCTTGGCATGCATCTTTATTTCTTTCATCTTAGTTACTTTATTTTGTTTATATTTGATTATTCTTGATTATTTGAATAGATTTCATGCATTTCCTAAAAAGTTTTCAGCAAGTTGTGATATTGTGTTTTTAACTTTTTATTACCTTTAGCTACTATTGTTTGCAATTTATTGCATGTTGTTTTGCATTATCTTTAGTTAGTTTCATATGATTTTGTGTTTGAAAATATATTTGGCCGATGAAGAAATTTTTCATCGATTTTCGAGGCCTCCACAAATAAAAAGAGGGATATTACGTATATAAATACGTAATAAAATAAATAAATTCGGGCAATGAATTTTTTTTTATAATATTTAAAATTTTATCTGAGCTCATTTTTTAACAAAATGTCTATTTCTTATATACATATATGCATACGTAGTTCTTAATTTATTTTTTTAATTATTTATTTGTTGCTAACATTTTTACCACAAGTGTTTTGTACAGGTTCTCAAGAATACTTGTTGAAAATGACACTAAAAAGGAGAGTTCAAATTTTATGTTTGTATATTTTATATTATTACAATTGTACAAATATTAATCATAGTGGAAACATTATTTTGGAGCGTTGGATGGGAGTGTTTTTATTTACACAATATTCATCACACGTTAAGACAAATTTAGGCCATTAATATTTATATTAAATTAATTTACATATTTAATCAAATAATTCACACTTCTTACATGCTATATTATTTTAATAAGTATTTTATATTTGTATTTACTAATATTGATTTTTTCGTTTCCTCTTTTAATAAACCTAAGTTTGGCCGGGAACCACATTTGTGAATTTTTAAGGATGTCTGACCCATTTCCTTTGAAATAATTTGAACTCTTACCCAGAGTCTAAACTGATTTCTCAGATTGAAATAAAGTCATACTTGTTAATAAATAAATAAGTTTTCTTACTTTTCTTAAAAATTAGGTGGCGACTCTATACAAAAATTAATTCTTTTTGAGTCCATAAGTCGTACTTGTTTTAACCCAAGTAAAAATAGGGCATGACAGTTTGGTGACTCTACAAGGGAGGCAGGTTCTAACCATTACAGACTTAGGTAAATATTTATGTTTGAATACACTGTTATTTATTTTTCCCTAATTGTATTGATTTATCTTGTTTGTATGGCATAAATTATTTTAAAATAATTTCTCCGATTTAGAATAATTTCTCCGATATTTAAAACTGGGGCAATTTTCTAAAACAGTTCAAAGACGTTCTCCAATGGTTTTCAAGATTAGAAATCAATAGCTCCTCCAAATCCAAGTCTCAATAACATTAGTTCCTACCTCTAAATTCTCACTCGATTTTGGTTCGAGAATATTTAGCTTCTTCTTTTGAATATTGTAAACCATTAAATTTATGGCGTATTGATCTTCACTCTTAAAAGCAAGGGTTCAAAATTCTTTCAGTAATAACAATCTTGCCGACTGCAGTGAAATAATGCCATAATTTCTTCAATGTCAGATCTTCTCAATCTTGTTAGCATACTAAAGTAGTGTCAAGGCTCTTCTCATTCATGACATCCATCCTCTCGATCGTTTGATCGAAATAACTTTGATTATAAAAACAACTTTTTTCTGGTCGTCTTTCATATTATTTTCAAGTATGACCATTACTTTTTGACAATCATACATGCCACTAAGAAATTCAAAAATTCGCCTGAACTACGTAGACCTGATTTTGTTTTCACAAGATACGTAGGCAACCCTCATTTGGGTTCGGTCCCATTCTTTAAAGAAAAATAAATAATAAAACTGACTTAATTAGTATCAATACTGTTAGTAGTGTGCATGAGAAAGAACAAATTGATATGATGAAAAAGATTGACATCATGGTAAACTATAGATTCTTTTGGTACCATTTATCACGCCTGAATAACACTTGAAAAATTATCTTGCATACATCTAAGACAAGAACGAAGTCAACCTCATTGTTTCATGTACACTGTGTGGTGAACTTTAGATTAATTCATTACATTTCATTATTGACTTAGAACTTGGCCTAAATGGTTGTTGAGGCAAAATTCTTTGACTCGATTGAGCCTTCCATAGCCCACCAAATGACACTTATCCCTAGAATTCCCATATAAAACCTTTTATTTTGACAACCACATTTGATCCTATACATTTTTGAGTGCTTACAAGCATTATCCTTCTCTTGGCCTCATGTAACACCCCGTGCTTTTTCTTTGCTTAAAATTTGTCCCTAGAATGTTAAAAACTTGATTTAAAGATGAATATACTTTTATACAAGTGAAATTTTCAAGATTTTGATATTTCATTGCGTGGAAAATTGAATAAGCTTTCCATCGATACCAAATTCGCTCAAATTCGACACCCCGACGAAGAGTTAGAACCATTTTAGTAAGACAATATACCACCTGAGCCATCAGCGCATCGTGGAGCCAGCCAAAATGGCAATTGTCAAAAACCAGTGAGCCTCCACGATATTGACGCTTTGCGCCAAGGATCAATTTTAGAATTGTCATTTTTCAGTAAGACAACGCGATACCACCGCGCCGCGCCATTAGCTTTTTTCCCAATTTTCACTTTCCAGTGTGACTCCGCGATCATGGCGCGTCACGCCAATGAAAAAATTTGCAACCAGTGATTCAGAGCGATGGCGCCGCGTTGCGCCAAACCTCTAGTTTCCAGTTGTCTTGTTTCCAGTGATCTGGCGCGATTTCACTGCGTCGCGCCGGCATGCAAAATCAGGTTTCCAGTGACGATTTTTAATACGCTTCCCAGGGGTAGTTTGGTATTTTTACATGGTCCTAGTCAATCTAAACACAAAATTTAAAACCTAAATACCCCATTATCTTATTATTTCTCACTTTCTCTCAAGAATTAATGCATTCTCTCTCAAAGGGGCTAAACCCTAGTTCAAGAAATCAAGGTCAAGGTCAAGCTCAAGAAATCCTTCAATAACTTCAAGAATCTAAAAAATTATGGTATGTTAGATGTTGATTCATGGGTCCCTTTCACCCATGAAGTCCAAGAATCCATTTTCAAAGTATAAAGATGATTTATTTATGATTTTCATATTTGAATTAGATTGAATTCATGTTTATAATATTAGTTGGGTTCCAATCCATGATTTAAATACAAGTTTCATGAAATTAAATAGCATGTATAACAAACATGTGATTATCTTGATAGACCCTTAAATTTATAAAGTGATTAATGCATCTATGATGTTGATTTAGTTTTCAATCCATGATTATGATAAGATTCATGAAAAATAGAATAGTATTTAGGGAGAATTGTATGAATTACATGCTAAACCCTTGAATTTGCAATTAAGTATTGTATTCGTGATGTTTATGTGATGACCATTATCATGTGAAATACTCATGCTCCCCAAGTATTTTCTAAAATACCTATGTGAAGTAGATAGCGGAATCATGAGATGTTATTATGTGAATTGACTAATGAAGGCATGACATGTTATTATGTGATCCCATTCATGTACAAGTTAATGCATTACAAGTGTTTGATGAAATGTCTCTATGAATGAATTATGACCAAGTGAACATCGTTATATTATTCAAGATTATGCTTTGCTTTACTTTTCATGCTATCAAGTCCTGGGGGTATTTTATACTCGATAATTTAGTTGTTTACCTAGAGCCAATGTCAGTTACAGAATAGTATCAGTTATGTCATGATCAGTACTCTCTGTCCATTATAGAACTCAGTAAAACTCAGTCAATTACAGAACTTAGGAAAACTTAGTAAACTCAGTATCATTCTAGTATACTCAGTTCAGTGTCTTTCAGTTGGGATTAAAATTCAGCACCGAGCGAGAGCAGGGATGATGGTTTTCCCATCATATAGACCGAGTCGTCAGTAGCAATCCCTGTACTCTAGAACTCGTAGCCAGCGTAGGATGAGGAGTCACCCGTCAGACTAGGCTTTACTGCCTCCCAAGGGTCACCCATCAGATTAGGTTTGGCTCCGCCCAGGTTTCACCCGTTAGTTAAGCTTGGCATCCTTGTTTTCTAGTGTTAGTACCCGTGGTACGGTATTAGCACCCTTCCAGATGGGGTTACAGGTTGGACCCCTATCAGATCAGATTTGAGACATGTCGGTTAGATGATTACCTCCCATAGTTCCAGTCTCAGTTTCAGTTTTCAGTTCAGAACTCAGCTCAGTTTTATAGAATTAGGACTGTCAGATACATTCAATCAGTATCAGTTAATCAGTTATTAGAATTCAATACTTAGCATAAGAAAAGCTCAGTTACATTTTATATATATATATATATATGTATATGCACAGATTGCATTCTCAGTATTTACAGTATTCTCAAATTCTCCACGTACTCTCATGTTCAGTTATTCTCATTTAGTCAGTTATATCCTCATGCATATGAACCCTTGCATTCAGCTTTACCTCATCTGGCATACCAGTACATTCCCACGTACTAACGCATACTTTTCTGCGCTATGATGTTCATATCATAGATTCGGACGTTCAGGTTCCCGATCACACATAGTTGATTCAGGTTCAGCCAACAACAGTAGATTTAGAAGTGAGTCCTCATCATTCGAGGATATTATGCTATTTCATATTTTCAGTAGATATATTAGTTCAGTAGATGGAGTTAGTTGGGGGATTGTCCCATCAACTCCACTTTCAGACAGATTCAATTAGAGGTTTTTCATACTAGTTTTCAGACAGTGTTCAGTTGTATCAGATGTTGTTATTTATCAGTATTTCAGATATTTTAAACCTTATGGCATTTCAGCCTGTTTTTCACATTAATTACAGTATTCTTATTCAATGCTCACAGCAGATATCATTCATGGGTTAGCTTGTGGTCCTTTGGGGTCATAAGCACCGTGTGACGACTAGGGAGTAGTCTCGGGTCGTTACACCTCACCTCCTTGAGCGCACTAAATGCGTACAAATGACGAACGAAGATTCAATATCAAAGATGCAAAAGACAAAGGATATATTGTCCCAAATGAAAAAAAATAAAAAAAAATGACTTCAAGCGGAGAAAAAAATGCCCTCTAATAAAAAGAAAAAGAAAAAAAAAGAACTCCAATTAAATAAAATAAAATATATTTTATTAAAAAGAAGGTGAAAACTCCAACACAAGATTCAAATGAAGTCGAAGAAAATACAAAACAAGGGGAAATGAAGCACAACTAAGAATACCACGCGTCAAAGCGCAACAAACATCGAAAACACAAATACAGTGTAACGCTCCCTTGAGGAATTAGTCACTTTCATCACAAATATTACCTTACTTAACCCCAAGCCTACGTTACAAATCGATAACAAGTCCTACAAGATCCTATCTTAAGTGTTCTCACATTAGTTGATACTTACATGAAGGTCAAACCTAAGGAATCACAATCGCATGCATTGAATTTCTTTCTCAGTATGAGTGTATTTCTCTAAAAGTCTCTTAATTCACAAAGAAAATTACTCAAATATATACGAAATGAGACTTCTATTCTAGGAAAGGATACTTAATACATGAGGATAGGTATAGTTTGAAATCCTTGTTTGAAGCAAGACGAACAAATCTTGTTGTTACTTAGGTATGTCTGAGGTACCACTATAGGAGTTACCATGAAGTCAATCTCGATTAGCTGAGAGGGAGATGGGGAATTCTTATGCATGCTACTAATTATTGGTACCAACTGAAGTCAAGAAATGATCGTGTCTTCTTCATCGTTCGACACTTCTTATTAAAAAATACAAAAAAATAATTCTTTCTTTTTTTACAACGCCCACTTTCACATGCCAGCATTTTTACTTTCATTCAAGGCGTCCACTTATCAAATATGGGTAGTTGACTTTTTCTTTCAAGCACATACCTTTAAATAGACGTCAACCGCCTATCTTTGTATAGTTTTTCATTTTTTATAGACCCATCAACCGAGGAGCTATTACATTTGTTCTGCCCATCGAGAGCTTTTTACATTTCAATAGCTTCAACAGTCGAGAGGCTACTAGAGTTCAATCATCTCACTAGTTAAGGGCCATAGTCTATGTAGATAATCAAAGACGACAATCAACATCAGTCTTCATAGACAATCGAAAGCGTCATTCATTCTCAAATCCCCATAAATAATCAAAGACGTCATGCATTATTTTAATAACAAGATATTTTTTTAAAGTTCCTTTCATAAAAGACAATGTCCGCATAAATCATAATCTGGGACAAATTTTGAGAACCGTCTCAAAATTTACCCTATTTTCTTATTTTGAACTACATTGACCTAATTCTCATGACACTCAAGATATGTCGAAAGCTCTATGCAGAGTTTGATTTCCACAACCCCATAAATATTCTTTCTCCCGAGCAAATACACAATCTTGCATCTCCAGCATCTCACATCTTGATACTGGGGAAATTTTGAAAGGAGTATCAGGAGTATGGGAACACTTCTATTCCCGAACAATTCTTTTTCAACAATCATTTCACATGAGTCTATCCACCCTAAAATAGGGCAATTGGGTTAGTTTGCCCTCCAATAAGTCAGTTATGCATGTTTTTCTTCAATTAGATATTTATTCTTGTTTGCTTTTATTTGCACATATCGCAATGCATTTATTTTATCATTTGTTATTTAAGCATTGCATGATATCTTTGTCTTTACTTACACACGCCCCAATGCATTTATTTTTATCATTTAAGTACCGTATGCTATCTTTGTTTTTATTTGCACACATCGCAATACATTTTATCATTTATTATTTAAGCACTGCATGCTAACTTTTTCTTTACTTGCACATATTGCAATGCATTTATTTTATATTTAAGCAATGCATGTCATCTTTGCCTTTACTTGAACATATCGCAATGCATTTATTTTGTCATTTAAGCACTGCATGTCATATTCGGTCGATTTTTTATCAAAAATAATTTTTGTCTAGGAAAATTGGCTACACGGTAATATTTTCATTTGAAGACTTCTACATCGTCTTTAAAAAAAAAGAGGCAAACTGTTGACATCCAATTTTAGCTTTCATTGCTTAAAATTAGTGTCTTCAGGCCCCCCGATCGTTAAAGGACAGAAAATATAATTTTTTTATAATTTTTAACAAATAATTAATAATCATCATTATTTCAAAAAATTTACCATTTTATTTTCATATTTTAACTTTGCATAATTTATAGATAATCATCCTTACAACAACAACAAACCCAGTATAATCCCACATCGTGGGGTCTAGGGAGGGTAGAATGTACGCAGTCCATACCACTACCTCTAAAGAAGTAGAGAGACTGTTTCCGATAGACCCCCGGCTCAAGACAAAGGACAGTGTACAAATAACATCAAAAGAATGGGACATGATAAAATAACATAGGCACGACATCCACAAAAATACTGTACATTGCCAAACAAAGGACGCCAAAGCCCTCCCAACTACAGACTACGACTCACCCACACACCTTAGCCCTCTATCCTAATATTTTTCCTCTATACCTTCCTATCTAGGGTCATGTCCTCGGTCAGCTGTAACTGCTCCATGTCAGGTTTAATCACTTCCCTCCAGTATTTCTTCGATCTACTCCTACCCCGATTAAAACCATCCAAGGCCAACTTCTTACAACTACGAACTGGGACATCCGTACCCCTCCTCATCACATGACCAAACCAACTCCCAATTCAATGCCCAAAAAAAGTTAAATCCTTCTCGAAAAAGAATAACTACCACAGTCATTTGCATGTGCACACAACATAACCCTATAATTCTTTACCATACGCTATAATTTTATTTGTTTATAGCGTAATATAGTTTTTTCAAAGGTAATTATATTTTATTTGTTGTTATATTTTTTTGAAATTATATATCGATATTCATATTTTTAACATTATATAATACAATCCACAAAAGACAATCTGGTTAAATTATTTTAATATACAAAGCAATAAATCAATCAAGTCAAGGTCTAATCACCTTTAACAAAGGTGAAACTTAAGGTGACGGATTAGAATTTTCATCCTTTGGATAAAGAGTTTTTACACATTGGTTAAAAGAATGAAAAATTTATAAGACAATAACTCATGGTTTAAATAATGCTTTAAGGGGGACAAGGAGAGTTATTTTATTATTTTGTAGGTAAAGAGGGGCTAATTTTTAAATAAATAAATGGAAGGGCTGTGAATTTATTTTCAATAAAAAAATACACACACACAACCACACTAATGTATACACACACAAATCTGATTCCCCCACCTCTCCTCTTTCTGTTTCTAAAATCAACCTCCTCCCTGATCTATATGTCGCTGCCGGAGTTGATCACGGGACGACAACATCCCTTTCCCTTTTTTTTTCCTCCTCTCTGTCATCAGTCCACCGCTGACGAAGCTCCACAAGTCTCACCGCCACCCCTACGTTGCTCTCTTTTTTCCTTTTTAACACGATCCGAATTAGGGCCTTGTCATAATGGGTATCTCAAGTCCAACCTGGACCGGAGACCACCCAGATACCTAATCCGACCAACTAATATATATCTTGAGTCGGACGAATTCCGAACATATAACAAGATAACATATTTAACAATGTGATGACTTTGAGATAAGTCTATATCCAGACCAACCCAACCAATTCAATCTACCCAATAACCAACCAACCAAACTAAAAAGGATAATCTAATGCATATCATAATAAATCATAACCATTCCATACCCAAGTTCACTTTTGTCCATGCAAAGCCTCTAAACCAATCCAAAGAGTATCTAGTCGGGACAAGCTCTCGACCATAGCCAAAATCCAAAGTCTATGAGAAGACAAAAGTATGAAATGTAAACCACCACATCAAATGGATGCCTTTCGAACAATGGAATCTCACAAATTCAATCCAACATCGACTGTCCCCGAATCCAACCAATGAGCAGTTGATGATAGGCGAATTTACGCACCTATATCAATATATTTTGCCCATATTTTAGCCTAGTTTTGAGAACAAATTATATATTTCATGCACTTTTAGTCCTTTTTCCTGTAAATGAGCTAACGAACATGATTAGTAATGTTTCAGGTATAAATGATGCATAATTCAGCATTTTATGGCTTACTTGACGCTAAAGAAAGCTCACGAAGGAAGGAAAGGGAGTTTGGACGCCTAAAGGACCAAAAGTGATGCATGGAGAATCTGTCCCGGGCTAAAACAGCATTTCTGAAGACTTTGGGGACTTGCAGTAACTTAGTTGGATTTGGACAATGATACATTAACCTAGTACAATTGGGTTATGTATTTCATTAGTTTATTTGGATTATGATAATGTTACATTAACCTAGTACATTTGGGTTAAGGATTTCATTAGTCTAATAGGATTTGGTTATTTATTTCATTAGCTTAGTAGGATTAGGATATGGGTATTATAAATACCCTATCATGCTAGAGATTTTGGAACATCTTCTTAACTTCTCATGTTACAATTCAATTCTATTACTCTACAACTCTTCTAATCTTTCCATTAATTCTATTTTTCTTCTTCTACTCTTCTATTCTTAAATTCCACAACAAGAGAATCGTTACTTGCTAAGGAATCACGCCTCATGCCTATCACTTGATCTACACGCCATTACTCAATATCGTGATATAATAACAATGTCAATCGTGATTTCCTTCGCATTCATGGGTAACTAAACTTCTCTGTTGGGGTTATGGAAGCCGTATGAGATACTATCTATTGCTGTGAGTTTGTGAGTTCGAGGCACGTATATTGCTTATATCATTATTCTCTTCATCTTAATCTACATTCTTTGCGGTTGCAAACGCAAGAATACGCCAGTCTAACATTTAACTTGTTCGAGAGAAAAGTTATTTGTCTGGAAAAAAGATAATGTCAAGGTAGTAGGACACCCTTTCCTATTAAAAAGCTAGTGCCGTAACTGGACTAACCTCTTGGAGAATTCGTACCGTTAGTCACGCTTTAAGCTCGAGAGAGTTAAAGTGAAATAGTCCTTGTTTAGGTCGAGAGACGCTTGGATTTACCATCGACTACAATCCTCTATAAGCAATTGCATGTCAGAATTCTACACACTCATAGCCAATAGAGACGTATACCTCAGAAGGCGGACATAACCCCAACGCTTTAATTCTCATTGTTTACAACCAACGTAACAATCTCTCTCTTTTTACTTTATTATTTTCAGCTTTTGTTTACATTACTTGCAAAACAAGAATCCCCCCTTCTTACGAGACTTGCACCAAAAGTTTAGTAATTTTACTTACTTGTTGGCCAAGCTATTCCCTGTGGGATCGACACCCAACCCAGGTTGGGTTCTATATTTGCTAACGACCGCTTTACACTCAAACGAGAGCTGTAGATTGAGCGTTATCAAAAATTGGCGCCGCTGCCGGGGAATACAAGTGTCAATTAAGTTCGTAATAATTACTAGACCCTTTGGTCATAGACTCTCGTACTTTTACTTTTAGTTTTCGTTTTTGTTTATTGCAGGTTTTTTGTTCAGTACATCAATGGATGCACAACGTGAAATACCATTCGATGATGATGATGATGATCTTGATGGAGCTGGTGCCACTGGAGCCATTATTCTACCACCATTAGTGCCCGGAGCCAAGTTCAACATCACAAGCACCATGATTCAGTTATTGCAACTCAAGGGATTGTTTGGTGGACTAGCAGGCGATGATCCGAATATGCATCTCATCAACTTTATTTCCACATGCAAGTCTTTTGACAATCCTGGTGTTGGTCAGAATGCAATTTGATTACGTCTATTTCCATTGTCTCTATCTGGGGAGGCAACACTATGGTTGAATGGGCTGACTCCTGATTCAATTACAAATTGGAGGCAATTGAGAGACGCTTTCCTAGAAAGATTCTTTCCATCGTCCAAAAGGGCACAATTGAGAGATGAAATCAGCAACTTTCGTCAGCTTCCCACTGAAGCTCTTCATGAAACATGGGAGAGGTTCAAGACAAAGCTAGCGAGATGCCCAAACCATCACATGACTAATGTTCACCTCATGTAGATATTGTATAGAGCCTTGAATTCAATAACTAAGCCAGTGGTGGATAACGCAGCTGGAGGATCTTTTATGGACCTCACCTTTGGTCAAGCAAGCAATATGCTAGATCGCATGACGAAACAAAGTAGAGCTTGGCATACCAGGGATTCCGAGGTAGCAAGCCCCACTTTATCTATTGGCATGACTGCAGACCAAAGGAGAAGAGAAGAAGAACGTGATCAAGATATGGCGCACATGAAAACACAAATGGATCTTCTTACAAAGCATTTATTATCAGGAAGACCAAAAAAGTGAAAGCTGTGGCGCTAAAAGGAAGAGACGAATCTGATTCGGAAGAGGAGGCCAACTACTTGAACAATCAGGGGGGTTTCCGAGGGAATACCCAAGGAAACCAAGGTCGGAACTATTATGATAAATATGGAAGCAAAGACCAAGGTAGTTGGAAGAAAAACAATGAAAAGAGTGGTTTGTACGTTCTCCCTGGTAGACGTGATACCACCACATCTAATTCTGGAAGTATGGAAGACATGATGGCTAAATTATTGAAAGGAGTGGAAGCAACGAGCGCGGGAGTTACTGAGGTAATTAATGATTTGTCCTCCATGAAACAACTAGTTGATTCTCATTCCACTTCAATCAAGCAAATAGAGCAGCAATTGAGCCAACTTTCAGCAACACTCAATCATAGAAAGGCTGGCACTTTACCTAGCGATACTGTGCAAAACCCAAGGAATGATGGGTCATGCATGGCCATCACTACCCGAAGTGGTAAGGTGCTGGAAACTTCAGAAAAAGGCAAGCAAGTGGTTGACGAAGAAGTGGAAATTAATGACAAGGCGAAAGAGGAGGATACCGCAGCAGCCTCACCTAACATTCTTAACGATGTGCAGCCTGAAAAAGTCAGAAAACGGAAGCAAGAGGAGAAGAAAACTGTGGAGAGAACACTTCCATACCCACCACCACCTTTTCCCCAAAGATTGAAGAAGGTGGCGGATGATACAAAGTTCAGCAAATTTATGAATATGTTAAAGCAGCTGACCATTAATGTTCCATTAGTGGAGGCACTTGAAAAAATGCCTGGGTATGCGAAATTTATGAAAGACCTGTTGACAAAGAAGCGGGCAGCAAGTTATGAGTTAGCGGATAATGTTCATCATTGTAGTGCAATCGCTACAAGGTCGCTAGTTCAAAAGAAGGCAGATCCTGGAGCTTTCACTATTCCCTGCACAATTAGATCGTTGAATTTTGCCAAGGCATTGTGCGATCTAGGAGCTAGCATCAATGTGATGCCACTATCCATCTACAAGAAGTTGGGGCTAGGAGATCCAACACCAACCAATATGAGGCTCGTGATGGCTGATAGGTCGGTAAAACGACCTGTGGGTATCTTGAATGATGTGTTGGTAAAGGTATCTTAATTTATCTTTCCTGCAGACTTCGTTATTCTGGATTGTGAGGTGGATTCTGACGTTCCCATAATCTTGGGATGCCCCTTCCTCGCAACTGGAAGTGTGCTTATTGACATGAAAGATAATGAGCTTTTGTTTCGAATTAATGACGAAGTGGTCCACTTTGATATATGCAAAGCCATGAAGCAGCCCAGCGATATGAATGAGTTATCTGTAGCTGATGTTCATCATGAGGATATGAAAGCATTATCTATAGAGAAACAGCCTACTGTTGAGCCATTGTCTGCTGCGCCACTGAAAGTTGAGCATGAGGACGATGAAGATTATGAAGAACTTATGGGTGCTCTAATAGAAATAGAGTCCTATTCCCATACTCCTAAGAAACCGAACCGTGATCTTAAGAATCAACCTTCACCTACTGCGAAGACTTCCCTTGAAGAGCCACCAATGCTAGAATCGAAAGAGCTCCCCGATTATCTAAGGTATGTGTTCTTGGAAAGTATAAAGATACTTCCGGTGAGTGCGGATGATTTAAGTAAACAGCACGTAGATGCTCTCATCTCTACTCTGAAGAGATACATGAGAGCTATGGGTTGGACTATTGATGATATAATTGGTACCCCTCCTACAAGTAAGCCTCATTGTCGTCTGAATCCATTCAGAAAACGATCCACCATCTATCCCGACGAAGTCTGAGTACTCGAGGTAACTATTTCGTGCCGCGACAATAAATCAAGCGCTAGATGGGAGGCAACCCATCGTTTATCATTTATCGTTTTTCATTTTTCATTTCGTTCTAGTATGTGTTTTGCTTTTGATAAATAAAAATCCAAAAATAAGAGTCATGCCACGACCAAAACTAAGGCGCTTGGTGGAAGGCAACCCATCGTACTAATCGTTTTCATTTGTTTGAGCAAATATAGGTGCAAGAAGTAGTCAACGAGGAGATTGATTTCAATTGACGATTTGGACGCATTGTATGGTAAAGTTGGAAAGTTAGGAAGGGTGATGCATAAGTCTATGGATTGAGCCTTTCTCACGCCAAAATAGGCTTCGAGGAAGGCTAGGCCTTGGTAAAACTAGGCCACGAACGATGCACAACCTATCCTATAGCCTAAGGTCTCAGAATCTAGTGTGCTATACACTATGCGCCGCCTATTCCTAGGTATGCTTTTGACTATGCGCTGCCTATGATATGGCATTTGGTCTCAGTATCTCATATGCCATAGACTATGCGGCGCATATGTCTACAAATGCCATAGACTATGCGGCGCATATGTCCCATTATGCCATAGATAATGCGCCGCATATGTCATTGATATGCCGAGTATTATGCGTCGCATATGTAGGATTTTTATCTCCAAAACCGATTGTAAATGGGTCATAACCCGACCCATACTCTTCCTATATAAAGGGGACTTAGTTTTATAACACAACCACAATAGAAAATACCCTAAAGGCGCCGCATACTCTTCCAAATCTTCTCAATTTTTTCTTCTTTTGCTCTTCCAATTCACAAAACCATCTCCACAAGTTTCAAGCAAGTAAGTACTCTCTTATTCTTCATTTATTTCTCGTAAGTACTACGTTGCTATGGCTATTATGAATTGCTAAATTATATAAGATTGTTGGTGATGTTCATGTGTTTGGATTGTTGTTGCAAAATCATGTGAGTGAACATATACGTAGGAAAATCTTGACTTATTTCCGACTTGAATTTGGTTTCAATAGCATTGTTATGATATCTGCGGAATTGCTATGGCCATGAATATTGCTTAAGATTGTTGTTTGGATACTTACATGTTAGACTATCCCGGCCATCGGGATAAGACTTATAGTGCCTACCGACTTAGGAGGTTTTGATTGTTGTAAGAATAACGATTCCATGTGGTAACCCCTATGTAGTAGTGTTGCTATATCTACCATGAAAGTAGTCCAATGGCTGCAAGTAAGTGATGCATTGCTGATTTTCTTGCCGGAATACAATCCTTAAACGTATGTCAACGAAATCTGAGCAATCGACCACTTTCACTTCACTGATTTGTGTCAACAAAACTAAGTGTGGGGTGGTACCCCTACTGCTTGTTTATAGATTGTATCAACTGAGATTGTGCTGCCATTAACACTATTTCTAGTCTCAGGTACAATGGCACCTAAAGCGAGGCAAGGCAAGGAGAAGGCTACCACTTCCCAAAAGGGCAAGAAAAGAGGCCGAAAAGAGCAAGGAGAACCCTCCTCGCTGCAAATACCTCGACTCACTCTTGGAATTAAGTGGGATACTTATGAGGAACTTCTGAGAATGACGACTCTGATGATGATTCCGATGCAAAGGGTATGACCCCCGACATTGAGGACGAGTCCGACTGACCAGGTTCTTCGTATTTATTTTCCACTGAGGACAGTGTCCCGACTAAGTGTGGGGTGGTGGTATTGCATGCTATACTTCTCTACTCACATCTATGTTTGCTTGCTTTGTTTTTGTTTCATTTTTTTTTTCATTTTTTTTAGTAGTAAATTTTTTCTAGCTTCGCATGAAATTATTTTGATAGGCAGCATGAGATTATAATAAGAGTATGTGCTACAATTGTGACTATTGAGACGTTTAGGCTCTAGTTGTGACTCATTATGTGATATTGTGTGGTTCAATTCCTTCACTTGTTGGGTCGAGAGTCTATATTACTTCCAAGCAAGTCGACCATGTGCCTTGTGTGTGTGAGATAATCGTATATTCTATGATTGTGGCTGATGCTAGAACTTGCCTGGTATGTATGCAAAGCGAAAATAAGGAGTGTAAGTTTAGGATATGATTTAGGCATTTCTTTGGCAACCCATATTTGTTTACCTTCAGTTTTACCTACCCATGGACATCATCCTAGTTAAACCCTTTTGAGCCTTTAGCCTATTTCTTTGACAACCTTGTATGTAAGCCTAATCCATTTTTTTTCAAGACCATAATTTGATCCAAATTCCTAAGTGCTTTAAAGTGAAAAAGTCATGTGACAAAATAAGAGGAAATTGGGTGAGTATGATGCTTTAGAATGCATTGGTGCTTGAATGAGTTATGAAAAAGAAAGTGCTATCATAAGAGGTATGTTATCAAAAGAAAAAGGAAAGGAAAACTAAAAAGTTAGTTATGTTTGAAATTGAAAAAAACAAAAGAGGAGAAAAAGAGTGGTAGAATAAAAGAAAGTAGAAAGGTTGTTTGAAAGAAAAGTGTTAATGATACAAAGTGATGTATTAAAGCGCTTAGGAACTTAGTCACTATTCCTGGCAAAAATAGTCCTACCCTTCCCTTAGCCTACATTACAACCATCAAAAGACCTACTTGATCCTAAGCTTAGCATTCTGACATTTAGTAGAGTATTACATTAAGGGCAAGCCTATGGTCATCAGTTGCTTCATATGAATTCTTTGTGAGAGCGAGAGCAAGGATATTTTGATACCCATGTTTGAAAAATATGCTATACTTGTGAGTGATTATGGGTACTATAGTGTGAGACACACATGGTTGATGAGTTTTGGGTAGTTATATATGATTCCTTGTACCTTAACGTTTGCATGCGAGTTGATCACCATCACGAGTCTATGCTAGAAGTTAAATTGTTTCTACTTATAATCGAAAAGATACTCTTTGTTGATAATTGTTGTGCTTGTCTTGACGAATATTTTGTGTTGTTGCTGTAAAACCCTAAGTTGATGTTTAGAAGGACATGATAGTTTGTTCGAGGAAGAACAAAGCTCTAAGTGTGGGGTGTTGATGATAGGCGAATTTACGCGCCTATATCAATATATTTTGCCCATATTTTAGCCTAGTTTTGAGAACAAATTATATATTTCATGCACTTTTAGTCCTTTTTCCTGTAAATGAGCTAACGAACATGATTAGTAAAGTTTCAGGTATTAATGATGCATAATTCAGCATTTTATGGCTTACTTGACGCTAAAGAAAGCTCACGAAGGAAGAAAAGGGAGTTTGGACGCCTAAAGGACCAAAAGTGATGCATGGAGAATCTGTCCCGGGCTAAAACAACATTTCTGAAGACTTTGGGGACTTGCAGTAACTTAGTTGGATTTGGACAATGATACAGTAACCTAGTACAATTAGGTTATGTATTTCATTAGTTTATTTGGATTATGATAATGTTACATTAACCTAGTACATTTGGGTTAAGGATTTCATTAGTCTAATAGGATTTGGTTATTTATTTCATTAGCTTAGTAGGATTAGGATATGGGTATTATAAATACCCTATCATGCTAGAGATTTTGGAACATCTTCTTAACTTCTCATGTTACAATTCAATTCTATTACTCTACAACTCTTCTAATCTTTCCATTAATTCTATTTTTCTTCTTCTACTCTTCTATTCTTAAATTCCACAACAAGAGAATCGTTACTTGCTAAGGAATCACGCCTCACGCCTATCACTTGATCTACACGCCATTACTCAATATCGTGATATAATAACAATGTCAATCGTGATTTCCTTCGCATTCATGGGTAACTAAACTTCTCTGTTGGGGTTATGGAAGCCGTATGAGATACTATCTATTGCTGTGAGTTTGTGAGTTCGAGGCACGTATATTGCTTATATCATTATTCTCTTCATCTTAATCTACATTCTTTGCGGTTGCAAACGCAAGAATACGCCAGTCTAACATTTAACTTGTTCGAGAGAAAAGTTATTTGTCTGGAAAAAAGATAATGTCAAGGTAGTAGGACACCCTTTCCTATTAAAAAGCTAGTGTCGTAACTGGACTAACCTCTTGGAGAATTCGTACCGTTAGACACGCTTTAAGCTCGAGAGAGTTAAAGTGAAATAGTCCTTGTTTAGGTCGAGAGACGCTTGGATTTACCATCGACTACAATCCTCTATAAGCAATTGCATGTCAGAATTCTACACACTCATAGCCAATAGAGACGTATACCTCATAAGGCGGACATAACCCCAACGCTTCAATTCTCATTGTTTACAACCAACGTAACAATCTCTCTCTTTTTACTTTATTATTTTCAGCTTTTGTTTACATTACTTGCAAAATAAGAATCCCCCCTTCTTACGAGACTTGCACCAAAAGTTTAGTAATTTTACTTACTTGTTGGCCAAGCTATTCCCTGTGGGATCGACACCCAACCCAGGTTGGGTTCTATATTTGCTAACGACCGCTTTACACTCAAACGAGAGCTGCAGATTGAGCGTTATCAGCAGGGAGAGTTGTATAGCTATTTCCTGCATTGTGTGGGGGATACAACCGTTCGAAGATGGATTAGTGGGTGAACGCTAGCATGCACTCAAGATAAGTATAAAATAATGCCAACCTTTAAAATCAAGTAAACCAACCATATGCATTCACAACCATACACATACACATATATATAATTATGCCAGGAAAGAAAATTGGGTTTAGCATGCCTTTGAAACCATTAACCTGGGTATGTGTAGCCTAACCATCACAATCCACCCACGGGCTATATGGGTCCACTGTTACACCTGGACGGGCCCCGATGCGTATAGCCACACGAATCGGAGATACTATAGGAGTATGGGATTCCTATGTACCCTTCTCTCTCCATGATACATATATATACAAGTGTTAGGGGATTATCGTATGCCCCTCAAGTATATGGCCTCCATGACCCATCTCATGTCAGCAAATACGAGTTTTCAGTGTCCGTTCTTTGGACTCATACCTTTACGGTTCGCTATCACACTCCGTCATTATTGACCAATTAAAACCATTACCACAAAACCAAACCACCAACTCCATTTATTATTAACAAAGGCTAGAAGTAGTGGTATCGGCATACCGACTATAGTTTGCAAGAAATGTCCTTAGCAAAACTTACGGGATTCCCATGTACCCCATAGGTTACATTATTGAGTTTACTTGGGGAATTCTCATGTACCCCTCAAGTACATCATTATTAGGCTTACTTGGGGGATTTCCCTGTACCCCACAAATATTTCATTATCAAGTTTTGCTTAGGGGATTCCTATGTACCCCACAAGACGTTCATCGTTGAAACCAATTTCATTATTTCATTCACTTGGGGATTCCCGTGTACCCTACAAGGTTTTCATTCAAAACAATTTCATTGGCACCAAGGCCTTACCATTTAACCATTCCAAACCGTTTAAATCATTCAAAACCATTTCAAACCATTCATACCATTCAAATCCATTTCAAACCATCCAAAACCATTTAAACTAATGCAAACCAACTCAGGTTCCATTACTATAGTAAACCATGCAAAGCTTCAATGAAAGTTCAACAATATAACCAAAAACATTCTCATAGCCATTTTATCAAACATGTTGAGGGCATACCTTTACCAAGACCAAAACCACAACATAAACCATCAAGTTTAGGGTTACCTATGACCCATTTGTTAAACCACAACCAACAAGCACCCACATATGCAAAATACCACCAAAAACATGTGAAAACATAATTCAAACCAAGAGTAAACAATACTCAACAATATGCATCCAAAACCCTCAACATTGGTTTTTAAAACCACCATTTATGATTCATGATTAATGTTTAAAACATATTAAAATATGTCTTTTGTTGGAAGTAACAATGAGGGAGTAGTACATACCTTATACAAGAAGATTCACGAAAGGAAACTTGACTCTTGATCCCTTTAAAGAACACTTGTAGAAACCCTAGCCTCCAATCTTCACGAGAGTGTTTTTGGTGTGTTTCTATCCTTCCAAGTAAGTTATGAAAGGCTACCAAGTGTTATATAACATGGGGACATAAGGTTTTTGGGGTGGGAAATATCCAGACTACCCTCAACTTAAAAGCTGGAAACAAGCACGTAGGAGGGTACAACCCCCCTCTCAGTCGTACCCTAGGGTACGAGTGGTACCCTAACTTGTACCCTAGACCTCACCATGGACCTCCAAACTTATCATCATATGATAACACATTCCAAAATCATACCCTAAGGTACAAGAAGTACCCCTAACTCGTACCTTGGATAGATTCAACTAGGCTAATCAATAAGATCATACGACTTAGACTCATACACCTCGTATCCTACCATACGATTAGTATGAAGCTTAGTCATATCTTGGAAAGAAACTAACCATAAACACACTACCTAACATTCGAAGGAGAGGGCCATAGTTGTACCCTAGTATATGATTTGTACCTTCAAGTCGTACCTTGTCCAGAGTATTCAAGTTAGGATTTTTTTTTTCAAGGGTCCAAGTTTGGGGTGTTTCACTCCCCCACTTAGGATCATTCATCCTCGAATGATGGGTAAGGGAAAGCACAAGCACGAGTTAATACATTAATACGCATCAAACTTCCCTTCAACCAAATTAGAAGACAAAGACGTAATATAAGATGAGAAGATCATCACATACCCCAAGCACGATTTACACCCCAACACCTTCATCCCGACGCCTAACTAAGTTAGAAAACAAAGATGCTAGGACAACCAACCCTTCATTTAACCAAGTTAAAAAAACAAAGATGTGATAAAGAACACATACCTCACGCATGAATTTCCAAAATGAAGAACCAACATGGATACTTGGACTCTATGTCCACTCCCGCATTCCAAATAGTTTTCTCGATCTTTTGGTTCCACCATAGAACCTTTACTGAAGCCATACCTTTTGTTCGCAACCGACGAACTTGCCAACCCAAGATCCTTACTGGGACCTCCTTAAAGAACAAAGAGTCTAAGATACCAATACCACCCAAAGAAAACAACCAATGAAGGATTACCCACACCTTACCTCAACTCAAACACATGGAATACCAAATGAATAGAACTCATGCCAGAGGGAAAGTCCAATTCAACTTACAATTTTTCAGAGACACCTCACTATGAGGGGTTAAGTCTAGCTATACACCACCTCTATGGTCAAGCCTATCCAAAGCAAAAAAGAGTTATCTTAGGCCATAAAGCTCTATTCTTTACATCTACCCAACATACTATTTTTGCTCCATCACTGAAGTCAAGCTTTATGCCTCACCATGCTCCTTAGGTACCAACACTATAATTGGTATATATATCAATCACAATATTCAAGCCTACCTCTTTTGTACCCTCGGAATAATCTACCCTTCCAAAGATATAGTAATCTCTATCGTTTTACCACAAAGATTCTCACTGCCTATTTCTTTCCTAACTATTCCTTATGACAACAACCTTACCTCACCCTCTAAAACCTTAGCTCTAGTAGTCACTCCAAACTCTCCCCCACTTAGGTACTTCTACCTCTCCTCTATTTAAAGAATCATAAAAACCCCAAAGCCACTACCACCCTAACATAAGAAGGGTCATTAAGAAACTAAACCACAAGAATTATGAATGAGGGATTTACTTCCTAATTACAACTCTTATTTACTATACTAACCAAGGCGAGACCTGCGAAATGAGACACGACACCATAAGCCCGAGGTGCTTCATAGAAACCACCTATGTCATAAATAAAGAATTATCCTGATAAAACCATACCATAGTAGGATACCTTAGGATTGGACACCGAAAGACACACGATCGCATGTATCATAGGTAATCCAGTGTAAGGTCAAGATTCATATCCAGGGAACAAGGTGAATGTATAATGTGAACCTTAGGCATAAGCACTACCAGAATGTGCGCAACACTAGGAGAGTGCTCTCTTAACTGACATAGGAGAGAATTGCTAGAACATGAGTAAATGCACCGCGATCTTCCTTGAAGTCTAACACTAAAAGAAAGTTTAAGATTAACCCTCAACCTTCACCTTACTATACCATAAGCACAACACTTTGACCTAAATGGTATCACCAAGGATGTACACTAGGGACGCTTAGTTCTCATATACCTAGAAAATCATCTATCTAAATGCTACCTAGAGCCCAGTATAGTCATCCAAACTCCATGCTCTAACCCAACCAATGACCTAACCACTAATCCACTAGTTTAATCTGAACCTCCAGCCTATATGACATCATTTTCCCACTATTGTATTCCCCAGGCCATTAACCTCACCCATTCTGCATACCTCATCTATCATACCAATCTACCTTCACAATTTTTACGTTGCTATCCCCGAGCTAACATACTCTCTTTATGAAAATCAATATCTAGGTTCAAATCAAGCATCTATCAATCACCATGCACTACTAACAAAGGTACTCCTTATAGATTATGCATATATATGGTCCACCTAAAAAAGAAGGACACCCTAAATTCCTCATTCACCCACCACCAACCTATCCATTCCTAGGGGAAACCATCCCCCATGAAAGAAGAAAGCACCCTATAGAGAAACTCTAGGATAGATAGAATCTTTATCTAAGGGGTTCTTTAATGGCCCCCTTAAGATCATTTAAATCCACCGGGACCATTCTATAAAGAAAGAATAGAAATTGGGCAAGTGTCCAAAATAGGACCAATACATAACTTAATCTCCCTATTAAAAGGATACCAGGAAGATCATTAGGAAAGACCTCAGGAAAATTTACTCACCACCAAAACCGAATGCAAAAAAAAAACCTTCCGAGTTAGAATCTCTAACCTGGACCAAAAATAAAGAAAAAGAAACCCCTTTGGAGATTAATCTCCGAGCTCTAAGATATGATATAACCTTCCCCTTAATTTTTAGGGAGTCACTCTCCCATCCGATAACTGACTCACCAGGGAGCCTAAAGACAACCTTATGGGTCTGACAGTCTAATGACGCATAGCATGTGTGCAACCAATCTATCCTAAAATATCATAGAAATCTATCATATGCGAGTTAAACAAATCCACCAAAACCTCATTACTACCAAAAAATACCACACACCTCCTATAGACTCTTTTAGCAATCACAGAGTGACCTATCGGGGTAGAAATAAAAAAAGAGTTCAAAATACACTTCAGACCAAACCGAAATACACAGCCATAAATGGGTTCACATAAGAGAGAGGGAGCCCTAAACCAAGTAAATAATACACAACATGAGAAAAGAATTTTTAACATACCAGTGTCAATATCAGTAAATGCCTCAGACTCTTGAGGGATAGTAAGAGCATTGAGATAATCCCAACCAGTGATGGAGCCAGAAGAAGTACCCCCTGGTGAAAGAATCAGAGAAGTGGAAACCAGTATCCTATTTGCCCAAGCGGCAATCCTAATGGGACACTCCCATTGCATATGACCCAACTGACCATAATTAAAATATAATTCCTCCCTTTTATGCAATAACTATGGTGTAACCGACCATAAAATCTACAAGGAGGGTAGGATGGTGTGGGTTAGGGCCCACCGACTTCAGATTAGGAACCTTATGCCCTAGAAGCATTACCAATCTAAAAATATTTGTCTCTTAACGGCTTTAGGTAGGGAGTACTAGCCATAGAATAAAAGTTAGGACCCACCTAACTCTATCTCTTGGACCACTTACCACCACACTGTTGGTCTCTCCTTTGTTCATAAAATTGAGACCTCTTACTCTGCCATTTTCCCAACCTTGCCTTATTCTCCCTCGTAGTAATAGGACCGGACTAGCATGATAGAGTTGTCACTATCTGGGTTAATAGATTAATAAAATATCTAATCCTGGTAACCTCTCCTTGAGGTAACTTCGCATTAATGCCACCTTCAAAAGTAAGGTTACTGGAGACCAATGGAACTCTATGGTTCTAATACCCCATATTTTCATAGCTTAATTTAAATCTTAGTATATGAATAATCCTATATAATTTTTTTCTAAATACTCAGAATTTTTCAGTTTAGAACTTACCATTGTGTAGGAATTCAGTCAGCTTTACAATGATATAAAGTTCTCTCAAATCCGATAATCGGGTGAGAAGTTATGGCATATTTTGTAAAACACTGTACCAACTGGCACTTCACCACATCACGAAGACTATCCAAATGGCATTTGTCAGTTTCCAGTGGAGCTCCGTGATAATGGCACGTCGTGCCAATGTTCCATTTCACAATTGTCATTTTCTAGTGTGGCAACGCAATTCCATCGCATCGCGTCACTAGCCATTTTTCCAATTGTCAAATTCCAGTAAGGCTCCGCGATGGTACCGTGTCGCGCCAAAATCCAATTTCCCAGTCGTCCATTTTTACATAGTGCCAGCCACATTCCAGTGGCTCACCGCGATGCCACCACATTGAGGTGAGGCCCAAAATTAGGCATCCAGTGATGATTTTTAAATCTTTTCCAGGGGTAAATTGGTATTTTCCATGGCCCTAATTAGTTCTAAACATGAAATTAAGCCCTAAAAGAGCACTAATTGCTCATTATTTCATAATTCACTCACTTTCTCTCAAGAATAAATCATTCTCTCTCAAGTTAACAAAATCCTAATTTTCAAGAATCAAGAACAATCTCAAGAATTTCACCAAGAACCTTCAAGAATTAATCTTCTCAGGTATGTTAGGTGTTCATTCATGGGTTCCTTTAACCCATGGAGTCCAAGAACCCTCTCTTTTTAAATTACAAGTTATAGATTTATGATTTCAATGGTTGAATTAGTTTGAATTCATGCTCATGATATTATTTGAGATTTAATTCCATGATTAATTAATAGTCTCCTGAAAAATAGATAGTTTGTGGGTTTAATTATGTGATCTCCGTGTTGAACTCTTGAATTACAAGTTGAGTGTAGTAGCCATGATATTAATATATGTTTATTGTTATATAAAGTAAGCTTTCTCCCCAAGTGTTTGATGAAATGCTTATGCGAATTGACTAGTGCAAGCATGACATGTCATTATGTGGTCCCATTCATGTACAAGCTCATGTATATCAAGTGTTTGACAAAATGTCTAAGTGAATGCATTATTAACAAGAAAGTACTTCTATACTTTTATGATCATGCTATGCTTTACTTTTAATGTTATTGAGTCCTGAGGATATCCAATACCCGAAAATCTAGATATTTACCTAGAGGTACAGTAGTTACAAAATAGTCTCTGTAATGCCACGATCAGTAGTACTCAGTCAGTTACAAAACTCAGTGAACACACAATATCAGTCTAGTTTAGTCTAGTATAAGACTCGGTGTCCTTCATATGGGAGTAGGATTCAGCATCGAGTGAACTCAAGGATAGGGACTCACCTGCTAGAAGAGGATGTGACCATTAGTCGCATTTCTTGCATTTCAGAACTACATAGCTAGCGTAGGTTGAGACATCAACCTGCCAGTCGAGGGTTGATGAGGTGTTTTAACCTGCCAGTTAAGGGTACCACCATTCTCATTAGAGTACCTTCCGGATGAGGGTTACTCTTCAGTTATCTTTACCCATGGCATGATACTGACACCCTTCTAATTGGGGTTACAGGTTGGACCCCAGTAATCTTATTTGGGGCATGTCGGTTAGATGATTACCTCCCACAATTTCAGTTTCAGTCTCAGTATAGAACTCAGTTCAGTTCTATAGAACCAGGACTGTCAAACACAGTCACTCAGTATCAGTGATTTAGTTATCAATAATCACAGATATCAGTTACTCAGTATCAAAAATCAGTTCTCAACTTCAATAAAAACTCAGATATAGTATACATATATATGCACAGTATTGCATACTTAGTATTTTACAATAGTTTCAGTTATTTATGTACTCTTATTCAGTTACTCTATATCATTCAGTCAGTTACTGTTCATGCATATGAACCATTGCATTTAGCCTTACCTCATCTAGCATACCAGTACATTCCACGTACAAACGCATACTTTTTCTTTGTGCTATGATGTCTCATATCATAGGTTCGGACGCTCAAGTTCCTGATCGAGCATAAACCAATTGAGATAGCAGCAGTAGACTCAATAGTAAGTCCTTATCTATCTAAAATATGCTTTTATTTTAGTATTTCCATTATCTTCAATATTTCAGTAGTTGGATTTAGTTGGGGGCTTGTCCCATCAACTCTACTTTCAAACAGTTCAGTTAGAGAATTTTTCAGACTAGGCTATTCAGACAGTATTCAATTTTGTAGATGTCATTATCAGATATTAGTATTATTATTATAATCATTATTCAACTTTGAACCTTATGGCATTTCATCTTGACTTCTGCATTATTTCAGTATTATTATTCAGTGCTCACAACAAGTGCTAGTCATGGGTTCGTTTGTGGTCCTTCGAGGTCGTAAGCACCGTGTGGCATCCGGGGTACAAACTCAGGGTGTTACAAATATGGTATCAGAGCCAAAGGTTAAACAGAGTCCTAGGGAGTCTGAAAGCCACATCAAGTAAAGTCTTATGCATGGGTGTGTAGCGCGCCACACTTATGGACAAGAGACTATGAACGTTTTTAGGAAAAGTTTCCCTTCTTTCAGTATTCATGTTGTGCGAGAGAGCATGAGCTTAAGTTAAACTCTCGGTCTAATTCATTTCATCCGTTAATTTATAGAACAAGCCTCCCAAAAAAACTAATAGAAGAAGGAACGGAAATCAGTCAACACCTCAACCCATTCAGGAAGATCCCCTGGACGAGCATGTCTCTCATGCAGAATTCAGAGCTGCGTCCACCACTCTAGACAATTCTGTAGCAGCTCGGAATGAATGACCAGCTACTGTTCAGGCCAACCCAGTGGCCAATACTACTATATTCAAGATTTGGGACTTCACTCGAATGAATCCTCCCCTATTCTCATGAGCTAAGTCTGAAGAGGATCCATAGGAGTTCCTCAATCAGGTTCAGAAAGTCATAGATATTATGGGAGTGACATTCAATGAGAGTGTTGAGTTTACTGCCTATTAGCAACAAGATGTATCTCATACATGGTTTAAGAAGTGAAAGGTAGACAGGGGCACAGATGCAAAACCCACAGAGTGGGAAGAGTTTGCTACTGCCTTTCTTGATAGATTCTTTTCCTTAGAGCTGAGAGAAGCCAAGGTGTTAGAGTTCATCAATCTCAGGCAAGGTAGCATGAGCGTGAAAGAGTATTCCCTCAAGTTTACTCAGTTAGCCAGGTATGCCCCCCATGTAGTAGCAAATAGTAGGTCCAGAATGATCAAGTTTATGTCAGGGGTGTCAAAGAGTGTGGTGAGCGTAGAACTGCAATGTTAATTAAGGAGATGGACATATCTAGGATCATGGTCCATGCTCAGCAAATAGAAGAGGCTAAGAATAAATAAAGAGAGAGAGGGGGAGAACAAGAGAGCTAGAGCAAGTAGTTTCAATTTCACTTAGCCTAAGTCAAAAGATGATTCTTAGTTTTGCCCAAAATCTTCAGTTCTAGCTCCGTCCTCAGCCAGTGCTCTAGTACCTAAGTTCAGAAATAGTAACAAAGATAGGGTGCCAGGCTCTAAATCTCAGGGTAGTGTCAGTATTACTCGAACAAATCCCCTTTGTCAGAATTATGGCAGAAACTATCAGGGTGTCGGCAGGGCTGACAGTGATGTTTGTTTCGGGTGTGGCAAGCCAGGCCATAGAATCAGATATTGTCCTCAGTCAGGTTTGCAGGGTCAGTACAATTGTCCTTCATCTCAGTCTGGTCGCCTGAATCAGCTGGGTGCCGCTTCCAGTGCCACCAGTGGGCAACACCCAAACAGTCCCTATGCACTTCAGTCCAGACAAGATCAGAAAGTTCTCCTGATGTGGTCACTGGTATGTTACAGATCTTCCATTTACATGTTTATTCATTATTAGATCCAGGAGTTTCTTTGTCTTTTGTAACTCCTTACATAGCAGTAAACTTTAAGATCAAACCAAAAATCTTAATAGAACCTTTCTCAATCTTTACCCCAGTGGGTCAATCTATCATAGCCCAATGGGTATACAAGAACTGTTCGGTTATGATATCTCAGAAAGTCACTTCAGCAGACTTAGTAGAGT
Organism: Capsicum pubescens; assembly: GCA_030864215.1. Taxonomy (NCBI): domain Eukaryota; kingdom Viridiplantae; phylum Streptophyta; class Magnoliopsida; order Solanales; family Solanaceae; genus Capsicum; species Capsicum pubescens. The sequence goes on from CM061538.1 coordinate 263,038,172, forward strand.
TAGATATGATGGATTTTGACATTATTCTCAGCATGGATTGGCTCCATTTATGATATGCCTTAGTTGATTGTCGAAACAGAATTGTTTATTTTTAGTTTCCAAATAAACCAGTCCTTGAATGGAAGGGTAGTACTACAACGCTTAAAGGTCAGTTGATTTCATGCCTTAGAGCGAGAAAACTGGTATCCAAAGGATGTGTCTATCATCTTGTGAGAGTCAAAGACTCTAAATCAGAGACTCCTAGTCTTGAGTCAATTTCAGTAGTAAACGAATTCTTAAATATGTTTCCCTAAGATTTTCCTAGAGTTCTTCCCGAAAGGGAAATCAACTTCGAAATAGACCTTCTTCCAGATACTCAGCCCATATCTATTCTGCCGTACAGAATGGCACCAGCTGAACTCAGATGTAAGAAAATTAGTTAAAGGACCTTTTAGACAAGGTGTTCATCAGACCCAGTATTTCTCCATGGGGCACACCATTTCTATTCGTGCGTAAGAAACATGATTCTCTTAGAATGTGTATAGACTACCGTCAGTTGAACAAAGCCACAGTCAAGTATAAATACCCACTTCCCAGAATTTATGACTTGTTTAACCAACTTCAGGGAGCCAGTTACTTTTCTAAGTTAGACCTCAGATCAGGATATCATCAACTCAGAGTCAGGGAATGTGATATTCCAAAAACAACTTTTTGAACCTGCTATGGTCACTACAAGTTTCTAGTCATATCCATTGGTCTCAAAAATGCCCCAATAGCCTTCATGGACTTGATGAACAAGGTGTTCCAACAGTACTTGGACTTGTTTGTTATAGTCTTCATTGATGACACTCTCGTCTATTCCCATAGAGAGAATGATCATATAGATCACCTCAGAATCATACTTCAGACTCTCAGAACTCATCAGCTGTTCACCAAACTTAGTAAGTACGAATTTTAGCTAAGTCCAGTAGTGTTCCTTGGTCATATTATTTCTGTTTATGGAAGTATAGTTGATTCTCAAAAGACCAAAGCGGTGAGAAACTAGCCTAGACCCATCTCTCCGTAAGATATTAGGAGTTTCTTGGGTTTAGCTAGATATTATTGTTGGTTTGTTAAAGGGTTTTCATCTATTGCCTCCCCCATGTCCAGATTGACTCAGAAGAAAAGAAAGTTTCAGTGGTCAGATTCCTGCAAGAAGAGTTTTCAGGAGTTGAAGACTCGATTCACTATAGCCCCAGTTTTGACTCTACTAGATGGTTCAGATGGGCTTATTGTGTACTATTATGCATCTAGATTAGGTTTGGGTTGTGTCCTCATGTAGCGGGGTAAGTTTATAGCCTATGCCTCTAGACAACTTAAGCCTCATGAGAAGAATCACCCTACCCATGATCTTGAGTTAGCAGCTATAGTATTTTTCTTAAATATTTGGAGGTATTATTTGTATGGTGTGCATGTTGATGTGTTCACAGATCATAAAAGCTTGTAGTATGTGTTCTCTTAGAAATATTTGAATTTCCATCAAAGAAGATAGTTAGAGTTGTTGAAAGATTATGAAATGAGTTTTCTGTATCATTTGGGCAAGGCCAATGTCGTGGTAGATGCTCTCAGTAGGTTGTCTATGGGTAGGGTTTCTCATGTTGAGAGTGGTAAGAAGAAGTTAGCTCAGGAAGTTCATCAGCTTGCCGGACTAGGTGTCTGCTTAGTCGATTCTGCAGAGGGAAGTATTGTGGGTGCAGAATAGTTCAGAATCATCTCTAATTTCCGAAGTGAAGGAAAAGCAGGATAGAGATCCCATCTTTATTAAGTTGAAGAGTCAGTCAGGGATCAGAAAGTAAAGGCTTTCTCTCAAAGGGAAGATGGTGTAGTGCGTTGTTAGGGTTGGCTATACGTATGCGTGCCAGGTGTAAATGACTTGAGGCAGCAAATTATTGCAAAAGTGCACAGTACGCGATACTCTATTCATACAGGGGCCACTAAGATGTACCATAATTTGTGGGAGATCTATTAGTGGAGTGGGATAAAGAGGGATATTGCAGAGTTTGTAGCTAAGTGCTCTACGTGTCAGCAAGTAAAGATTGTGCCCCAAAAGCCTAGTAGGTCCATACAGGAGTTCAGTATTCCCACATTGAAATGGGAAGAAGTGAACATGCACTTTGTGATGGGTTTTCCTTATACCCGCCAACAGCATAATTCCATTTGGGTTATCATAGATAAGATGACCAAATCAGCCCATTTCTTACCAGTCCATACTTCCTATTCAGCCGAGGACTACACCAAACTCTATATCAGAGAGTTGGTCAAGTTATATGGAGTCCTAGTATCCGCTGTCTCAAATAGAGGTACCTAGTTTACCTCTCACTTTTGGAAATCATTCCAAAAGGGTCTTGGTACCCAAGTTCACCTCAATACAACCTTCCACCCTCAGACAGATGGTCAAGCAGAAAGGACCATTCAGACTCTAGAAGATATGTTAAGACCCTGCATTGTTGATTTTAAAGGTAGTTGAGATGACCACTTGCCTTTGATCGAATTCACATATAATAACAGCTATCAATCCAGTATTCAGATAGCTCCGTTTGAGGCTCTTTATGGTAGGAGATGTAGATCTCTAATTGGTTAGTTCGAGATGGATGAGGCCGCAGTAGTAGGGCCTGACTTAGTGTTTGATGCCATAGAGAAGGTTCAGTTGATCAGAGAAAGTCTTAGAGCATCCCAGAGCTGACAGAAATCATATGCAGATGTGAGGAGAAAATATCTCGAGTTTGAGATTAGTGATTTTGTGTACTTAAAAATCTATCCCATGAAGGGGATGAAGAGGTTCGACAAGAAGGGGAAACTCAGTCCCCGGTATGTCGGTTCTTACATAATTCTCAGCCATTTCGGACAGGTAGCTTACGAGCTTGAGTTTCCTTTAGATCTATCTTCACTACACCCAGTGTTTCACGTCTCTCTACTAAAGAAGTGCATTGGTGACCCTTAGTAGCAGTCCTTGCATTCCAGAACTACGTAGTCAGTGTAGGTTGAGACATCAACCTGCCAGTCGAGGATTAATGAGGTATTTAACTTACCAGTTAAGGGTACCACCATGCTCGTTAGAGTACCTTCCAGATGAGGGTAACTTTTCAGTTGTTTTTACCCATGGTATGGTACTGATACCATTCCAATTGGGGTTATAAGTTAGACCCTAGTTATCTTATTTAGGGTATGTCGGTTAGATGACTACCTCCCACGGTTTTAGTTTTAATCTCAGTATAGAACTCAGTTCAGTTCTACAGAACCAAGACTATCAGACACAGTCACTCAATATCAGTGATTCAATTATCAGTAATCACAGATATCAATTATTCAGTATCAGAAATCAGTTCTCAACTTCAGTAAAAGCTCAAATATAGTATACATATATATGCATAGTATTGCATACTCAGTATTTTACGGTAGTTTCAGTTATTCATGTACTCTTATTCAGTTACTCTATATCATTCAGTCAGTTACTATTCATGCATATGAACCCTTGAATTCAGCCTTACCTCATCTAGCATACCAGTACATTCCACGTACTGACGCATACTTTCTCTTTGTGCTATAATGTCTCATATCATAGGTTCAGACGCTCAGGTTCCTGATTGCATGTAGACCGATTCAGATAGCAGCAGTAGACTCAATAGTGAGTCCTCATCTATCGAGGATATGCTTTTATTTCAATATTTCCATTAGCTTCAGTATTACAGTAGTTGGAGTTAGTTGAGGGCTTGTCCCATCAACTCCACTTTCAGACAGTTCAGTTAGAGGCTTTTTTAGAATATACTATTCAGACAGTATTCAGTTTTACAGATGTCATTATCAGATGTTATTATTATTATTAGTATTCAGATTTTGAACCTTATGGCATTTCAGCCTAACTTCCGCAATATCTCAGTATTATTATTCAGTGCTCACTGCAGGTGTCAGTCATGGGTTAGCTTGTGGTCCTTAAGGGTCGTAAGAAGCGTGTGGCATCAGAGCTACAAACTCAGGGCGTTACAATGAGGAAGATCAGAAATTGCAACCCTTGACCAGGTATGTGCCCATGAGTTGGACGAGATCCATCCATGTCGTCCTCAAATGGGACAGGTGAGTTTCCACAAACTTTAGATCGTTGAGAGGACATGATCTGAAAGGTGAACCAAAGAATATTTAGGGAAGAGTTCGAAACCTTAGACTCCATAGCCCAAAAATAGAACAATAAGAAAGTGAAATATTCCTAAATGCCTCATAGCCTCCTAATTATAAGTGTCGTGCACAACAACCTATAAGCAAGAATCTACTCGACACGGCTTTTTGAACACTCCATGACATCGAAACCTAAGCTCTGATACCAACTTGACATGACCCAATCTAGGGCCTTATCGTAATGGGCATCTAAAGTCCAACTAGGACCAAAGACCACCCCTGATACCCAATCCAACCAACCAATATATAACCTAAGTTGGACAAATTCTGAACATATAACAAGATAACATATTTAACAATGTGATGACTTTGGGATAAGTCTATATTTTAGACCAACCCAACAAAGTCAATCAATACAATAACCAACCAGAAAAACCAAAAAGGATAATCCAATGCATATCATATATTATATAAATCATAACCATTCCATACCCAATTCCACAGTTGTCCGTACAAATCCTCTAAACCAAACCAAAGAGTATCTAGTCAGGACATTCCCCCGACCATAGCCAAAAACCAAAGTCTATGAGAAGACAAAAGTATGAAAAGTAAACCACCACATGAAATGGATGTTTTCCGAACAATGGAAACTTACCACTTCAATCCAACACCGACTATCTCTGAATTCAATCAATGAGCAGGTGGAATAGTATGGCCGGTTACTGTATCACGTGGGGATACAATCGCCAAAATACGGGTTAGCAGGTGAATGCTAGCATGCACTCAGGATAAGAATAAAATAATGTCAATCTTTGAAACCAAGTAAACCAACCATATGCATTCACAACCATACATATATATATAACCATACCGGGAAAGGGAACCATTTTTAGCATGCCTTTGAAACCATTAAACTGGGTATGTGTAGCGTAACTGTCATAATCTATCCACGGGCTATATAAGTCAAGTTTTACCCCTTGGACGGCCCCCGATGGATGTAGACACGTGAACCAAAGATACCATAGGAATAGGGGATTCCCGTGTACTCTTCGCTCTCCATGATACATATATACAAGTATTAGGGGATTCCTTTGGACTCACACCTTCACAATTAGCTATCACACCCCGCCATTATTGCCCAATTAAAACCATTACCACACAACCAAACCACCAATTACATATATTATTTACTAAGTCTAGAAGTAGTGGTATCACCATACCGACTATAGCTTGCAAGCAATGTCCTTAGAAAAAGTTAGGGGATTCCCATGTACCTCATAGGTTACATTACTAAGTTTACTTGGGGGATTTCTATGTACCCCTTAAGTACATCATTATTAGTCTTACTTGGGGGATTCTCGTGCACCCCACAAGTATTTCATTATCAACTTTTGCTTGGAGGATTCCCATGTACCCCACAAGACGTTCATCATTCAAACCAATTTCATTATTTTATTCACTTGGGGAATCAAAATAATTTCATTGCCACCAAGGCCTTACCATTTAACTATTCCATACCGTTTAAACCATTTCAAAGCATCCAAAACCATTTAAACCAATGCAAACCATTTTATTAAACATGTTGAGGGTATACCTTTACCAAGACAAAAACCAAAGCATAAATCATCAAGTTTAGGGTTACCCATGACCCATTTGTTAAACCAAAACCAACAAGCACCCATATATGAAAACCACCACCAAAAATATGTGAAAACATAATTAAACCAAGAGTAAACTATACTCAACAATATGCATCTAAAACCCTCAACATTGATTTTCAAAACCACCATTTATAATTCATAATCAATGCTTAAAACATATTAAAATATGACTTTAGTTGGAACTAACAATGAGGGAGGAGTACATACCTTATACAAGAAGATTCACGGAAGTAAACTTGACTCTTGAGCCCTTTGAAGAACACTTGAAGAAACCCTAGCCTCCAATCTTCAAGAGAGAGTTAGAGAGTGTTTTTGGTGTGTTTATATCTTTCCAAGTAAGTTATGAAAGGCCATCAAGTGTTATATAACGTGGGACATAAGTGTTTTGGGGTGGATAATGTCCAGACTACTCTCAGCTTAAAAGCTGAAAACAAGCATGCAGGAGAGTACAACCACCCCCTTAGCCGTACCCTAGGGTACGAGTGGTACCCTAAATCGTACCTTATACCTTACCATGGACCTCCAAACTAATCATCATACGACAATACATTCCAAACTCGTACCTTAAGGCATGAGAATTACCCCTAACCCATACCTTGGACAGATTCAACTAGGCTAATCAATAAGCACCATACGACTTGGCATCATACACCTCGTAATCTACCATACGACTCGTATGATGCTTAGTCGTATATTGGATAGAAACCAACCCCAAACAAAACATACAAGAGAGGGGGTCATAGCCGTACCCTAGCATACAACTTGTACCTTCAAATTGTACCTTGTCCAGAGTACTCAAATAAGGAAAAAAAATTCCAAGGGTCCAAGTTTGGGGTGTTTCACCTTTCCCCTCTTCACTCCTCTCTCCTTCTTCGTTACCGCCGATGGCTCATCGAAGTTATGGCCGGAGAGACCACCCATTAAACCCGATCCACCACCATTCACTCTTACTATTTTTTTTGAACTAAACTCTCTCTGAACGCGATTCGATAGCAGCCAATTTGATCAAGCCACAAATGACACCAAAACAACTAGATTTGGCCAAAAAATATTTTTCTCTAATGAAATTTGTTAGCTTTTATATCTTGTCTCTTTATTTTGTTCTATCTTGATATTTTCATTGTGTGAGCGGAATAGGTTTGTTATTTTCTATTTTTTATGTGTTTGTTCTGAGATAAATCTACTTGGAACTTGCATTCTTTTTGAGAATTTTGAATTATTCAGACGACTCAGTTGTTGTTTTCTTCTATAATTTATCACTTTTGGTTTATGCTACTATATTATGTTTCTTTATTCTTTATTATTATTATTTGTTGGATGATTTATTATTGTATTAATCCTTTTCATTGACTTGTTATAATTTTACACGTGAATATGTGTTCATGATCCACTCGGTATTGGCGTTCATTTTTTATAATACATGTGATTTATCTTATTTATGTTCATTCTCTAATGATTTAGCTAGTCTTGGCATGCATCTTTATTTATTCTACCTTAGTTACTTTATTTTGCTAATAATTGATTATTTTTTATTTATTTGAACAAATTTCATGCATTTCCTAAAAACTTTTCAGCAAGTTGTGATATTGTGTTTTTATTACATTTGGCTACTATTGTTTGGAAAAATAACATTATCTTTAGTTAGTTTCATATGATTTTGTGTTTGAAAATATATTTGGCCGATGACAAAATTTTTCGTCGATTTTTGAGGCCTCCACAAATAAAAAAATGACTTTTACATATACAAATACGTAATAAAATAAATAAATTCGGGCTATGACGAAATCTCTATAATATCTAAAACTTTATCTGAGATCATTTTATTAACAAAAAATCTATTTTTTATGTACATATATGTATATGTAGTTCTTAATTTATTTTGATAACTATTTATTTGTTGCTAACTTTTTTAACACGAGTGCTTTGTATAGGTTCTCAAGAATACTTGTCGAAAATGGCACACAAAAAGATAGTTTAAGTTTTATGTTTGTATATTTTATATTCTTACAATTTTACAAATATTGATCACAATAAACTTTATTTTGGAGCGTTGGATGGGAGTATTTTCATTTACACAATATTCATCATGCGTTTAAGCAAATTTAGGCCATTAATATATATATTAAATTAATTTACATATTTAATCAAATAATTCACACTTTTTATACTAAAACATATTGCGTAATCTTTTTCTTTAAAATAATTTTTTCTTTATTCAATCTTTTCTTTTCTTTTCTTTTCACAAATATTCTTATATACTTTTGTATATATATTTTCACATACTTTTACACACATACACACATATATACACACACACACACAAAATACACATATTATATTATTTTCATAAACATTTTATATTTGTATTTACTAACATTGATTTTTCCTCTTTTAATAAACCTATGTCTGATCGGGAACCACAATTGTGGATTCTGAAGGATGCCTAATCCCTTCCCTTTGAAATAATTTGAACCCTTATCTAGAATCTAAACTGGTTTTGCAGATAGAAATAAAGTCATACTTGTTAATAAATAAATAAGTTCTTGTTTTTCTTAAAAATTAGGTGGCGACTCTGTACAAAAATCAATTCTTTTTGAGTCCATAAGTCGTGCTTGTTTTAACCCAGGTAAAAATAGGGCATGGCAGTATAAGAGTTATATCATTTCCAGTGAACAATAGATCAGGACAAACACCTTCTTTCCATCTGACATTTAATAAACAGTGAGTAATCCAGATGACTTTGAGTAAAACCAGATTCCATCAAGACTGTTGTGAGTTTGATATTTCATTGTCTAGATGCTTGCTTAAGTCCATATAAGGACTTTAAGGGCTTGCATACTTTTTTGTCCTTGTGTTGATGCAGTTTTAAACTCTTGAGGCAATTTCATGTATACTTGTTCTTCTAAATCTCCCTGAAGAAATGCATGGTATACATCCATTTGATGGATGTGCCAATGTTGGACTATAACCACAATAATTACTGACCTTACTGTTACCGTTTTCCCTAAAGGTGAAAATGTTTCTTGGGTAATCCAATCCCTCTCTTTGACTATAACCCTTTGCCACCAGTCTTGTTTTATGTCTTTCAATGCTTCCATCTGCTTTGTCTTTGATCTTGTATCCCCATCTACAACCTATTTCCTTCTTTCCATTTCGTAGACAAACTATCTTCCAAGTTTTGTTTTCTTCTAGTGCACTAATTTCTACCTTCATGGCATCTATCCAATGTGGTTCTTTTACTGCTTTCATGTAGCTTTATGGCTCAATAGTTGCTGAAAATTGCAGATGAACTACTTTACTTCATAGATAAACTTGAGTAACATGCTATAGTTTTAATTGGATATGAAAAACCTCCTTTCTCACCCTTTTTCATACTAGGCACCACAAAATCTTTAAGCCATATAGATGGGTAAACAAATCTATGTGGACTATGATTGATAGAAGATGATGGTGTTGAGACAACTAGAGGTGTGAATTGAGGTAAAACCTCAGCACTCATATTAACTCCAATGTCATCACAAACTTCATGTTAGCAGCTTGATTGTCATCACAACTCTCCAACACATCTATATTAGTAACCTTGCATATTGTATGTGGGCTGTCTTCTCTATTTTGAAAAGGAAAAATAGATTCATTTAAATGAACATCCCTGTTGATAAAGAACTTCTTATGATCCAGGTCCAACAACCTATAACCTTTTTTATGTATCCCATAGCCCATCATCACTGTCTTGATGGATCTTGGACCAAACTTATCATGTTTGATTAAATTAGTTGCTTACCACAAACAACCAATGACACGCATATGATTCAAGTTGGTAACCTTATGATAAATCAACTCATGAGGAGTTTTGTAATGTAATACAACTGATGAAATTCTATTGATAATGTACACCGCAACTTCAGCACAAATTCCCCAAAATCTATTAGGTAGACTGCCTTGGAACTTGATAGCTTTAGTTGTTTCCAATATATGTATATGTTTTCTTTATGATACCCCATCTTGTTGGGGAGTATAAGGGCAAGAACTCTGACGGATGATACCAAAAGATTGAAAAAAGAAGTACAATATTGATTAAAAAATTCAGATCCATTGTCTGATCTTAAAACTTGAATCCTTTTATTGAATTGATTCGGAACCATAGTAAAAAAGTTCATAAGAAGAAACACAACATCAGTCCTTACTCTCATTAGAAAAACCCATGTCCATCTGGAATGATCATCAACTATGGTAAGAAAATATTGCATACCATCATATGTGATAGTTTTGTAAGGACCACATACATCCATGTGTAATTGTTGCAACACATCAATACTTCTAGTTTTATTATTGGAAAAGGAATTCTAGTTTGTCTAGCTAATGGACAGACATCACACTTATCTATACCGAAGCAAGAATTATTTTGGAACACTTGAAATCTTCTTAAATCCTTCATAGGCATATGTCCCATCAATCTATTCTAAGTTACTACATCAACCTCTTTCTGCATTATAAAAGACTGATTCTACATACCTCTTTCTTTATTCTACGATGAATACATTACTTACAAACCATTTTTCTCCTTATCAATCTCCCTCATCTTCCCAGAGAATCGGTCCTAAAACAACCAGAAATCAGGGAAAAACATAGCACAACACTACAATTCCTTTGTCAACTTAGAGACAGACAAAATGTTAAATTTGAAAGTTGGTATACATAACACATTCTTAATAATGTCACCTCCTGATAGTTGAAAGTTTCCTATATGATAAATAGTAGTTGAATCTATAATTGACAATTGTACTTTCCCTGAATTATCTACTGAATTCCCACTTTGCAACATAGATTTGTCAACTATCATGTGACCAGTTGCTCCAGTATCTACAATCCACTTAATATTACCATTATGATGAGGGTAGGACATACCTTCTACATTAGTTGCATAGCTTGAGTGTTCTACTTGATTGATACTTACAGCACTTGTAGAATATTTGTTCAACATTTGTACAATCTGATTATATTGATCCTGAATGAAAACTGGTGCAGATTAATTATTATACTCTCACCGTCTTCAATGAATAATCACATTAGCTTTCCTCATTCCTTTGAAATTCTCTAGATAAACTATCAGTTTATAACAAGTCTCCATTAGATGACATTTCTGCTAACAATGCTTACATCCTATTAATTTACAGTAATCAACTCTGGTGTGCCCTTTCATATGGGAAAATATCACAATACTTCCTCATATAAGTAGAACCAGATACTTGACTCATGGTATAACCTCTGTTAGAATATAATGCAGTAGCTTCACTGTGTACTCTATAAGGATATAAAGTTGAAACTTTAGTTTTGGATTCAAAAAAATTGATGCATCATCCTTTCTAGTAATGGAATAATTATTATCTCCAAATATTTTTTGACCTCATCCTATATAATCATGGCATATTCCTGATTAACATTAGGTCCTAGACTCATTATTCGTGACCTAGCTTGAGTATAACCATCATTTAGGCCAGCTAAAACTGAAAAAGTTTCTATTTCTCCAAATGTTCAACAAAATCCTTTGAGCTTTCACAATCATAAGTAGGAATTGGGATTATAGAGCTAATCTCATCCTAGAGATCCTTCAATCAAGAATAATAAATCAACAGGGATGAAACACTTTGCACAGCAGTTGCAATTCCTTATGTAAATGATAGGATTGAGAATTGTTTATCTTGTCAAACCGCTCCTTTAGGTCATTCCAAACCAATATGGAATCAAATCTGAAGAGGATGTATTGCAACTCAAACTCACACACAAGTTCACACGATTGTACAAGTAATATAGTGAGTTACACAGCAGATATCGTTTCCACTAGGACTAAACAACTAGAAATTTACCCAACTTTTAGTTTTAGACAATGCGGTGTTAAGTGTTGTAAATTATCAAGGTGAATGTGAATTTAAAAATAAGAATTTAAATTAATAAATAATAAATAAAAGTTTATGACTAGAGCAAAGAAAGCAACGGTTGTAAACAATAATGATAAGAATTCCACGATTGAGGAATATCAAACAATAATACAAATCTCTATTTTTATCGCAGTCTAATTGGTTATCAGGTTGTTGATTTGCAAGGTTTATGCTACAATCTTGGTCTCCCGACCACAAATCTTCTATCTATTGAATATTACAACTATCACTCCCGCAGAGATACAACGATTCTTCTAGATTCATAAAGTTGTCTTCTTGCAATTGAACCAAACAAGGCTTCTAGGTATATCCCTATCCTAGATGCTAATTCAAATCCCTTATTTAATAAAGGGATAAGAACCTTGCTTCTTAATTTCTACATTCTATCCTACAATTTTCCTCCCGAATTCACATATAAATATAGATTTATCCTAATGGTGGCCACTCATCAAAATAGTAAGCTCAAGAAATTAAGAACAACCCAGATGATAATCTAAAAAGAAACTAATATAAAGAATATCAAAGAGTAATCATGTTCTTGGCCTCAACCCCAGAACAAAGGTATTTAGCCACTCATGTTTGAATTCAACATAAAAAATAAGTAATTAATCATACCCAAAATTAATCTTGAAGTAAAGAAGTTGAAAAAAATGTCTTAAGAACCCTAAAGGAGAGAATTTTATGCTTTTTAGCCGCTACTATGCTTGCCAAAAGTCCCCCAAATTATAGCTGGGACAAAATACTAAAAATCTTCCCGATTTTCCCAGATGGCACGTCATGCCACACCATCAAATGCCATATTCTGTCAAACTTTGTATAATAGTGGAAATTCAGTGAAATTGTGAAATTTACACTCACCACAATGTGCCACTATCGCGTTGAGCCATTGGTTTTTGACAATTGTGAAATTTCCTTCCTCCGCGACGCGTTAAACTTTCAGGTCTCAAAAATTGGCAACTGGGATTGTACAGCGAAGTGGTGAAATCGTGCCAAGTCACTGAAAAGTGACAATTGTGATTTTCTTCTTCACCAAAATGCGCCACAATCGCAGACCAACACTGGATTTTGCCAAATGGGAATTTGAGCCTCTCCGCGATGCGCCATAATTGCGCTACTCCATTAGAATTCGACCAATGCCATTTTCTCGGTCGACGCGATGCGGTGACTGCACCAATATAGATTTCTGACTTCTAGCTTGCCTCTCTGAGATATGTCCCCATGTATTTTATTCCTTCCACCATTTCATATCATCAATGTATCCAATTACGTCCAATTCATCAAGATTCTAGCCCTGAAAGCACTAATCATATCCATTAGGTATGAAATGGAATTAAAGCTAAATTACCCTCAAGAATTCACATAAAATTCCTCAAAACAAGTCCAAATTCGGGTGCATATCGGTGATTTGAACATATAAATATACCCAAGATTAGGATGCCACTAAGTTAGTCAGAATGTACACTACTCATCATCCATGAAACAACTATAACATTGCTCCTATCCCATTGTCTCTGCGAATCCCCCTCATAATTACTTCTCTTCACTGATTCATCAATGAATCTGAGATTATTACTCCCAAGGAGTGACAATTTCATTGCACGACTCTATAGTACATAATTCTCCATTCCTTTAAGCTAAATTTCGATTGAAAAAGAACCAGGTGCATTAGGAGCATAAAAAAACAACGAGTGATTATAATCGATATTGCTCCCCATATTATCAATAAACTACACACAACAAATGATGAATCTCTCAAACTCTAGACTCACTCATCGTTAGCTCTGATACCATGTAAACTATCATAATTCCTTAGTCCTTTACTGTTCCATTGATCAGTGAACTAAAGAGAAACAGAGAAACTGATAGAGTTGAGAAGAAGAAAATATTATTGATTAACTAAATGAATTGATACAACTCATCTTAGCTATATTTATATATAAAATGTTCCACTTATGTAAGTTAAGCTACTACAAAGCAATTGTAGCTCCACTGTTTGAAGTTCCACTAACTCTTTTGACATCTGACACTTCTCTAACTAACTAACTACCTAGTACACTTCCTCCAACAACAATAAGTCTTTTAATCTTATTGTTTTAAACAAGTCATATGAAAAATTAAAATTAAAGAACTGCTAAAATAGGAAAAAGGCATTTTTTATGAGACAAACTAAAAAGAAAAGTATGACAAATAAACTGAAATAAAAAACGTATTTATTACTCCCACTATTTCATTACTTTGCCCCTATATCATAAATAGATGCTTCATTTACTTGTCCAATTTAAAAAATCAACAAAAGATTATTATTTTCTTGTAATTCTACCGCTTGTCAAATTTAGGTTTTCAAAGCATAACTAATAAGGTTGGAAGAGTAAAATAAATTTTTAATAAATATTTTTAAGGGAATTTACAAGTAAAATGGGTTGAGTAAAATGAAATAAAGGAGTAGAACGTATGTTGACACTTTTATACAAAAATGTTGTATTAGTATTGCTTTAGTGAAAGGGCAGAATTGACGTTTACTATTTGATGGGAAAATTAGTCTTTTAACTTTGGGGTTTATTACTTATAGAAGAGTACAAGTTATTTTCTCAAAAAAGTCCAAACAAAATTTACTGGTTCGTGGGAATCCTCACTAGATCTCCTAAACCTGCCAGCTATTTAAGGGCATTTGGCCATGAAAATTGTGAGTAAATGAAAAAAGTAGTTTTTTATGGCCGAACATAAACTCCCTCGAAAAAAATAGACAAATTTCATGGCCAAACGCCCCTTCGTATATTTTACGATTAGGTTTAGTTTATTTATTAGTCGAGAAAATAGCCAAATGCCCCCCCCCCCAAAAAAAAAAAAAAACCTATTATCAAATTTCTGACTACACACTTCAACTTCACGGGGGTCCTATTATCTCCTAAACTATTTAATTCTTAAATTATTATCCCCTTAAAAACTCACGCCTAGATCTGTATTGAGATGTGATCAACACGCACCTGCCATGTAATGCCACACAATTTTCATGTAATATTATATTTTTATATAAAAAACTAATTATTTTTTTAATATATCTCTTTTCTCTTTTTTTCTCTTTTATTTTTCCATTTTCTCTGAAACTTCCTCGGTTTAACCCTAGAGATGCTAATGATATTTATGCAGAGTTGTTTGGTTCTTCTTTGTTGGGGGTAGCATCGATGGGGGAGAGCATTAATGGGAGGGGAAGAAAGGTAGGGATGGGTTTTTTAGGAGTATGACGAATGGTGAAGTAGAGTTTTTTAGTGTGGGGAATTTAGGGACTAGAGGAGGTGGGTTGAGAAAGAAAACGTGGTAGATAATGCATTGTTGTGTTGTTTTGAGAATTTGTATAAAGGAGTAAAGAAGAAGATGAAAATTTCTAGGACTGTTGGTATTTATTTAATCTCAACCTTTACCCCTCTTGTTAATTTTATTTTAGATTTGCTTATCCTTTTAATTTATTCTGGTGATAATTGCTACAAAAATTTTTATCTTTGTGTTGAATTTTAGATTTTCTTTTTGAAGTTGAATAAATAAATTTTTGTGTGGGTTTTGTGCTTGGGCATATCAATGAAATTGGAGCATAGAAAGAGACTCATTAGAGAAGAGGAAGATGAAAGATTAGTCTTGGACACCATTGATGAGTTCTTGAAAGTTTTTGTTTTGTGAGAGAGAAGAAGAAGAAGCAGAGGCGAACCCAGGATTTGAAGTCCGTGGGTGCACCAATGTTAAAGGAATGCATAAGCCCTGAAACAAGACTCAAAATGTTGAGCGCTCGCAATGTGCAGTTTAGGTTCTAATTTCTAAGACATACTTTTCCTTGTCAATGAGGTTTTCTGAAGAGACGAACACTAAAGAATTGATATTTCACTTTATAAAAAAATTAATTTGTTTATTCATATATTTGTCATTCATACTTATATTATTAGTCTTGGACTAGACATATATTTATATTTTTTTCTCCCTTTATGTTTTTTATTCATTAAATCTCACGCTTTATTTATACGTTGTGCGTAAACACAGTGAACCTTGAAACTTTTTTGCCTTTGATAATACTGTGGTGCACCAATATTATCTTAACCTAAACGTTAGCAAAATTTTCAGTGTCCATTAAGGAATATTATCATATTTGATTGGTCACCAATGACATAAACGGTACTGAAAAAATAAATATATAGAATAAATATGAGTTCTAAACTAATAACTTTATCTTCTTATAATATGATGTTCAAGTATTATGTTGACTTTTAACATTTTTGAACCAATTGTTGTGGTAACTTAATGGTCAAGGAGGTTTCACCACACAGAATGGTTGCGGGTTCGAATCTCCTATCCAATAATTTTTAATGTTATAAATTTAGTAATAAGCCTTTAAATCTGAAGTATTGAAAATAAAAACAAAACTGAACTGCGATCCCAACATCGATCCCTAGTCGCATTGATGAAAGCACTGGCTTCAACCAGCGCACCAAGGTGCACCAGTATTCTCTGGGTGCACTATTAGTTATATTTCAATTTTTCAAGGTATATACATATATATACATACAATTTTTTCAACATTAACGGGTGCATGTTTACCCCCACCTATACATGTGGGTCCGCCTCTGAGAAGAAGAAGAAGAAGAAGAAGAAGAAGAAGAAGAAAGAAAGAAATAGAATAAAGAAAAATAATAATTAAAATTATATATATTTATGTAAAGAAATATTAAAAATAAAATTTTAATATGTATTTTTCTTGCTCACTCTCTCAAAGAGAGTGAAATGCACTCACTTTGCCACCTTAGCATTTGAAGAGCAAATAATTTCATTTTAAAAATGTCCAGAGAGGTGAAAAAACTCACGTGACATTCGAGTGTGTAATTGAAATTTCGAGTAAAGGTTGGGAGGTTTTTAGGCTATTTTCGCTTTACTAGTTTAGTTGTACGTGCTTCACACATGTAACTTTTGATTATTTAAAATCAGACGATTTTGTCTATTACGAAGTTTTTTAATGAAGTGCAAAAAGTTCAAAACATATATTTTATTGTGAGCATATATATATATATATTACCACACGAAGTTTCAAGTGGTTAATGGATCGTCACTTTTGCATTTGTCGTGCAGATACTCTTTTCCTTACTGTTAGAGGCTAGGAGAGACACATTAATTTGAACCATATTTGTAGTACGACTATCTTCTTTTTTTTATGTTTAAAATATTTTCTTATTTTTAAACATAAATCTTTAGAAAATCGTTGATTACTTTCTTAAACCTTCTACAAATTTGGTATTTCTTATATTTTTCTTATTCTAATACAGTTGCATTTATTTCTAGATTTTTTAAATCTTCTTAAAATCAACTTCAATTGATTTAGAATTCTTAAACTAATAAAAAAGATATTAATTTTCACTAATTGCGATGAATTCTAATAAGAAAAGGTTTACTATAATTATTTAATTAATTTTCAAACTCTTTAATATTAGAAAAATAGTGAAAAAGCGATTTTGTCTAAAACAGAGACTTTAATTGAAGGGCAAAGGGTCAAATAATATTTCTACGGTCCTTCATACTTTTAATATATTGTAGATATAGATTATGGATTATAGATTATAGATATAGATTGGGTTGGTGACAGCTTAGATGCTACTACCATTTATGTTCTACTACCATTCTCTTGTCATAAAAGTTAATTACTGAAAAGAAAAATATATATGCTAGTGTCATTTCATATGTAATTTTTAAGTAAATTTGATAAAACAATTATAGTGAAGTGTAAAACATTAAAAAAAAAAATGCACACATATGCAACGTACACATAGAGTTCGTGAAACAATAAAATTAGGAGTCCTTTTCCCACGTAAAATCTACCTACACTATTGATAATATTTTCTTTCTTACTATATATTTTAGGACTTTAAAATTGAAAATAAGATAATTTTAAATTATTAATTGCATATGAATCATTAAAAACAAAAATCACAAAATATTTATCAATTAACATTTATCTATCAAG
Source organism: Capsicum pubescens (assembly GCA_030864215.1). Classification (NCBI taxonomy): domain Eukaryota; kingdom Viridiplantae; phylum Streptophyta; class Magnoliopsida; order Solanales; family Solanaceae; genus Capsicum; species Capsicum pubescens. The sequence goes on from CM061538.1 coordinate 263,055,892, forward strand.
AATACATGATTAATTATTAACTTCTCAATTGACAGCTGTCTACAAGAATAGATGATAATTTATTACTCATAAACTTCAAAAATATACTAAATTTTTTAAAAACTTACCTCAAATCACAAATAAATTTATCATCTTAATCATAGATACTATCAATATTTCATTGAATAAGAAAATTCTATACATAAATTTATTTTTCCCTACGTACGTTTTGGAACCTGCAAAAGTAAAGACAAAAGAAAGAAGTAAGAGAACTGGAAATTAAATAAAGACAAAAAGATGATGACAATAAACACAATAATATGACTCGAATCAAAATCAAAATAAGAAGAAAATTAAAAATAGAATAAGCTAATGTTTATGTTTCTTGTAAAATTTGATTGAAAATATTACTTAAATAGAGTTGTAAAAGTTCTTTTTATATAAGGTGAAATTTTAATTGATTTAGAAGTATTAAATATTATGATTTATTATTTAGATGAAATAAGGACTTTAATTAATTTCAAAAATCTAACTAATGTATAATTGACATATTTTTTTAAATAAATAAATCTAAGTCCTATACAAAGAAAAAACAAACATCATAAATTGTAGTAACACACATTATACTAAAATTTGTGCAACTTTGCAAAAACCAAATTTTTGTTGGTTTTAATCTGTTACTTTTCTAAGGGTCTTCACACTTATAATATATTATAGATGTAGATAGATATAGGTGTAGATGTAGATGTATATGTAGATTTATATATTTTTTAAAATATTCTTAAAAATCAAATTTAGTTGATTTAGAATTTTTAAACTAATGAAAAAAGTATTAGTTGTCATTATTTCTGATGACTTCTAATAAGGAAAGGTTTTGAGTTAATAACTTAAACGGTCACTCAACTTTGGACTTTTATCCCAGAAAGTCACTTAACTTTGAACTTTACTCAGAAAGTCACTCAACTTTAAATGTTTTACTCAGAAAGTGACCCAACCCATTTTATTATTTTTTAACTAATTTTTTCTTATGTGGATTTTTTTTAATAACAAAATTCTGAAAAATATAAAATATCCATTTAATGACCTTTTTACCCTTTCTTTCATTCCCCTTTCTGTCATTTGACACCTACATTTAAAGAAAGGGGTATTATCTTGTATTACTATTATAGAAGTACGAAACTTCTAACACCATATGCTAGCAACTTTTTACCCTCCAAAAGAAAGCCATATTAGATAAATTTGTAATTTAATTATAGTCTTAATATTTAAGATTATAAAATCAACTTCATTTTTTATTATTGTATGGGTCTTATTTGAATTATGTCAGACGTCCTAATATCAGGAATTTACCCGATCAAGATATTTTTCTTATTTGAACTATGTATGTAAATAAAAGTACACTTTTATGTTAATTTTCCTAATATTTAGTCTTTTAAAATTGACTATAAATTTATTTATTAAATCCTCTTTTAGTAAATAATAAATTTTTTATGTTCTCTTTATCTATAGTTAAATGACTATTTTAAAAACATATTGTACTCATTGATATAAATATACGCATAATGTACATATTCAACTTCTGGCCCTATAAATTCATGAATTTCAATCCTATTTTTAATATGTACTTGTCCATAGGTGTTGATACCCCAGTTTCAAGTTATAGTTTGAAATCAATATTTGTTTATGAAATCTATATTAAATTTCAACATCAATTTTTGTCTTGCATCTCGAGGGTAGAAGTTCAGTCGTGTAGGAGTATTGTCTAGCATCTCTAACGTTTAGACTTGTTGGTACTAGTCGTTGACTAGCCATAGTATTATGGTCCCTGCTTGTGATACTATCATAGTTTGTTGTTTATTATGTTTCGATTGTCATACTGTTTTTACCCTTTCTTTTATTTGATATCTACATTTACCCTTTCTGTCATTCCCCTTTCTTTCATTTGATACCTACATTTGATACCTTCATTTCTTGATTTATATATCTCCTAAAAAAATTTAACCTACAAATTAATTAGATGGTGCAACCAACAACATCATTAGAAACTCTTGAAATCTCTGCAACTAATTCAATGGCAGACAAGAAAACTTCTCCAAGTGAAGAGTAACAGTACTGTAGGTAATTAAATATCCACATAAGCATTTAAATGTAGGTATCAAATGAAAGAAAGGGGAATGAAAGAAATGGTAAAAAGGTCATTAAATGGATATTTTATATTTTTCAAAATTTTGTTATTAAAAAAAATTCCACATAAGCAAAAATTAGTTTAAAAAATAATAAAATAAGTTGGGTGACTCTCTGAGTAAAGCATCTAAAGTTGAGTGACTTTCTGAGTAAAGTTCAAAGTTAAGTGACTTTCTGGGATTAAAGTTCAAAGTTAAGTGACTTTCTGGGATTAAAGTCCAAAGTTGAGTGACCGTTTAAGTTATTAACTCAAAAGTTTTTACCATAAATATATTTAATTGATTACTCTTAAATATTAGGGAAAAATAGTGAAAAGACGATTTTGTCTAAAGCAAAGACTTTTAATGAAGGGCAAAAAGTTCAAACGACATTTCTAAGGCCCTTCACACTTTTAATATATTAAGATAAGATATAGAATATAGATATAGATTATAGATTAAAGACATAAATATAGATTATAGATTATAGATAACATAAAGGAGAAAAAGGGGGAGGAAAAAAGATGTTGTCTCGGAAATGCCGGTCGTCCCGTGGTCAGCTCCGGTGGTAACATATAGGTGAGGGGGGAGGTTGATTTTAGAAAGAGAAAGAGAAGAGAAGGGGGAATCATATTTGTGTGTGTATACGTTAGTGTGTGCGTGTGTGTATTTTTGTATTGAAAGTAAATTCACACCCCATCCATTTATTTATGTAAAAATTAGCCCCTCTCTTTTAAAAAATAACTCTTGTTGTCCCCCTTGAAGCATAATTGAAACCATGAGTTATTGTTTTATGGAGTTTTGATTCTTTTAATCAATGTGTAAAAATTGTTTATCCAAAGAATGAAAATTCCAACCTGTCAACTCAAGTGTCACCTTTGTTAGAGGTGATTAGACCTTGACTTGATTGATTTATTGCTCTGTGTATTAAAATAATTGAACCGACTTATCATTTACGGATTGTTTATAATGTAAAAAAATATAAATATCGATATATAATTACATAAAAATATAAACAATAAATAAAATATAATTACCATTGAAAAAATGTATTGTGCTATAAACAAATAAAATTATAGCATGCAGTAAAGAATTATAGGATTATGTTGTGTACACATGCAGATGACTCTACAAAAAAAAATTAAAGTGATAATAAAAACTGCTAAAAATCCTAAATTTATAAAATTAAGGATAATTATCCATAAATTATACAAATTTAAAAATATGACAATAAAATGGTAAAAATTCTGAAATAATGATGATTATCAATTATTTGTTAAAAAATGTATTTTGTGTCATTTAACGATAGGGAGGCCTAAAGACGTTAATTTTAAGCATGATGAGCTAAAATTGGGTGTCAACAATTTGCTCCTTTTCATTTGAAAATGGTGTAGAAGTCTTCAGATGAAAACGTTGACGTGTAGCCAATTTTGCTTGACAAAAAATTATTTTTGATAAAAAAATTGATCGAACTCTAATTTAGAGTTGCTTACATACCTCGAGTTGCATGAGGATCAGGTCGGGTGTAGTTCAAAGTTTTCCCAATATGTCCTATTTTATGATGAATAGGCCCAACGTGTCCTATTTTAGAATGGACAAACTCAAAATGTCCTCAAATTATATGTTTGCAAAATTCATCAAACTAAGAAGTAATGCTCAATAAAATATAAATGGAAAATTAAGCTTGATTTTTTTCTTTTTTCTTTTTTTCCAAAGAATTGCAAAAGGTAGCATGCAGTGCTTAACTAATTAAGAAAAAAATAGTTAAATCAAAGATGGCATACAGTGCTTAAATAATTAAATAAATCCATTGTAATATGTACAGGTAAAGGAAAAGATGACATGCAATATTTAAATGATAAAATAAATACACTGTGATATGTGCAGATAAAGGCAAATATGGCATGCAATGCTTAAATGATAAAACAAATATATTGCAATATGTGCAGGTAAAGATAAGATAACATGCAGTACTTAAATAATAAAATAAATGTATTTCTATCTCTGTAGGTAAAGGCAAAGATGGCATGCGATATTTAAATAATAAAATAAATATATTGCGATCTGTGCAGGTAAAGACAAATATAACATGCAGTACTTAAATAATAAAATAAATGCATTGCGATGTGTGCAGGTAAAGACAAAGATAGCATGCAGTGCTTAAATGATAAGATAAAATGCTTGTGATATGTGCAGGTAAAGGCAAAGATAGCATGCAATACTTAAATGACAAAATAAATGCATTGCTATGTGTGTAGGTAAAAGCAAAGATAACATGCAGTGCTTAAATAATATAATAAATGAATTGTGGTGTGTGCATGTAAAAGCAAAGACAGCATCAAGTGCTTAAATGATATAATAAATGAATTACGATATGTATAGGTAAAGGCAAAGATGACATGTCGTGCTTAAATATATATGCGAATGTGTAGATAACGACAAAGATGTCATGCAGTGCTTAAATGATAAAATAAATGCCTTGTGATATGTGAAAGTAAAGATAAAGATTACATGCAGTGCTGAAATGACAAAAATAAATGGATTGCTATATATGCAAGTAAATGCAAAGATGACATGCAGTGCCTAAATGATAAAATAAATGCATTGCAATATGTGCAAGTAAAGACAAAGATTGCATGCAGTTCTTAAATGACAAAATAAATGTATTGCGATATGTGCAAGTAAATGCAAAGATGACATGCAATTCTTAAATAATAAATAAATACATTGCAATATATGCAAGTAAAAACAAAGATGACATGCAGTGCTTAAATGTCAAAATAAATGCATTGCGATAAGTGCAAGTAAATGCAAAAATGGCATGTGGTGCTTAAATGATAAAATAAATGCATTGCAATATGTGCAGTAAAGAAAAAGATAGCATGCAGTGCTTAAATGTCAAAATAAATGCATTGTGATATGTGTAAGTAAAGGCAAAAATGGCATGCGGTGCTTAAATGATAAAATAAATGCATTGCAATATGTGCAGTAAAGGAAAAGATAGTATGCAGTGCATAAATAATAAATAATAAAATAAATGCATTGTGATGTGTGCAAATAAAGGCAGAGACAATATGCGGTACTTGAATAATAAAATAAATGCATTGCGGCATGTGTAAGTAAAGGAAAAGATTGCATGTAGTGCTTAAATAACAAATAATAAAATAAATGTATTGCGATATGTGCAATTAAAAGAAAGAAAACATAATATCTAATTGAAGAAAACATGCATAACTGTCTTATTGAAGGGCAGACTAACCCAATCGCCCCATTTTAGGGTGGACAAACTCATGTAAAATAATTGTTGAAAAAGGATTGTTCGAGAATAAAAGTGTTCCCATATTCTTGATACTCCTTTCCAAATTGCCCCAGTATCAAGCGGTGAGATGCTGAAGATGCAAGATTGTGTATTTTCTAGGGAGAAAGAATGCTTATGGAGTTATGGCGATCGAACTTTGCATAGAGCTTCCTACATATCTTGAGTGTCATGAGAATCAGGTCAATATTTTTTGAAATAAGAAAATAGGGTAAATTTTGAGGCGGTTCTCAAAATTTGCCCCGGTGTTTGATTTATGCAGACATTGTCTCCTTTGAAAGGAATTTTTAAGAAAATGTTTTCTTATTAAAAACTACATGACGGCGTCGATTGTTTACGAGGATTTGAGAATGAATGACGCCTTCTTGGCTACCAAGACTGATGTTGATTGTCGTCTTCGATTATCTACGAATACTATGGCCCTCAACTAGTGAGGTGAATGGACTCTAATAACCTCTTAACTGCCAGGGCTATTGAAATATAAAAGGGTCTTGATGGACAGAACAAATATAATAGCCTCTCAGCTGGTGGGGCTATAAAAATGAAAAACTACTCAAAGATAGGAGCCTGACTGAAAAAATGGAATGTTGCAATTTATAGGTATGTTTTTGAAAGAAAAAATCCAAATACCCGTATTTGAATAGTGGACACCTTGAATGGAAGTAAAAATGCTCGTATGTGAAAGCGGGCATCTTAAAAAAAGAAAGAAAAAAAAATTGTATGTTTTTGGTAAAAAGTGTTGAACGATGAAGAAGACACGATTGTGTCTTGGCTTCAAGTGGTACCAATAATTATTAGTGTGCATAAGAATTCCCCATTCCCTCCCTGCTAATCAGGAACGACTTTAGGGTAACTACTATAGATTTAAGTGGTACCTCAGACATACCTAAGTAATGACAAGATTTGTCCGTCTTGCTTCAAACAAAGATTTCAAACTATACCAATCGTCATGTTTTATGTGTCCTCTCCTAGAATGAAAGTCCCATTTTAAACATATTTGAGTAATTTTATTTTGTGAATTTAGGGACTTTTACAGAAACATACTCACATTTAGAAAGAAATTCAATGCATGCAATTGTGATACCATAGGATTGACCTTCATGTAGGTATCCACTAATGTTAGAACACTTGGGATAGGATCTTGTAGGACTTGTTATCGGTTTATAACGTAGACTTGGGGATAAGTAGGGTTATATTTGGGATGAAAGTGACTAATACCTCAAGGAGAGTTGCACTGTATTTGTGCTTTCAACATTTGTTGCACTTTGACGCGTGATCTTCTTAGTTGTGCTTCGTTGCCCCTTGTTTTGTATTTGCTTCAACTTATTTTAAATCTTATGTTGGAGTGTTCCCCTTATTTTTAATAACAACAACAACAACAACAACAAGATACCCAGTGTATTCCCACATAGTGGGGTCTGAGGAGGATAGTGTGTACGCAGACCATACCACTACCTCAGGTAAAGTAGAGAGGCTGTTTCCGATAAACCCCCGGCTTACGACCGATAATAATATAGCAATCACAAAACATAAATGCATATAGACAAGTACAGTATACAAAATAAACTAACACCATTATCCACGGGATAATACTACAACCATAAGATAATACTAAAAACTATATATCCAATATCATAGACATCACTCAGCACCACGAATAAGAAATTTCAAACACCAATAAAGAACACTCCCCTATTGTATTTGATGCATTCCCACCCTCCAACCCTCTACCCTAATCTGCGTCCTCCACACCTTACTATCATGGGTCATGTCCTCCATAAGTTCTAATTGCTCCATATCATGCCTAATCACCTCCCTCCAATAATTCTTTGGCCTACCTCTACCTCGTCTAAAACCATCCATAGTCAGTGTCTCACACCTCTACACTGGATCATCAGATCCCCTTCTCATCACGTGCCCAAACCAACGTAACCGCACTTCTCGCATCTTGTTCTCTACCAAAACCACCCCCACCTTCTCTCAAATAATCTCATTACTTACCTTATATTTCCTGGTATGGACACACATCCATCGCAATATCATCATCTCTGCCACCTTCAGCATTTGGATGTGGGAGTTCTTAACTAGCTAACACTCTGCTCCATACAACATAATCGGACCGACTGTCACTCTATAGAACTTACCTTTAAGAATCGGGGGAACCTTCATACCACATAAAACTCCCAAAGCAAGCCTTAATTTCAACCTTCCTGCCCCAATTCGATGCATGATATCCTCGTCAATCTCATCATTGCCCTGAATCATAGACTCTAGATTCTTGAAACTATCCCTCCTCTGAATGGACTGAGAGTCCAGCTTCAAAACCATGTCAGCCTCCTACAACTTATCACTAAACTTATAATCCATGTACTCCATCTTGGTTCTGCTCAACCAAAATCCTTTAGACTCAAGGATTTATCTCTAAATCTCCAACTTATCATTAACTCCTCCCCGAGTCTCGTCAATCAGTACCACATCATTAGCAAATAACATACACCAAGGCACATTTCCTTGAATATATCACATTACAACATCCATCACCACGAAAAATAAAAGAGGCTAAGAGTCGATCCCTAGTGCAAACCTATCAAAACTGAAAAGTTCTCTAATCACCAACTACTATCCTCACACGAGTCTTTGCACCATCATATATGTCCTGAATCGACCTAGAGTACGCCACAAGCACCTCTCTAGCCTTCAAGAACCTCCATAGAATATCTCTAGGAACTCTATCATATGCCTTCTCAAGATCAATAAACACCATGTGCAAGTCCTTGTTCCTCTCCCAAAACTGCTCCACTAATCTCCTCACAAGGTGAATGGCCTCCGTAGTCGAGAGATCTGGCGTGAAACTGAACTAATTCTTAGAGATAGTTGCGATCCTTGTCAGCCTCAACTCTACCACTCTTTCCCAAACCTTCATAGTATGACTCAATAACTTGATACCTCTATAGTTGTTGCAACTCTGGATGTCTCCCTTGTTCTTTTTTTTTTTGAAGGAGTTTTTTACTCCTTTTGAAATCATTTTTTCTTTGATTTTTGTTCACCTAGGACAATACATCCTTTGCCTTTTACATTTTTGATCTTGAATCTTCGTCCGTCATTTACACGTATTTAGTGTGCTTAAGGAGGTGAGGCCAAAAGAGGAATAGTGTATGTAAACACTCAAAAATGTATAGGCTTAGATGAGGTTGTCCAAAGAAAAAGTTTTAGGCTCAAAATCAGGGAATGCTAGGGCTAAATGTCATTTGGTGGGCTATGGAAGGCTCAATCGGGTCAAAAAAGGCCAACAATCCTTTCGTAAACCAAGTGTGACTCAGAATTTTGCCTCAACAACCATTTTGGCCAAGTTCTAGATCAATAATGAAATATAATGAATTAATCTAAAGCTCACCACACAATGTACATGAAACAATGAGGTTGACTTTGTTCTTGTCGTAGATGTAGGCAAAAGAATTTTTCAAGTGTTACTCAGGCGTGATAAAAGGTACCAAAAGAATCTATAGTTTACCATGAAGTAAGTCCTTTTCATTATACCAATTTGTTTTTCTCATGCACACTCCTAACTATATTGGTACCAACCAAGTAAACTTTATTATTTATTTTTTAAAAGAATAGGACCAAACCCAAATAAGGGTTTCCGACATATCTTGTGAAAACAAGAATCAAGTATGTGTAGTTCAGACAAACTTGTGAATTTATATTTGTGTCACGACCCAAACCAGGTCCTGGCCGTGACGAGTATCTCAAATCCGACAAGGACCAAAGACCACCCTTTTTTTCTAGTCAAACAAAACATAATACACTAGCAGTGGAAGAATTTCAAACATATAATAAGATAGAATAATCAACAACTCAGAAGTATGTAAGAATATCAACAACAACTCCCAGTCCACAGTAACCACAAAGCCTCTAGAAAAACCAAATCAATCCAAGCCTGAACATGCCAATGAAAATAGCCAAAAATAAGTCCAAAGAAAAGTCTATGACAAAAGATAAACCAACAAGTAACGACCTTATGGAAGAAGAAGGCTCACCACTTCAAACTGACTGCTACCAACTCGAAAATCCTACCACTATATAGGAAAAGTAGAAGTGTCTTCATGTCTTACATCGTTAGTGATACATCATTCGGAGATAGGTAGTGGGTTGAGCGGTAGCATGTAACTCAGGGATAGGGGAATAAAATAATGCCATCATTCCAAAAGCAATTCAAACTTAATGCCACACATACATGCATATACATGTAAGATGCTAGGGAGAGAATAAGGTTTATCATGAACTTTAAAATATTAGTCTGGACTGTATAGCTTGACCATCATAAAAATAACCCACGGGCTATATGGGTCCAGTTGTCTCCCCCTGATCGAGCCCCAGTGCATGATAGCCACACGAACCAAAGATATCATAGAAGGCTGGGGAATTCTCGTACCCTACGCCATCCATGATACAATTATATTGTCACGACCCGAACCAGGGCCCTGGCCGTGATGGGCATTCCGAACCATGAAGGCCCGAGAGCCCTTCTCTATCTAGAAATCATATACACCATTCATATACAAAGAGGGAATATGGAAATACAAAACAATATGGAGTCATGGTCAATATCTTAATTCAATTGAATAATCTGGAATGGAAACCATATACCTCTAATAACGTCTAACATCAGTCTGCGAAATCTCTAATACATCAAAACCAATATCTTATCTAAGACTGGGACAAGGCCCCCAGTCAGACCATGTATCAAAATAAAATAACAATAACAATTCTAATCCAGGCCTTCCAAAGTAAGGGAGGCTCACCATCTGCAAACTTCTGACAAGTCAATCTACTGCTTAACGGGACCCCAGGACTGTCTCTTAGAATCCTAAAATATAGGGGGTCAATACAGATATACTGGTACGCAGAGTAATCTAAAAACAAAATAAATTTTTTATACAACATAGGTGAGAGCCTTTGTAAAACATAGTATTGCAGAAATCATTCAAAAATATATAGGCAAGGTATTTGAGTTTCAACAACATTTTCACCCTATTTGGCTCAATTTTCCCAAATACGGTTGAGCTAGGTGGTACACCCTACAATTTTATAGTTTTCACCGACTACCAGATCTCGGTTGCCGCCAAGATTGGAGTACTAGTGAGTGAAGGGCACGCAAGATCACCTAGCAGGGTATCAAAGCCCTAAATCAAAATAACTTGTCGTGGTTAGGCGCAAGATTACAAAGCAGGGCTCCAAACCATAGTCTCGAATTGGGATGACACATGTTGTGGTTAGGCTCAAGATCACAAAGAAGGGCTCCAAACCATAGTCCCAAATTGGGACAACATAATACAAGGTACACAAGATCACATAGCAGGGTACCAAAGTCCTGTGTCGGCAAATCACGATTTCCAGCATAGAGTCTCCTGACTCGTGCTTTCCTCGGGTAACCACCTAACTCGCATTAACCCAACTTCAAAATCTATTATAGAAAATCATGCATCGCACTCATAACATTCTTTGCTTGTTACCTTAAGAGAAATTCACAAAGGAGTATCATCATAACCCGACTTGCAAGTCATTTACATCACATCATTCCACAACCCTTCTTATTCAAAAATATGTATATGACTACCAAAGATTTAACAAGTCACATGAGGCTTCTTATCATCAAAATCACATGAAACTCATTCAAACACACTCTTTTTATGAATCTTGAAAACATAATTGCATAATGATTAAAGAGACATTTAAAACTCAAGAGTTTCTCATTATTCACAAATCAGCCCCCCCTCTCCCCCCCCCCCCCGACATTGGTTATACATAAATTTCATGATAAAAAGAGGGACTCTTAATTCATGCTCTCAAAACAATTCACAAATTATATCATGCAAGGTTCATAAATTTTGTCATAGGGAGTGAAATCACACAAGTTACATTCGTAAATCATCTTTCAGATTCAAATCACATAAGCACGAGATTTATAAATCAAACTTATAGAAAACCTCATAACAATTTCATAATTCCATCAAATTGATTTCACATTGCATGCTCTTAAAACAATTTACCAAAACCCTTTTTCATATACATACATAAATATCTTCAAAGTTTGTAAAAATCATAAAACCCATGCCCATGAGATTTAGGATAGCCCCACGTACCTTAATTGTGAATAATTACATAGAAATTTCAAAAAGATTGGACCTTTAAGCTTGATTGCCCAAACCCTAGTTGTTTTCTCCTCTTGGGTTCTTGAAAGATGAATTAGGGATCTTAGAGAGTTGAAACGTTATTTGTGACCTAATATCGTTTAAGGATGTTTAGGGACGGAATTTAGGTGAGAGGATATGACTAAAGTGTCCCTAGACCCTTTAGGAATTGAAATAACGTGTAAAACCACTTTAGATTTGCATCAGGTTTCGTGTCGGGGCGCAGTCGACGCGACGCATCAAGATCGCATTGGCTTACTGCCTCACACGGAAAATGCCATAACTTTTCGTTCGGTTATCAGATTTTGATGAAATTGGTATCGTTGGAAAGATAATTCAATTATATACAATTTGGTGGGTCTTGAGCTACAAAATTCTATATTTATCAAAAGTTATACACGTTCAAAGTAGATCCTTGTAGAATCAAATATCAAAATTTTGATGAATGAAAGATTCTTAGCTCAACTATGCTCTAAGTGATTTCTAGGAACACTTTTCACCTCATAATCACTTCATAAACAAGGAGAAGGATCATCACAAATGAATTTAAATATAAACCATGGAATTTGAGCTTTGTACGAAGAAACGACGGTTTGATTTTTAACTCAAAAATGTGGGGTGTTACATATGTATAGTATGACACAAGCACATGGTTATCAAGACCAACCCTCACGCTGGAAAATGTGAGTTTCTAGTATTAGCCCCTCGGGACCTCCACCTTTATGGTTAGATACACAATCCCTTTTAAGCCTAATTAAAACATTTAGCACATAACCCATCCATTAACTCTATGAGTCAATTATTAAGGCATCATCGTGGTATCGTTATACTGACTAAATCTTGTAAGTGAATGTCTGGGAGAATCCTTTACCCTATGACTCCATTTATTATACACTTGGGGGATTTCTTGTACCCCACAAGGTTTTCAAATTCAGTCTTAACCATTTAGCTATTTATACAATGCATTGGTTTTAAAGAAGTAAGCCAAGCCAATCGATTAATCACATTCTAAAATCAATTATGCAAGTGGGTTGAGGTTCCCATCAATCTCAATGCAAAAATCCAATTAATTGGGGGAATCCTTGTACCCTTATTTCCATTATTTATAAATTTGGGGAATCCTTGCACCCCTATTTCATTCACCATACCCATGCACCCCAATGAGTTTACAAATCAATAATTCAAGTATAATTAATCCATAATAATTATGGGAAAAGTATTTAAACAAATTACATCCAAAATCCTCAACCTATCATTCAAAACCCAACATTAAAATTATGTGAATAATAACCCAATTCATTCCATAAAGAAAATATGAGTTTAGGGAGAGAGATGCATGCCTTAGTCACCAAGAAATTTAAAGAAGAAATCACCCTTAGAGCCCTAGATGACCAATCTTGAGAAAACCCTAGTGTTCTTGACTTAGGAATTTAAGAAAGTTTGAGAGAGTGTATTTGGTTGATAAATATTGGAAATAATATCCCCAAGTTGTTTTATGGACGTGGGGTCTAAGTTGGGGAAGAGGGAATTGACCAAAATGCCCCCACTTAAATATCCTGAAAGTTATCGCCCAGTCATTATGGGTCACCCTGTGACTCGTAGCGATTGGATACGAGTCGTTCCCTTGACTCGTTGTCAAGACAGTGTCACTAGGCATCCATACTATTGGCCCTACGACTTACATCCTATAGCTCGTAATGAGGCCCTATGGCTAGTAAGGTCCGATCGTAGTCAATACAAAATCTATTTGGGTATACACTGGTTACCTTACAAGTCATAGGATATGACTCATACACAGACCTTACAAATTGTAAGGTCCTAGTCATAATGACCTGGGCAACTATACTAGGTTGCTTACGGAAACACACTACAAGTCGAAAAGAGTCTATACGACTTGTATAGTCTAATTCATGATCAAATCAAAGAGTTTGGGTAACATGTTGGTAACCCGTCGATTGCAAATTATGACTAGTAATGAGTCTTTACGACTCGTTATGCCTAGTCATAGTCACAACAAAACTTGTACTATAATACATTGGTTAGGCTATGATTTAGCCCTTACCATTTGTATAGAGTCTTGAAGACTAATTTGGTCTAGTTGTCACCTCAACATAACCTTGGACACCTTTCACTAATCATCTTATGACTTGTGCCTATGACTCGTAAGTTGATCTTACAACTCGTTAGGTGGGTCGTAATCTGAGAAGTAAGCTCGAAACCTAAAGTTTTTCAGAGGCCAACGCCTGGGGTGTCATATTATCCCTTCCTTAAGATCATTCATCCTAGAATGATGAGTCAAGGAATCTATTAGCATGATCAAACGATAGAATACAACCACAATTTCCTTTAACAAAGTCAGAAAAAAAAAGATATTAAGAAAAACAAATACCTTAAGCACGATTACCCAAGGCTGTGAACAAGAATAAATATTTGGACTTCATGTCTTCTTCGGCTTCCCAAGTAGCTTCTTCAACCTTTTGGTTCCTCCATAGAACCATCACCGAAGCCACATCTTTAGTCCTTAAATGACGGACTTGTCAATCCAAAATTTACACCAAGACTTTCTCATAAGACAAGGAATCCATAATGCCAACACTCTCTAAAGGAACGACCAAGGACGGATCACCTACACACTTCTTCAACAACAAAACATGGAAGACTGAATGAATGGATCCCAAACTAGGAGGAAATTCCATATCATAATCCACATTACCCACTCTCTTAAAAACCAAATACATACCAACTTAACGGGGACTGAGTTTTCCCTTCTTACCAAATCTCATCACTCTCTTCATGGGAGATATTTCAAAAACACTCAATCACCAACATCAAACTCTAACTCCCACCTCACATCCGCATAGGAATTTTGGCGACTTTGGGAGATCTTAAGTCAATCCCTAATCACCTTCACCTTCTCCATAGCTTGATAGACCAAGTCCTGACCAAATAACCTTATTTCACCAACCTCAAACCATCCAATAAGAGATCGACACCTCCTACCATACAAAGTCTCAAAAGGAGCCATCCCAATGCTAGAGTGATAACTATTGTGATAAGGAATCTCAATGAGAGGTAAATAGTCAACCCAACTACCATCAAAATCTATTATGCAAGACCTTATCATATCCTCTAATGTCTGAATAGTCCTCTCTGCTTGTCCATCCATCTGAGGGTGGAAAGTTGTGCTAAGGTTCACTTTAGTTCCCAAACCTCTCTGAAACAAGAGCCAAAAGTGAGAAGAGAATTGAGTGCTTCAATCAAATATGATAGAAACTAAAGAACAATACAACTTGAGGATCTCCTGAATGAAAATCCTAGCATAATCATCTCCAAAATAGTTAGTCCTCTCTGGAAGAAAGTGAGTGGACCTGGTCATCCTATCCATGATGACCCAAATCAAATCAAACTGATTTTGAGACCATGGCAGACTAATGATGAAATACATATTAATCACCTCCCACTTCCACACAGGCAACCCAATTTCTTGAGACAACCCATCATGCCTCAAGTGCTCCACCTTCACTTGCTGACATACCATGCACTTAACTACAAAATTGGCCACATCCCGCTTCATATTATTCCACCAATAAATCTCCTTCAAATCATGGTACATCTTGTCGATCCAGGATGAACCGTATACCGTGACTTATGAGCTTTGGCAAAAATTCTTTCTCGCAATCCATCCACATCGAGAACACACAATCTACCTTGGTACCTAAAGATACCATCACCACCAATCTCAAAAGCCATAACTTCCTGTTGGCCCATATCATCCTTAATCTGCATCAAGATAGGATCCAAAACTTGTCTCTCTTTCAATTTAACACCAAGATATGACTTTACCACCTCCTGAACAAACAAACCTCCATCCTCAGAGTCTAAAAGATAAACCCCAAGATTATCCAACCGGTGAATAAACTTCACCACTACGCGTTTCTCCTCATCCACATGAGATAAGCTCCCTATAGACAAATTGCTAAAAGCATCAGTAACCACGTTAGCTTTACCTGGATAATAATAGAGACTCATGTCACCGTCCTTGAGAAACTCAAGCCATCTTTTTTGCCTGAGATTCAACTCCTTCTAGATGAATACTTATTGCAAGCTTTTGTGATCGGAATAAATGTCAACATAAACCCCATACAAATAATAGTGCCAAATCCTTAATACAAATACCACAGCCAACAATCCAAGTCATGCATCGGGTAATTCTTCTCATGAACTTTCAGCTTCCTAGAAGCATAGGTCACAACCCTACCATGTTGCATCAATACATATCCAATACCACATAGGAAACATCACAATAAAAAATAAAACCATCAGTGTCTTCTGGATAGTTCAAGACTGGAGAAAAAGTCAACTTGTCTTTTAAGTTTTTAAAATTGCCCTCACAAGCATCGAAACTCAAAAACTTCACCTTTTTCTGGGTCAACCTAGTCAAAGGAGCAACAATCAATGAGAAACTCTCTACAAACCTCCTATAATACCCGGCTAAACCCAGAAAGCTTCAAATATCATTTGGAGTCATGGGTGTTGACACCCAATTTTGACCTTTCGATACCCCTCTTAGGCTATTATTTTATCTAAATTATTAATTTTAAATATTAATATTTTTTACACATTATTCTTGTATCAAACAGATATTGATGTGTGACATTCATGATTTAAAAAATATATAAATTATTTTATTACTTTTAATATTATTTTTTATAATTTATCAATTTAAATATAATATTTTTTGTACATTATCTTGTTAATATTTATTAAATCATTTTTTGTAAATATGCTTATCATAATTTACATACCCATTGTCTATTGATTAATATAATTATTGTTGTTGTTGTTGTTGTTATTAAAATAACGACCATTTTTAAAAATTATGTATTCTTAACTCAATTTTGCCAATTTACAACAATTTTAGCCTAATTTTACACAATTTTTTACAATTCTAGCTAAAATTGTGTCTATTTGGACTTAATTTCAATTTTTAGTCAATTTTGGACTAAATTCTTAATCTTTAAATCTCATTCATTGATCAGAATTAATCCGACGGCTGAGATCAAACTCTTGCCTTTTTTCCTTATATACATAAAAAAGCTACCCTAACCCTCATTTTTCTCCCTTACAGTCTTACCTCCCATTATTTTTCTCTCTCTCTTCTCCCCTCTCTTATCTCTCTAAACAACACCATCGCCACCTTCTACCAGAGAAACAAGCAGCGGCAGCGCAATAGCTCCAGCTACCATCCCTATTATCCTAGCTGGCTACCATGGTAACCGAACCCCCAACCTGCCAAACAAACCTAATTGTTCGTCTATCACCGATGAACCCACCAGCCGACGAACACCAACCAACAGCTAACGTTGTCAGCCTCTAGAAAGCTATAGTTTCTACCTATGATGCAACCACCAATCGTGATTTAGCCTCCCTCTTCTCTCACTGGTCACATTCTAGTCGGAATTGATGACTGACGAGGTTTTTTTTTGGTGAACCCAATTGTTATCCGATTTGATTTCTCAATACCTTAACTAGTATATTTGTTTTCTTTGGTTGCAAATTGCCTAAATTAGTCCCTCAGCTTTCAAATTCGTGAATGTTTGATTATTGATTTTGATTCAATTAGTAAAATTATGTGTTTATGTTCGTCTCTAGATTGACATATATGAAAAGCCCCACTTTTCATGAACTTTCTATAAAACCCTAATTTCTTGACTTAGATGCTGAATTTTACATGTCCATTTGTAAAATTATCCTATTTTATTGTACTTTGAATGATTCGTTCATAAAATTGCAGCCTTGTTCATTCTCTCTGCTTGATATGATTCTGGATTATGCTAAAAGTATTGCATGAACCTTTGATGTCATGATATAATATGGGATGTTTTCATGAGTATGCGTATGTGTCAAAGGAAATAATGAATTTTACTCATTCTCCCTTGGTATTGGGTCATGATTTCATGTTAAATACGATTTTTCTTTACGTCATAAGAGAAAATGTCTCGTTAATTGACTTTAAAACTATTTTTGTCCTTAATTTAGGCCGAACATATTTGTCTAAATATGGTGCATTATTATTTGGCCATTCCAATTAATATTTTTCCCCTTTTTAAATTTAGCCATCTTACTGGTTTATTCGTGGAAACCCAATATGTCTACCTTAGCTATTTTTACTGAATTTTGGTATTGAAATATTTATGGTAAGTGTGTGACATATATGTGATTGAGAATGAGTAGTGATGAATTTGATTTATTAAAATAAAATAATTGTCCCATGACTGTAGATTCATGGTAGAAATGTCCATGTGAGCTCTTTTACCTTTTTGGATAGATTTGTGTGGTAATATTTATGGGAACTCACAATATTTTCCTCCTCCTTAATTGATTCTGATTGATTGTTTAGAATATTCTATTTTTCTTTCTTACTGTAACTAATATATTCTTACATTTTTTCCTTACAATTCTTTATCAATGCTACTATATAAACAATCTCTCCTCATTTCTTGAGAAAATAACTTACAACATATACACTCTCTCAGACGAAAGTTGTAAGCAAAAAAAATAGAAACAATTTTACTCTATTACTTTTCTAAGTTGCACTTACTTTCGGAGCATTGGTCTTGATCCTTTTGTGGCAATTAATGCTCAAATTTTTGTTTTGTTTGATTTTCTTATTATTGTTTGTTATCGTCAACCGGTAGGTCCCTATCGATGAAATTTCCTTTACACTATATGTGATGATGCTAGAAAACATGCCTATAGGTACTATTCAGTGTTGGTTATACTTTTGTTTCATTGTTTTTGTGTTTTTTGTCCATATTTGGTGTGTTCATTGGTTCCGTTGTCTTGTTTATGCATAGTAGGTACCTTTATAGATAATTTTGGGCTTTGAGGAGTCGCTCGAGAATTGGGAAGGGATTGCTCATTCCTTTTCATTTACTTATTTATTATTCATTGTGTTGTAAAAACTTTTTTAAATCTCTACTTATGTAATAATAAATATGGGACTATTTGGGGATGGGGTATATGTAATTTAATTGCTCTTTGTGAAACTTAGGCAAATATAATATAGGGTCAACAATTAATTTAAGTGATCACTTAGAAATAATGTGTTAGGGGATAATGATTATGTCACAACCTGAGTCTACCCCCTAGTCGCAACAACGGTGCTTACAATCACAAGTGACCACAAGCTAACCCATGAGATGGTACTTATTATGAGCATTGAGTAATACTAATAGTAAGAGACATATGCAAAAAAATAACTGATAATGTCATAAGGTTTTAAATACTGAAATACAACGGAATCATAAATCTAAACGTCTACGAACATACTGAAAGGACTGATAAACAACTGATAAACAGACTAGCTATCTGAATATCTGAAAAGCCTCTAATTGACTGACTATAGAGTTGATGGGACAAACCCCCAACTAACTCCAACTAACTGAAATAGAGGAATACTGAAATAACTGAATGAAGATAAACTTTTCCTCAAAAGATAAGGACTCAACACTACTGTTGTTGCTGTAATGATGAACTATCTAAGCTTGGTCAGGAAATTGAGCGTTCAAACCTATGAAATAAGACATCATAGCACGAAGAAAGTATGTGGTTAGTGCTTTGAATATACTGGTATATAAGATAAGGTCAGGCTTAAATGCATAGGTTCATGTGCATGAAATACTGACAGACTGAATAGCATGAGATAATGACTGACTGAATAACAAAAGATATCTGATGCATAATGTGTGTGAAAGCTGTAAAATCTGAGAATGCATGACCAAGCATATAATATGATACTGAAGTAGTCTATAAACTGAAATACTGAAATCTAATTACTGCATAACTGATAACTGTATGCTATGGTCAACCAAACCGGTAACTGAATTATGTACTGAATACTAAACTGAGACTATGGGAGGTATCATCTAACCGACATGTCCCAATATGATCTAATCGGGGTCCAATATGTAACCCTAGTTGAATGGGTGTCAGTACCGTGCCACAGGTACTAACGCTGGCTATGTAGATCTACTAAAGTAAAGTCCCGAAGGACTAAAGAGTCACCTTCTACTGGCAGGTGCCCTGTTGAAATATGTGTCAACCCTCAATTGGCAGGTTAACATCTCAAACCTACATTGTCTAGGTAATTCTGGAATGCAGGGATTGCTACAAAGAGTCATACCCCTTACTGACAGGTGAGCCTCCATCCCTGAGTTCGTTCGGTGCTAAATCCTACTCTCAACTGAACTGACTCAGATTACTGAACTGATCTAAGCTTAACTGATTATGATAACTGACTAAATGAATAATGCTCACACATATCTGAAACCATTCTGAAAGATACTGAGACTAAGTAAAAATCAATTTTTGGGTATTCATAACCCCAAACACTAAATAGAGTTATAAATAAGGACATATATAGCTTTAAAAATCATAGTAGGGATCATTGTTCAAAATTCATCTCTTAGGCATTTCATCCAACACACGAGGGTCATGAGTTAAAGCATGGGAATAGTTAAACATGTGATAATAACATAATTGCAATATTAAAATCATGGGTTAAGGATTTAACATGAGAATAATAATCTTTCAAACTTGTCAAGGGTGAATTACAACGAAAACATATGGTAAACATCATGTATAATTGAAATTCATAAAAGCTTCATGGAGATAACCAATTATAAAAATGTAATTTCATTATTTAAAACATAAAATAGATTTTTGGACTCCATTGGTGAAAAGGGACCATGGATGAACATCACACATACCTTAAACCTTAAATCTTGAAAGAGAAACACAAATCTTTAAGCTTCCTTGAAGTTTCTTGAATTTGGAAACTTGATTTCTTGGTTTCCTTGGAGAGAAAGGAATTGATTTTGATGAACTTGGGGATGATTAGGGTTTGTTCTTGAGAGAAAGCTGGAGAATTTAGGAAAATAACGCCCTAACTAAAGCTTTAGGTCGTGTTTTAACGAATTGGGTAGAGGTGGGAAAAGACCCAATTGTCCCTCTATCATTTTAAACTAAAAATTAGTAACTAGAATGCTGATTACAGGCTCATCGTGATGCGGTCTTATCGCGGTGGCTTACTTGTTCTGACGAAATGATCATAACTTTTTGCTTGGGTATCGTATTAAGGCAAAATTGGTATCGTTGGAAAGATAATTCAATTATCTACACTTTAGTGGGTCTTGAACTAAAAAATTACATGTATATTAAAAGTTATACAAGTTCAAAGTTGATCCTTGTAGGATCAAATACCAAACTTTGGATGAATCAAAGGCTCTTAGCTCAACTTTGTTCTAACTGATTTCTGAACATTTTTCACCTCATAAGCACTTCACACACTAGGATAAAGATCATGACACATGCATTCAAATTATGAATCAAGAACTGGATGAAAACACCTTCAACGCGATGCGATGCACGTGCCAAAGGGAATCGCGGCGTGGCCTTATCGCGGTGACTTGTTGGATTCGTGATTCAAATTTGACCCAAATCTTATCTGAAAAATTCAAAACTCCCCCGAGACATACTTCTTACATTCATGAACATGAATTAACTCAAAAACTAATATCTTGGGGTCGGAAAGACCAAAATGAAAAACTCTAGAAGTTTAGGAGTCTTGAAAATAATTAAGTCACCAACTCTTAGTTAAAATTTCAAGCCTTAATCCCCTTAAGCATGCAACTAAGAGATGAATCGAGCTAGGTAGGATTAGTATGGGGAATTATAATAGATCCCCCTTGAGAACATTCGTCTTTGAATGAGACTGGTTAGACTGGGAGTACTGTACTGAGGTAATTGAGATCATGTACTAAACATGCATGACTTGGAACATGATTGTATAACTGATTTTGAAACATGATACATGAACTGAATATCATGAACTGAACTGATTTCTTAAATACATGCAATGACATGAGACTAGTTATAAAAATGAGATAGAAACAAGAGAGTCAACTTATGAATGACCATTACCTCCAGTTGGATCTAGTTTCGTAAGGAAAAGTTGAGAGGTATAGGACATGAATACTCGGGATATTCCGATACATCTCCCCCTTGGAATACTTTATCCCCCGAATGATACTGACTTGACTGAAATACTAAGGAAAGACTGAGATGATGCTTGGTACCTATCGATGCAATTTTCTTTACACTTTATTTGTTGATGCTAGAAAATATGCCTATAGGTACTATTCGGTGTTGGTTATACTCTTGTTTCATTGATTTTGTGTCTTCTGTACATCTTTGGTATGTTCTTTGGCTCTGCTGTCTTGTTTATGCATAGAACATACCTTTATAGAAAATTTTGAGATTTGGGGAGTCGCCCGGGAATTGGGGAGGGATTGCTCATTTCTTATCATTTACTTATTTATTATTCATTATGTTGTAATAACTTTTGTAAATCTCTGCTGATGTAATAATTAATTTGGGATTGCTCGAGGAGCGGGGTATATGTGATTTAACTGCTCTTTGTGAATCACTTGGGAAAATATAATCTAGGATCAACAATTAAATTATGTGATCACTTAGAAATCATGTGTTAGTGGATAACGATTATCTTTTGGAATAGGCTAATGTCAATAGATTTACATAGTATTTTAGTGACGTAGTAGATAAGCTTTGGACTTAGATAATTTTTAGCAACTGATAAAATCTATTTCAGTTTACATATAAGTTTCGGCTCAGAACAATTCTCAGCAACAATAAGAAATAATATTGGCTTTTCAAAAATTGTCTCTAGTAGTATATAAAATTAGCTTCAGCACTTTTAACAACGGTCACATTCTCCGTATTTCTATGATAATCCCAAAAAAATTTCACCATTTTCTTTTTAAACAACAATTTTTCACAATCTGATTGACATTTTAACTACTGAAATCAATTTCTGCTCACAACAATTATTTTCTGCAATCAAACGAGATAGATAAATATCAGTCTTATTTTTTTCACAGCAATCAGTTTTTTTCTGCAAACAACAAAGAATTGGTTATTTTTTTAAATGACAATTTTTGCATTTAGTATCATACAACAGTAAATATGCTTATTTTTTAGAAGTAACTTCTAATAACACGGGCAATTTCATCACTGTTAATGTTTGTCTCTTAGTACGTCCCACCCTTTTTTTCTAACTTGCTCGTTCTCGCTTGTCGACATATTAACACTTATATATCATGTATATAGGTTTAATAAATAATTAATTATTTATCTTAGCATGCTAATCAGCTTAACCAACTTCTAATTAAACAAGAGACTTATTTGAGACTATTATGAGCTACTTGTTGTTCAATGTGTTTACGTGCTTTGAGTCCACTGAGAAACCTAGATTTATTTGTCTAGATCTCAAATCCAAAGTAGAAAATTCCAATGCCTCTTGTACGATAGGTTGGGACGATAGGCATTTTAGAGTCGTTAGTTTTATCCTTTCTTTTAGAATAATTTTTGGTTTGATAGCCAGCCTAGGTGGGGGGTGGGTAGACATTCGGAGATGGTTATTACCCAAACATATATTGACAATTCGACATATGACATTTTCACCCTCCTATAATTCGGCTGTTGGGTAATAGGTCGGATAATGATTAATAAATTTGGTACTGATCCGAATAAAACAAAAATAATTCTTTGGATTGAACTTTCGAATTTGTTCTTTTATTTACTTGATATGTGTATTTATTTGGGGTAGTACGTGCTCTTTAATTAATAGAAGTATTTTGTTATAAAGTGTGTTATTTCTCTCTTCTCTCTTATCTTCTTTACATTATTTCATGTCTTATTCTTATTGTCACTTAGTAATTCGAAATAATTAAATGAATGGCTTTCTTATTTATTATAACATAGTAGCATTAAGTTGATAAACAATTGACCTTTGCTTATCACATAAAATCCCCACGTAAAGTATGAATTCAGCCGGGAACCGCTTTTGTGGACCTCGAAAGGTGCCTAACACCTTTCTTTCAAGGTAATTTTAACCCTTACCCAAATTTCTAGTGAACTAAGACCAAATAACAAAAAATAGGTTCGTAGTTAGCCTAGAATGGTGCCCTAACGCACCTTAATTCTTTAGGCGGTGACTCTTCACACTCCTTAAACTATTCCAAAAAGATTTGTCACGTCAATTCCATTTTTCGTGCAAAAAATAGG
Source organism: Capsicum pubescens (assembly GCA_030864215.1). Classification (NCBI taxonomy): domain Eukaryota; kingdom Viridiplantae; phylum Streptophyta; class Magnoliopsida; order Solanales; family Solanaceae; genus Capsicum; species Capsicum pubescens. Next base: position 263,079,687 of record CM061538.1, read on the forward strand.
CGCGACAAAATGGAGACTCTGCTACGGATCCTTAGGTTCTAACCATGATGAATTTGTGCTTCATGTGGGATTCCTTCTACTTGTCTAAATTTTGTTTTGACATTTGTTTGCTTTTAGCATCATGATTTATTTTCTACATGTTAACCTTTCCCTTGTCTCTTTAGCCTTTTATTGTTTATTTATATCATGATCTATTCTTACACGTTAGTCCTTTCTCCTTTCCCCTTTTTATGTGTTTTTACTTCTCCTGTCTATCTCTTTTCTCCTTCTACTTTTTTTGTTGGCTATGTGCTTTAATGTTTATTTGCAGTTGATAAGCGTGTTATTGTATTTTTGCTACGTGCTATGTGTTACTGCTTTATATAACTGGCATTCCACTCATACTTTCCTTCATTTGAAACCTCCTTTATTTTTCTTTTACGAACGGTTGTATGGGTACATGAACGTTCTTTCCTAAAACACCCTTTGAGAAATACCTTGTGGATCGTTCCATCAATGGTACATCAACAGCCATAAGCTTTCCCACTCTCAATTTGTCCGCTTGAGAGGACCATGTATGCAACCACTCTTATTCCTAAATCCTAATCATTTATTCCTTTATGAATGAATAAACATCCCAAAATCCTAGGATGTTATCTTAGAAAGCCTGGACCTAGGTTCTAAGGGATTCCATAATCCCAAAAATAATGTCTCACTACTTATGTGCATTTTGAGAGATAATTATGCTTGAATAATATCATTTGCTCTTTGGGGGTAGGGTAGGCTAACACTTTATTTTGCATATTTAATGTCAATTCCAACTCCCTATCTGAGGTTTAGCATGGTTTGGTGAATGCCACAAGACATAGAGTATTAGTGGTTAGACTTAGGGTATTATAGACAAAGCATCGTAAAGATGGCATTGGGGAGCTTGTCATCCCTTATGCAAGTCTCCCTGTGTAGAGAGCTTATTGAAGCTGACACTATATTTTGGGATGAGGAAAGATTAGTGTATAGATTTGGAGATGTATAAATAAACCCACTCCTTGAGAAAATCAGAGGGTATATGGAAAACAAGAGTGTGACATCAGAAATGAGGTGGCAAAGGGTGAGGTTATCATCCAAAAAAGCATCACCCTAGAAGAAGTTAATAGTAAATTAGGTCTTCACGGCAGTAGAATGGTAGCATTTGTGATGAAGTCCAGAATTCCCAGCAGCTACTTGGTTGATAGGTTCAATAACAAGCAAGGAATGAAAAGTATAAAGTAGAGGGTTCTAACCCCAACTCCTGGGAAAGTGAACGAATCTTTGCATTTATCGTCTACTTCCTAGGAATAGTGGTCTTCCCAAATGGAGTGGAAGAAGAGGTACATACTCTCCTGATCGTTGTAGCTGATTTCTTATGCAATGGAATTGAAAAGAGGTTTTGCATAATTGTACCCATGATAATGGAAGATATGTACTGGTCCCTCAGTCATTGCAAGAATGGGGCCAAACGTTTTGAGGGGTGCAACTAGCTACTTCATTTGTGGTTGATTGAACATATCCAAAAGGTCCGTAGTGTGCAAAGCATGCATAGATCGATTGGATTTTCATACATCACCGCACATGATACTCGAGTCACATTAGAAGTCAAAAAGATTAGATGGCCGAATGAGGTAAAAAAGTGGGGAGAAATATTGGGTGCTCTGACTGAAGACTCCATTCAATGGATGTTTGAATGGCTTCCTAGCATGAACTTTATGATCTACACTCAGTATTACATCTACCTAGTTTTGATTGGACTTCATGGGCTGCAACTATATACTCTTGCTAGAGTGATGAGGCAAGCAGGGAGAAAACAGGTAATCCCAAGGGTCGCCAATATGGAGGCACATCGAGTGGACTACGGAGACAATAGGATCCCAAATGCCAATGATCTCACCAAAATTTGGGGGAAAAAGACTTACTTAGACAAAAAGAGCATTGAGTCAGATAGATGTTATACAGGCTAAAGGATAGGCTACATTGAATGGTTGCATGCCGACTAGAAAAACAAAGTGATACCAGGCATCAAAATGGGTAAGCATGTCAACGACAAGGAAGCTGAGGCACAAGTTCTCTATCATAAGTTTAAGAAGAGGGCTTTGGAATCTGAAGCACACCACCACCAGATAATTATGGAAAATGCAAAAGAGATTATTGAAATGGGGAAAGAGTTGATGTTTTGGAAGCACCGTACTCTGGCCGGAGAAGAAAAGAAGCAAGAATTTGGTGATGAATTCGACAAAAAAAGTAGGGACTATCTTAACATAGGAAGCATGAGAGGAAGTTCACATTGTCTTATCTCGCAACCATCCACCATCGCTTTGACAAAGTCTTGGAAGTATACAAGAAGGAGAAACAAGAGGATGATGAGTTTAGAATTTAGTTTAGCTTTTACATTTTTTTAGATTTTCTTGTATTTTTTTTCCTGCAATTTATGAGATAATTTAAATGCAATAAAGTTTAATTTCTTTTTGGGGTTTATGAGAAAATGACATTCTTTATGGCATAATATCTCTCAAACAGCAATAGGCCTACCTCTGGGTCAAAAGAGGACCCTAAAATAGAAAACATCAAATAACGTTCTCGTTGTGTGCTAATTTAATTTACTTCTTTATACCGCTAACGCACTAATTTCTTCACCTTTATTGTTTTTGTTTTGTTTGCCCTTTCCCAAAGGTTGATTTGTACACTCTGACCTACCATAGTCGATCAAAAGGGACTCCTCCTTTTCCTCCTCCTCTACCTATAAGTCTCAGAGGTAAAGAAGTGATGAATGATCATCACAATATTGTGGATAAAAAAGGTACTAGTTCTGAGGGAGATAATGTCGCAGGACACAATGAAATGATGTTGAAAATAGAGCAAATAATCTTGGAGTTACAAGGGTAATTGGCATAAGTGCACAACTTGGCCAAGTTTTCTCTTAACTTAAACACTCCTGAACTACAAGTTGACAGCTATTCCATACCAAAGTCCCAAACTCCCCTTCAGCCTCAAATTCCCGCAAACGTCCAAAGCATCCCAAATCTCATCCCAAGTAACTAAAATATCCTGACTCCTATATATATACCAACCCAAGACCCTAAGCACTCCACTTACCCACCTCCCCAAAACCCCCTGAACCAAAATGTATATCACCATCGTGTATTTGGAAGTCATAATATAAACCCCATATACATTTAAGCAATCCCACCGACCTATCCTCAACTTGCATTCGAATTTCCAAAAAATAATTACACAATGCAGTCGGTGGTCAAAAGGTTAGGACAATTAGAAGGAAGTAAGGGGTCCAGAGAGATTAGCTACGAGGACTTGTGTGTCCATCTAGATATGGACTGCCAGAGAGGTACAAACCTCCCAAGTTTGAGATATATAATAGGACTAGAGATCCCAAGGCGTATCTGTGCATATTGTGACAAACTAGCAGGGGCAGGAAAGAATGAGAAGATAAGGATGAAGTTGTTTATAAGATGCCTTATTGGGGAGGCTCTCATGTGGTATATGGAACAAGTCATGAAGAAATGGGTTAGTTGGATTGCCATGGCCTACGACTTAATTAAGCGACTTGGATAAAATGCCAACAATTCCCCAAATTGGTTTTACATGCAGACATTAAGAAAGAATCCAAATGAGTTGTTTCGAGACTACACAATTAGATGGAGAGCTGAGGCTTCAAGAGCTTTCCCCCCAGTTGAAGAGTTTCAAATGAAAGAGTATTTTGTTTGAACACAGGGGCCTCAATACCTTGATAAGTTGCTAACAGTCATGGATAAAAGCTATCCTAAGATTATAAAGATTGGGGAAATACTTGAAGTTTGTCTCAAGAATGGTAGTATCATCGATTTGGAGTTTCTGCAAACTACCAAAAAAACTGCTCAATCTGGAGGAGCCACAGAGAATAAGAAGAAGAAAGAGATAGGGGCGGTGATGTCAGCCCAACCTTTAGAGAGCATTCTGATCCATGAAACAAAATTCAGTAGTTGATCGATGCCAAGGTCATTTATATAAAGGACCCAGAGCCGAATGTTACCAATAATCCTCTCCTAGATCATCAAGTAAATATGGTCGACAATGATAAAGATATAGACTTGGAGCATGATGTGTGAGCTAATGCTAACACATTTGAGGCTTTTTAACTAAGAATAATTGTAAATTCTTAAGTAACTTTTGTTGCTTTTATTTGTTTTATGTTTGATTTTGCAGTAGAAGCTAAGATACTAAAAAAACAACAAGAATGGAAGCAAAATGGTTGAAATCTGAAGCAAAAAAAAAAAGAAGTATGGTTGGCGACATTCCTGATAAATCGTCATCCCTGTGATAAGTTATCAGCTTCATCGTCAGCCTAAGATAGAGAATGGACCTGAGTTGAGAGTTGTGATGTCATTTTGTAATAAGCCGTCAAGGACCTGATAGGTCGTCAAAATTGGCGTCATCCTAAGGTAGAACATGAGAGCTGAGGTAGAGACGTAACGACATTCATGATAAGTCATCAAGGAGATGATAGGTCATTAAAACCGTCATCAGCCTAAGGCAACGAATACCAAGAGCAAAGAGGAGCTGACGACATCTATGATAAGTTGTCAACCTCCTGATAGGACATCACGGATGGTGTCACCTGTCCGAGGAATTTCTAAACTTTATTATTTTGTTTCCATAATTAGGGTGAACTATTTAAAGCATTGTTTAGGGTTTTCTTAGGGTTCCAAACCATAGTATTGAGACACGTATTTTGATATTTTCTCTCTCTAGTTTCTTGACTTGAAAAAACAATTATTTTGAAGAGATTATCATCATTATTTTGGGATTACTATTGTGATATAATTTGAGAATATCTAGTTTCTATTCATCTTGTGGTAAGTTTATCTTTCAAATCATGAATATAACTAGTTGTTTCGATTATTACATCATGAGCGGCTAAATTTCTTTAACCTGAATTATGAGATCTAGGGTTAAGTTTTGATAAGGTGTTGAGTGTTTAAGATTCAAAAGGTGGTAGGACTCTTTGATAATTCATAGGTTTTAATTATCGTCTATTGGTTGCAAATGATAGATAACACCTTCTTTTATTTGCTTGAGAAAGAAATCAAATATAGTGGGAAGTGAATTATTAACAGGGACTTGGACATTCAATAATTGAAGTTGTAACAAGGTAGATTAACCTGAGGTAAAATCTGGTCATGAATATAGATTTCCTAAGTTCGAGAGCATTAGGTAATTAAATGCTTAAGTAGGTCGAGAGACATTTAGGCATAACTTCGATAAAGATAACTTGTTGTCCTACCTACTGTGAGAATCTTGAACCACCATTAGCATCTGTCAAGTACCAAAACCCCTAGTGAACATAATTCTGATTTTTCCATAAACTCATGATTACAAACACTGAAACCAAAGTGAACAACAATTATTTACTAATCTCCAAAGCCCCCATATTATCTTTTCATATCATCTTTTTGAATTTCACTTGTAGCTATAGTTTCAAATTAGTTTAATTGCCACTCACATTGTTCCCTGTGGATTCAACCCCAACTCCAAAAGTAGGCTAAATATATTGATGACGACCGGCTTGTACTAAATTGACGTGTAAGTTGAGCGTTATCAAAAATGGCGTCGTTGCCGGGGAACAATTTGGCGTAGTGTGTTGTTTTGGAATTTTAGTTTACTTGCTTGAATTCAAACTTGTAAATATTTGTTTAGTTTATTTTTTTTATTTTCTTTTATTTTTATCACACTTTGCTTGAGATGTCAGCCTGGATAGATAGTTTTTTGAGTGATGACGATTCTTGTTATTATTGTGGGGGACCATATTTTGAGGCTTGCTGCCTAGATTTACCTGGAAGTGCATGGAATGGACCTTCACAATATGATGTGGATACTATCCTACTTACTGTAACTTGGAGTTTGGCTTGTAGTCAAAGTGATCATACTAAAGATATGTGTGTTGTCACGATTCAAGCGAACAAATTGATAAAAAGAATTTCAGAGAATCAAGAACAGTTGTGGGAAGAGCTAAAGGAGTTACCACTCCCACCATATTTATAGTGGCTAAAAAAAGAAGAATATGAGGAGGACATTAGCCAATTTGAGGAGAAACTCAAGAATCGCAACCACTCGATTGTCATCTTGATCTTGAGACTGACATTGAGAAGGTGAATAAAAGTGAGTGTGTTGAGAATAGTGTAACTTTTGAAGTAGGATTAGTTGGGCCGCATTCAAAGAACTTTTCTACATTATGTTTAGATGATATCTTGTCAGTGGAATCATTTAAAATAGTAGAAGAGTGTGAAGATAAGGAGCAAGAATCATATATTCTTGATTTTACACTAGACCAAAACATAAAAACACACCTCACTTTAGAGCCGAGTGGTTTACCATGCACATTCTATTACTCGGTTCCTTAATTTTTATACCACCCCCTATGATCGAGGCAAGAAGATTGACTCTAAGTTGGGGGTAAAATTCATATCCTCAAGGTGAAGGAAAAAGTTGAGTTGGGTCATGCCGCGACACTAAATTAGGCGCTTCATGGGAGGCAACCCAAGGTATTTTGTTGTTTGTATTCATATTATGTGATTGACATCAGATCTTTGCACCCATGGTGCCACAGGTATGTTTCTAACTCTATTGTTTTGGTTTGATGCATTGGGGACATTGTATAATTTTAAGTTGAGAGTGGGGGTACTTGTGGGTGTTGATGTCCTCTTAGGGTTTTTGTTGTCGTGCCTCTTTTCTACGGAGTCTTGTTCCTAGTAGAGCTGGCATGTTTAGGCATATTGTGATTTGTTGTAACATTTTATAGTTGACTAGGAGAAATACAAGTACTTGAGGTAGTTAACATGGTTTTGTTATTTTGTGAACGCCTCTCAAGTGGTCTAATTCTTTAACTGTGTGATTTGCATCTAATTGTGACCACTGTTCATCTTTGTATCATATTAGTTCTAGTAACATGATAACCATTGCTAAACAATTGCATGAACCAAATGGGTAGTAGCTTGTGATGTACCTTTGTTCCATGTGTGTGTGAGATACTACCTAGTTCCCGTTGTATGTTTAAATCCAGAACTTTCCCGGTTAGTCTTACCTTGGTTAAAGGATAGGGGTTAGGAAAGGATCATAGGCCGTTTTGATATTAGCTCACTTTTAGCCTAAATAACCTTCCCTGTATGTAGAATACCCCTTGCTCCCTACTTTGAGCCTGATTAGCCTATTTCTTTTTATGACACCTATCACTTTTCTAATTTATATCATAATGAACCTATTTTGGCCTTGGTCCTCCTTGGACACTGTGCACCTTGACTTAGGCAAATGTTCTAAGTTGAGGGTGGCTATCATAGGGGTGCATGATGTAAAATGAGTAGGAAAAAAGGTAGAGTAAAAGAAAAGAATAAAAAGTTAAGTGCGGTAGAAAAGAGCAAGAGAAAGAAAAGTTGTGAAAAAAAAGTGATTACAGAAAAGACCGCACCCATCCTGAATAAGTGTGATCAAGTAAAGAGAAGAGTATAAAAAGGTAAATGAGTGAGACCCCAAAGGCTAGTGTAGTGTCAAGGAGGCTTAGTCACTTTAAATATCATTGAGTATCATACCAGCCCCTAGCCTACATTACAAGCCACAGAGAAGACCTATAGTGATCCTAGCTGACCTGTCTCAAGATTTTGGTAATGAAAATAAGGGCAAGCCTATGGTATTTGGCATACATGGATTGGAACTTCATTCTGAGAGTGACTGTCTTTTGATTGTCCCCATGGTTACATATATGATTGTTGATATGAGAAAAGGGGGATTTCTTTACGGTGAGGGCACACCAGATATGTTGCTAGTTGCTAACTTGTTTGGAGAGTGTAATACTGGTATATGCATGGTTAATGTAGCTGAATTAATGTTGTATATTGATTTCTGTGTGTTGCATTGGTGTTCTTCATAGTTCTTGAATTGACTGACCTTGGAGAGGGTGAAAGTGTTTTAGATGATATGGATGATTGACTGCCAAATGTACTTTGTATTCTCTTAGTTGTGTTGAGTTGTTTGAGGACAAGCATTTGTTTTAAGTTGAGGGTGTTGATGTGTGAGCTAATGCTAACACATTTGAGGCTTTTAACTAAGAATAATTGCAAAGTCTTAAGAAACTATTGTCGTTTTTTATTGTTTTATGTTTGATTTTGTAGTAAAATCTAAGATGCTAAAGAACCAACAAGGATGGAAGCAAAAGAGTTGAAATCTGAAGCAAAAAGAAGAGAAGTATAGTTGACGACATTCCTGATAAGTTGTCAGCCCTGTGATAAGTTATCAGCATCATCGTCAGCCTTATACAGAGAATGGACCTGAGTTGAGAGTTGTGATGGCATTTTGTGATAAGCCGTCAAGGAGATGATAGGTCGTCAAAATTGGCGTCAGCCTAAGGCAAAACATGAGAGATGAGGTAAAGCCATGACGACATTCGTGATAAGTCGTCAAGGAGCTAATAGGTCATCAAAACCGTCGTCATCCTAAGGCAGCGAATACCAAAAGCAAAGAAGAGCTGACGACATTTGTGATAAGTCTTCATCCTCCTGATAGGGCATCACAGATAGCGTCACCTATCCGAGGAATTGCTGAACTTTATTTTTTTGTTTCCATAATTAGGGTGAACTATTTAAAGCATTTTTTAGGGTTTTCTTAGGGTTCCAAACTTGAGTATTGAGACACGTATTTTGATATTTTCTCTCTCTAGTTTCTTGACTTGAACAAGCAATTATTTTGAAGAGATTATCATCATTATTTTGGGATTACTATTGTGATCTAATCTGAGAATCTCTAGTTTCTATTCATTTTATGGTAAGTTTATTTTTCAAATCATGAATATAACTAGTTGTTTCGATTATTACATCATGAGCGGCTAAATTCCTTTAACCTGAATTATGGGATCTAGGGTTAAGTCTTGATAAGGTGCTACTAAGTGTTCAAGATTCAAAAGGTGGTAGGACTTTTTGGATTCAACTTGTAGCTATAGTTTAAAATTAGTTTAATCGCCACTCACATTATTCCCTGTGGATTCGACCCCGACTCTAAAAGTTGGGTAAATATATTGACGACGAACGCCTTGCACTAAATTGACGTGTAAGTTGAGCGTTATCAGAGCACTCTATTTGGTTTATTAAAAAAGGAAATGGTACTCCCATTAGTGTGAAGAAACGGATACCATTAGAAGTTGATGTGGCCATTCTTAAGATTCCCTCCACTATTGTAAGAGCTTCCCCAACCTTTTATAACCCTCATGTCGTTCCATAGAATTACAAACTCAATATTCCTGGGAAGGCAAAGGTAGTCGAGGCAGATGTCGTATAAGGTGTGACCAAATCAGGCAGAGTATATACGTTCAAGAACTTGTGCCAATGGAAGTTCCAGTAGGGGAAAGCAACCTGCCATTAAAGTTGAGAAAGATAACATTTGGAAAAAGATACATGCTAAGGAGTATTCTGTAGAAGAGAAACTGAATAAAACTCCAGCCCAGATATCCATCCTAACATTATTGCAGACTTCCAGAAATTATAAGCAGGCTTTAATGAGGATTTTGAGTGAAGCTTACGTACCAGCTACTATAACAGGTGGGGAGACCATATGGTGGGGAAAGTATTTAAAGCCTACAAAATATCCTTCCATGTTGATGAGTTTCCACATAAAGGTAGATCATATAATTGGGCTTTGCATGTCATGCTATAGCATGAGGAAAGAATGATATCTCGAGTATTGATTAATCCAGGCTCGAGATTAAACATTTGTCCCTTAAATACTTTGATTGGGTTGGAGGTAGATCTGGCCAGAATAAAGTCCTGGAAAATAAATGTGAAAGCATTCGATGGTTCCCAAAAAGACACTATTGGGGATATTACAATATCCATGGTAATGGGTCCAGTCACTTTTCACATAACCTTCCAGTTGATGGATATTCTTGCCTCTTACAACTTGCAGCTCGAATGATAGTGGATTCACGTGACTGGTGCAGTCCCCTCTACACTCCACTAGTGCCTTAAGTTTGAATACAATCATCAAGAATTTGTGATACATGGGGAGAGAGGACATCCTAGATACGCTGTAGAAGGAAAGAATAGTCTCGATAGTGAAATGTTTCACACTCTTGAGTTAGTTGGCACATTGAAGGAGGATTACATAGTAGGGCATTGTATGTCACAGTATGGTATGAGGAAATAACAATACCCTGAGTGTTGATTGATCCTAGTATAGGGGTGAACGTATGTCCTTTGGATATCCTGATGCAGTAAGAAGTTGATCTAGCAAAAATATAGCCACAGGTAAGGATGCTAAGATCATTTGATGTCTCTCAATGAGGCACTATTGGGGAAATCATACTATACATGACATTGGGTCCTGCTACATTTCCCATAACTTTCCAGGTGATTGATATTACTGCCTCCTACAACTTATTACTTGAACAACCATGGATTCACATGGTCGGTGCAGTCCTTTCCATGCCACACCAATGTCTCTGGTTTGAATATGGACATCAATAGGTATTGATACTGGGTGAGGTAGGAAAAGATGGTTTTGCCTCTTTAGAGTTGATTGGAAACATCAAACAAGACATGATGAGCTACATCCAACCCCTGAAACCTTTGGATGCTCTGAGCTACATACGTTGTCTAGGATATGAAGAGGATAAGTATCTTGGCATTGGATTACAAGGGATAATTGATCCCTTAGAGTTTGATAAGAATAAGGATACTTTTGGGTTGGGCTATGCATTTGGCGATCAGAACAGTAAAGGTGGTAAAACACCTGATTCTGCACTATCATTGTACTAAATCTTTTTCTCTGCTGGGTTTCATGATAATGATGAGAATGATGAAGATGAAATATTAGAAATTTTGAAAGGTCTCTTGATAACTAAGGACGTCATCCTTTCTCCTTAGGGTAATGATGAGAATGAAGCCATGGAGGTGGATATAATTCTTGAAGGGAAAACTTGGAGGAATATAGGTTGAGAAATAATGCTCAAAGAGGGCTATGAATAGGGTAAAGGTCTGGGATCAAGGCTACAAGGAATCATTGAGCCCATAAAACAACAGCCTAAGATGACCATATTCTACTTGGGATAGGAGTGTACTGGAGAGGAGTACCTCAACTAGAAGCCACCTCAGAAAGGATACTATTGCCCTCTGCTCAATTCTCTGCCCACACTACATGAGATCTTCCACTCTGCTGGATTTATGGGCTAGAGTGAAGAAGACATCTTGGAGAGTTTAAAGTTCCTTTTTCTGATTGAGAAATATGGTTGTCATATCATCATCAGAGAGGAGGGAGGAGCTCCTAGTCAAAGCCATGAATAGAAGATCACCATCAACAACTGGTCTGCCACTCCATCCAGGCCTCGTTGAGCACTTGGGTAGACTTGATGGATTTTGGATGTTTTAGCATTTTTTTCTTTTAAAATAATAAACTCAATTGTACGATATGGTTTGCAATTTCAGTTTTTTCTTGTTTTTACTTCAACGCTATGTTTTGAGACTAATTAGCACTATTAATAAAAAATTAACTTTTGATTATTAATATTCTTTATGTATTTACAGCAAAAACACCTTTAAAAAAGGTTGAATCTAGGACTGTGACATATAACAATACTATACAATATAATATAAATGAAGTAGAAGATGTGGATGAGGATGAAATCCCCAAGGAATTTATTTGTAGGGTTGAAGAATATGAAGATAAACCCAAGGCAAACCTCACAGAAATAGAAGTAGTGAACATAGGGGATTCTAAAGACATAAAATAAACCCGTGTCAGAATCCACTTGACTAAAGATGAAAAAGAGGAATACATTCATCTCTTAAAAAAGCATCCAGATGTCTTTTCTTGGTCTTATGCCAAAATAAAAGGACTAAGAACTTCAATAGTGGCTCACAGATTGCCCACTGATCCATCCTGTCCCTCTGTCAAGAAGAAACTTAGAAAGTATAAGACAGACCTAAGATTGAAAATCAAAGAGGATATCTTGAAGTAGATTGAAGCTAATATCCTTCGAGTAGTGAAGTATCCAACCTAGTTGGACAATGTTCTGACTATCACCAAGAAGGATGGGAAGTTTAGAGTTTGTGTAGATAAAAGGGATCTCAACAAAGCCAGTCTCAAAGATGACTTTCCACTCCCGAACATTCATAGCTTGATCATTAATTGTGTCAAGCATGAAACATAATAATTTATGAATTGCTTTGCCAGTTACCACCAGATTAAAATGCACGAGGATGATGCTGAGAAAACTACCTTCATTACCCCCTAGGGAGTTTATTTCTATAAATTCATTCCATTAAGTTTGAAAAAAATTGGATCTACATAAATGAGGGTCATGACCGATCTATTCCATGATATAATCCACACAAAAATTGAGGTCTATATAGATGATGTCATTATCAAATCAAAGAGGGGTACGAATCATTTGGCAGATCTAGAGAATTTTTAACGGGTTGATAAAGTGTAATCTAAAGCTAAACCCCACAAAGAGTGTCTTCTGAGTTCCTTCAGGGAATTTGTTGAGCTTTATTATCGATTGCAGAGTTATAGAGTTGATCCAACCAAAATCAAGGCCATCCACGACCTTTTTCCTCCAAATAGCAAGAAAGATGCGATGAGTTTCTTGGGTCACCTCAACTACACCAGTCATTTCATAGCCCAGTCCACGGTTATTTATGAGTTGATTTTCAAGCTATTTAAGAAAGATGATGCTATATAATAGACAACAAAGTGTCAAAGGGCATTTGAAAGAATCAAGTATTATCTATCGAATCCTCTCATTTTAGTCCCTCCCAGACCATATAGGCCATTGTTGTTGTATTTTTCTGTAATGGATAATGCCTTTGGTTGTATCTTGGGGAAACATGATGAGACAGGGAAGAAAGAGCAGGCAATCTACTACATGAGCAAGAAGTTCACTTCATATGAGGCTAGGTATTCTTTATTGGAGTGCACTTGTTATGATTTGACCTGGATAGCTTAGAAGTTGAGGCATTACCTCTCATCACATACCATTTATCTAATCTCCATAATGGATCCATTGAAGTATATATTCTAAAAACCAATGCCTACTGGAAAGCTGGCCAAATGGCAGATATTGTTGAGTGAAGTTGACAAGGTATATATCACCTAGAAGGTGGTAAAAGCATAAGCATTAGAAGACCATCTAGATGAGAATCCTGTGGATGACAAGTACCAAATATTGAAGACCTACTTTCCTGATAAAGAGGTAGCCTTTCTGAGGGGGGATATCTCCAAAGAATATGATGGTTGGAGATTATTCTTTGATGTAGCCAAAAATTTCAAAAGAGTAGGTATTGGAGCTATTGTACTCTTAGAAACTGGTCAACATTATCCTGTGTCAGCCAAACTCTAATTTCCTTGTACCAACAACATAATGGAATATAAAGCTTGCATCTTGAGGCTTCACTTGGCTATTGATTTGAATGTATAAGAGGTATTAGTGATTGGAGATTTAGACTTATTGATTCATAAGGTATGAGGTGAGTAGGCTATCAAGAATACAAAGATCCTACCCTACTTGGAGTGTGTACAAAAATTGTGTAATAAGAAAAACAAGATAGAATTCAAACATGTCCCAAGGATCCAGAATGAGTTTGCAGATGCACCGACCACTTTGTCTTCCATGATCCGACATCTAGACAGGAACTATATTGATCTTATTCCTATTAACGTACATAAGCAGCCTGCATAGTGCTTCCATGTTGAAGAGGAACTGGATGGAAAACCATGGAATACATACATATAGGGATATTTGGAAAGTGAAGATTATCCCGAGAATGCTACAAGTGTCCAAAAATGCACCATTCAGAAGTTAGCCAACCAATTTTTTCTAAGTGGGAAAATCTTGTACAAGAGGACTCTCGATTTTGGGTTGTTAAGATATGTCGAGGATGGAGAGGCGTCTAGACTAATTAAAGAGGCACACGTCAGAACATACGATCCTCATATGAATGGCTTCATATTGGAAAAGAAGATATTGAGATCGGGCTACTTTCGGATGACTATGGAAATTGATTACATTCGCTACGTGCAAAAATTCTATCAGTGTCAAACTCATGTTGATATGATTTGAGTTCCTCCTAGTGAACTCCATGTCATCAAATCACCTTGTCCCTTTGCAACATGGGGCATGGATGTCATTTGCCCCATTTAACCAGTCATGTCCAACGGTCACAGGTTCATCCTTGTTGCAATTGATTACTTCACTAAAGGGGTGAAAGACAGATCTCACAAATCAATCACAAAGAAGGTCGTGGATGACTTTATTTGAAATAACATCATTTGTTTGTTCAAAATTCCCGAGTTCACTATCACAGACAATAGTGCCAACCTCAACAGTGTTTTGATGAAAACAACTTGTGAGAATTCTAAGATCAAGCATCAAAATTCCATAGCATACAGGTCACAAATAAATAGAGTGGTTGAAGTCGTAAACAAAAAACATCAACTGGAAAAATGATTGACAACAATTGGCATTGGCATGAAAAGCTTCCCTTTGATTATTTGGGTAACGCACTACAATCAGAACATCCACAGGCACCACACCTTACTTTCTGGTTTATGGAAGTAAAGCAGTAATACCTGCTAAGGTAGAAATACCATCTTTAAGAATCATCCAAGAAGCAGAATTAAACAACGTTGAATGGTTACAAAGTAGATTTGAGAAACTAGTGCTCATTGATGGAAGGTGAATAAATGCAATTTGTAATGATCAACTCTATCAAAACAGAATGTCCAAAGCTTTCAACAAAAAGGTTAAGCCCAGACACTTCACACCTAGACAATTGGTTTTGAAATGGATTTTCCTGCATCAAGACGAATAAAAAGGCAAATTCTCCCCCAACCGGAAAGGTCCTTATGTGTTCCATCAAGTCTTGATAGGAGGAGCACTCATACTTGCAGAAATGGATGGAGAAGTTTGGTACAAGCCCATAAATACAAGTGTTGTTAAGAGATACTATGTTTAATCTTTTCTTTACACCCTTTATATTGTAATTGGAACTATGTTTGACCTGATTCTCATTTAAGAGGGATACGTAGGTGCTCCTGTGGAGTTCAGTTGTATAATAATAATATTATCTTTTCCCCCTCTCTATGAGCATTGTAACTGGGGCAAAATTTTTTAGAGGGCCTCAAAAATTCTATATAGGCATAACATTGGCATAATTATGAATTAGGGTAGAATTTTTGAGAAAATCTCAAAAATTCTTACACGCAGTCTTTTGCGATCTTTGCAATAAGTCAACTCTATACTGGGGTGAAAATTTTCAGAGGTCCTCAAAAATATCCTAAAACAGAGAGAGAAAATTCTTATAAGATGTTGGATTGTCTCAAAATATGTCACAATCAATAATTCAACAATATTTCATGTTTTTATTCTAACAGATTTTACCTTACTTTCAACTATTTGCAAACATGATTTTCTTTTAAACAATCATTTATTTTTTGTCTACTCGAGTGAAGATGCGGAAGAAGCTCATCAGTAAGACGACGACATCAAGAAGAAGACACTTCAATCAAGGCAGAGGCACAAATCAACCTCCCCTTTTACAAACTCATAATTTTTCTTTGAGTGCAGGATTAATAGGAACAGGTAATAGGAATCACTCCATAACAGCTTAAATAGTTTCCATCATCAGTGATACGGGACGAATGGAAATCTTATCTTTTGATGACATCATTGGAGGCTAACACATAGAGGCTCAAGACTTGGTCACCTCGAGGATATGAGAACATACATGGAGGACCCATTTTGAGCATACCATACATCAAGGCCGTGAGTGGAAGATTTCTTGGAGCATTGAAGACTTGAGGACTCACGGCTTTGGAGTTATCTTTATTGGGGACATTTTGGTCACTTCACTTTGCCCAAAATGCAGTCCATGGACACCCCTATCATTAAGGGTAGTGTAGTTATTTTATCTTCTTTTGTAATATACTATAAATAGGACATTTTAGGTATTCTCTTATTATTTGTTTAATGATGAAAATATGAGACATTGAAAATCCTCTCTCTTGATAGTAGACCACCTTAGTGTAGTTCTTAGTTAGGTCTTGGATTAGCCATTGTAGTTTAGGGCTTGGAAAAGCCAATATTGTTCTTTTCTTGGAAATGGTGGATCTTGAGGTGAGTTGATTCCCATGGTGGTCACCGTAAGAGTGTGGTGTTTTTTTTACATTCATTAGGGGTTTTTCAGTTTAATATACTCTTTAGTTCCTAATCTTTGTAATAATCTATGTCTCACTATCTATCTTTACCTTTCTTGCAATTGTGTTAGTGTTTGTATCTTGTAATCGTTTGTTCTTGTTGAATCCGAATATTATGTTCATTGTGTTCATATTGTTCTTGTTGTATTATTTATATTTTGGTGTTTAAAACACCTTGTAAACTCGTGATCTTGTGTTGTTGTTGTTGGCCGAAACTAGCACTCAAAGGGGTCCTCAGGTTGCTCTCAGTTTGTGGACTGTTTTGTGTAGTTTTTATGCCTTCCATGGTCTTTATTGTTTCATTTGGTATCATAGCTAAGTCTGGTTTTTTTACTACAATACCAATCTTGGGCTTTGTTAGTTGAAAAAAAAAGTGTTGAAAACAGAAAAATCCAAAAAGAAGCAATTTTGTCCATTTTTATGTCTTTGCCAAAATTGTGTTCTTGTTGTGTCTTGGCCAAGATTGTTTTAATTTTATTGAGTTTTTATAGTGTTATTTGTATTCATAACTAACACCATGAGTCAATATCTAAGTTTGACCTAGAATTTGTTGATATTGTTGTTGTGGACCTAAGCCTTGGCCAATTGTTGTTGCGGATTCAAGGCTTGGACGTGTGGTGTGTTGTTGGTTCAAGGTTTGAACGTGTATTATGAATATTTTGTGGTGGTTTTAATCTTTAAAAGGTGTTGTTGTTGTTTGGGAGGTCCAACTTGAACCTTAGGACTCCAAGATTCAAAAGTGTGTTCTTGGTGTTCTTGCCGTTCTTCACCATCTTCATGTTTTGTTGAAGAAAATGTCTTCAAAGTTGGTTTTTTGATATAAGTGAGTGAATAAAGAGAGTGTGGTGTTGTTAGTCTTGAAACTTATTCCAAGACTCTTACAAGAAAGGAAAGTGACCAAAAAACTTTCAAAAAGAGGAAAGAGCCAAAAAGCTTTCAAAAAGGTGTTTTGCCAAAAGGGTGCAAGTCAAACCCTTTGAATTTGAAAAGGCTCCAAATCTTGTTATTTCCCTCCCAAAACCGAAACTCTTCTCTTCCAAATTGAATTGACCAATCCAAATTGAGGACAAGAAAAAAATTCAGATTTTCACAATATTCCGCAACCAATAGTGGACTTCCACGTCACCATTTTATTGTCCACGCAATAATTTTAGGCTCAAATTTTAGATTATTAGTATCATTTTATTGATTTATTAGTTTAATGTCTTGATTCTAGAATTAATTAATAACTAGTAATCACCTACTTAGTTATAGATTAATTGTTGAATCCATTTCTTTCGTGTCTTCGTTATTTGTGTGCTTTTCTCATTTTTTACTCATAGTAACTTCTTTGTCTCAAGTTCATAAGTAAATTTTATTTTTGTGTCTTAAGTCGATCAAACAAGAATCCATTCCGTACGCCAAGTATAATTGACATCCTATGGACTACTGGAGTATAAGCAACTTTTAATATTCGCCGCTCCAATTGTGAGGATCACAAAAGTGAGTGCATACGAGTGTTGGCAAGGAAGCTTTACTACTAATCTTGTTGGTTCATTTTGTAGGTACAAAGGTGATATAAGGGGAACATGTCTTCGATAGTCGGGGATTATTGTGACTACAACATAGGAGACTATGATTGTAGTGAGGGGTTTTATGGCTACAAAGTTGAGGGAGATTGCGGAGGCTATGAAAATAACCATGATCAAAACTTGGGCAGATTTGAGAGTTATGGTTTTGAGGGATAAAATGAGGTGAATGAAGTTCCTAGTTCTTATGGTGAACTTGGAGGTGATGTAGGACCTCGTGATGGATCTTATGATGACATTGGGGCATGTGAGGAGTCTTACACTTCTCACTCCGAACCTAAATTTGGTGTTAGATATAACCCTTTCGTTCGCAAAGCTTATGATAGTTGTGATAAGAGTACACGTGAGGAGTGTGAAGATTCATATTCTCCACATTGTAGTACTTCTTATCAAGGTCGATATAGTGTGAATGTTTATACTATCTCTAGTGGAGGTTGTCCAACGATAAGAAAAGGGTATGCATCTCAAAAACCGAGGGGTACTCGTGTGCCTGACTATGATGATCTGAGAAGGAGTGTACACTTCGGAAAGTTGACCACTTGTCAGATACTGGGCTGCCTCGTTGTGTTAAATGATAGGTACTATAGAACTACATCCTTCCATCCATGGTTGACTACTTGGGGTTGTTTCGCAAGCCTTTACTTGTTCCATACTTCTTGGACGGGTTTAAGATTACCGAGAGGGTCAAAGTTGTCTTCTCCCAATTTGAATACCATGAGGAGGTTTGGTGCGATATTCTTCCATTGACATACGGTCATGTATGATTAGGTGCTGATTGGTTTGCACAACATAGAGTTCCAAATGTGTAAAATTGGCTTAATGTGGTAAGAGATCGATGGGGAAATCACCTCGTAACATACATGCTGCCCGAGCCACAAATAGAAGTGAATACTTACTCCAATCCAAATGCTTATGAGAGAAAAAATTTTAAGAGGAGTAAGGGTGGGCAAGGTGGTAACCCGAGAGTGGAAAAATAAGAGGTTGTGTGGAGAGAAGTGATGGGATTGCCACCAAACTGAGCTAACACTGTTTGTCCTTCTATTTCTAAGGACATTTGCGTAGGTACCGACATGGCAAGTGAAGGAAAGCAATGCCAAAGGGAAGTTGTTGCCCAAGCTTATGGAGGACCTTCTCAACACGGTAAAGGAGAGTCGACTCAATAACTTCAAGGTAAAATAGCTAACTCTTACACTTTTGTGCATATGAATGATAACTGTGTG
Source organism: Capsicum pubescens (assembly GCA_030864215.1). Lineage (NCBI taxonomy): Eukaryota > Viridiplantae > Streptophyta > Magnoliopsida > Solanales > Solanaceae > Capsicum > Capsicum pubescens. The sequence goes on from CM061538.1 coordinate 263,098,711, forward strand.
ACTAGTATCCCATTGAGTATGCGTAGTAGCTTACTTACTTGTGATTTTAATGATTCTTTGCCTCTTGTTGATGATGTACATGTTGTGAGAGTGTATACACTAGTTGATCCTATTGATGACCAAATAGACTCTTCTTGTAAGATCAATTTATGTCCACCTAGTGTTGAAGCCTATATGTTGAACGGAAGTATATCGGCTTGTGTAATTGGTGTTGATCAACTTATTTGTGAAAATTGTCCACCACTTGAGTATGTGTCTGATGTGATTAATATAACTCAAGTGAGTGAAGTACTTGAACATGTTGGTCAAAAAAGGGGAGTGAACCCGAGAGCTATTCTTGGGACAATCTTGTGCTTGAAATCTCTTTGAAACTTGATATTGATCTTTTAGAGAGTGATGAACATTTTTGTTCCAAATTTTCCCGTGAAATAGATCATGCTCTCTTTAGGTATAATGTCTTATTTGAAGATTATATAAACACTCCTAATAGACCTAGTGGTGAAAATGATGTTATAGATTGCCTTGGAAGCTATAGCCTATATGCTAAGCCACTATGGTGTGACCACATTCTTCCTAAATATGGAAATGTCTTCTTGGAAGATGAGAGTACTCTTAAGGAAAAGGAATGTATGGTCTTGGAAACTACTTCTTCTTTTACTTTGTGTGACTTTATTGTTGAGAGTACTCATAGTGATGATTGGGAAACTAGTAGTGAATACACACATGAGGGCACCTTAGTAGAAGTTGACTTGAGTAATACCTTTCTCTAATCTCTATTTACTTTAGATGATATGTATGCTATTGTAGAGAGTATGTCGTTTAGTTTGGGTGAAAACCACAAAAAGGGAGTGTTTTCTAGACCCTTATCTATGGACACTCTTCCCGTTTGACACCAGCGCCAAAAGTAGAAATGGTGATGGTGGTGCATCCAACTTGTTGGTTGGTCTATATGACAAATAAAGGGTCACTCTTGGTGAATCCCATAACCAAATCCTTTGTACATCTTTCATTGAGTTTTTAATATTTTGTTCAAAGGATCCTTGGTTATATTGCAAATATGTGCAACCTTGGCATGTTGAGATGATTTGTTATGCTAACCCTAACCCTCATACCATAAGGAGTTTGTATTTTTTTGTCCTCTCTTCGGTTTTGAAAGGTTTGGATTTGAGGTCGAATCCTTTTTAAGAAGGGGAGGATGATACGGGATAAATGGTCATCTTATCATTTGATGACATCATTGGAGGCCAACACATAGAGGCTCAAGACTTTGTCACCTCGAGGATACGAGAACATGCATGGAGGACCCGTTTTGAGCCTACCATTGAGCATACCATACATCAAGGTCGTGAGTAAAAATTGCTTGGAGCATTGAAGACTTGAGGACTCACGTCTTTGGAAACTTAATGGCTCATGGCTTTGGCGTTATCTTCATTGAGGATATTTTGGTCACTTCACTTTTCCCATAATGCACTCCATGGACACCCCTATCATTAAGGGTAGTGTAGTCATTTTATCTCCTTTTGTAATATACTATAAATAGGACATTTTAGGTCTTCTCTTGTTAGTTGTTTGGTGATGAAAATATGAGACATAGAAAATCCTTTATCTTGAAAGTAGACCACCTTAGTGTAGTTCTTAGTTAGGTCTTGGATTAGCCATTGTAGTTTAGGGCTTGGAAAAGCCAATATTGTTCTTTTCTTGGAAATGGTGGATCTTGAGGTGAGTTGATTCCCTTGGTGATCACCGTAAGAGTGTGGTGTTTTTTTTACATTCATTAGGGGTTTTTGAGTTTAATATACTCTTTAGTTCCTAATCTTTGTAATAATCTATGTCTCACTATCTATCTTTACCTTTCTTGCAATTGTGTTAGTGTTTGTATCTTGTAATCGTTTGTTCTTGTTGAATACGAATCTTGTGTTCATTGTGTTCATATTGTTCTTGTTGTATTATTGCTGTTTTGGTTTTAAAATACCTTGTAAACTCGTGATCTTGTGTTGTTGTTATTGGCCGAAACTAGCACTCAAAGGGGTCCTCGAGTTGCTCTCAATTTGCGAACTGTTTTGTGTAGTTTTTGTGCCTTTCATGGTCTTTCTTGTATCAATCGGGAAGCCCAAAGATGATCCTACAGTGCATTTAGAAGTCAAATAGCTAATCATATAGTGCATTGAGAAGCCCAAAGTTGATCCCACAGTGCATCAAGAAGCCTAACAGCCGATCCCACAGTGCTCAAGAAGCCTAACAGTCGATCCCACAGTGTATTGAGAAGCCCAACAATTGATCCCATAGTTCATCAAGAATCCTAAAATTCGATCCGATGTTGCATTGAGAAGCCTAACAACTAATCCCACAGTGCATCGAAAAGCCTAAGAGCTGATCCCATAGTGCATCAAGAAGCCTAATAGCTGACCCCATGTCATATTGAGAAGCCCAAACAGCTGATCCCGCAGTTCAATAGATATGCTTTCCTTATTTCCACATTCACTTTATGTTTATTAAATGCTTATCGTTTATATTCCCTAACCCTAGTTATCTAGTATACTGTAAAGTACCCATGTAACAGAGAAGGAGTAATAAACAGGAACAATTTCTACTCCTGTTGTCGACATATCACCCTATTTATCCATATATCTCATAAACTCAATTGAAACTCACCTATATTTTACTTTCACACCCGTCCTCATGACATTGTTTCCAAATCCAATTTTTTGCTCTTACATCTTTCAGCTTGTCATTGCCTCCAATCTTACTCACTCCATTCTTAAAAACCCGTGATATTGTTATTGATTCCCCAATCCTTTGTTATTGACATTCTTTAGGAATATTGTTCTTTCCTAAATCTAGAACTGCACACAGCCTGATTCTCATAAAATCAGAGATATGTAGGTGGCTCAAGACCAAAGTGTCGGCCACACTATTTTTTAAAACTACCTCCTATTGCTTTAATTCTGATAAATTCTCTTCTCAGTCAGACAAAATTGGCTATTACGTCAACTTTCGTTGCTCAAAAATTCTTTTATCATTCTCAAGCAACGGGGGCAGTTGTTGACACCCAATTTTGACCTCCCGATACCCCTCTTAGGCTGCTGCTATTTTATCAAAATTATTAATTTTAATATTTTTTACACATCATTCTTGTATAAAACAGATATTGACATATCACATTCATGATTTAAAAAATATACAAATTATTTTATTACTTTTAATATCATTTTTAACAATTTATCAATTTAAATATAATTTTTCTTACATAATCTTGTTAATATTTATTAAATTATTTTTTGTAAATATGTACTATCATAATTTACAAACACATTGTCAATTAATTATTATAATAATTATTATTTTTGTTGTTGTTGTTGTAATTATTATTATTAAAATAACGACCATTTTTTAAACTTGTGTATTCTTAACTCAATTTTGCCAATTTATAACAATTTTAGCCTAATTTTACCCAATTTATTGCAATTCTACCCGAAGTTGTGTCTATTTGGACTCAATTTTAGTTTTTGTTCAATTTTGGACCAGAATCTTAATCTTTAAATCTCAGTCGTTGATCAGAATTGATCCAACGACTGAGATCAAACTCTTGCCTTCTTTCGTTTTATACACAAAAAGAGAACCCTAACCCTCATTTCTTTCCCTCACAGTCGCATCACAACCCTTTTTTCTCTCTTATCTCTCTAAACAACAACAACACCATTTCCTTCTACCGGAGAAACAAGCAGCAGCCATCGTCCCCATCATCCTAGCCGGCTACCATGGTCGGCAAACCCCCAACCTGCTAAACAAACCCAACTCCTCGTCAGCCACTGGCGAACCCACAAGTCGATGAACACCAACCAATAGTCAGCGTCGTCATGTGTATATGTATGTGTCTAAAGGCATAATGAATTACACTCATTCTCCTTTGGTATTGGGTCACGATTTCATTTTAAATACGATTTTTCTTTACATCTTAATAAAAATGTCTCGTTAATTGACTTCTAAACTATTTCTTGTCCTTAATTTAGGCCGGACGGATTTGTCTAAATATGGTGCATTATGATTTGGTCGTTCTAATTAATACTTTTGCCCCTATTTAAATTTAGCCATCTTAATGGTTTATTCATGGAAACCCAATATGTCTGCATTAGTTGTTTTTGCGGAATTTGGGTATTGAAATATTTATGGTAAGTATGTGACTTTGATGTGATTGGTAATGAATAGTTATGAATTTGATCTATTTAAAGAAAATAATTGTCCCATGGCTGTAGATTCACGGTAGAAATGTCCATGTGAGCTCTCCTACCTTTTTGGACAGATTTGTGTGGTAATATTTATGGCAACTCACAATATTTTCCTCCTCCTTCTGATTAATTGTTTAGTATATTTCATTTTCCTTTCTTAATGTTGCTAATTGATTCTTACATTTTTTTTCTTTCAATTCTCTATCAATGCTACTATATAAACAACCCCTCCTCATTCTCTGAGAAAACAACTTACAACATATGCACTCTCTCATATGAAAGCTTTAAGCAAAAAAAAATAGTTTTACTCTATTACTTTTCTAAGTTGCACTTACTTTCGGAACCTTGGTCTTGATCTTTCTATGGCAATTCATGCTCAGATTTTTATGTTGTTTGGCTTTCTTATTATTGTGTGTTATCGTCAATCGGTAAGTCCCTATCGATGCAATTTCCTTTACACTTTATGTGATGATGGTAGAAAACATGCCTATAGGTACAATTCGATGTTGGTTATACTCGTACTTCATTGTTTTTTTGTCTTTTGTCCATCTTTAATATGTTCTTTGGCTCTGCTGTCTTGTTTATGCATAGAAGGTACCTTTATAGACAATTTTGGGCTTTAAGGAGTCTCCCGAGAATTGGAGAGGGATTGCTCATTCCTTTTCATTTACTTATTTATTATTCATTATGTTGTAATAACTTTTGTAAATCTCTACTGATGTAATAATAAATTTGGGAATGCTCGAGGGGCGGGATATATTTGATTTAACTGCTCTTTGTGAATCACTTGGGAAAATATAATCTAGGATCAATAATTAATTTATGTGATCACTTAGAAATCATGTGTTAGGGGATAATGATTATCTTTTGGAATAGGCTAATGTCAACAGATTTACTTAGTATTTTAATGACGTAGTAGATAAGCTTTGGACTTAGATAATTTTTAGCAACTAATAAAATCTGTTTCAGTTTACATATAAGTTTCGGCTCAGAACAATTCTTAGCAACAATAAGAAACAATATTGGCTTTTCAAAAATTGTCTGCGGTAATATATAAAATCAGGTTCAGCACTTTTAATAACAGTCACATTCTTGGTCTTTCTATGTTAATCCCAAAGTTGTTTCACCATTTCCTTTTTAAACAATGATTTTTTGCAATTTGATTGACATTTTAACAACTCAAATCAATTTCTGCTCACAACAATTATTTTCTGCAATCAAACGAGATAAATAAATATCAGTCCTATTTTTTTCACAACAATTAGTTTTTTTCTGCAAACAACAAAGAATCAGTTACTACTTTAAATGACAATTTTTGCATTCAGTATCTTACAACAGTAAATAGGCTTTTTTTAGAAGTAACTTCTAATAACATAGAAAATTTCATCACTATTAATGTTTGTCTCTTAGTACGTCCCACCCTTTTATTCTAACTTTCTCGTTCTCGCTTGTCAACATATTAACTCTTTGATATCATGTATATAGGTTTAATAAATAAAGAATTGTTTGTCTTAGCATGTTAATCACCTTAACCAACTCTTAATTAAACAAGAGGCTTATTTGAGACTATTATGTGCTAGTTGTTGTTCAATGTGTTTACGCGCTTTGAGTCTACTAAGAAACCTAGCTTTATTTTTCTAGATCTCAAATTCAAAGTAAAAAATTCCAATGCCTCTTGTACGTAGGTTGGGACGATAAGCATTTTAGAGGTGTTAGTTTTATCCTTTCTTTTATAATAATTTTTGGTTTGATAACCAGCCTAGGTGGGGGTGGGTATACATTTGGAGATGATTATTACCCAAACATATATTGACAATGTGACATATGACATTATCACCCGTCTATAATTTGGAGGTTGGCTAATGGGTCGGATAATGATTAATAAATTGGGTACTGATTCGAATAAATCCAAAACAATTCTTTGATTTGACCTTTCAAATTTGTTCTTTTATTTACTTGATGTGTTTGTTTATTTGGGGTAGTACAGGCTCTTTATTTAATAGAAGTATTTTTTTATGAAGTGTGTTATTTCTCTCTTCTCGCTTATCTTCTTTACATTATTTCATGTCTTGTTCTTATTGTAACTTAGTAATTCAAAATAATTAAATGAATGGCTTGCTTATTTATCATCACATAGTAATATTAAGTTGATAAACAAGTGACCTTTTTTTATGTCATAGAATCCCCATGTAAAGTATGATTAGGACGAGAACCACCTTTGTGGACCTCGAAAGGTGCCTAACACCTTCCTTTTAGGGTAATTTAAATCCTTACCCGAATTTCTAGTGAACTAAGACTAAATAACAAAAAAATAGGTTCGTAGTTAGCCTATAATGGTGCCTTTATGCACCTTAATTCATTAGGTGGCGACTCTTCACACTCCTTAAACCATCCCAAAAAGAGTTGTCTCATCAAATCTAGTTTTTCGCAAAAAAATAGGGTGCGCCAGTGGATTTAGGACATTTCTTCACTGCCTCTACCTTCTATGGATCCACCATGATCCATTCGCTAGAAATAACAAGACCCAGAAAAATAACAACATTCAACCAAAACTTGCACTTAGAAAATTTAGTAAACAACTGCTAATCCTTATGTGTTTGTAACACAATATGGAGGTGACAGACATAATCCTCCTCATTCTTAGAATATACTAGAATATCATCAATAAACACGACGACAAAAAAATCCAAGAGGTGATGGAATACCTAATTCATTATGTCCCTAAATGACGCCGGAGCATTAGTCAAACCAAAAGACAACACTAAAACCTCAAAGTGACCATACCAGCTTTGAAAGAAGTCATAGGGATATCCACCTACCTAATCTTCAACTGATGATAACCCGATTGAAGATCAATCTTGGAAAAGTACTCAGCACCCTAAAGTTGATCAAATAGGTATTCAATCTTGGTAAGAGGATACTTATTCTTCACCATCACCCTATTCAACTACCGGTAATCAATATACATTCGAAGGGATCCATCCTTCTTATGCATAAATGGGATAGGAGCACCCCACAGAAAAATATTAGGGTGGATAAAACACTTGTCAAGTATATCTTTCAATTGCTTTAAAAGTTCTTTTAACTCATCCGAAGACATTCAATAAGGAGGGATATAGATAGGACGAGTATTGGGAGAAGATCAATCCCAAATTCTATTTTCCTATAGGGAGGAATACCAGAAAGATTGTAACACCCCATGGTATCCTCGACTTAATACCTCACTTCGTAGCATGCTGAAAGAGTTAATCATCTGAAAATTTCCTAAGTGTCAAAAGGACTTAGTCATATTTTAAGCTCCTAAACTTGTGTAATTTCTAAATCAATTTTTCCAACCTTTGAGATATGGATTTTTAAAATGATTCATGTTAAGGGGAGAAAAAGGGATGTGTTGGGGAATTTTCAGATTTTTTGGACAATGTTAGAGGTGTGTTTGGATGTTGGAAATAGTGGCTCGACGCGAAGTCGACGCGCCGAGTAGATGGTCGCGTCGATAAAGCAGAGGCCCAATGCAATATCGATGCATTGCATTGGTTAATACATCGAGTGCCAGTTCATATTTTTCTTTTAAATTTTGGGCCAGGAGGGGTATTTTAGTCTATTTTTTAACATATTAACTCAGTCATAACACGATCTTTAACGTAAGGAGAGAACAATTCATCAAAAAAAACCTCTCTTATTCTCTCAACATCAAAACCCTAATCCATTCCCCAGAGATCAAAGTTCATCCTTAAAGTCAAGAATTCCAAGGACTCAATTTATATTTGGGTTTCTCTCTCTCTATTAAACAAAATAAGGTACGTGGGGCTATCCTAAATTTCATGGTCATGGTTTTTATGACTTTTACAAGCTTTGAAGATACTTATGTATGTATATAAAAAGGATTTTGGTAAATTGTTTAAAGAGCATGCATTGTGGAATCAATTTAATGGAATTATGAAACTGTTATGGGGGTTTTCTATAAGTTTGATTTATAAATCTCGTGCTTATGTGATTTGAATCCGAAAGATGATTTACGAATGTAACTTGTGAGATTTCACTCCCCATTATGAAATATGTGAACCTTGCATGATATAATTTGTGAATTATTTTTGATAGCATGAATTAAGAGCCCCTCTTTTTATCATGAAATTTGTGTATAACCAATGTCGGGGGCTAATTTTTGAATGATGAGAAACTCTTGAGTTTTAAATGTCTCTTTAATCATTATGCATGAGTAGAATAAATGGAATGGCCACTATGTTTTCAAGATTCGTAAAAAAAATGTGTTTGAATGAGTTTAATGTGATTTTGATGATAAGAACCCTCATGTGACTTGATAAATATTTGGTGGCCATATACATACTTTTTTTGAATAAGAAAGGCTGTGGAATTATGTGAAGTAAATGACTTGCAAATCGGGGTATGACGATACTCCTTTGTGAATTGCCCTTAAAAGAACAATAAAAGAATGTTATGACTGAGATGCATATATTTCTATAGTAGATTTTAAAAGTAGGTTAATGAGAGTTAGGTGGTTACACAAAGAAAGCACGAGTCAAAAGACTCTATGCTGGAAATTGTTGTTTGCCGACCTGGGACCTTGGCACCCTACTATGTGATCTTGTGTGCCTAAAATTATGTCATCCTAATTTGTGATTATGGTTTGGGGCCCTGCTTTGTGATCTTGCGCCCAACCACGATATGTTATTTTGATTTGGGGCTTTGGCACCCTGCTTTGTGATCTTGCGTTCCCTCCCCTCATTAAAACTCCAATCTTGGCGACAATCGAGATCTGGTAGTCGGTAAAAACTATGAAACTGTAGGGTGTACCACCTAGCTCAATCGTGTTAGGGGAAATTGAACCACATAGGGTGAAAATATTGTTGAAACTCAAATACCTTGCCGATGTATTTTTGAATGATTTCTGCGATACTATGTTTTACAAAGGCTCTCACATATGTTGTATAAAAATATATTTTATTTTTGGATTACTCTGCGTATCAGTACATTTGTATTGACCCCTTATGTTTCAGGTTTCGGGGCTCGATCCGGGGGTCCTGCTAAGTCATAGATTTGTCAGACAGAAGTGTCCAGTTGGTGAGCCTCCCGTATTCCGGAAGGCCTATTTTTAGAACATTGATATTTCATTTTGTTTTGGTCCGAATGGGGGTCTTGTCCCAGATTTCAGACAGATGTCATTTTCAGTTGTTAGAGATTTTGCAAACTAGTGTCAGGTGTTTTGAATGTTTCATGAACTCATTTTTTTGTATTGTTCAGTTAAAGAAAAAGATAGTGACCATGTTTCCATCTTGGTTTGTTTTTCCACTAATTTACTATATTGTATGAATGTTGTGCATGATTTCTAAATAGAGAAGGGGCGCCCGAGCCTTCATGGTTCGGGAAGCTCATTACGGCCAGGTCCCTAGCTCGGGTTGTAACAAACTTAGCATCAAAGCACGGTTCAAGGTCCCAGGGTGTCTGCGAAATCATGTCTAGTAAAGTCTTGCTTATGGGTGTCTTGTACACCAAACTTATATTCAGGAGGCTACCGGGTATTTTGGAGTTGTTTCTTATTCTTTCATACTTTAGTTCGTGCTATAGAGTTGTCCATAATAAAGTTATCTAAATTTATTCCTTGTTCTAATTTCATGGGTCATGCCTCATTGTCGAGGCGATACAAGTCTAAGAGTCTAGCTCCCCCAACGATGTGGTTCTCTCTGATTGAGTTATCCATAAAGTTATGAGATAGCACAAGGACTTGAGAGGAGTCCATTAGTGCTTCAAGGTGTATTAATTTGAGTGTATGCCTTTTTTATTCTACTGAAACATGCTTTCCAGCCTGAGGTACAAAGTCTATTCAGTCTCCTTTCAAAATTCTTATTGCAGATGTCTTCCGTAAGGGTAATGATGTGTAGCAGAATGTTGGAACTATATTTTCACCCGAGTAGTAGTGTATGTTAAAGTTTCATGACCTATAGGTAGCGATATTGGCCAAGAAGTTGGCGATATGAAGTCACAATGTTAGAAGTCAGAGTGAGGGTGACTTTTGCATAAATAAATAGTTTTATTTGTATAATCGGGGATTGAGGAGTGGGTTACCATTGTATAGTGATAGACTAATATGGTATAGTGATAGACTAATGTGTAGCAATATTTGTAGATTGTATGGTAGTCTATGAAGGAAGATACAGGATATGATTATTATTTATTCAGAATAGAGAAGGATCTCAGAATGGATGGTTATGGTGGTTGTAGAAATCATTTATACGTTGTGAATGGAAAGGGGGTAGATTAGTTTATAAGTTGTAGGTAGAGACTCATTAGTGTTTATTGAATTTTGAAAATCATTGTGATGTATGATTAGGTAAGTAAGTATGATGTGAGGAATTACAATATGTCGATAAGATTGAAATGGGCTATGTTATAAGATTAAGATCTACAAATCCTGTCATGTGACTTTACCCCTTTGATGGTCCTTTTTTTGTAGTAGTAATCTAGCATTTCAGGTGAGAAGGTATGCAGTGGATTTTGAGTTGTAATAATAAAGTTATGGTGGGGTTGTGATTGTAGGTAGTAGCTAAGTGAAGTGAAGTATTTGGGTTGATTTCCCAATTTGAAGGACTAGTATAGTATGTGGCATGCTTTACCGGTGGTATGTAATTGAGGATAGACAACAGGCTTGAACTTTAGATGTGGAGTTTAGGTGTGGAGTGTAGTGGTGAGGATAATAGCTTAATACTAATGATGCATGTTTTATTGGAATTAATTAGCAGGATTGATGTGATGTGTGAAATGGTCTAGGTTGATAATTTATGAAAAGTGTAAGTGGTAATCGCGAGGTATATGTGTACATGAGGACTAGTGTTAAAATGATGATTTGTGGTTGAATCATTCAGTGGATAAGAACGTGAGTATATAGGAATAAGTTGAACCCTAGGCAGCAGGTTGTTAGATAAAGTTTTATGTGTATAAGTGTTTTGTGCACCTAGATTTAGTTCTTGAATCTTGTAGTATGGAGAAGTCTAGAAAGTTGTTGTATGGTGTTCTTTAGAGTTGAATTGAGGAGATATAGTTGTACAAATTTTGTTAAGTTGTAACTTATGTGATTAAAGGTGTAATGCTAGTATCCTAAGAAGTTGAAGATAGGGTGTTAAGTGTTTAGAAGCATGGATGACTATGCCCATGATAATATTAGTCGTAAGTCGACAATTTTTGGGTTTAGAGAAAGTTGTTATTAGTGTCCCTGAAAGGGGGATGTCCTAAAAAGAAATTAGTGTATTTTTATTTAAAATTATTGTGGAGAGTTGTGGTTATAGATTTGATAAGGGGATATATCCGTAAGTCTAGGATTGTGACTTTGATCTAGGGGGGAGATGGTGAATGAAAGTTACGGGAAGGAACCATAATAAACCTAATTGTTCTCAAGCATAAATCCTCCTACTTCAATTTCGGAGAGTATCCTACTAATGTGTTACGTCATCTGTTCAAGTCATGTCTATGCTTATGGTTCGAGTTTTCTATGGACTTATGATTATGATCTGACCTCAAAACTAGAAGTAATTATGTCTCTCAGTAATCCAGTTTTTCATGTATTCAAGCCATATGTTATGTTGTTCATGATCCATAAAAATCTATGTCTCTCTGTATGCTTGGTCCTAAGAAAATATGTTTCTATATGTTACTGATTCATCCTATGTCGGTGTCACGACTCGAACTAGGGTCTGGCCATGACGGACATCCCAAACCATAAAGGCCCAAAATGCCCTTCTCTATCTAGTAATCATACACAACATTCATTTAATAAAAGAAGATGCAGAAACATAATCTGCTATGGAAACATGGTCAACACTGAATTCAACATAAGTATGGAAACTATAAATCAACTACATCTGAATAACATCTGACTCAGTCTGCGAAATCTCTACTATATGAAAATCTGACAACTGTATGAAACTGGGACAAGGCCCCCAGTAGACCAAAACTGAAATAAGTGACATAATCGGAAAAGATAGGACTGGAATAGAGAAGGCTCACCACTGCACAATCTGATCAGCTGTCTGAATTATCTACTGCTTATCTGGACCCCTAGACTGAGTCTCAGAACCTGAGAGGTAGGGGGGAGGGGGGTCAATACGGATGTACTGGTACCTAGAGCATATCCAAAATAATCATTTATTATTCAACATATATGAGAGAAATTTAAAATAGTTCATAAGTATATCATATAGTAAGCATTCAAATGGGTATTTTAAAGACTCTGTAAAAATCATCTCAACTCTGAGAAATCTGTGTTACTTCTGCGCTAAGTGGTATACCCTACAACTCTAAAAAATTCCATGGGCTATATGGAAACTTCCATTAACTCGGCAGTGAATCCCCCAACCCAAGTGTGCCGCAAAGGTCAGAGTCTCTGAATCTACTACGCCACACGGCCTTCGCCAGAGTACAATAATAATCTACCCATATCGACAAATACGGTTTCAGGATAAGAGTTGCATGAACTCGCGCCTTCTTCGGGTAACCACCTAACCCTCTTTAAGCCCCTTTTTAAAACTCTATCAAAACATACAGCCTCTGAAAACATAATCTGTTATGGCGTAAATACATATGGTATCGTTATACCATTGACTTGCAAGTCACATCTCTGAGCCATTATTAATCTGTCATAAATCTCTGTTTTCAAAACACAAGTTTTGGGACCATCATTTCAATAATTCAATTCAAAGAAACTCTTTCTCAAACCTCATGTAAGCACATGCAATGAACTCATCTTTGTCAAGCATTTCAGTAGTACAGTACAAGGTGGTCATGTCAAAGTTCTCAACTCACATGCAATTCTTTCTCTGAAACACAAGAACATATTTATATCAAGAAACACCCTCTCAATAATTTCAAATCATGCTCAAATGTTATAATATTGTGAAAACATTTTTTAAATCACGAAACGATAATCTTTAATTCAATACATGAGAGGGAGTTCATAATTTATGCTCTCAACGATCTTAAATATCAAATTCCATACATATACGTATACATGTAAATCAATTTAGGGGATAGGACCACAAGGTCAAAACAATAGTAGCATTAAAACATTCGGAGTACGTAATTTAGAACATAGATTCCAAATCCCCTTTGAAATTCATGCATAAAAATCTAAAAATCATGTTCTAATGGTTTTAAGTCCATGTAGTTTTTTTTTAGGATAAACCCCACTTACCTCTATCTAGAAATTTAAAGTATGCTTCTTGATTCCCACAGCTTGGGGATTCCAAATCTTCAATTTGTTTTGAAAACCCACGGTTGAATCTTGATTTATTTGGATTATCAATATGGAAACCTAGAGAGTGTTCTTGAATATTTTTGGTGAATGTATGAGTAATATGCTCAATTGGATTTGAAATCTAGTATTTGGACTGACAAAGGTGTGGAAAAATACCCAATATAACCTTAATGAGACCGGTATAAAAATATAACTGGGAGCCCGATTTCATGGGCTACCGCGACACGCCACTATCGCGGTGGCTCACTGGAAATTGATGAATGGGAATGTGGCCTACTCTGTGATGCGCCACCATCGTGGAGTCCCACTGGAAATTGACCATCGTTATTTACACCCTCTCCGTGACGCGCCAAGTATAGAAATGACAGTGTTTTATGACTAGGACTTAAATTAACCATAACTCCTTCACCGAGTGTCCGTTTTGGATGCATCTTATGTCGACGGAAAACTTATTCAATCATCTATGAAATAAAAATTTGAAATCTAAGGTATTCCACAGGAAATAAGTATAAATCATTCTAGAAGCCAATGCTTGATATTTTAGGGACAAAATTTAGCTAAGAAAAACTTCGGGCCGTTACAGTCGGGTTTAGCCAAAATGATAATGTTTATACAAACTCATGGAAAATATCAGTTCCTTAAACGAGGAGCAATCGCTTTAAGTGGAAAACTTTGTCTTAGTTGTAATGTAACACCCCGTAGCATTCACGACTCAATGCCACTCTTAGTTGCATGTATAGAGAGCTTACAACCTGGAAATTTTTCTAATAGTTAAAACACTTAGTCATATTTATGAGATCTTAACTTTCATGATTTTCAAATTAATCGTCCCCACCCCGAAACGTAGATTTTTGAGTTGATTCATGATCAGGGGTGTAAAAGGGGTGTCTCAGGAAAGTTTCAGATTTTTCAGACAACATTTGAGGCATGTTTGGATGATCAAAATAGTGGGCCAACGCGATGTCGACGCATTGCGCCAGGAATCACATCGGTAGGGACCGACGCGATGCGTCAGGTGCCTAGTTTGTCTTACTGATTTCTAGGTCCAAAAGGGTAATTCAGTCTCTTTCCCTTATTTTACTTTAATATCTGCACCAATGTTTTCTCACGGTTCTCTATCCTAAGAATTCATGTTGAATTGTGTTTCTTTCGAATGGCTCTCTACTTATGATCCAGACATTTGATATATGGAGCACATTTGTCCCGCAAGTAAAGTAGCCATTGTGTCTAATAAGGTTCCTGTCGCTACTTCTCCAGCTCCAGCATCGAAAGGTGTTACTTCTAGTACCAACACTGGTCGGAACTATCTATATGCTCTCACCACTCATCAGGAGTAGGAGGCATCTCACGATATGGTCATTGGTATGCTAAAACTCTTCTCTCTTGATGTGTATAGTTTACTTGATCTTATGTTTACTCTTTATTATGTGACCCCTTATGTGGCTATTCATTTTAGCTTTGGACCTAAGTGAATTTCGGATCCCTTTTCTATGTTTACTCCAGTTGGTGACTTTGTTGTCACGAGAAGAGTCTATAAGGGTTGTGTGGAATCTATCTGTGGTAGGGAGACCTTGGTAGACTTGATAGATTTGGATATAGTTGATTTTGATGTTATCCTGGGGATGGATTGACTGCATTCATTCTATGTCTCTCTAGATTGTTGGACCCATCAAGTCATTTTCAAATTTTCTAATGAGCCGATTATAGAATTGGAAGTGAGTTCTCTAGAGCCCAAAGGAAGGATCATTTCATATCATAGAGCCCGGAAGTTGATTTCCAAAGGGTGTCTTTACCATTTGATCCAGGTAAAAGATTCTAACTCAAAGGTTCCCTATTTACAATCCATTCCCGTGGTTAATTAATTTTTCAAAGTTTTCCCTGACGATCTTTGTTACGGCCCGAGCTGAGGCCCTGGCCGTATCGAGCATCCCGAACCATGAAGGCTCGGGCGCCCCTTCTCTATTTGGAAATCATGGACAACATTCATACAATATAGTAAATTAGCGAAAAAACAAACCAAGACGGAAACATGGTCACTATCTTTTTCTTTAACTGAACAATACAAAAAAATGAGTTCATGAAACATTCAAAACACCTGACACTAGTCTGCGAAATCTCTAACAACTGAAAATGACATTTGTCTGAAATTTGGGACAAGACCCCCAGTCGGACCAAAACAAAATGAAATATCAATGTTCTAAAAGCAGGCCTTCCAAAATAAGGGAGGCTCACCAACTGCACACTTTTGTCTGAAAAATGTACGACTTAGTGGGACCCCTGGACTGAGCCTCGAACCCTAAAATATCGGGGGTCAATACAAATGTACTAGTACTCCGAGTAATCTAAAAACAAAATATATTTTTATACAACATAGGTGAGAGCCTTTGTAAAACATAGTATCACAGAAATAATTCAAAAATACATGGGCAAGGTATTTGAGTTTCAACAACATGTTCAACCTATGTGGTTCAATTTCCCCCAACACGGTTGAGCTAGGTGGTACACCCTACAATTTCACAGTTTTCACCGACTACCAGATCTCAGTTGCCGCCAAGATTGAAGTACTAATGAGGGAAGGGCACGTAAGATCACAAAGCAGGGTGCCAAAACCCCAATAGCATGTCATCGTTGGGCACAAGATCACAAAGCAGGGCTCCAAACCATAGTCCCAAATTGGAATGACATAATTTTAGGCACATAAGATCACATAGAAGGGTGCCAAGGTCCCATGTCGGCAAACAACAGTTTCCAGCAAAGAGTCTTCTGACTAGTGCTTTCTTCGGGTAACCACCTAAATCGTATTAACCCAGTTTTAAAATCTAATATAGAAATACATGCATCTCACTCATAACATTCTTTTCTTGTTATTTTAAGGGCAATTCACAAAGGGGTATCGTCATACCCCAATTTTTAAGTCATTTACATCACATCAATCCACAACCTTTCTTATTCAAAAAAATATGTATATGGCCACCAAAGATTTGTCAAGTCACATGAGGGTTCTTATTATCAAAATCACATTAAACTCATTCAAACACACTTTTTTTACGAATCTTGAAAACATAGTGGCCATTCTATTTATTCTACTCATGCATGATGATTAAAGAGACATTTAAAACTCAAGAGTTTCTCATCATTCACAAATCAACCCCCGACATTGGTTATACTCAAATTTCATGATAAAAAGAGGGGCTCTTGATTTATGCTCTCAAAAACAATTCACAAATTATATCATGCAAAGTTCATAAATTTCATCATAGGGAGTCAAATCTCACAAGTTACATTCATAAATCATCTTTCGGATTCAAATCACAAAAGCACGAGATTTATAAATCAAACTCATAGAAAAACCCCATAAAAATTTAATAATTCCATCAAATTGATTCCACAATGCATGCTCTTAAAACAATTTACCAAAACCCTTTTTCATATACATACATAAATTTCTTCAAAGCTTGTAAAAATCATAACAACCATGCCCATGAGATTTAGGATTGCCCCACGTACCTTATTTTGTTTAATAGAGAGAGAGAAACCTAAATCATAATTGAGTCCTTGGAATTCTTTACCTTAAGGATGAACCTTTGATCTCTGGGGAATGAATTAGGGTTTTGATATTGAGAGAATAACAGAGGGTTTTTTTTGATGAATTATGCTCTCATTACGTTAAAGATCGTGTTATGACTGAGTTAAGATGGGGAAAAATAGGCTAAAATACCCCTCCTGGCCCGAAATTTAAAAGAAAAATGTGAACTGGCGCTCGACGCATTAACCTATGCGATGCGTTAATATCGCATTGGGCCTCCGCTTTATCGATGCAACCATCGATGAGAGCATCAACTTCGCGTAGTTCCACTGTTTCCAACATCCAAAAACACCTCTAACGTTGTCCGAAAAATCCAAAACTTCCCCGACACATCCTTTTTACTCCTCGAACATGAATCAACTTAAAAATCCATATCTCAAGGTTGGAAAAATTGATTTAGAAATCACACAAGTTAAGGAGCTTAAAATATGACTAAGTCCTTTTGAAACTTAGGAAATTTTTAGATGATTAGCCCTTTTAAGCATGCTACGAAGTGAGGTATTATGTTGAGGACACCACGAGGTGTTACATTATCTCCCCTTTGGGATCATTCATCCCCGAATGATGGGTAGGGACTTGTTGAAATATAAAAGTGTAGAATAAAGAACGAAACCTCGCATTGAACATTTTTCCCTAACAAAATATGCAAAGGCATTAAACGAGCTTCATGATAACCCCTAGTAAAACGTGAAAGCACGAAACATGAGATAATGAGACTTTAGATAGGGATGATCTTGTACATGAGTTCTATGTACCATAATCATCACAACATAAGGCATGGATTTATTTGATGATCATAGACCTGATTTATATTGGTACTAGTCATGAAATAAGATTTCGCGGAAGATAGTGATTGAAGCATTCTCCACCCCTCATGATACAACAAATAGACCTAGCTTAAAGTCACTACTCAGCTATGCCCCAATATTAAATAACATACTTTGTCTTTTCCATCTTACTATTCTCCTATCACACATCTAACCACAAGAGTTTGAGTTTCACTACAATGTGCTTTTATGTTGAAGCCTAACTCAGAGTAACAAGGTGATAACTTAAGATATAGGACCCTGTACTTTACATCCCATTAAGAATATTACATCACCTTATCACTATCTTCAAACACCCTCGAGTTTTAATTCAAGGAATACTAACCACATAGTACATGGGTTGTGTTTTCATCAATCACAACATTCAAGCCTATCATTACTACACCCACTTCATGGACTTTCTCCACTAAGACCAGCAAATTCAATCACATTTACATAGATTTTTTCCATATATCTCATTCCTACAATTTCACATAACAAAAGTTCCTCTCCTTCTTTTTTCTTTCACCTATAACCTTAGCTCGAGAATTCACACCAAATTTTTTGCCTTCAAGAACATCTACTCCCCTACCTAACACATCACCGCACTTCCACAATCACCATCATACTGTCATATGGAGGGTTATTAAGGGACACGAGCATAAATGTCATGAATGGAAGTAACACTATTAGACCATAACTTATACTTTTTGCACCACTCAAGGAGGGACATGAAATGAAAATATGATAAAATAGACATAAAGTGCAAAAAGTATAAGTTATGGTCTAATAGTGTTACTTCCATTAATGACATTTATGTTTGTGTCCCTTAATGACCCTCCATATGACAGTATGATGGTGGTTGTGGAAGTGCGGTGATGTGTTAGATAGGAGAGTAGATGTTCTTGAAGGCAAAAAATTTGGTGTGAATTCTCGAGCTAAGGTTATAGGTGAAAGGAAAAAAAAAGGAACTTTTGTTGTATGAAATTGTAGGAATGAGATATATGGAAAAAATCTTTTTAAATGTGATTGAATTTGCTGGTCTTAGTGGAGAAAGTCCATGAAGTGGGTGTAGTAATGATAGGCTTGAATGTTGTGATTGATGAAAACATAACCCATGTACTATGTGGTTAGTATTCCTTGAATTAAAACTCGAGGGTGTTTGACAATAGTGATAAGGTGAGGTAATATTCTTAATGGGATGTAAAGTACAGGGTCATATAGCTTAAGTTATCACCTTGTTACTCTGAGTTAGGCTTCAACATAAAAGCACATTGTAGTGAAACTCAAACTTTTGTGGTTAGATGTGTGATAGGAGAATAGTAAGATGGAAAGGACGAAGTATGTTATTTAATATTGGGGAATAGATGAGTAGTGACTTTAAGATAAGTCTATTCGTTGTATCATGAGGGGTGGAGAATGCTTCAATCACTATCTTCCGCGAAATCTTATTTCATGACTAGTACCAATATAAATCAGGTCTATGATCATCAAATAAATCCATGCCTTATGTTGTGATGATTATGGTACATAGAACTCATGTACAAGATCATCCCTATCTAAATTCTCATTATCCCATGTTTCGTGCTTTCACGTTTTACTAGGGGTTATCATGAAGCTCGTTTAATGCCTTTGCATATTTTGTTAGGGAAAAATGTTCAATGCGAGGTTTCTTTCTTTATTCTACACTTTTATAACTTCAACAAGTCCCTACCCATCATTCGGGGATAAATGATCCCAAGGGGGATATAATGTAACACCTCGTGGTGTCCTCAACATAATACCTCACTTCGTAGCATGCTTAAAGGGTTAATCATCTGAAAATTTCCTAAGTTTCAAAAGGACTTAGTCATATTTTAAGCTCCTTAACTTGTGTGATTTCTAAATCAATTTTTCCAACCTTGACATATGGATTTTTAAGTTGATTCATGTTCGGGGAGTAAAAAATATGTGTCGGGGAAGTTTTGGATTTTTTGAACAACGTTAGAGGTGTTTTTGATTGTTGGAAACAGTGGCTCGATGCGAAGTTGACGCTCGCATCGATGGTCGCGTCGATAAAGCAGAGGCCCAATGCGATATCAACGCATCGCATAGGTTAATGCATCAAGCGCCAGTTCACAATTTTTTTTTAAATTCCGGGCCAGGAGGGGTATTTTAGCCTATTTTCCCCATCTTAACTCAGTCATAACACGATCTTTAACGTAATGAGAGCATAATTCATCAAAAGAAAACCTCTCTTATTCTCTCAACATCAAAATCCTAATTCATTCCCCAGAGATCAAAGGTTCATCCTTAAGGTAAAGAATTCCAAGGACTCAATTATGATTTAGGTTTCTCTCTCTCTATTAAACAAAATAAGGTATGTGGGGCAATCCTAAATCTCATGGGCATGGTTGTTATGATTTTTACAAGCTTTGAAGAAATTTATGTATGTATATGAAAAATGGTTTTGGTAAATTGTTTTAAGATCATGCATTGTGGAATCAATTTGATGGAATTATGAAATTGTTATGGGGGTTTTCTATGAGTTTGATTTATAAATCTCGTGCTTATGTGATTTGAATCCGAAAGATGATTTATGAATGTAACTTGTGAGATTTGACTCCCCATGATGAAATTTATGAACCTTGCATGATATAATTTGTGAATTATTTTTGAGAGCGTAAATCAAGAGCCCCTCTTTTTGTCATGAAATTAGAGTATAACCAATGTCGGGGGTTGATTTGTGAATGATGAGAAACTCTTGAGTTTTAAATGTCTCTTTAATCATTATGCATGAGTAGAATAAATAGAATGGCCACTATGTTTTCAAGATTCGTAAAAAGAGTGTGTTTGAATGAGTTTAATTTGATTTTGATGATAAGAACCCTCATGTGACTTGACAAATCTTTGGTGGCCATATACATATTTTTTTGAATAAGAAAGGTTATGGATTGATGTGATGTAAATGACTTGAAAATCGGGGTATGACGATACCCCTTTGTGAATTGCCCTTAAAAGAACAAGAAAATAATGTTATGAGTGAGATGCATGTATTTCTATATTAGATTTTAAAACTGGGTTAATACGAGTTAGGTGGTTACCCGAAGAAAGTACGAGTCAGAAGACTCTTTGCTAGAAACCGTTGTTTGCCAACATGGGACCTTGGCACCCTGCTATGTGTTCTTATGTGCCTAAAATTATGTCATTCCAATTTGGGACTATGGTTTGGAGCCCTGCTTTGTGATCTTGTGCCCAACGATGACATGTTATTGGGGTTTTGGCACCTTGCTTTCTGATCTTGCGTGCCCTTCCCTCATTAGTACTTCAATCTTGGCGGCAACTGAGATCTGGTAGTTGGTGAAAACTGTGAAATTGTAGGGTGTACCACCTAGCTCAACCGTATTGGGGGAAATTGAACCACATAGGTTGAAAATGTTGTTGAAACTCAAATACCTTGACCATGTATTTTTGAATGATTTCTGCGATACTATGTTTTACAAAGGCTCTCACCTATGTTGTATAAAAATATATTTTGTTTTTAGATTACTCTGCGTACGAGTACATTTGTATTTACCCCCTATATTTCAGGGTTCAAGGCTCAGTCCAGGGGTCCTGCTAAGTCGTAGATTTGTCAGACGAAAGTGTGCAGTTGGTGAGCCTCCCTTATTTCGGAAGGCCTGCTTTTTGAACATTGATATTTCATTTTGTTTTGGTCCGACTGGGGGTCTTGTCCCAAATTTCATACTAATGTCATTTTCAGTTGTTAGAGATTTCGCAGACTAGTGTAAGGTGTTTTGAATGTTTCATGAACTCATTTTTTTGTATTTTTCAGTTAAAGAAAAAGATAGTGACCATGTTTCCGTCTTGGTTTGTTTTTTCGCTAATTTACTATATTGTATGAATGTTGTCCATGATTTCCAAATAGATAAGGGGAGCTCGAGCCTTCATGGCTCGGGATGATCGTTACGGCCAGGGCCCCAGCTCTGGCCGTAACAAAGATCGTCAGGGAAAACTTTGAAAATTTAATTAACCACGGGAATGGATTGTAAATAGGGAACCTTTGAGTTAGAATCTTTAACCTGGATCAAATGGTAAAGACACCCCTTGGAAATCAACTTCCGGGCTCTATGATATGAAATGAACCTTCCTTTGGGCTCTAGAGAACTCACTTCCAATTCTATAATCGGCTCATTAGAAAATTTGAAAATGACTTGATGGGTCCAACAATCTAGAGAGTCATAGCATGAATGCAGTCAATCCATCCCTAGGATAACATCAAAATCAACTATATCCAAATCCATCAAGTCTACCAAGGTCTCCCTGCCACAGATAGATTCCACACAACCCTTATAGACTCTTCTCGCGACAACAAAGTCACCAACTGGAGTATGCATAGAAAAGGGATCCGAAATTCACTTAGGTCCAAAACTAAAATGAATAGCCACATAAGGGGTCACATAATAAAGAGTAAACATAGGATCAAGTAAACTATACACATCAAGAGAGAAGAGTTTTAGCATACCAATGACCATGTTGCAAGATGCCTCTAACTCCTAATGAGTGGTGAGAGCATATAGATGGTTCCGACCAGTGTCGGTACTAGAAGTAACACCTTTCAATGTTAGAGCTGGAGAAGTAGCGACAGGAACCTTATTAGACCCAGTGGCTACTTTACTTGTGGGATAATTTATCTGCATATGTCCAGGTTGACCACAATTGAAACATCGATTCCTTCCCTCACTACAGAAACTACGATGCAACTTACCACAAAATTGACAAGAATGATAGGGTGGGGCTGACTAAGATCCACTGGCCTAAACTAGGCTCCCTGTGCCATAGGACCATCACTGCTATAGAAACAGAAATCATTAGACGACTTTGGATAAGGAGCACTAGCCGTCGAGTAGGATCTAGAATTTCCCCACATCTTCTTAGACCACTACTTACCACTTTATCACTATGTTGCTGACCTCAACCCTGCTCCCCCATAGCAGTTTGTTTCTTCTTTTCCTCTTCAACTTGCTTCATATACCCCATAAGTCTAGGTTTATTCATATCAGGATTCATTATCACCACCTTACACTCCAACACTAACTCTCATTATAATCCCGAAGTAAATTTCCTCATCCTAGCCCTCATGCTAGAAACAAACTCAAAAGCATAGCGAGACACCTGATGAAACTTCAAGGTATACTCCTTCATAGTCATCCTGTGGGGTTTCAAATTCACGAACTCCTCAGCTTTTTCCTCTCTCAACTCCTAAGGAAAGAAGCAATCAAGAAAAGCTTTAGAAAACTCATCCCATATAGCCGACTCAACACATCCCCTCCCAACTGCTCCCACTCCTCATACCACTGATATGCCACATCTTTCATTTGATATGCGGTAAATTCTACACCTTCAGAGTCAGAAGCATGCATCCACCTAAATATTTTATCCATCTCATCAATGAATCCTTGAGGTTACTCCTCAACCTTTAAACCAATAAAGGTTGGGGGATTCAGCCTTATGAACTACCCAACTAGAGTAACCTCAGATGAACTCACAACAGCACCAACAGGACCTAACTAACATGACTAAGATATCATCAAATGGGTTAATAAATGAATAGAGTGGCGAAACTCGGAATTCAAAATATCTCCCTGAGGTGACTGAGAATAAGTGTAACCAGTTGGAGAAAGATCAGTGGAGACCGATGGAACTCGATGAGGGTTATCGAAAGTAAAGGCCCTAGACCTGTATGCACCCTATAAGTAGGAAAAATTCTATCCACATTATCCTCAATCAAGATAAAAAAAGTTTCCACGAGCACCAGATCTTCTTGGAGGCATGATCTAAAATTCGAACAAATGGTAATTTGAGAAGATTCAAGGCCTTAGACTCTATAGCTTGAAAATAAAACAAAAAGAAAGGGAAACATGCCTGAATGCCTCATAGTCACTCCCTTATAGGTGTGTCACGCTACACATCCATAAAAGAGACAATACTTGACACGGCTTTGTGGACACCCAATTGATCATGAACCTATGGCTCAGACTAGGGCCTGGCCATGATGGGTATCTCAAGTTCACCGAGGACAAGAGACCACCCTCTTTTCCTAGTCAAACAGAATACAATACACTAGCAGCAGAAAAATTCCCAATATATAACAAGATAAAACAATCAACAACTTAAATGTATGTAACAATGTAAACAACAACTCCCATTCCATAGTAATCCACCAAGCCTATAATAAAATCAAATCAATCCAAGTCGGGACATACCCCCGATGATAGCCAAAAATAAGTCCAAAGAAAAATCTATGATAAAAGATAAACCAAGCAGTATCGGCCTTACGAAATAAGGAGGCTCACAACTTCAAACTGATTGTGATAACCTAGAAATCTTATCACTGCTCATAAAAAGCAGAAGTCTCTCCGTGTCTTATATTTCATGGGGATATAACGTCCGGAGATGCTTAGCAGTTTGAGAACTAGCATGTAACTCAAAGATAGAGGAATAAAATAACTCCATCATTCCAAAACCAGTTCAATATTAATGAACATGTACACATGCATGCATATCAAATACATGTAAGATATTGGGGGAGGGAACAAGGTTTAGCATAAACTTTAAAACATTAGTCTAGATTGTATAGTTTGACCAATATAAAATAGACCATGAGCTATGTAGGTCTAGTTATCTCTCGTTGGTCGAGCCCTACTGCATGATAGCCGCACAAACCAGAGATATCATAAAAGGATAGGGAAATATCGTACTCTACGCCATCCATGATATAATTATGTATAGTGAGACACAAGCACACGATTATCAAGACCAACCCTAACACCGATAAATGTAAGTTCTAGTATCAGCCTCTCGAGACCTCCACCTTCACGGCAAACTACACAACCCCCTTTAAGCTCAATTAAAACATTTAGCACATAACCCATCCATTAGATCAAGGATTCAATTATTAAGGAATCACCAAGTGGTATCGTCATACCGATTAAAGCTTGAAATTGAATGTTATTAGCTATCACTGGGGGAAATCCTTCCCTAGAATTCATTTATTATACACTTGGGGGTTTCTTGTACCCCCACAAGGTTTTCAAATTTATTCTTAACCATTTAGCCATTTATGCAATGCATTGGTTTTAAAGAAGTAAGCCAAGCCAATTGATTGTTCACATTCTAAAACTAATTATGCAAGTGGGTTGAGGTCCCCATAAATTTCAATATCAAAATCCAATTCGTTGGGAGAATCTTGTACCCTTATTTCTATTATTTACAAATTTGGGAAATCTTGTGCCCCTATTAATCCACCATACCCATGCACCCGAATGAGTTTACAAATCAATAATTCAAGTATAATTAATCCATAATAATCATGGGAAAAGCATTTAAACAAATTACATCCAAAACCCTCAACCCATCATTCAAAACCCAACATCAAAACCATATGAATAATAACCCAATTCATGCCATAAATCAAATACAAGTTTATAAAAAAAGATACATGCCTTAATCACCAAGAAATTTGAAGAAGAAATCACCCTTAGAGCCCTAGATGACCAATCTTGAGAAAACCCTAGTGATTTGACTAAGGGATTTAAGAGAGTTTGAGAGTGTATTTGATTGATAAATTTTAGAAATATTGTCCCCAAGGTTTTTTATGTACGTGGGTCTAAGTAGGGGAAGAGAAAATCGACCAAAATACCCCTACTTAAATATGCTAAAAGTTACCGCCCAGTCGTTATGGGTCACTCTACCACTCGTAACGACTGGCAATAGGTTGTTCCCTTGAATCGTAGTCAAGACAGTTTCACTAGGCATCCATAATGTTTACCCTATTACTTACATCCTGCGGCTTGTAATGAGACCCTATGATTCATGGGGTCAAGTCGCAGTCAATATAGAATCTATTTGGGTATACATTTGTTACATTATGAGTCATAGGGTACAACTCGTACAAGGACCTTACGACTCGTAAGGTCCTAGTCATAATGACCTAGGCACCTACACTAGGTTGCTTACGAAAACACGCTATGACTTGTAACGAGTCTATACGACTCATATAGCTTAATTCATGATCTAGTTAAAGAGTTTGGGTAACACGCTGGTTACCCTATGATTGCACAGTAAGACCCATAATGAGTCTTTATAACTCGTTATGTGTAAGACCCCACAAAACTTTAAGCTTAACTTAGTCCATTAAAGCTTCAAAAGAGGTCCCAGACTTAGAAATTCCAGCTAAGTATTTATACTTAAAAGTATTTTAGCCTTCGTAAGTTGACGATCCAATTTCACGACCCTTATGACCTTAAAGTATCGATTTTTAGGTTGATTCATGATCAGGAATGTCAGTAGGTCACTTCGGGTGAGTTTTGGATTTTTTGAACCTCGTTTGAACCATGTTCAGGTGAACAAAATAGTGGGTCGATGCGATCTCGAAGCGTTGCGTTGCCCATCACGTCGACAGATAATTTTCCCCCAGCTTTCAGTGCAATTCTAGTGAACCAACATGAACTCGACGCGGTGCATTGGTCATCGCATTAATACCATTCATGTGGTGCATCGATCTGCACGTCACTGGGCACGTTTTTAGTCATTAAAAACCCACATCCAGAGGGGTATTTAAAGTATTGATTTTTAGGTTGATTCATGATCAGGAATGTCAGTAGGTCACTTCGGGTGAGTTTTGGATTTTTTGAACCTCGTTTGAACCATGTTCAGGTGAACAAAATAGTGGGTCGATGCGATCTCGAAGCGTTGCGTTGCCCATCACGTCGACAGATAATTTTCCCCCAGCTTTCAGTGCAATTCTAGTGAACCAACATGAACTCGACGCGGTGCATTGGTCATCGCATTGATACCATTCATGTGGTGCATCGATCTGCACGTCACTGGGCACGCTTTTAGTCATTAAAAACCCACATCCAGAGGGGTATTTAGGTCATTTTCTCATCCTGAATCAACCCAAAAAACATGAAATTCAGCCCTCAATAAGCAAAATACACTCACTTTCTCTCAAGAATAAAATATTCTCTCTCAAAGAGGCAAAAACCCTTTTTTCAAGAATCAAGGTCAATTCTCAAAAATTTCACCAAGAACCTTCTAGGATTAATCCTCTCAGGTATGTTAGGTATTCATTCATGGGTTCTTTTCACCCATGAAGTCCAAGAACCTCTTTTTAAATTACAAGTTATATATACATAATTTAAAGGTGTGAAATTGGATTGTATTCATGTTCATGATATGAATTGAGTTTCGGTCCATGATTAATTTTGGTTTCTATGAAATTGAAATAGCATGTATATTGAATTGTGAAATTCCCATGTTATAACCAATGAATTTGCAAGTTTGGGCATTGTAGTTGAAAGATTTATGTATTATCCATGATTATGTACATTGAGTTGTGCTCTCCAAGTGTTTGATAGAATGTCCATGTGAATTAAATGATGCAATCATGACATACTATTGTGTGGCCCCTTTCATGTACAAGCTCATGCTTTACAAGCGTTTGACAAAATGTCTAAGTAAATGCATTTTTGTTAGTAAGCAAGTATTATTATGCTTTAAAGGTTATGCTAAGTTTTAACTTCCATGCTATCGAGTCCTGGGGGTATTTAATATCCAAAAAATCTAGTTGTTTACCTAGAGCTACAGTAGTTACTGAATAGTCTTAGTAGTATCATGAACAGTAGTACTCAGACAATTACAGAACTCAGTAAACTTAGTCCAGTTTAGTTAGTTGTCATGATCAGGAATAGTTCAGTCAAATCTAGTACAGTCTAGAATTCAGTTCACGGTCTATTCAGTTGGGAGTAGGATTCAGCACCGAGTGAACCTAAGGATGGGGACTTACCTTCCAGTAGAGGGTGTGATCCTTAGAAGTAATCCTTGCATTCCAGAACTATGTAGCCAGTGTAGGTTGAGACATCAACTGCCAATTGAGGGTTGATGAGGTGCTCTACCTTCCAGTAGAGGGTACCACCATTCTCGTTTAGGGCACCTGCCAGTAAAGGGTGACTCTTCAATTATTTTTACCTGTGGCACGATACTGATACCCTTCCAACTAGGGTTACAGGTTGGACCCTAGATATCTTATTTGGGGCATGTCGGTTAGATGATACTTCCCATAGTCTCAGTTTAAATCTCAGTATAGAACTCAGTTCAGTTCTACAGAATGTCAGATACAGTCAATCAGTTTTAGTAACTTAGTTATCAGTAATCTCAGATATCAGTTACTCAATTATCAGAACTCAACTTCAATCAGAGCTCAGTTATAGTATACACATATATTCACAGTATTGTATACTCAGTATTTACAGCAATTTCAGTTATCCGTGTACTCTTATATTCAGTTACTCTATATCATTCAGTCTTCTATTGTTCATGCATATGAACCCTTGCATTTAGACTTACCTCATCTAGCATACCAGTACATTCCATGTACTGATGCATACTCTTTCTTTGCGACTTGATGTCTTATATCATAGGTTCGGACGCTCAGTTTTCAGACCGCGCATAGATAGATTCAGATTCAGCCAGCAGTGCCAAATTTTAGTAGTGAGTCCTCATCTATCGAGGATATATTTTATTTTAGTATTTCAGTAGTCGAAGTTAGTTGGGGGCTTGTTGCATCAACTCCATATTCAGACAGATGGGGGCTTTCAGACTAGACTTTCATACAGTATTCAGTTGTATAAATTATTATTACAATTGGTATTCTTTATCAGTATTTTAGGTTTTGAACCTTATGGCATTTCAGCCTATTTTTTTCTGCATTTATTACAGTATTGTTACTCAGTGCTCATAGTAGATATTAGTCATGAGTTAGTTTGTGGTCCTTCGGGGTCGTAAGCACCGTGTGGCATCCGGGGTGCAGACACGGGGCGTTACAAACTTGGTATCATAGCCTAAGGTACAACAGAGTCCTAGGAAGTCTAAAAGATGCATCTAGTAGAGTCTTGTACATGGGTGTGTAGCGCGCCACACTTATGGACAAGAGGTTATGAGTCATTTTAGGAAAAGTTTCCCTTCTTTCAGTGTTTATATCGTGCAAGTGAGCATGAGATCAACTTAAACTCTCAGTATAATTAATCTCTTCCTCATTCTTCCAAAGCATGCCTACCAGAAAAGCTAATGGAAGAAAAAATAAAAACCAGCCAGCTCTTTCGCTCGTTCAGGCAAATCCCTTGAATGAGCATGTCTCTCATATTAAATTTAGAGCTGTTTTCACTGCCTTAGCTTATTAAGTAGTTGCTTAGAACAATTTGCAGACTATTCTCTTATCTAGGTTTTTGACTTGCACTTGGCCAAGAGAGGAAGGGGAGCATAGGAAAAATAAGAGGGCTAGAACAAATAATTCTAAGCTAAGATCAGGGGGTAGTAATCACTACCAATTCCATCAGAGATTCTCATCCCCGGTTTTGCCTTCAATCAGAGTGCCAGTGTCTAAGTTTAAAAATAATAGTCGAGATAGAGCACCAGGTTGTAAGTCATAAGGTAGTGGGAAGGATGTTCATACTAATCCGCTTTGTGGAGAATATGGTAAAAAACATAAGAGAGAGTGTAGAGCTGGCAGTGATATATGTTTTGGATGTGGTAATCCAGGCCACAGGATGCGGGAGTGTAGAGTAATGGCTCAGAGGGGAAAGAATTTGCGCCAACGGGATCAGTCCGACCGTCCTCCAGCTCAATCTGGTTGCCCAAATCAGTAGGGTGCCACTTACAGTGCCACTAGTGGGCAACGCCCAAACAGGCTTTGTACACTTCAGTCCAGACAATATCATGAAAGTTCTCCGGACATGGTCACTGGTATATTATAGATATTCCATTTACATATTCATGCCTTGTTAGATCTAGGAGCTTCTCTGTCTTTTGTAACTTCTTCCATAGCAGTCAACTTTAAAGTTAGACTAGAAATCTTAATAGAACCTTTCTTAGTGCCTACCCTAGTAGGTAAATCTATTCCAGCCAGACGAGTATATAGAAATTGCTTGGTTACAGTATTTCAGAAAATCCCTTCAATTGATTTCAGTAATAGAGTAGTTCCGTTCCAGTTTCCTGATGGAAAAACATTGAATGAAGGGGTAGTACCTTAGTTTCAGTTGATTTAAGCTTGATTTTTTTATTGAATCGGTAGAAAGAAGAGTTGAGAATTCTAATTTAATCAGTGTTGAGGTCTCTATATGATGATTGTTGGGGTAATAGAAAGCTAAGAACATGTATCAGAAGAAAGTACGAGCAGTGGACCTTACATTATCAGGAGTAGTCCTTCAGAATGAGTTAGTGTTTATGAGCATGGTTATATCTCAGACTCTAGAGTAAAGTGGTTTTAGTTCAATTTAGAGTTTATAAAGTGACTCACACACTTAGAATAACAGCTTTAAGCTAAGGGGGAGATGGTAGCACAAGTAACCAAGTCAGAATTTCAGATTTTTGTAGTAATGTGAGTATGTGTAGAAAAGCAGTGGGAGAGATTGATTCCCAACCCATCTTTATCTCATTGTAAAGTCTTGTACTTCAGCTATCACAATATCTCCTCACGCCTTACATGTCAGCTCTATGATCATAGTTCATATTCGTGAACATTATCAAAAATCATGTACGCTTACCATTTCTAGTAGAAGGAGTTCCAGTTCACTCAGTGTTATGAATCATGTTCCATGAATACAGAAACTCCAAACTCAGGTCATGCAGCTCATGACTCATGTACTCATGATTTACAATATGCTCAGTTCCCATGACTCATGCTACACTCCTAATGATCAGCTAAATTTAGACTATGTCATGTATATCCTCAGTCTAGATCTCTTGATAAATCCATGAGGTTGATATTCTATCCCTCAAGCCTCAGTTAAGAGTCAAGTTCTTTATAGTGTCAATTCATGCTTCAGATCCTCAAGTTTTAACCTTCGGTGAACTCTCCTTATGAAATGATGTAGTGATGATCAGTTGCTTAAATGGGAGAGAGTAAATATTTCATGTTAAGGAAAGATTATTGCATGCTTGTTTCACATGAGGCTGTAGTTATGATGATAGGCTTGAACATCATGGTGATGTGTAAGGGGCTAAATGCATTTTAGATATTTGAGTAGGCTTGAACATAGTGGGAGAATTCAGTCCAGCTCAGACCTCAGTAGGTAGAGTTATCAGTGCCCATATTACAGAATTTTAGCCATGTGGTGTTTTGTCATTCAGATGTCTTATTCAGACCATGCCATTATCTCCTTGCTCCCAAAAGTCAGTAGAACTTTATAGAAAGAGTGTCAAGAAATGCTCCAGTTGAGTATAAGTTTTTAGTATGAGTTAGTTCGTAAATCCAGCAATTCAGTTTAGCAGCCAGGTGGACAAGTTCGTATGGTTTCCCATCTTTCCGCCCAGTCGTCCTATTCAAAGTCTCACGAATATGCCCATTCCAAGATGGAGCATTCTGGTGGTTGTGAGATCAGCCCAGTTCATGTATCATACCTCAGTTTTATATCCCAGATATTCAGTCACGAATTAGTTTGTAGGTACCCCATACATCATCTCGGCTTTTCCTCAGTTTCTCAGCCAAGTCAGCATTCTTCGGGGGACATAATGTCCTAAGGGGGAGATGCACTATAACCACCGAGCTTTCATGTCCTAAACCTTCCATTGTTTCTTCATGTAACAAGATCCATTTTAAAGTGACGGGTACTCATAAGTTGACTCTCTCGTTCCAATCTCAGTCGTATGACCATTCCCATGGCATGGCATGGCATGTGTGCAAGGAATCAGTTCAGTTCATGATATTCAGTTCATGTATCATGTTTCAAACTCAGTCATGCTCTCATGTTCCCATTCATACATGTTCAATAAATGATCTCAGGTTCATTAGTATTCTCCGCTTGGGGTAACAGTCTTCCTTAGCTCTACTCAGTTCCATGTTCAAATACAGTTATAAACTTGGTATTCTTTACCATTGTATATCTAGTATGACTTTACAGTTACATGTTGATGAATACATTTCCATGTACCCATGCATTAGAAATGAATGTTCAGTATGAAAACTCAGCTTATCAGTAGCTTCAGTCACGTATTCTATGCATCAGATATGCATGTTCAGAGTATAAACTCAGTCCATTAGTATTTCTTAGCATAATTAGTCTCATTCGAGGATGAATGTTCCCAAGGCAGAGATATTGTAAGACCCCGCAAAATTTTAAGCTTAACTCAATCCATTAAAGCTTGAAAAGAGGTCCCAGACTTAGAAATTTTAGCTAAGTGTTTATACTTAGAAGTATTTTAGCCTTCGTAAGTTGGCGATCCTATTTCACGACCCTTATGACCTTAAAGTATCAATTTTAAGGTTGATTCATGATCAGGAATGTCAATAGGTAACTTTGGGTGAGTTTTGAATTTTTCGAACCTCGTTTGAACCATGTTTAGGTGACCAAAATAGTGGGTCAACTCAATCTTGACACGTTGTATCGCCCATCGCATCGATAGATAATTTTCCCCCAGCTTTCAGTGCAATTCTAGTGAATCAATGTAAACTCAACGCAGTGCGTTGGTCATCACATTGATGCCATCGACGTGGTGCATCGGTCTGTGCGTCACTAGGCATGCTTTCAGCCATTAAAATCCCAAGTCCAGAAGGGTATTTGGGTCATTTTCCCACCCTGAATCAGCCCCAAAAATATAAAATTCAGTCCTCAATAAGCAAAATACACTCACTTTCTCTCAAGAATAAAATATTCTCTCAAAGAGGCAAAAACCCTAGCTTCAAGAATCAAGGTCAATTCTCAAGAATTTCACCAAAAACCTTCAAGGATTAATCTTCTCAGGTATGTTAGGTGTTCATTCATGGATTCCTTTCACCCATGAAGTCCAAGAACCTCTTTTTAAATTACAAGTTATAGATTCATGATTTCAAGACTTGAAATTGGATCGTATTCATGTTCATGATATTAATTGGATTTTAGTCCATGACTAATTATGGTTTTCATGAAATTGAAATAACATGTATATTAAATTGTGAAATTCCCATGTTATAGCCCATGAATTTGCAAGTTTGGGCATTGTAGTTGAAAGATTTATGTATTTTCCATGATTATGTGCATTGAGTTGTACTCTGCAAGTGTTTGATAGAATGTCCATGTGAATTAAATGATGCAATCATGACATGCTATTATATGGCCCCTTTTATGTACAAGTTCATGCCTTACAAGTGTTTGACAAAATGTCGAAGTAAATGCATTGTTGTTAGTAATCAAGTATTATTATGCTTTAAAGGTTATGCTATGTTTTACCTTCCATGCTATCGAGTCCTGGGGGTATTCAATACCCAAAAAATCTAGTTGTTTACCTAGAGCTACAGTAGTTACTAAATAGTCTCAGTAATGTCACGGACAATAGTACTTAGACAGTTATAGAACTCAGTAAACTCAATCCAGTTCAGTTAGTTCTGACGATCAGAAATGGTTTGGTCAAATCCAGTATAGTCTAGAAATCAATTCACAGTCTATTCAGTTGGGAGTAGGATTTAGCATCGAGTGAACCCAAGGATGGGGACTCACCTGCCAGTAGAGGGTGTGATCCTTAGAAGCAATCCTTGCGTTATAGAACTATGTAGCCAGCGTAGGTTGAGACATCAACCTGCAAGTTAAGGGTTGATGAGGTGCTCTACCTGCAAGTATAAGGTACCATCATTCTCATTTAGGGCACCTGCCAGTAGAGGGTGACTCTTCAGTTATTTTTACCCGTGGCACAGTACTCACACCCTTCCAAATGGGGTTACAGGTTGGACCCCAGATATCTTATTTGGGGTATGTCGGTTAGATGAATACTTCCCACAGTCTCAGTTTTAGTCTCATCATAGAACTCAGTTCAGTTCTACAGAATCAGAAATGTCAGATACAGTCAATCAGTTTCAGTAACTCAGTTATCAATAATCTCAGATATCAGTTACTCAGTTATCAGAACTCAAAACTCAGCTTCAATAAAAGCTCAATTACTGTGTACACGTATATGCACAGTATTTCATACTCAGTATTTACAACAGTTTCAGTTATCCATGTACTCTAATATTCAGTTACTCTATATTATTTAATCAGCTATTGTTTATGCATATGAACCCTTGCATTCAGCCTTACCTCATCTAGCATACCAGTATATTCCGCGTACTGACGCATACTCTTTCTTTGTGCTACGATGTCTCATATCATAGGTTCTGACGCTCAGGTTCCTGATCGTGCATAGACAGATTCAAACAGCACTGCCAGATTTAGTAGTGAGTCCTCATCTATCGAGGATATGTTTTATTTCAGTATTTCAGTAGTTGGAGTTATTTAGGGGCTTGTCCCATCAACTCCATATTCAGACAGATAGAGGCTTTCAAACTAGAATTTCAGACAGTATTCAATTGTACAAATTATTATTACAGTTGGTATTCTTTATCAGTATTTTAGGTTTTTAACCTTATGGCATTTTAGACTAATTTCTCCGCATTTATTATAGTATTAATACTTAGTGCTCACAGCAGATATCAGTCATACGTTAACTTGTTGTCCTTCAGGGTCATAAGCACCGTGTGGCATCCGGGGTGCAGACTAGGGGCATTATATTATGCCTAGTCGTAGTCACAACAAAACTTGGGCTATAACACTGGCTAGTCTACGATTTGGACCTTAGTATAGAGTTTTGACAACTAATTTGGTCGAGTCGTTACCTCAAAATAACCTAGGAGACCCTTCACTAATCACCCTACAACTCTTGTCTTCTACTCGTAAGGTGACCTTATGACTCGTTAGGTGAGTCATAGTCTTAGAAGTAAGCTTGAAACACAAATTTTTCAGAGGCCAACACCTGGGTGTCACAATGTGGCATGTAAGATTGTCAAAAAGTGATGGTCATCTTTGCAAATAATATGAAAGACGGCTAGAAAAAAACTGCTTTTGTAATCAAAATTATTCTGATCAAACAATCGAGAGGATGAATGTCAAGCATGAGAAGGGCTTCGACACTACTTTAGTATGCTAACAAGATTGAGAAGGTCAGAAATTGAAGAAATTATGGCATTAATTTACCGCAATTGGCAAGATTGTTATTACTGAAAGAATATTAAACCCTTGTTTTTTAGAGTAAAGATCAATACGCCATAAATTTAATGGTTTACGATGTTCAAAAAAAGAAGATAGGTATTCTTAAACCAAAATTGGGTGAGGATTTGGAGGCAGGTCGTCTAGGCACTAATGTTATTGAGATTTGTATTTTGAGGAGTTATTGATTTGCACTCTTGAAGACCATTGGAGAACGTCTTTAAACTTGTTTTAGAAAATTGCCCCAGTTTTAAACATCGGAGAAATTATTCTAAAATAGTGAAGAGACCAAACCCTAAAATAGGGTTGCCTATGTATCTTGTCAGGACAAGAATTAGGTCAAAACGTGGTTCAAACCTATACACAGTTATTGTCGATGTTTCTAAGGTGCATCTTTCAACTAATCTGTACTGCAAAATAAAAGTTAGATTACACTTTCCCACTAAAGTATAATCAATTTAGAACAAATAGGTAATATATAGGCATAATCATCCTTCAAATATGTACAAAAACTATTATAATATGTCACTTGGGTTGTGAACCCATCGAACATGCTAATGATGCATGTACCTATAAAAGTGTTGCTTAGTTCCATCCTATATTGACTAAGATTGGGTAGACAAGGATTTGAATCTTCTATATGAGAAGGGACGTAGTCCCACAACAGTAAAACTCCCGTTCACCCCGCGTATGCACCGACTCTCTAAAGTAAGGTGATTTGAAACAATTTTGGGAAAATAAAATGTACAATCCACGTATACAATGTGTATAGTGTCAATTTTTCAAAGGGAAGAAAATATGAACGGAATACCAATTTATATAAAGAGATAAACAAATAAACAATCCATACAAACTAATAACAAATAAGCAATGTATGCCTTACAAACAAGATAAATCAAGACAATTAGGGAAAAATAAATAACAAGAGTATAAAAACATAAATATTTGCCTAAGTATGTAATGGCTAGAACCTGCCTCCCCAGAAGAGTCGCCAAACAGTCATGCCCTATTTTTACTTAGATTAAAATAAGTACGAATTATGGACTCAAAAAATTTGATTTTTATACAGAGCCCCCATCTAATTTTTAAGAAAAGTAAGAAAACCTATTGATTTATCAACAAGTATGACTTTATTTCAATCTGCGAAATCAGTTTAGATTCTAAATAAGGGTTCAAATTATTTCGAAGAAAAAGGGTTAGGCATCCTTCAGAATCCACAAATATGGTTCCCGGCCAGACTTAAGTTTATTAAAAGAACAAAAAAAAAATCAATGTTAGTTAATACAAATATAAAACGTTTATTAAAATACTCCCCCTTCAAAAAAATGATCTAGTTTGACTTAACAAGAAATTAAAAAAATAAAGAAGACTTTTGATCTTGTGGTACTAGATTAAAGTTATGTCAAATATACCAAAATACCATTTAATCTTGCGATCTTAAATATACCACGTGAAAGTTAAAATTAAAATATTGTCAAAAAAGAAATGAGGTCGTTCTTTTTTAAACAGATTAAAAACAAAAGTAGGTCATTCTTTTTTAAACGGGGGGAGTAATAAAATATGTATATTTTCGTAAATATATATATATATATATATATATATATATATATATAAGCATGTGAAATTATATAAATAAAAGTACATAAGAAATGTAATATTTTTTAGTTGAAAAAGTGTGAATTAGTTGATTAAACATTTAAATAAATTTAATATAAATATTAATGGCCTAAATTTACCTAAACGCATGATGAATATTGTGTAAATAAAAACACTCCCACCCCAACACTCCAAAATAAAGTTTCCACTATGATTAACATTTGTGCAATTGTAAGAATATAAAATATACAAACATAAAATTTAAACTCTACTTTTGAGTGCCATTTTCGACAAGTATTCTTGAAAACCTGTACAAAATAGTCATGGTAAAAATGTTAGCAACAAATAGATAATTATCAAAATAAATTACGAACTATGTATGCATATATGTATATAAAAAATAGATTTTTTGTTAAAAAATGAGCTCAGATAAAGTTTTAAATATTATAAATTTTTTGTCATTGCCCAAATTTATTTATTTTATTACGTATTTGTATGCGTAATATCAGTCTTTTTATTTGTGGAGGCCTCAAAAATCGATGAAAAATTTCTTCATCGGCCAAATATATTTTCGAACACAAAATCATATGAAACTAACTAAAGATAATGCAAAATAATATGCAATAAATTGCAAACAATAGTAGCCAAATGTAATAAAAACACAATATCATAACTTATTGAAAAAATTTTAGGAAATGCATGAAATCTATTCAAATAATCAAGAATAATCAAATATAAATAAAATAAAGTAACTAAGGTGGAAGAAATAAAGATGCATGCAAAGGCTATCTAAATCATTAGAAAATGAACATAAATAAAATAAATCACATGTATTATCCAAACTGAACGCCAATACCAAGTGGATTATGAACACATATTCGCGTGTAAAATTATAACAAGTAAACGGAAAAGATTAATACAATACTAAATCAGCCCAAAAATAATAATAATAAAGAATAAATAAACATAATATTGTAGCATAAACCAAATGTGATAAAATTATAGAAGAAAGCAACAACGAAAGTCATCGGAATAATCCAAAATTCTCAAAAAGAATGAAAGTTCCAAGATGATTTATCTCAGAACAAACACATAAAAATAGAAATTAACAAACTCAGTCCATTCACACAGTGACAATATGGAGATAGAACAAAATAAAGAGACAAGATAAAAAATTTAACACATTTCATCAAAGAAAAATATTTCTCGGCCAAATCTGATTGTTTTGGTGGCATTGGAGGCTTGATCCGATTGGATGTTGTCGGAGCTCGTTTGGAGTGAGTTTGGTCAAAAAAATGGAAAAGTGAATGGTGGTGTATCGGGTTTAATGGGTGGTCTCACCGGCCACATCTCCGGCGAGCCAGCGACGGTAAAGAAGCAGAAGAAAGAGGAGCGAAGAGTGGAAAGGGAAAAAAGAGAGGTAGCGTAGGGTGGCGATGAGACCCGTTGAAGCTCCAGTGGCGGTGGACTGATGACAGTGAAGAGAAAGAGGGGATAAAAATGAAGAGGGAAAGGGATGTTGTCTCAGAAATGCCGACCGTTCCATGGTCAGCTCCGACGACGGCATATAGGTGAGGGAGGAGGTTGGTTTTAGAAAGAGAAAAAGGAGGCGGAATCTAATTTGTGTGTGTATACGTTAGTGTGTGCGTGTGTATGTATTTTCATATTGAAAATACATTCACATCCCTTCGATTTATCTATACAAAAATTAGTCACTTTCTTTACCTACAAAATAAAAAATAGCCCTACTTGTCCCCCTTAAAGCATAATTTAAACCATGAGTTATTGTTTTATGGATTTTTCATTCTTTTAATCAATGTGTAAAAATTCTTTATTTAAAGGGTGAAAATTTCAACCCGTCACCTCAAGTGTCATCTTTTTTAAAGGTGATTAGACCTTGACTTGATTGATTTATTGCTCTATGTATTAAAATAATTAAACTGACTTATCATTTACGGATTGTATTAAATAATGTAAAAAAATATGAACATCGATATATAATTACAAAAAAATATAAACAACAAACAAAATATAGTTACCTTTGGAAAAAATGTACTACGATAAAATTATAGTGTGCGGCAAAGAATTGTAGGGCTATGTTGTGTACGCATGCAAATGATTGTGCAAGAAAATTAAAGTGATAATAAACTAACAAAAATCCTAAATTTATAAGATTAAGGATGATTATCTATAAATTAAGCAAAGTTAAAATATGGCAATAAAATGGTAAAAAATCTTAAATAATGATGATTATCAATTATTTGTTAAAAATTATAAAAAATTATATTTTGTGTTCTTTAACTATCGGGAGGCCTGAAGGAATTAATTTTAAGCATGGAGAACCAAAATTAAATGTCAACATATACAAGAAACTAAAAATATTTTGCGGACTAATTTCAAGATCAAAGATCTAGGTGAGCTCATGTAATACCCGGTACGCTTCTAAGCTAGAAATCGGACCTTCGCTCCTACGAGTGTAAACTCTAACCCCGTGATTCATACTTGGATACACGTTTCATGGTAATTAACCTAGTGTTAATAAAGATTATAAGGTGGGAAATATATTCACAAGTGTCACTTAGAGCAAAGTGAGCTAAGAGCCCTTGATTCGGTCAATTTTTGGTGTTTGATTTCACAAGAGTCATATTTGAATGAGTATAACTTTATGTATGTGCGTAATTTGGAAGATTAAAACCCACCAAATTGTATATAATAGAATTAGCTTTCCAACGATACCAATTTCGCCTTAATCCGACACCCGAGCGAAAAGTTATGACTTTAGAAAGGGGTGTGCATCGCCTAACAATCGGAAACGTTCACTGGAAAGGGTTTTCCATAGGGTGTATGAAGAAAACCTTAAGGTTTGACATAGGGTGTGTGACGTAAACCTTAAAGTTTGTCATAGGTTGTGCGACGCAAACCCTATGGCACAACGACCTAGATATTTCATTTTTGAGTTATTCTGAGGGAAACTAAGTCATTTGACGCCTCTTAAACGTACCTAAACATAACTACATGAGATTTATAGATATTAAACATGTTTTAACCCTAATAACATCATCAGCTTATCATCTAAAACACAAGAGCAGAAAAATAACTAGGGTTTGCACAATCAAGCTCAAAGGTTCAATCTTTCCGCAATTTCTTCGTCGTTAAGTTATGTTAGATGTTCATCCATGAAACCTTTTCACCCATGAAGTCCAAGAACCCAATTTCAAATTCAAAGTTATGAGTTTTACATATTATTATGATTTTTAACCATGAACTCCCATGAATTTCAATTCTATACCATGTTTACAAGTAATTGTTGTGGTTATTAAACCCCACACATTTGAATGGTGTTGTTCACTGATTTAAACCTTAATTTGTGATTTTGGTATTGAGATCATGCTATTACTACACGTTTTAAAACTAATCCCATGCTTAGCTTAAACCATGCATTACAAGTGTTTGATGAAATGCCTACAAGAATGAGTTTTGAGTAAATGCTTACATATCATGTCTTCAAAGTTTTAGTATGATATTGCTATTATTGCTATCGAGTCCTGGGGGTTTGAATATCCAAAATTTAGCTGCTTACCTAGTTTTTTAGTATCTACAGAATAGTTACGAGTGTTATTAGTTCAGTCAGTTAACATAAACAATTAAACCTAGTTCATACCAGTATTCAGTGTTTTTCAGTTGGGAGTAGGATTTAGCATCGAGCAAGTACAGGGATGAGGCTTTTCTGTCATTGAGGCAGAGTCGTTAGTAGCATTCCCTGTATTCCAGAACTGCGTACACAGTGTAGGATACGAGGAGTCACCCGTCAGTTAAGCTTGACTACCTCTCAAGGGTCACCCATCAGTTTAGGCTTGACACCCTTAGTCCTTCGGGATAACACTTTAGTGGATCCACATAGCCATTGTCAGTACCCGTGGCACAGTACTAACATCCTTTCAACTAGGGTTACAGCTTGAACCCCAATCAATTCAGAGTGGGGCGTGTCGGTTAGATGATACCTCCCGCAGTCTCAGTTCAGTGCTCAGTTAATTCAGTTCAGGTTTGCATTGACCATAGTATATAGTTATTATTTATGCAGTTATCAGATTTTAATATTTTAGTTTACAAACTATTTCAGAACATATTTTATGCTTGGTCATGCTTTCTCAGATTTTACATCTTTCACGTATTTATATTCAGTAATCTCATGCTAACCAGTCAGTCTCTACTTCATGCATGTTTACTCAGTTATCTCATATTATTCAGCCAGTTATTACTTCATGATCAATTATCCCATGTTATTCATTCAGTCAGTTATTATTCATGCACATAAACCATGCATAACATCCTAACCTTATCTCTCATACCAGTACATTTAAAGTACTGATCGCATACTTATTTCTTGCGCTATGATATTTAATACCATAGGTTCAGATGCTCAGTTTCCTGACCGTGCTTAGATAGATCAGCCTATTAGCAGCAGTCAACAGTGGTGAGTCCTCATCCTTCGAGGACAAGTTATCTTACATTCAGTATGTCAGTAGTTTATTTATTTAGTCAGTCAGAGTTAGTTGGGGGCTTGTCCCATCAACTCCACAGTCAGTCAGTTTAGAAGCTTTCAGACTAGTACCGATAGTTAATCAGTTTTCAGTGGTCATTATCATCTATTTTATTAGTATTATTAGTGTTGTTTTACATATGTTATCAGAACTATGATTTAAAACCTTATGGCATTTATTCCAGTTAAATTTCGCATATGTTTCTTTGAGATTTTATTCAGTGCTCACAGCAGGTACCAGCTCATGGATTAGCTTGTGGCCACTCGTAAACGCAAGCACCGTGTGGCATCTAGGGTGTACTCCCAGGGCGTTACATCTCAAATATTTTCTTGGAATTGAGATTTCAAAAAATAGTGAAGGTATATTAATGCATCAAAGAAAATATGCAGTTGAACTTGTTTCTAATTTAGGATTGAGTGGTGCAAGACCAGCAAGAGCTCCTGTGGATGTAAATTAGAAGTTTACCATATTTGAATTTGATCAGCATTTCTAAATATCACATGATGCTTTACTAGAAGACCCTAGTCTATATCAAAGATTAGTTGGAAGATTATTATATTTAACAGTAACAAGGCTAGACATATCATTTGTTGCACAGAAACTCAGTCAGTTTATGCATGCAATCAAACAATCTCATATGGAAGCAGCTACTAGAATAGTGAAATACATCAGACAGTCACTAAAAATGGGAGTTCTTATGTCCTCTACATGCTCTACTGAATTACAAGCCTATTGTGATGCAGATTAGGCATCCTGTTCTATAATAAGAAGATCAGTTAGTGGTTATGCAATCAAGCTTGGAAAGTCACTCATATCTTGAAAATCAAAAAAATAGTCCACCATATCTAGGAGCTCAACTAAATTCGAGTATAAGAGCCTTGCTTCAACAGTAACTGAAGTAGTTTGGCTCGTTGGTTTGTTCAAGGAGTTGGGGATACATGTACAGTTACCAATGGATGTTTCATATGACAGTAAATCTTCTATTCAAATAGCATCTAATACAATGTTTCATGAATGTACAAAACACATAGACATTGATTGTCATTTTATTTGAGAGAAAATACAACATGGCCTAATACATACACTGTACTTGCATTCCTCAGAACAACCTGCAGATATCCTTACTAAAGGGTTGCATGTTCCTCAACATATGTATTTTCTATCCAAGCTAGGAATTAAAGACATCTTTAAAACTCCTAGCTTTAGGGGGAGAGGGTGTTGAAGGAAGTGTAGCTGGTAGTTAGTTAGTTAGAGAAGTGTCAGCTATCAAAGGAGTTAGTGGAGATGCAGAGTTAAATTGTGGAGCTACAAATTCTTTGTAGTAGCTTAGCTTAAACAAGTGAAACATTTTGTCTATAAATAAAGCTAAGATAAGTTGTATCAATTCATTGATCATTTAATCAATAATATTTTCTTCTCTACTCTATCAGTTTCTTTTCAGTTCACTTATCAATGGAATAGTGAATTAATAATATTTTCTTCTCTACTCTATCGGTTTCTCTTCACTTCACTCATTAATGGAATAGTGAAAGGCTATGGAATTGTGGTAGTTTACAATTGCTACATTCCACATATCCTTAATTTAAAATCACAAGATTCAAAAGCCTTTTTTACTTACTTAAAACTCATATCATGTCAAAATAAGAAGGAAGAAGTTACACCTAGTAGCCCCGAAGTTTCTGGTCTTACACTTTTTCTAGCTTAGCATTTGTGGTAGGAGTTGCTTCCCCCCTCCCATTTATTTAACTACTTTGATTTTGTATGCTTTTATTATTTTATAATATTTGTACTATGATATGAGATATGTGTGTGCATAAGGGAAGTAATAGAAATTTATTGCATATGGATAACAAAAATTAAGAGCAATGTTCTCTCTCTATTTTGGATCTTTCCTCTCTCTTCTCTCAACCGATTCACTTTCGTAAATCCTCATATGAAATTCAGATTCAAGTACACATACAAATTGAAAATCAAGTAATACAATTAGCTATACTAAATAGAAGAATCCTACAAAAGCAAAATGGGCTAAATATTTGATAATTATATATGTGTGTGTATGTATTTGATATTTGATAATTATAAGCAATGACTAGAATTATAATAATTGAAAATTTCAAGTTGTTCCATCTTTA
This sequence comes from Capsicum pubescens, assembly GCA_030864215.1. Lineage (NCBI taxonomy): Eukaryota > Viridiplantae > Streptophyta > Magnoliopsida > Solanales > Solanaceae > Capsicum > Capsicum pubescens. Next base: position 263,141,893 of record CM061538.1, read on the forward strand.
TTATCTTATTTTTAAAACAATGTCTTTTTCTTTATAGAAAATATTGACCCCACATATGATAGAGTAAATATTATGAAACATTAGGAAAGAGTTTCTCCGCCTCTATGTGATATAACAAATGGTCGATTTTAATATATATAATATTGTTATATTTTTTTATATCGTTCTACCCGTATAATATACTTACATTAATTTCACATGTCTAGAAACAGTACACTAATTGAGAAACAAGAGGTGTTTTCTAAGTGATGATGTCAATGAACTAAGAAAACAAAAAAAATATGTCAATCTAAAATATGTCAATTGAAAGAACTGTATTTTAGGGAACATTACAAAAGTATTTTAATAACTCATGATTGAGTAGTGGTATCAAAATGTTTGAAATGCATATAGCTGACGGTGATAAAAGAAAGGTATAAGTTGTAGTGCCAAGTTCATCATATCAAAATTGTATGCCACCAATTAGTGTACCCATGATGAGAATTAGAAAGGTTTCTTCATCACAACCTCTCGCGCATTACTCAAAGTCCCTTCCACTGCATGATTTGGGCAATGATTAATCTTTCTTTGAGGACAAAATTTAAGTTCTTATCAAATTACTATTTAGATTTATTTGGAAGAAGATTTTATTTTTATTTGAAAATCTTAATTCATCAATGACAGATTTTGAAACTTGTTTGTCCACAAAATAGAAGAAGGGAAAAGGCATATTACTTAATGAGATCACAGATTTCAGGCAAGATATACTACCTAATTTGAATTGTGATCCAGCTAATGATGATAAAATTTGAATCTTCTCATATTTTCACCAAATTGGTTGTAAAAACATCAATAGACATTTTATCATTTTCTACCAAAAGTCATTAAAAATATCTTTAAACTTTTATTAATGACAGATTTTGAAAGATGCTTTCTCCCAAACACAAGGCTGAAGAAGGGTAAAGGCATATAAATTAATGAGATTACAGATTCCAGGCATGATATACTGCCTAATTTGAATTGTGCTCTAGCTGAGAATGGCAAACTTCGAATATCCTCACATTTTTACCATTGGTTATAAAAATATCAATAGATATTTTAGCATTTCCTACCACATGTCATTAAACATCTTCTATCTTTTATTAATGACAAATTTTGAAAGTTTTTTTTTCTCAAATACTAGGCAGAGAAAGGGTAAAGATATTTTGGTGACTGAAAATACTAATTCAGGTATTTTTAATATGCAATGTGAAAATTTGAGATCTAATAATTATACCTCACAATATCATCCAAATTATTTTATTGAATTACTCAATTTTTTCTTAATAAGAAATCATTACGAAATAAAAATATCAATAAAATACTTAAACTCTACCAAGGCTACTATTTGGAGTTATTAATAACTCTTTTATGCTAAAATTGATTCATCATAGGTACCCAAAGTCAAGATCAACTGACTGATTTAAATTGTGCTCCTTACGATGAAGGTCAAGAAAATCAAGGTGATTGAGAAGGTAAGTACTTAGTAACTAATTGTAACACCCCGCATTTTTTGGCTAGAGTTCGAACCGTTGTTTCTACATGTATAAATTTGAATTCAGTTATTTTTATATAAAAATAAGTATCATGATCATTATTCTAGTGTGAAGAGTGCTTTTGAGGGTAATAATGTTCGTAGTAAACACTTAGAGTGAAGTGGAGTTAAGAACTTTCATTATCGATCAAATTTTGGAATTTAATTTTACGACGGTCAACTTTGAACGTGTATAACTTCTAGAATATGTAGAATTTTGGGGCTCAAGACCCACCAAATTAAATATAAATGTGTCCTATTTTCAACGCATCCAATTTTTTTCTTAATTCGATACCCGACCAAAAAGTTATGGGCATTTTCATGAGGAACCAGTGAGGTTCTGTGACAGCAGCGCGGTACAGAGCTTGTCGCAGAGATTTCCCTCCGTGACGTACTGATGCTTTAAATTCGAAGAATTTATGGTTTTGTTTACTTGGGAGAAGGGGTATTGAAGTCCTTTCTCTTATAAACGACTCCTAAAAACTATATTAACATATTGAGGTCCTTTCTCTGATAAACGGCTCCTAAAAACTATATTAACTTATTTCCATCAGTTTTCACGATGCAACATCGATTATTTCACTCTCAAAAAATCCTCTCCCATATCCCCCCTTATCAAGTCAAGACTAAAGTTCAAGGAGGTGGTCATCTAGGGTCCTAATAGTCGAATTTCCTTACATTCTCATCATTATCAAGGTATGTGGGACTATCCTAAATATCACGGGCTAAGTTTATCATTTTAACAAGCTTTAAAGATATGTAATGGTTTTTGAAAACCGTTTGAAGAGCATGCATCATGAACCCATTTTGACGAAAGTATGCATTTATTATGGTGTTTTTCCATGAATTTGAATTATATTTATGTGTCTATACATTATGATTTTCGACATGTGATTTATGAGCATGAATTGTGGAATTTCTCTCTCTCATGATAAAATTTATGGTCTTAACACGTTATGAATTATGAAATGAATTTGAGAGCATGAACTATAAGTTTTTTTAAAAAAAAATTATCATGAGATTTATGTATGACTAATGTTAGGGATGATTTATGAATGATGATAATTCTTGGATTTTACATTGCCTCTCTAACTATTATGTATTGGAGTTTTACACTTTTAAAAGGGGTATTTATTATGCTACAGGCTCTTGTGTCCTAATGAAGAAACTACATGTGATTAATGAAAGAAGTGATTACCATGTGTTAAAGTCTTGAAAAGAGAGTGTGTTTGACAAGTTTCATATGCTTTTGAAATAAGAACTCTCGTTGATTTGATAAATCTTTTAGTGGTCATTAATGTGTTTTTGAATAAGAAAGACTATGATTTTGATATGATATGATATGATATGATATGATATGATATGATATGATATGATATGATATGATATGATATGATATGATATGATATGATATGATATGATATGATATGATATGATATGATATGATATGATATGATATGATATGATATGATATGATATGATATGATATGATATGATATGATATGATATGATATGATATGATATGATATGATATGATATGATATGATATGATATGATATGATATGATATGATATGATATGATATGATATGATATGATATGATATGATATGATATGATATGATATGATATGATATGGCTTGCAAGTCTAGGTAAGACGATACCTATTATGAAATGCCCTTGACATAAAAGTAAACAAACATTTGAGTATGAAGCATGATTTTAAAGATCTAAAACTAGACTTAAAGAGTGTTAGATGGCTACCCAAAGAGGGCATTTGAGTGTAAGGGCTCGTTGCTGAAAATTGAGTTTTGCCGATCCGGGAGACATGATTGGCAATGGCCAATGTATACTTTCCCCAGAGACACTGGTATACTAGAATAGTATGCAGGACCTCAATCCTTGCGGCAAACAAGGATTATGGGGGTTAGCCGCAGAGTTAAGAGAAGATTCCATATAGCCAGTGGAATTTTAGAAATGTTGGGTATACCATCTAGCTCACAAGTAAATTAAAGAGTTGAGTCAATGTTTTACAAGAATGGTTGAATCTTTTTATATTACGCCCATGTGTTTTCTATTGCTTTATGCTAACTTGTTTATGATATGGTCTCACTTATATTATACAAATCAGATGTTATATTTTTGGATTGTTCTACATACCAGTACTCTTCAATTATTGACCCCCTCACTACAGGTTCTGAGGCTCAGTCCTGGGGTCCAGCTCAGCAGTAGATTGTTTCTAGACTTTTAGAGTTGGTGAGCCTCCCTTACACCGAAAGGCATACTATCCATATGTAGTTTCAGTCAGTTTTATGGTCCGGCCAGAGGCCTTGTCCAATTTAGTCAGACTGTTATTTTCAGTTCAATAGAGGCTTTGTAGACTAGTGTAGAATGTATTTAGGTCTTCTTATGGATTGATGTCCTAAATTATTAAATTTGATTATGGTATTGTCATGCTTCAGTTATCTTCCGCACTTTATTTCTTATTATTTATGCTTATGATAGTATGCTAAGGGGGGGTCTCTCGGACCTTCGTGGTTTGGGATGCCCGTCGCGGACAGGACCTCGGCTTGGATCGTGACACTAAGCTGGTTATCAATTATTTTCAATTGTTATTGATAGTTAAAATGGTATCTTGATTGCCACTTAATTCATTTATGATTATTTTTTTAGAGGATGATGTCAATTGAGGGAACTTTTGTAATGAAGGTCTGCACTATTTAATTTTTACATATATGTGAGTATCTAATAAGAAATCATAAAAATAGTGATTTTATATGACTTTAACGTTATATATTTTTTTATGATTAATAGATTACATGAGTATCAGAGAGACTATCAATGAATGTGAATATTGTGGGACATGTTTTTGGTGTGAAGAAATAATCAAACAGATGAATAAGTCTAAAAGACCAGAGCTTTCTTTATGTTGTAAACATGAAAACATAAAGTTGCCAAAGACAATCAAGCATCCTCAAATTCTAAGTCAATTGTTGCTTGGATCTGGTTAGAGAAAACATCTCTTTTGATCTTATCATATAAGCATATTCACATTTCATATATAATTCTTCATTCTCCATTTCATATTTTATGCAGATTCTAAAAGCAATCACTTTCGAGAGAATGTTAGGAGTAATAATTATATGTTCTCATTTACTTCAATAGGAGGAAAGGCTGATGTATCTGTCAATCAAAGCCGGGGAACAAGAACATTCAGATTGTCGGGACAGAACTATCATAGAATTGGAAGTTTGTTGCCTCTTATTGGATCCATCCCAAAGTTTGCTCAATTATATATTAGATTTAATGCATAAAAATGACCCTAAACTTGACACCAAATTATAACTTTGACCTTAAACTTTGACAGTGCACAAAAACTTTGACAGTGCACAAATATGACCTTTAACTATTCAAAACTGCACAAATATGACCTCCAATCCTATGTGGCAAAATACGTGTTTAACACGCAAAATTGGGCACGTCCAGCTTAAAATCTAAGGGCATAATACATAAATATGACCTTAAACTTTGACAGTGCACAAATATGACCTTTAGTTATTCAAAACTGCACAAATATGACCTTTAAATGACTCTTCACTATTATTTTTTTATTATTTTTGGCTCAAAATAAAATGGCATCTAATTTCTTTTGTCATTGCGGTAAAAGAGCAATGTTGAAGATTTATTAATTAGGCGAGTCAGCCTCATACGAAAAAATCGAGCGGGTATGTGTATATATTAAAAAGCAGAGGAAGAATTTAAGTTATATAATATATCTAAATATTATTTATTTAAATATTAAATTAAAGATGAAACTATACTAATAATAAAAAAATTATAGTTTTAATAAAACGTTATTAAATTAATGTTATTAAGTATAGTAGTAGTAGTATATTAAATTAACGTTATCAAATTAACGATATTAAAAGGTTATTAAATTAACGAGGGGCGGACCTACGTGGTTGCCATGGGGTTCACCCGAACCCCCTTGGTAAAAAAATTACGTTGTATATATATAAGATAGAAAATGTATATTTATGTACGTATATTAATGTTGAACCACATAAAACAAGGCACTTAGATATCCCAGTGGTGTTATTTACTCTTCTTGGGCGCTTCCTTCAGCCTACTGTGCGGGTTCGATCCCTGCTAGTGACTGTTTTTTTTTAATTAAAAAAAAGCTAAGTGCTGCTGCTATAGAAATAAATAAAACAATAATAATAATTTTTTAAAATTTAAAAAGTTAGGTCTGCTACTATAGAAATATATAAAAAAATTATTATTATTATAATAATAATAATAATAATAACAATAATAATAATAATAAAAAAAATGACGTCGTTTTAATACAAAAAGCAAAACTTTGACAGTGCACAAATATGACCTTTAACTATTCAAAATTGCACAAATATGACCTCTCTCCAAGTCAGCCCTTTTAACGATGTGGCACCGTGTAATTGAATTACCTTTCCACGTAGGCGTGAGTGAGACTCACGCATGGGGTTGCAAAATCGGAGGTCATATTTGTTCAGGTTTTGAATAGTTAAAGGTCCTATTTGTGCACTATCAAAGTTTAAGGTCAAAGTTGTAATTTGGTGTCAAGTTTAGGGTCATTTTTATGTATTAACTCTATATATTATGATACGGATAATAAAGTGTAGAATAGAATTCATACCGTAATGTTAGTGTTTCTACCATTTGTGAGTGAAAATACGTAGATAAATTTTACACGAAAAGATAATATTTGATAATTTATGTTTTATAATTCTTTGCAGTCATGGTCATGATATAAACAAACTTCATGCTGAGATTGTTAGTGATCTAAAGCAAATAACTGATAGCCACAATATTTAGCTAAAACATTCAGAATGGTAAGAGACGGATTTCAAGAAGATAGAAGCTCCAAAGTTAGAGTTAGATTAATAGGCAAAAGAGGCACGGATGGGAGAAGATGTAAATTGCCAACAGTTTCAGATATAGATGCCTTGGTAGTAGGAGATTTTGAAACATCTAGAAGTGACAGAGATATTATTATTGAAAGTCATTCTGGACAGTTACAAAGGATTAATGAACTAAATGTTGCATATTTAATCTTGCAGTATCCTTTACATATTTCATACAGTGAAGATGGATACAGAGAGGACATTCATATTACTATTGTTGATGAGAAAACACCCCGAGAACGGTGCCATGTTAGCTGCAAGAATATTTTTCTTACAAGATTCAAGATAGAAAGTATGAAGTTCCTATGATTCTATCTTCGAGAAGATTATTTCAACAGTTCTTGGTTGATAAGTAAACAATGTTCGAATCTTTTTAATTGAACTATATCTGATTTAACCAAAAATGGTAGAGATTTCAAATGTATAAAGGGTTGGAAGATGAACTTTTGTAAGGAGAAATTGATCAATCATATCAAGGAAAAGGGGTAATTATGGGATCAAGCTTATGCTTCAGAATTATCAAGATGCTATGAAAATATGCAAATGGACTGGCTACCCTGATCTTTTTATCATATTTACTTATAATCTAAAATGGTCCGAAATCTGTAGATTTGTAGAGAGTATGGGGCATAAAACCTGAGGATCATCCAAATATTTTATCTAGGGTTTTCAAAATAAAATTAGATCGCTTAATAAAGAACTTTGAGACAAACGAATTTTCGAAAAAGTAAAAGCAGGTAATTCAAATAATGGATAAGGCCTCTAAGATCTAAAATGTTATTCAATGAGAGTGATGATCTACAGGTTTGGGTGTGTCATATTTGGATATCAGATTACAAGGAATATTCAGTTATAAATGTCAAATTGTGATCTCTATACATCTTTCAATGTAGTTTACCTACCCTATTCTGGGATTAGAACTCCCATATTTAAAAGACATTTTATCGCATTCTCAATAGAAAATTATGCTTTCATTGCAGATTTGTGACTACGAAATACAGTGGGATAAGTATGTAATATTCAATTACTTTCTTTAGTTCAACAAAAACTAAAAACCAACTCAAATGTTATAAGATAATCTTTTACAAAAATAGGTTGAACAATCAACCATCAACAATCTTCTACTTCTATTTGTGGATCTAACAACACATAAATATAGGCCAAAAGCACAAACCACGTTAAAGTTATTTGCCCTCATGCATATGCAACTATTTTGATCTAACCACATTACAATGGTTTCATTCTCAGAAAATCAATTATGTTGTTACATAACTCTTCATCTTTTAATTGCACAGTGTGTGGTATTAATGGTCTTGAATGCTCATTCTACTTTGTGAAAATCAAATGAACAAAATATGCAACAGAGGTGCCCCGTCTAAAAATAAGCCAAAAGAGAGACTTTAACTGCAAATGAAGGACGAAGACATACAAAAATAACAACATGCAATAATAAATTAAGATGGGGAAACTGATAAGACAATCGAAATACTAACAGACAACATAAAAATAAGAAAACAATAGCAAATACTAGCACAATGCACCATTCTTAGTCAAAAATGATACAATATCTCTCATAGGTTCAACAATACAACAATTGAAAGGAATAAGAAGATACCAGAAGAATTAAAGTAGAGCACCAAATCTTGGGTAACTTAAGATCATTTTTCCACTCTCAACTGCATCAAGCTCTGAATGTTAGTTACATCCATCAATTAAACATTGAAGATAGAATTAAAAGAGTCTTCTAGGTCTCTTTATCGATACACAAGCTTATCAAGAGAATTAAAATACTAAACTCAAATATTAGAAAGCTAACCGGTGAACAATAAAATCTATAAATTAACTTTGAATAGTGAGATAAAAATCGAATGAAGAAATTTACACTAATTGTTTTGCCACTGTGATAGAAGCAAATGAAGATGCGGAAAAAACAAAGGTCATGTATTTTATCACTGTAATGGAAGCAAATGAGAATTCTAGAGTACAAAAAAAGTACAAATATTACTCCATTTACTATACTTTCCTATTTGGTTTTTATATATTTTTTAATCTTGGGCCTATTTTGAGTTTGGGACAAGAGTTTAAGCTAAAACCTTTTATCTTTAAAATTTATTTTCATATATAATATTTGAATTTTAATAAATTATTTCCTATAATATTTACTCCCTCCTTCTCAATTTATATGAAATATTTTAAATGGGTAGGCATTTTAAATATATAAGAAGACATTCAAAATTTTGTGGTATAAATAGTTATACATGTTTGTGTGGCTATAAATCTTTTTTGTGTGTGTGAAATTGTAACGATTCTTCTAGGCGTTTGTAAAATTTTACTTGTCTCTTCCATTTTAGCTCTCCCTGTAGTTGTATACATGATTTATGACTTACGGTAATGAGTAGTATCCATTCTTGAGTTATTCGAAAGTAATTTAAGTCACTAATGGGGCTATTGAGTTTGAGAAGGTTAAATCCAATAGTAGTCAATCTTGATGAGACGATCTCGGATTGGTGTTGTAGTATTTTTAATGGGCTCAGAACATACTTTTTAGTCAATTTACATAGTTAATCTATTTCTATGAGAATCCGAATAATTTTTAAGGATATATTAGAAGTTTTGGGTATTTTAGATTAAAAGGTTGAAATTTTAGTGCAAAGGAAGCAAAAAAAAGGAAATAAGGAACAAAAGATGTCTTTATAGGTGAAGCTCCATCATTATCTCAGTGAAAGAAAAATAAACCTCAAACTCGGGTACGCCAAATAGAACAGGCGACCATAATATGCCACAAACTATAAAAAGTGACAATAATATGCCATCAAAATAAAAAGTAACTAAAATAGGTTTGGTGCACCAAAAAAGTGCACCATATCATATTTTTCTTAACGTTTTTGACTAACTTCGTTTAAAGTGGATGGTGCACTTCTTTTGTGCACCATTCATTTTTTTTTCATATGGTACATTTTTTTTGTGCACCATATAAAAAAATTATATAGTGCACTTTTTTTGTGCACCATTAATTTTTTTTCATATGGTGCACTTTTTTTGTGCACCATATGAAAAGAAATATATGGTGCACAAAAAAAGTGCACCATTCATTTTTTTTTTATATGGTGCACAAAAAAGTGTACCATTGTTTAAAAAAATATAACTCGTACCTACCCTGAATTGTTCCTCATCTTCTTTCCAAAAGAATCTTCTCCGATGGTCCCCCTCCCCTTTTCTTAAATCTTCTCCGATGGTCCCCCTTCCCTCACCCTAGTCCATTTCACTTTAAAAGAAAATAGTTAATCATTCTTCAACAACGTGGGGTAACAACGTGGAGGGCCTTTGAATTAAAAAATCAGCTTCTCTCCTTTAGTTGGTATGCTAACTTCTTTTTTCTAATTTTTTTTGGTACTAAGAAATAGCATTTTGTGACAGTTTATTTTAACTATATTAGTTTTGTTGATAAAGAAATTGCATAGGGAATCTCATGATTATTTTTTTTTGGTATAATATTCAATGCTTATGTACCAAACGTTGGGAAAAAAGTGAGATAAAAAATATTTTTCTTTAATTTGTACAAAAAATTAAGTAAACACAATTTAATGACTCTGTGTATTTGATCAAGAGTTTTAGTTAGTTGATAGTTTGTCCTAATTAAGGACAAGATAATTGGGTCAAGTTATACAAACAGAACCAATCTAACATTAAATTTATGTTTAGGTAGTTGCTACTGTATTATTCTTTTCGAGGAATGGGACCTGCTGGGCTACTGTTTTTTTTTGTTTTGTCTATACGTATGGCTTGTGTCCAAAACTCTTAAAATATTGCACCCTACTAGCTATAATCAAATTTAAGGTTTGAGTTGGTGTGGTTTAATGCTTCAGGCATTGTTGATGGTTGGGGTTCATTTATTTTCTTTTGGTGTAACGCGCTAGGCAGAAAGAGTAAATCTAATAGCTTTGAAAATTAAAATTGATGATAGTAGATGTATTATAGGTGAATTCAGCCAAGTATTAAGGTGGTAACATATTAAACCAACATCACAGTTTAAAGAAAGTTGTTTGCAACATCCTTCCTGCTACTTTGTAAATTTTTAGTAGCTTCGAGTGTATAGTTAGATGTCTATGCAAATGAAATGTCTATTGAACTTTTTAGGGATAAAAACATACTCTTTATGTTCTTGTTTACATAAAGAGAAAAGATATATTACAAGAAGGTAATTTAAGCAGCGTCTCTAATGTTTAATTCACGAAACTTGCACTACTTCATGTTAGAAGATTTGGTTTTGAAAAATATTTTGGGATACAAATTGTATTTATAATTTGGTCAGTGTTTATTTTTTTAGTTCAAACTCATCGGGGTTAAAGCATAAATCAAGATCCATCTGCTATATTATTAGCATAAAAATATTTTATGTAAAGTCTATGTAATAAGGCTAATATGTTAATATTGCATTCTTGGGTTTGATGTTAGTCCTAATGAAATTTGGTGTACAGGTATATATTATGCAGCAGATCTTGTATCCTGGACCCTTTGATGGGTCATTACTTACTTTACAGGAGATTCATAGGTTGCAAAGATTGTGGAAAAGGAAGCTTAATTGTAATGAGACTGTCTTTCCAAAAACAATTCATGCAGCATGGGCGATTTTTTAAAAAAAAACCATCAACGTGTTATAGAGTATATTTTCATGGCGGGCTTATGGGACGTTGTTAGGGTAGGTAAGATACGGCTCGATCACAAGCTTGTCATGGCCATGATTGAGCGGTGGAGGCCAGAGACGCACACTTTCCACCTACCCTTTGGAGAGGTCACTTTGACCTTGCAAGACATCTAAATTTTTTTTGGACTGCGTGTTGAGGAAAACGATGTGACATATCGAGATCTAATGCACCGTAGTTTAGATTGTTCTATGTTACTAGAAGATCTTACTGGCTTCACTCCTGCACCAGAGGATTTTTCAGGGACTAGCCGTCTTTACATACGTGCACTAGTCAAGTATATTCAGCAACAGGCTGTTGAAGATCCCATTACAGATGATACTCCTGATGATAGAGTTCAGAGGATTGCTCGACTATACATGTTGTTGATTTTAGGATCTATTCTATTCCCAAACACATCAGGGAATTGCTTAAGTCTGTGGTTCTTATACTTTCTTGTTGATCTCAACGAGACGGACACCTACAGCAGGGGAAGCGCTGTTCTTGTTTATCTTTACCATTGTCTTTGTCAGATATCTATTGAAGGAAAAAAACTTAGAGGATCCGTTCCTCTCCTCCAGGTATCTTATTTGTATTATGTTAGCTTCAGTTAGATTAATCGTTACTTTGGTTAACACTAACTAATATTTAACATGTAGATATGAACTTGGGAGAGGGTCCTGCCTTTTTAACCAATACCAAGAGGTATTAATAGGGTTGAGCCGTTGATGCCCTATGATAGAAAGTGGATGCGAGGGGTTAAGCGCGATACATAGACACACCACGCCCTAGTCCTCATGAGTGATCAGCTTGATCATTTGACGTCGAAGCAGGTATGTTTCTTTATGTTCCGACATATTAAGTTACCTTATTATATATCGTGTTGTGTTGGTCATATTTTTAAATATAAGGAGGATATTTTTTTGGATAGATAAGAAATAGCGCACATAATATATGCACCTTCCACTGTGGACTCCTCTTTTGACTAATTGACTGATGTATTTGATTGACAGCACAACTTTATAAATAACACATTAGAAATATAAAGAAAAACATTACATCTTACAACACATTACGCAAAGCTTCAATGAAAAGTTGGTTTGGTATTAGGCGAATAAAAAATTAGGGAATTTCAAAGAACCCTGCTAAAGTATATGGGTGCTATACTGATTTCTCAAAAAAAAATAGTATGGTCGCATTCGTCCATTAGAAAATAAACCTATTTCTATTTATCATGATTTGTAAATAGTTGTACACATCATTGGTGGAGAAACATATTACTCTAAAGCTAGATTTTATTATTTGGGGAGAAACACTTCAGTGGACTAAACTATATTCAAAATAGTGTGATTATGAGGTGTTATGTCGATAGCATGGTTTGATCGTTCCCCATGCAGTGTCCGCGACATTTCAGATATGTAAGTTCAGGGATGAAGTACAAGTTATCGAATACTTGAATAAGGAAATATCAGAAATGGAAAAAGCATTAGAATTTTTTCATGCATTAGATGATCTGAACTATCTAGGAGCGGATGAGGAGGAGTACTGGAAACTACTTGAAGATCAGAGGCTACATCGAGATTCTACCTATCCAGTATATCCAATTGTTAACGAATGGATAGGCCTTCAAAAATATTTACCCCAAACATTAGATTTTGGAATGCCATATTGCTGTATAAATCAATTACGTTTTGTTGAGCCAACACAACAAACTACTCCACATTGGAGTTTAGATCCTAGTGACAAAGACGAAGTCGATGAGGTTCCTGAAACTGATGATGAAGAAGATATGTAATTTTTAACATTGTATGTTATTTTGCACTATGTTGTTATAGAAATTTAAAATTTTATCTCACAATAAAAAACTTACACCATACATTAACTTACAAATACGTAATACAATAACATATAAAGCAATTCACAATAACACATACAATTAAAATCATCTCCTAGACGTACTATCACCAACAGAGATATTTGTTGCTCGATATGTATTAGCATTACTCTTTCTCGATGGACAATTGCGCTTATCATGTCCTGGTTGTTTGCAAGTAGAGCATTTTCGAGAAAGACTAATTTGTGAAACATGCATTTCATTGAAAATACGTGTGGTGGACTTGACCTTTACTTTGCGCAAAAATATTTTATTTGCAATCATGGAAATGGACTTTCTGGCCAATAGTCTTCATCGCCAAGTGGAATCAATTGCCCAGAGTAAGATTTTTTGTACCAAGCCACAGAGAATTCAGGTGCAATATAATCCCATGCAGGATTTCCAACAAATTCGAACACCCTAATGGCATGAGAACATGAAAAGTGATTTGATTTCCATTTACCACACATACATGCTCTTTATGTCTCATTAACAATTTGCTTATTACCACTCTTTTCATGATGGGAGTTGAATGTCCTCACTTCAAATATATTATTTGTTACAAGATAATTTTGGATACTATGCATCGATGTCTTTTTTCAGTATTCCTCAAATTTTTTGAATGGATTTGGCATACATTTTTGTTTGTCAGTCAATAGTTGTTTTGCATACTTCGATCTCAGAACAAAACGGTCCACAATCATGTTGTATGACATTTTGACCATTGCAGTCACTGGTAGGCCTCTAGCAGATTTTAGCATGTCATTAAATGACTCAGAGCTATTTGTTGTGAGCATGCCCCATCTCCTTCTCCCATTTTTGTGCATGGTCCATTTTTCTAAGTCAATATTCATCAACCACTCGTATGCTGAAAAGTGTGTCTCCTTGATCAATTCCATTTGTAACAAGAACTTTTTCTCTTGGGTAGCAGTTGCAGCAGCCCATAATAGACTATTCAGTCAGACACTTTTGTAAGCCCTCTGATAATTGGCCTTCAAATCCCTTAAGCAATAACGGTGATAGGCAAAAGGAGCTTGCCAGTTATGCTCTGTAGAGACACTTTCAAGTATGTTGTGATGTTTGTCAGATATCAACGTAATACCTTGACGACTACGCATGACATGTTGATGCAAATCGCTCAAAAACTTGGTCCATGTATCAAGACTTTCATTCGCTGCTATTGCAAAAGCCAAAGAAAAAATGGAGCCATTATCATCCGTACCAACCGCAATCAACAACTTGATATCATACTTACCATATACATATGTTCCGTCTATTGATATCACAGGTCGACAATAACGAAAGCCATCAACACATGGCTTAAACGTCCAAAACACATAATTGAAAATGCGTTCATTAACTCCCTCATGGTGTTCAAATTGTCATTCATCTACAAAGCCTGCATTGAAATGTTTCATAGTAGCGATGAACCTCGGTAATTCATGAAATGAACCCTCCCAATTTCCATAGACTTGTTCAAAGACACGTTTTCGTCCAAGATATGTCTTTCACCGACTAATTATTTTGCGGTACTTATTGAGAATGGAGATTTGACATTCTTTGATAGGATACCTGTGAACAACAACGATAACTAATTATAAACGAAAAGATAAGTATTGATTTTTATAGTCAAATGAACTCGATAAGAATTAGTACCTCGGTGTTTTTTCAATATACGGTACAAGAACAGTTGCAATCATGTCTATATCCAAATTTACGTGAGCTCCGCGACAATCACCCATATTATAAGTGTGTTCGCCGATGTATTTTTCGATTTTCCACAAGTTATTACTACTATCCTTGGTAGCAAAAAGTTTGAAAGAACAACCTTGATCTACACGTTTGCAACAAATTCTGAAGACTTCTTTTCCCGACTTAACAACAAAAAACTCCCTCCCTTCTTTAAAATGATAGAGTTTAACCACTCTTTGTAGATCTTTTTTTTATTTGAACAACATCTGACTAGCAAGGAAAAAATTATCATTTAAAAAATCAGTCGGTTCACGCCACACATTTGCAGGGACAAAAGCATTTTCATGCATATCCACAAACACATCGGGTCCTTCCTGAAAATGATCAAGAAATGAAATTTCATTGGAAAAAAAATGGGGTCTATTATTTGATTGTGACATTGGTGGCGGTCTTTGAATCGATGTTCGTGGAATTGATTCTTGTTGAGGATAAGGGCTCATGGACATGGATCTTTGTTCAGAATTGAACCTCACACCATCATCAGTCGATGACGAGTCATAGGGGCATTCACCTCCATCGGAATTATTAGGCGCACTATCATCACTCTGTGACAACTTACTATAATTTGCTTGATCACCAATTTCAATATCTTCTGGAACAATATGTTGATCTCGCATGACATTACCCTGTATTTTTTATAGTTAAATATTTTTAATACATGTTCAAAAAATATAAATTAATATAAGCTCGATTATATTTTTCATATCGATAATAATTGATAGCATCAAAGTTCAATGACAGAGGAATATTTGAAGATGTTCCCGCATTGTCCATCAATTCAAGCTGTGATGATTGACCATAATTATAATCTCGTCCAAAAAATTCATCATTATTCATCTCACGCAGAGTTAAGCTCCTGAAAAAAATATAACAAACATATGACATAACAAACATTTAAAAAACCAGTAAGAATAAAAATTATTAATAATAACATGAATTCATGGACGTTACCAATCACTTTCATTCAAAGCTTCGATCAGATCGGATATTGAAGATTGTGTTGGCATGTTACCCGACATGATATATTGAGAAGCATTCATATCAAAACAATTACTATAATGAGTTAAACGGGCATCACCAATACTAGTTGGATTCTCAAGTTGTGTATAGACATTCGTCTGTGCAGGAGAGTGAGCACGACGAGTCGTCCGCTCCTTCTTAACATAAACTTGAAGAATGTTTAACTTTACTTGACTTACATAATCACAAGGAACCCTTAAAAATTCAATCAATGACTCATCTTCACTGATAATCCATTCCCCATAATTTATCAGTCCTTGTGATATGAAGGAATTTGGATACTGTCCGATTATAAATAAATAATAATCGCCACGTTTAATTGTCATCCTTCTAAAAATTGAATCAACAAATTCTTCATAGCCGATTGAAATTGGATACTTGACGTTGCACTTGGGAGAAATACTATAATATATTGTATTACCCTCGTGAACAACTTCACCGTCCCAAAAAAGTACAACTTTGACACGTTCACTCATTCTCTAAGACTCAAATGAATAAAAATTTAGGTGAATTATAAAATATTTGAAGATGTTGAAGTGATGAAGATGAAGTATGCTTATAGATGTTCTCTTTATATAGAATTTTTTAATATTCGTTGAAGAAACTAAACATTTGATATAGTGCACAAAAAATATGCACCATATTGAAATATCTTATCAATGTGAATGACCTTGACATGTTAGAGTAAGATGTGTCAGAATATATAGATAGTGCACAAATATTATGCACTATCTGTTATATAAATATATTAAACAGTGCATAAATTTAGTGCACTGTGTAAAAAAAATTATAAACAAAGTGCAAATTCAATATATACAATAAAAGAAAGTGTCAATTTAGTATATACAAAATAAAAAATTTACGATATTGTATGGAAAAAGTAGATACTGCACTATTTGAATACACTAAATGAAAAATAATATATAGTACACTAAAATAGTGCAACATATGACAAAATTAAAAAAAAAAAAATTAGAACAATATATGACCAAAAAAAATATATGAAATAAATTAAATGAGTACTATATAAAAAAAATGCAATAAATAGTGTTATATAAAATAAATAAAGAAAAAAAAAAGTACACTTAAATCACTATATATTAAAAAAAAAGTCTGTTAAAATAATGTAATATATGAAATAAATAAAATAAAATGGATAATGCACAAAATAAATGCACTATATAAAAAATAATTAATAGTGATATGAAAAAATAGATAGTACACTAATTATGTTCATATATGGTGCAATAATTTTCTGCACAAAGTGAAATATAAATGGATGGTGCACAAAAATATTGAACCATATATTTTTTTTCATATAGTCCACATAATTGAAAAAAATAGATGCTACGCAAAATATGTGCATCATATAAAAATAAATGAATGGTGCATAAAAATAATACATCATAATGGATGGTGCACTTTTTTTTTGTACACCATATATTTTTTTTCATATGATGCACAAAAAAAGTGCACCATAGAAAAAAATAAATGATGCATAAAAAAGTGCACCATATATAAAAAATGAATGGTGCAAAAAAAAGTGCACCATCTATTTTAAATGACGTTAACCAAAATCGTTAAGAAAAATATGAGATGGTACATTTTTTTTGTGCACCAAACATATTTTGATTACTTTTTAATTTAACGATATATTTTTATATTTTTTAAAATTTATGGCATATTTTGGTTCACCGTTCCACCAAATGCGACTAGAACAGAGTTGAAAACACACCGAAAGCTCAGGTTCTAGAGTCATGATGACAGTTATGCCTACTTCTCTCCTATGCACCATGATGGAAGCTACACTCATTTTTCCGCATAAAACACTTTTATTTCCCTCCAATCCTAGAGATCTACCCCAAAAGTGGGGGGACTATTTGTATTGGAGCATGAGAATATGATGGAAGCAAATATTGTTTATCCAACCATGTGCCAAGCATAGATCATCCTCCCTCCGTTTCGGAATAAGTGAATTGTTGAGATATTTATTGGTGTTTTAAAATAAGTGAATCGTTGAATTTTTTTTCAAATTTGCCCTTATGACTTGACAACCAATTAACTTTTGAAAAGATATTACAAGATCATTTTTTTCTTTTTTTGGGGTAAAAATAAAAAGTTGTGTTAAATTTATATCTTTAATGTTTTTTCCTTAATATGTGTGTCAAAATCCAACAATTTATTTATTATGAAACGGAGGGAGTAGTAGTCAACAATAAAATTGGTTAATGCTAGTTTGGGTCAGAGAGTACAAATGTGCTTCATGAGAACGGGACCATCAAAAGCCAGAACGATCTATAAGAAAAGGTCCAGAGTTCTCGGACAAGGGATAGCTCATATGGCTTCCAGACTCTGAAATCCTAGGGATTTTCTTTAATGACATTCCACTCTCCTAGCCATGTAATGGTTGAAAGGGGTGGGATCAACAAAAATAGTTACTACTACCCGCCCCGCCCTATAAAGTTCCCCTACTTCACCACGATTGAACAATTGAATTTTTTTACCTAATACTTATAATTTTTACATTTATTCTAAGTAAACAGATTGTCCATCACTGCTTTTCAAAAATATTCATCACTTAATAAAGAAGAATCAATAAGAATCTCTCTATTTCTTATTTTGTTAATTGCCCAGATCATTTTTTCAATTATCTAGTCTTTAGTCTTTACTTTATTCACTTTATTAAAGGATTAATATAATTTGAGTTGATTAAGTTTGCTTGTGACCTCATCCATACAAATTCAATCGATTGATCTAATAACCAAATTTTAGGCTAAATACCTACTCCATAAAATTACTAAATTTACACAATCATTAAAACATCTCACATTTACTTATGGCAAGAAAAGTTGCATACATTCAAGACTGTTATGATCGGACAGAAAATAAGCAAATCACAAGCAAAAGAAAAATAAGAACACACAGATTTACGTGGAAATCTTTGCGGGGAAAAACCACGGGCAGAGGCAGAGGGGGATTTCACTATAATGGAGAGAGAATACAATGTTGGAGACAATAGTCTCAATTACGTGTAAGTGAGAATAATCCGAAACAGCCCACTAAATCACACTTATATCATATGGGTCGCACCACGAAACTTTCAGGGTCGAATCAACAAAATTCGGATCACAACTCTAACTCTAACAAAGACAACTAGCTATCCACATTTCTTGTTAGAACACTAAAACAAGATGAATAACAAGCTTCACATTTTGTCATGATAGCTGGCAATTGTATTACGTTTGATTTAACATATATACTAATACTAAATTACAACGACAGGCACAACATACAAAATGATGGTAGGTAGTTGTGGATGCTGACATTCAGAGTATGTCAAAATTCTAACATAGATATGGCTTTTGCATTCTGAAGAAAGTATAATAAGAAAAGCAAGTATTTGCTTATAGTTGTAGTTCAAGTACTATTTGTCAGAGAAACATGTTATTACAAGAACAAGCAGATGACAGTGATGTCATCTCTCTTGCTGTTTTGAAACTTCTGTTTCCATGCATCCAAAGAAGCTTGTACCACTGTCTCTGAGGCTGTTGCTGCATTATTTGTTGCACACACTATGGAGACAACTTGATCGTTGCTCAGAACATCCCACACCTATTTTAAAATGAAAATGGACATGTCAAGTGTTGTAGAAACAGAGGTAAGATGACTCAGGTTGAACGTCAAGAAACAAAATAAGTACTACATATTTAAAATAAGCTCACCCCATCACTTGCCAAAACAAGAAACTGGTCATTTGGAGAAATATGGTGATAGGAAACGTCAGGCTTGGAGATTATGCCATATTTTTTAAGCATGAAATCTCCAAAAGCTCTAGACATGGCTAGTCCAGGAACATCTTCATGGGGTAACCACACTCTCTGTATATGTGGCTCTTCTTTCAGTGCAAGAACTCTGCCATTACACTTCATTATTCTTTCTGCTTCAGCTGCATACATCAAATAGTTCATGATCATCTAGTCATTAATAAGCACAATTTGGAATTGAACTTTGCCATGTATAATGTAATTAGTCGGAAAAAAAAAAGTCTTACAAGGCAGGCTAGGCTTCAAATCAGTAGTTAACTGAACAGCCTCAATTACTCCCTTCTCTGTCTTTCTTCCTAATACAGCTCGAGAATCGCCAAGATTAGCGATAATCAAATCATCAACCTATCATATATATATATATATTACCTATATTAGAAGAGACGGTATATATTCGTCACTTGTCTGCTCGGCTAAAGGGGAATATGGTAATTTAATTTAAAATAATTGGCTAAAAAGAGTTATTACTATCGGTGCAATATAATAAATTGTGTCATTACTACATTACCCTTATGTTTATGTCACGTATTACATCATCCATAAAAGTCACATGGCCCACAACTGACAACGTTTCCTGATTTACTTATATTTGTTTTTATTTTAGTCGTAAGACTAATCCCCATTTTTCTGTCAGCGCACTAAGCAGTACAGAACTGACCACAGAGTTTGCTCTGTTCATCAAAGGCGGGAATTGAACCCCCAACCTCTTGTTTAAGGAACATGACGCTGAACTACTATGTCAACTCTAGTAGTTACTTCTTGTTCATCTTTGCTAACTGTATATGCGTTGTTTCTTTCTTTCTTTTTTTTAGTTTCTTTATCCCATTTTCTTCAAAAATTTAAAACTACAATATACCCAAAAAAGAAAATCAATTAATTAACAAAATATATTCCGCATTTAATTCCCCAAATAAAATCAACGTAACTCCAACCTTAAATTATGTATGACTCATATAAAAACGTTTCGACAATAACCACATACATTACTAAAGTGAAAAATAGACTAATTAAAATAGCTATATTTAAACGTGAGTCTAATTATTGTTTTCAAGAGGAAAAAAGTCCTTGAAAATTTGTTATTGTAAATATGTTATAACAATTATTATGTGGTTATCAAACTTTTGAAGCTTGTAATGTTATTGAATATATCATAACATTTGTGTTATAGTTAAAATTTGTGATCAAGATTAAAAAGAAAAAAAATAAGTTAAATTTCGTCTAAATTAAAAACGATAGTCTATTGAAAAAATTTACTAAAAAGATATACTCCCTCCGTTTCATTTTATTTGACCTCTTTTGATTTGTCACACTCATTAAGAAGATATTAATTTGAGATATATTTTACAAAATTAACTCTATTAATGATGTTTGGAAACTCTAAATCTAACTACTATTATTTTCTTTAGTTATTTAATAATGAGGGTAATATGGAAAAGAAGTAATAAGATACTCTTGATTTGCCAAAATGGATAACTAATTTAAAATAAATATATTTAAAAATAAGATCAAATAAATAAACGGAGGGAGTACTCAAAATATTGAAACGGAAGACATGCAGTTTTATATTCCAATAAAAAATTTAAAAAACATCTCAAAAATTAAATTTATGAATAAATATTGCACGGGCTTTTTTTCAGTAGCATATATATAAACAGTTAATATAACTGAATTATTTATAACCTTTTCTTTAATCCAAATAAATTTCGATTTTGAATGATCAAAAAAGACACTGTCATTACCTGTCTTATAGCAACCACAGCAGTAGTTCCACTGCAAGAACAATCCAATTTCTCAAGACTTTTAATATCTTTATCCATCACCTTAAAGGAGCTCAAACAAGCCTCTTTCCATTTGTTAAATTTTTTGCTCTTCACTGATTCATCATCAACAAGTTTGACATTTTGTTTTGGAGAAGTAATCCTTGGCAAAGAGAGTATATGTTTCAGAAGCAACGATGGCAACTTATTCATAACCAACTTGCTGACTATTTGTCCATTCTTTCCATGTCCATCGAAAACTCCGCCAAAAACTCCATTTTCTACACCATACCCCTGCCATAAAATGAAAGTTCTCATTTTGAGGTACTCCATATAATTAAGTAAACATGTTGGGAATGAGAGAGGTTACTAATGACAAACCTGAAAGAGAATAGCAGAATCTTGATTGAGTCCTTTGTTTCCTTGTTGAGAAAAAACAGAACCAGTCACTTGGTGGTACCCATTGGCTCCATTAATGTTGTTGTCTTCATAGTGAACCACATTTTTGTTGCCGAAATCAACAGCATGAATCTCATGAGATACAGTTGATACACAGATACCCATATTGTCAACTGCTCCTTTCTTCTTGTTTGTGGTTCCTACTTTAACAAGAGAGAGATTCCTGTATATAAAAAAATTTGGACCTTCCAAAAGAGTTGAAAATGGGATTAATAAATTGAATAAATAGTAAAATAATGTAGTAATGGCTCCAAAGGATTCAGAAAACTCATCCAGATCCAATAATGATACACTTGTTAATTGTATTTTATTAATCTAGGTTACCCAGAGATTCATTTCAAGGGGCAATTGAGCTGTATTCTTGTAGAATCTCCACGGGCAAATTTTAATATTATTAAATACAAGTTTTGCTGGCCCAAACTTGTACGCAATGGAGGTTGAAGAAAAGACATATTGCTTGAGAAAAAAACACCTCATTCACCAGCCCCCATTTCCACCATCATGGGCGGATCTATGTAGAAGGTATGGGGTGGCACGGCACCCGCACTTCTCTCGGATAAAACTCTATATATTTATATGTATATGTATCAATTAATGTATAAATATTATGCTTGACACCCACAATATCAAAGGGACTAGTGGCGTAAGTGGTAGAAATTGTTTGGTTTAACTCCAACAACGCGGGTTCGAAACCCGCTCTGAACTCTAAAAATTTAGAGTGGTTTTTAGCACTTGTCTGTTTCCTCTTTAAAAAAAACTTAGTGTGGCTATGAAGAAGAATAAAACTCATGACCTCTTCTTTACAAAGCACTTGACAATACGAATTAGACACGTCTTCATGTAATACTAACACTTGTTAGATATATATAATTATAGTTTACTCTTTGAATATTGATTCCACTATCCTAAAATATCGTACGGAGTATACCTTATTGTTCAAAATAAGGTGGCATCCGGAGCTTTCGAATCTTGGATCCGCCTCTGTGACCACCATCACAAACAGTCACACACAAGTAATCCCACCTTTTATAATATTTGTCCGAAATCTATACAAATGCTCGTAGGATAGTATTACTCTCTCGGATTAAAAAAGAATAATCTATTTTGATTTGACACGAAGTTTAAAAAAATAAAGAAAAGTTTTGAATCTTGGAGTCTTAAATTAAAATTATGTCAAATGTATCAAAATGTTTTTTAATTGACAATAGTTACTATAAGTATACGAAAGAACCTTTTTTTCGAATTCCTATGATGGGGCTTATCAGTAGAAACGAATTAATTTAGATAGTCCTTTGTGGCTCCGGTGACGACTAGATCAACACGTTATTGCTACAAAAGAAACTCCCATCGAAGTTCACTATGAATCTTTAGGTACTTTGTATGAGATTTATGGATACTATCTAATAATAAGAAGTCTAAAAAAACAAATCCTTTTTATATACATTCGAACCACTGTTGGTCATATTGTTCTTTATCGAGAAATCGAAGAAGCCAACAGCGGAAATGCCAAAAGCAAGGTCTGGACCAGGTTCACGCAGTCAAGCAGCAAAGACCTCTTTCTCTTTGGGAGCTTTCGTAAGGGCTATAAAGAATGCTACGCATCTCGTGAAAGGCTATTGGGATCGACCCTTTCAATCCGCCTTGACGTGGAAGGTCGTAAGAGAAAAGAAAATTATTCTTCTTGGCAGTTTTTTCAACCTGTGGCCTTAAATATGTGACGTGGATAGTTGAAAATAAAGTACTGTCAAAAAAGAAAGAGTCATTTTTTTTTAAACGAAATTTAAAAAAAAATAGCTCTTTTTTTTTTAAACAAAGAGAGTAATACTTTTTCATACCAAAAATTAAAAAATGAATTAAAAAACCCACTTATTTTTCTTGGAAACATTTCTCATGATAAATACTCCCTCCGTTTCGGAATAAGTGAATTGTTGAGGTATTTATTGATGTTTCAAAATAAGTGAATCATTGAATTTTTTTCCAAATTTGCCCTTATGATTTGACAACCAATTAACTTTTGAAAAGGTATTACAAGGTCAGCTTTTTCTTCTTTTTTTGGGATAAAAATGGAAAGTTGTATTAAAATTATGCCTTTAATATTTTTTTCTTAATATATGTGTCAAAATTCAATAATTTATTTATTATAAAACGAAGAAAGTACTATTTTTCATACCGAACACACCCTAATTGAGGATTTCTGGTACACATCACATCTAGTCTCACCAAATAAATTAAGAAAAGAGAAGATAAAAACTCTACTGTAATAGTAAGTCAACCCTAAGGAAAAATAATTACGAGTAGCAGAGGGGATTTTGGTCTTTGAATGTTACCCCAAAGAATTATAGCGCAACCTGCTGGATGTTGACTTTTTAGAACCCTTTGTTTAGAATGTTAATGTGATTGTGTTTATGAATAAAAAACATACACCACCGAGTAGAGCTCATTCTTAATCAGATGTCTCAAGTTTGAATTTTGAAAATGAAATTGCTTTTGATAGAGAACACTTTTTATGTACCAAGTGAACTTCTTCACACATGATTAAATTAATGGAGCTCAAAAGCTCATGTCAAAACACCCCGAATAAGAAAAATAATCACCTAGCTCCCCAATGATTGGAGGAATCCAGAGGGTTTGGATAACAATCCGATGACAACACGCCCGTAACTGCTACTCCTAGGAAATGATATTTAAAAGGAAAAAAAACATGAATACATATGTGAAGATGCCTTTTCAAATCATTGAAAACTTACATTATTGATTTAATTTACTATCTCTTATGTTTCAATTTATTTGACATATTTTTTTTAGTTCATTTTTTAAGAAATGATTTTTTTTTCTTTACAACTTTTAAATTTCAACTTTATATATAAAATTAACGAATATTTTGATACATTTAATATATCTTTAATTTAACATTATAAGATTCAAAAAATCTTTTTTACTATCTTAAACTTTTTAGAGAAAATGGCCAAAAGCCCCTCAACCTTTATCCCAAATTCCAACTACACACTTATACTTTGGGGGTCCTATGACCCCCCTGAACTATTTAAAAATGGAATATATGTCCGTCTAACAACTCATACCCAGATTTGTACAAGTGAGTGAGACGCATGCGCCTATCAGCTTATGCCACGTAATATTATGATTTTTTTATATAAAAAATTATTTTTATCCTACTTTTTTCTTATTGTTTTATCATTTTTAAATTTTTATCCTACTTCAATATATGGAATCAAAATCATTTTTAATTTTTATCCTACTTCAATCCATGGAATCAAAATCATTGCCAGCCAAACCTACAATTAAAGATGTCCAAGACACTACAATATCATCATCCAATTCATCAAAAAATTGTTTGCCTCTTACATGAAGATTCAGAAGAAGATGATGATTTCATCTATCTTCAATTAACCCTCAATAACATTTCACCCAAACAACTCACTATCCCTCACAAAATCACCCTCTTCCATTTTCTACGATAATTCTTCAACATTTGTCTCATCATTGTTGATAAATCCAAAAGATGGCACAGCTCAAATTTTATTCTTGGTGCTAAAACAAACAATTTCAACAAAACCCACAACTCAAAATTCAATCTTGATGCTAAAACAGACAAAATCAAGAAACCCACAACTCAAAAATTAATCTTAATGTTGAAACAGTGCAAAAAAAGCTTAAATATGAATATTGATTTTGAGATATAATATTGTTTTCATGGTTTGAAATCGTTTCACTCGATCCGAAATTCTCACGAGACATAAATTTTTTAACTGATTTTCACTTTTCATCAGAAATTACTTCAAGGACCACTTTAATCTTTTCAAATTTCAAAGAATTGTGAGATGAATATGTGTGTAATTATTTATGGGGTTGGTGAATATCACTGGTATGTTCATTTTGGAACTAATTCGGTGGCCGAAAAAGCTTCACCTGCGGCTGTGAAGTCATTCCGACGAAAACACTTGGTATTATTTATCCTTCTTCACAAAAAGAAAAAATTAGTGGGTCTAAAAATGATAGTTAAAAAATTAATGGTGAGAAAAGTATTGAATTTGTGGTATAAATGAAAATGGAGATAAAAAAACGAAGATGGAGATGTGAAAGAAGAAGAGGAAGATGGTGAAGGAATATGAAAATGGGGAGAAGGAGAGGATAAGGAATAAAGCAAATAAAGAAAAAAAAAATGCATATATATATAAGAAATGTGAAAAATAAATTTTTTATTTTTATTTTCGATATTCACTCTCTCAAGAAAAGTGAGATACATTCTCTATGCCACGTAAGCATTTAGGGAGGTAATAATATCATTTTTAAATAGTTCAGGAGGGTCATAGGACCCGCAAAGTATAAGTGTATAATTAAGATTTGGAATAAAGATTAAAATTTTTTTGACCATTTTCTCAACTTTTTATCAAGTCAAAGTGTGTATAACTTTTTATTTTAGCTTTTTTTCAATCTCCGTCTTGTGGTGGGAAGACAAGTGATAGATTCTTAATGGCCCTATCAACCGGCGATGACATAATATAACAGTCCTAATCAAGGTTTGTTTAATGAAAATGTTTAGCGATACCATTGGTCAAACCGATCCATTTCTTTTTAAATTATAATCTAGCTTGGAAACCTTATCTTTACATGAAAGGACATTGATAGTGATCGAAAAATATATGTTATACCCAAAAAAAAAGAAAAAATAATTAATACCCTTTGTATCAAATCAACATATCCAAGCCATTTATATTTTATACTAGTCTCTCTCTATGTATACTAGATATCGAAGGCCCGTGATGTTATTTTGTAGTCTCAATTTATATGATACAAATAAAATTTTGATAATTAATTATATTTTAAATATTTTTTAGATATTTTAAGTTGTTAGCTATTATAATTTATAATAGTTTTTTGACATTGTAATTTATTATTTTAAGTTGTTAGTCATTATAATTTATAATACTTTCCTTGTCCAAAGTTTTGTATCATTGATAGTCTATTATATTTTTAGAATAATTTATGTTTCTAATTACTGAAATTTATAATACTTTTTCTTCTATTTCAATTTAAGTGACACTGATATAATTTCGAGAGTCAATCAAATATCACGATTGAAGTCGCGAAGTAGACATATCTTAAATGACTCATAATAACTTATTAGAAATGATACAATAAAATTACTATAAAAAATAGTTGTGAAAAAAAATTTAAGCGAGCCTCATATAAGATATCAAGTTAATTTATCTTTTTTTCTGTTTATTTTATTTTTTTATTAAATATTTTTTTTAATATTTAGATGACTCATAATAATAGACAGGTCTTATATAAGATGTCAAGTTAATTTAAAACTTCAATAGTTTGTTTATCATGTTTTTTGTTTATTTTATCTTTTTTATTAAATATTATTAATTTTTTTAATACTTAAATGACTTATAGTAATTAATTAGGGATGAAATAATAAAATTACGGTTGAAGCAACTGAAGAAGACATGTCATAAATGTCTATTTTATTTTTTTGTTAGATATTATTAATTTTAATACTTAAATGACATGTAATCATTAATTAAAGGTGATATAGTAAAATCACGGATTAATACTTAAATGACGAATAGTAATTAATTAGGGATAAAATAGTCAAATTACGGTTGAAGCAGCTGAAGCAGATTATTAGAAGTGATACAATAAAAGTACTATAAAAAATAGTTGTGAAAAAAAATTAAGCGGGTCTCATATAAGATGTCAAGTCAATTTATCTTTTTTTTGTTTATTTTATTTTTTATTAAATATTTTTTTTAATATTTAGATGACTCATAATAATAGACAGACCTTATATAAGATGTTAAGTTAATTTAAAACTTCAATAGTTTGTTTATCATTTATACATCAATAGTTAATTTATCTTTTTTTTGTTTATTTTATTTTTTATTAAATATTTTTTTTAATATTTAGATGACTCATAATAATAGACAAGCCTTATATAAGATGTTAAGTTAATTTAAAACTTCAATAGTTTGTTTATCATTTATACATCAATAGTTAATTTATCTTTTTTTTGTTTATTTTATTTTTTATTAAATATTTTTTTTAATATTTAGATGACTCATAATAATAGACAGGCCTTATATAAGATGTTAAGTTAATTTAAAACTTCAATAGTTTGTTTATCATTTTTTTTTTTATTTTATCTTTTTTATTAAATATTTTTTTTTTCATATTTAAATGACTTATAGTAATTAATTAGGGATGAAATAATAAAATTACGGTTTAAGTAACTGAAGCAGACATGTCATAAATGTCTATTTTATTTTTTTTGTTAAATATTATTAATTTTTAATACTTAAATGACATATAATAATTAATTAGAGGTGATATAGTAAAATCACGGATTATACTTAAATGACCCATAATAATTAATTAGGGATGAAATAGTAAAATTACGATTGAAGCAGCTGAAGTAGACATGTCATAAATGTCTATTTTATAGTTTTGTTAAATATTATTATTTTTTTAATACGTAAATGACATATAATAATTAATTAGGGATGATATGGTAAAATCACGGAGAAAGCAGGCATGACGAACGCCTCCAACTTCCCTTCACGCTTCTATATATTACTAGATACTTTAACCCGTGTCAGCACGGGCCCAATATATGTTATTTGCGTTATTTCAATTTATGTAGTACAAGTAGAATTTGGACTGTCAAATAATTTTTTATTAATATAATTTTTTTAATAATTTAAGTTGCTAATCATTGTAATTATAGTACCTTTTACATAATTATCAAACAATTTATGTTACTCGCTTTGTCCTAATTTTAGAATTTTGAGAGTCAATCAAATTTTTATTAATATATTTTTTAAATATTTTAAGTTGTTAATCATTGTGATTTATAGTATCTTTTAATGTAAATTCAAATAATTTATGTTATTTGCTTTATCGCAACTTATGTGACACTATTAGAATTTCGAAAGTCAATCATATTTTTTATTATATGTTTTTAAAATATTATAAGATGTTTATAGTTATGACTTATAATTATTTGTTTTTTTCATAATTTTTTAAATATTTAATATTTTATCAAAATAAAATAAATAAAGTACTAAATTTTCAAAACATGTTAAATTCGAAAACATTATTTGGACCAACAAATTACTAAATTAAAACATTAAACATGCAAACTATAAAATGTCAAAACTATCTTCAAATTTGTGTAACATAAATATAATTTAAATAATCAATCATATTTTTAATATATTTTTAGATATTTTAAATTCTTAGCTATTGTAATTTATAATATTTTTATGTAGTTTTCAAATAATATATATTAATCTCCTTGCAAATTTTGTGGCATTGATAGTCAATTATATTCTTAAAATAATTCAAGTTCTTAATTATTATGATTTATAATACTTTTTATTTCATTCCAATTTAAGTGAAAATGAAATAATTTCTAGAGTCACCCAAATTTTATGATTGAAGCAACGAAGCGAATGTGTCCTAAATGGCTTATAATACCTAATTAGAAGTGATATAACAAAATTACTATACAAAAATATTTGTGATTTTTTTTTAAATAAGTCTCATATAAGATTTCATGTTAATTTAAAACATCAAGAACTAATCTATCATTTTGTGTCAATTTTATTTTTTATTAAATATTATTAATTTTTCAATACCTAAATGTCCTATAATAAATAATTAGGAGTGATATAGTAAAATTATTAATAGTAGTAATTATGATTGAAGCAGCTGAAACAGACATGTAATAAATGTCTATTTTCCCTTTTTAAAATTAAATATTATTAATTTTCTTATATGCAAATGATTTACAATAATTAATTAGGGGTAATATAGTAAAATCATGAGCAAAAATATTTGTAAAAAAAGTTTAAATGAGTCTCATATAAGATGTTCTATTAATTTAAAACATCAACAATTAATTTATCAAAATTTGAACTCATCTTTTCAAGTTTATTTTCTTAAACTTTGTGTCAAGTCAAAGTAGGTCATTCTTTTTTAAACGGAGGGAGTATATAATTTGAAAGTTAGGTCCACTTCTCTATTACTCTTTTTCAACCCATGCCTCTTGATTGTTAGTTGACAAACCTGTGTTTGAAGCTTAAGGTTAAAATTCAAATTTTGAATAGTTTAGGTGGTGAAAATCATATTACAAAAATAACGCACTATTATTGAACAAGCTTGAAAAGATGAGTTCAAATTTTGAAATCCCAATTGCCGGGAGAAGTTTATGGTGGCTATTGTTTATAGTTGTTGGAAATGGTCTAAAGAAGTTGTGGTCTACAAAATTTAGAAGTCATTTGGTGGAGATTTGGATTCATTCTAAACCTGCATTGCCACTAAAAATTGCAGAAGAAATTCACCTTGGTAGCTAGCGACATATTATACAATTTTATACAAGACATATAAATACATATTTATACTTTATTATATATTCTTATACAAGATATATTGTTTCTATATGTATATATGTATTATAGAGTAATATATAGATGTATATAAACACTATTACATAAAAAATTTAACCTATGCAAGTGCACATAAAAATTTATAATCTATGCAAGTGCAAATTAAAACATATATATGGAGATGTGGTTCAAAGTATTATGTCGGCGCAGTATATTTTTGAAAATTCCCCTGAATATTTTTTGTATGTTCCATTTTCCAGGTTGATTCATCTAATGTCATAGTGCTTGTCTCTTTCTATGGGTACTATTTTACTTTTGTGAAGATGCATTGCACTTGAGATTAAAGTTGAGTTTACACGATTTAAAAGAAAAGCAAAAAAATTGGGAGCAGAGGAAGGGGAATGGGGAAAGAGATTACAATGTGAAGAATCGAACCCTCACCAATAAAGTGAAAGTTCAGGTAACTAACCAACTAACCTACTCAGATTTCCCCAAGTTGAGTTTACATGATGCTAATCGGAAAATCATCATAATCATGGTAAACTTTATATAAAAGGGCTAAAGGCTAGTGAGTTAAAAGATCAATCAGTTTCATTTTTTTAATGCTAAATTGCCTAAAGTGATAGAATACAATGATTCAAATAATATAAAGAAATAGAAATATTCTGGTAAGAAGAAGGCCCCGACCTTCTCCCATGAAAACTCTAGGAAAAAAAAGATAAAAGACTAATAGGGAGGATTTTGGATGTAACACCCACAAATTTTGGCTATTTTATTTTTGGTCTTTATGTACTTGAAATATTAATTTTCGACTCAAATCATTTTCAGAGATGTTAAAAGAGCAACCTGAAAGAATTTCGAAATATTCGGACGGGGTTCAGGGCAGTTTTGGGACACGGAGGCAGTGAACCTCTGCGACAGCCCCGCGTCGCGGAGGCAGATGCCCGCGATAGGGTCCGCGACGTGAAAGATAGGCTCAACAATAGCCCCGCGTCACAGAAGCTGTGTTTTTCTGCATATTTAATTAAAGTCTAAGAGGCTTTTTTTGGTATTTTTCCCTTTAAACCCACCCACGACTTAAAACATGTCATAAGCGTTATATCACCTTTGAAATCCCTAAACAATCATTCTTTAACCAGAGAGGAGAAAACAACCTAGAGTTGGGACTTTTAAGCTTCAAGGGTCAAATTTCTCTACGTTTTCATCATTATTGAGGTATGTGGAACTATCCTAACTTTCATGGGCATGAATTTACAGTTTTAATAAGCTTTAATTTACATATATAAAGTGGGTTTTGGAAGTTGGTTGCTGTGCATGCATTACGGATCCCTTTTTTTTTTATGAAAATATGCATTTGTTTTAGGGGTTTTCCACGAACTTCACTTAGCTTCATGTGTATATATGTATGAATCATGAGAAATTGTTACGAGAGCACGGTTTATGAAAATTTCCTTATTATTATGAAATTCATTGTCTTAACATGGTGGGAGTTCTTTATATGAACGGTTAAAAGCTGAAAATTTAAGTGTTTTTACTAGTTTATAAATACTCTTGGGTTGTAATGAAGGAATTGCATGTGTTTTGTGAAAGTATTGACCATCACATGTTAAAGTATTAAAAAAAGGGTGTTTTGCATAAGTTTCATCAGTTATTCAAACTAAGAACTCTCATGTGATGTTTAAATGTTTTGGTGGTCATTACATGTTTTTGAATGAGAAGGGCTATGAATTTGGTATGATATAATAAGACTTCAAGTCTAGGTATGACGATACCTATTTTGGGAGGCCCTTACAATGAAAGAAAAGAATGTTTACAAGCATGAAACACGGTTAAAGAGGCTAAAATTGAGCTTAAAGAGAGTTATATGGTTACCTGATGAAGGCACGAGTTCAGATAACTCATTGCCCGAAATCGTGATTTGCCGACGTGGGATTATGGTACCCTGCTTTGCGATCTTGTGTACTTTTGATTCATGTCGTCCCAATTTGGGGCTATGGTTAGGAGCCCTGCTTTGTGATCTTGTGCTCTAACATGACATGTTGACTTGATTAGGAATTATGACACCCTGCTTTGTGATCTTGCTTGCCCTCCCCTTACTGATACTTCAATCCTTGTGGCAAACTTGGATTGGGGGCTTGGCCTCCGAGTCAAGGTCTAATTCCATATAGCCCGTGGAAATTTTTAGAATTTATAGGGTGTACCATCTAGCTCAGAGCTAAAACAAAGAGTCGAGTCAATGTCTTACATGAATGATTGAAACTCTTCATATTATGCCCATGTGTTTGCATTTACCTTATGTTAACTTGTTTTATGAAAATGCTCTCACTTATGTTATACAAAATATTTATATTATATTTTTGGATTGTTCTACATACCAATACTTTTTCGAGTATTGGCCCCCTATATTTTAGGTTATAAGGCACAATCCCGTAGTCCCACTAACCAGTACATTATTTCTAGATATTCAGAGTTGGTGGGCCTCTCTTATATCAGAAGGCATCTTTCCCATGTGTTATTCCCATTTTAGTTTTATGGTCTGGCTAGAGGCCTTGTCCCGGTTTAGAAAGACTAGTATGTTCAGTTCAGTAGAGGCTTCGTAGATTGTCTCAGATGGATTTGGATTTTCTTATGAGTCGATGTTAAAATGTTGTAAGATTGATTATGGGACTACCATGTTTTCACTTTGTCTTCTGCACTTTTATTCAAAATATGAGTCATGTTTACGAATACATGCTAAGGGGTCTCTCAGGCCTTCACAGTTCGGGATGCCCATCGTGGCCAGAGCCTCAGTTCGGATCGTGACAAGCTTGGTAACAGAGCACGTTTCAGGGTCCCAGGATGTCTGTAAAGTCATGTTGAGTAGAGTCCTCTTTATGGGTGTGTAGCACGCCACACTTATAAGGAAGAAGATATAAGACATTTAGGAATGTTTTTCTTTTCTTCATGCTCTAGTTCGTGCTACAGAGTTTGAATGTTTCCTAACTCCTAACTTTCTACGTTTCAAATCATGACTCCCCGTAGATCTAATGAGCAGAAAACGTCAGCCAAGGCCTCCATCCCTATTGGGACAAATGCTGAAGAAGTTCTCCCATCTCATGAGATGCAGACCCGCTATAGAGCCCGTACCCCTGAATTCAATGCTCCTTCAGGAGTTCCCCCAGTATAAACTAGCCCTCATCGGTACGGTGTTAACCATACTCAGTCTTCTCAGGGAGAGATCTCAAATGTTGAGTTTCGACAGTTCATCCACATGATTGCTCAGCTTGTGGCTTCTCAGTCCTATAGATCTGGAGATATGAGTTCCGTGCCAGGTTCCTCTAAAATCACTCGGTTGGATAGTTCATAAGGCTGAACCCACCCACATTTATGGGTACCAAGATTGAGGAATACCCCCAAGGGTTCATAAATAAAATATATAAAATATTCAGAGTCATGCATGCTAGTGTTACCGAGGGGGTAGAATTGGCAGCCTATCAGTTGAAAGGCGTAGCCAACCAGTGGTACGACGAATGGAAAGAGTTGAGGGGTGAGGATACTGCACCTGTTGTATAGGAATAGTTTTCTAAGGCTTTCCTGGATCACTTATTTCCTTGGGAATTGAGGGAGGCCAAAGTCAAAGAATTTATTAATCTGAAACAGGGGAAGATGAGTGTCAAAGAATATACATTGAAATTCATCTAGTTGTTCCATTATGCTTCAGAATTAGTGGTGCAATATGAGGGCTCATATGAGAAAGTTTGCATCCGGTCTCTCACATAATTTGGTGTTAGAATGTAAGGGGGTGATGTTGAACAAGTACATGGATATCTCCAGGCTCACAGTGCATATACAACAGGTAGAAGACAAGAAGAAGAGGCAGGCAGAAGAAGAGAAAAAAAAAAGGCAGTCTAAGAGGGTTAAGTCTAAAGATCAAAAAGTCAGTAGCATAAGAAGAAATTTTAGAGAAATGCACAGTCTTCAACTAGTGTACCTGCACCCAGACCTTCAAGTGAGCAGAGATCACACCCTAGTAGCTGACCGCAAGGTCAGGGCACTTAGTCTCAGGGAAGCGTGACCCAGTCTTCTAGCTTTCATCCTCATTGTAGCATTTATGGAAAGAATCATCTAGGGAAGTGTTACTTTGGGGGTAGGACGTGCTATATTTGCAGTTAGGTAGGCCATATTTGAAGAGATTGTCCATCTTCCAAGGGAAATTTTGGGGTCAATAAGTCCCAATCTGCTTCCACAACCCCGCCACCTAAGGGTACTGCTCTTACTTTCGGGAGTGGTCGTAATTGTTTGTATGCGTTATCTACTCGTCATGACTCAAAGGCTTCACTAGATATTGTTACGGGTATGTTAGATGTGTATATGTTACTTGATCCCAACATATACCTTATCTTATGTGACCCCTTATGTGGTAGTCGATTTTTGTTTTGATCCTGAAAATATTTTTGAACCTTTCTTCGTTCTGCCCATAGTGGTGACTCTATCGCTGCTAAAAGAGTTTATAAAAATTATGTAGTGTCTGTTTTTCATTGTGATACTGTGGTTGATCTTGTAGATCTTGACATGGTTTATTACGATGCTATACTGGGAATGGATTATCTCCATTCATGTTATGCTATATTAGACTGCAGAACCATAAAGGCCACTTTCTCTTTTCCAAATAAGCCAGTAATAAAGTGGGAAGGGTATTCTCTTGCACCTAGAGGGATATTCATATCTTATCTTAGAGCCTGTAAGCTTATATCTAAAGTTTGTTTGTACTATCTTGTGCAGGTTAAAGATTCTAGCACTAGAAGTCCTTCCCTCCTGTCATTTCCTGTAGTTAATGAATTCCCAAAAGTCTTTCCTGACAACCTTCCTGAGATACCCTCAGATAGGGAGATAGATTTTGGTATTGACTTGTTGCCAGACACCCATCCTATTTCTATTCTGCCATATATGATGTGATACGATAAATACTTGGAAATACAAGAAAAGGCACAAAACATACACCAAAACAGTCCACAAGTTTAAAGAACAGAGGACCCCTTTGATGACCACTCTTGGATTCAACAAATACAACAAGAATAAAAGATAAAAATGATGTATTTCACACCAAAACAGCCAAAAACACAAGAATAACGTGAATAACAAGATGAACAACAATAACATAAGTTTCAGATTCAATAAAGGACCCAAAATAGTCCACTACACAAGATAATAACAACAAAAGTAAAGATAGAAAGTGAGACATATATTATTACAAGGCCTAAGAAATAGGGAATGTATTAAACACCTAAACCCTTAGAAACATGTAATAAGAACATCTACACTCTTCGTGGACACAAGAGGGACCTCAATTTCCCAAGCAGCCAACGTTCCAAGCCAAGAATAAACAACACAAGTGATTCCACACTTGGTGTTCACCTAATTTCGGGTTTGCCTCTTAGAGAAGAGAGGACTTGTGTTACAAAGTGTTACACACTCTCAAAATATCATCAATAACTAATGAATGAAACCCTAAGTGGTTCTATATATAGTATACTACAAAGTGGAAGTCAAAAATGACCAAAAGACACTTTAATGAGTGGGCGCCCATCAAGTGTAATATGTTGGATGATTTTTGGTGAATTTAGGTCCTATTTTGCACTTTAATTTCACACACCAAGTCTTGGATCCAACATATGCCCTCATGAGTCCATCTATGTGACCGCACTTGTATCATGATGGCTCCTGCAGAGTTGAATGAGTTAAAAGAACAATTAAAAAACCTTCTTGATAAAGGCTTTATTCATACTAATGTCTCTCCCCAGGGTGCTTCGACGCTCTTAGTGCTTAAGAAAGTATGTGCATAAATTATCATCAACTAAACAAAGTCATCATTAAAAATAAGTACCCTCTACCCAGAATCGATGATCTCTTTGACTAAATCCAGGGTGCTTCATGTTTCTCCAAAATAGACCTCCGTTCAGGGTACCATCAGTTAAAGGTTAGGGAGGATGACCCCAAAATAGCTTTCAGGACCCGATATGGTCACTGCGAATTCTTAGTCATGTCCTTCGGACTGACTGATGCCCCTGCAGTATTTATAGATGTTATGAATAGAATGTTTTATCAGTTTCTAGACCTGTTCATTATAGTCTTCATTATGATATCTTGATATACTCTGAGAGTGAGGAGGATCATGCTAATCACTTTTGAATTGTCCTTCAAACTCTTAAAGACTATGATCTGTATGCGAGGTTTTCAAAGTGTGAGTTCTGGATTAGTGCGATAGCTTTTTTATGGCATATCATTTCTAGCGAAGGGATTAAGGTTGTGGCAGTGAGGAAATAGCCCATACCCACGACTTCAACTGACATCCAGAGCTTCTTGGGTTTGGCAGGGTATTACTGGAGATTCGTAGAGAGTTTTTCATCTGTAGCTGCTCAAATTACCAGATTGACTTAGAAGAAGGTAACATTTGTATGGTCCGACTCTTGTAAGAATAGTTTTGAGAGGTTGAAAGACAAGCTGACTACTTTACCTGTTTTAACTTTTATCGAGGGCACATAGGGTTTTTTTGTGTACTGTGATGTGTCCTGGGTGGACTTGGTTGTGTACTTATGCAGCATGGTAAGGTAGGGGCTTATGCATCTAGACAATTAAAGGTTCATGAGAAGAACTATCCCACCCATGATGTAGAGTTAGAGGCTGTAGTGTTTGCGCTTAAACTGATCACATAAGTTTGCAATATATGTTCACTCAAAAAGAGTTGAACTCTCAGGCAGGGGAAGTGGTTAGAGTTGTTGAAAGATTATGACATGAACCTACACTATTATCCAGGCAAGGCCAATATGGTGGATGACACCCTTAGCAGGTTATCCATGAACAGTCTTTCTTATGTGGAAGAAGAAAAGAAGAATATGGTGAAGGATATTCATCGGCTTGCTAATTTGGGAGTTCGGCTCCTAGATTCCGAGAATGGAGGGGTATTCGTTTAAGAGGTATCTAAATCATCCTTTTGTGCGGAGGTTAAGGAAAAACAGACTAGAGA
This sequence comes from Capsicum pubescens, assembly GCA_030864215.1. NCBI lineage: Eukaryota > Viridiplantae > Streptophyta > Magnoliopsida > Solanales > Solanaceae > Capsicum > Capsicum pubescens. The sequence goes on from CM061538.1 coordinate 263,179,169, forward strand.
CGCCATTTTGATGCAGATCAAGAAGGATGTCGGTCAGTAAAAAGTGATAACCTTTGAAATTAGAGGAGATGGTATTTTGAGATACCAAGGTTGATTGTGTGTGCCTAATGTGGATGGTATGCAAGGGAGGATCCTTGATAAAGTTCACACCTCCAGGTATGTTGATAATCGTGGCTCCACTAAAATATATCATGATCCCAAAGAGATCTATTGGTGGAATAACATGAAAATAAATGTTGCTAACTTTGTGGCTAAGTATTTGAATTGCCAACAAGTTAAGGTGGAACATTTGAGGCTAGGTGGAACTTCCCAAGAGATAGCCTTGCCCTTATGGAAATAAGAGATGATCAACATTGACTTTATTACAGGACTTTCGATATCCCAAAACAATACAACTCTATTTGGGTGATTTTTTATAGGATGACCTAGTCAACTCACTTTCTGCCAGTAAAGACTAATTTTTCGGGAGACGATTATGCAAAGTTATACGTTCAGGAAATAGTTTGACTGCATGGGGCTCCAATATCAATTATATCCAATAGAGGTACGCAATTCTCTTTTCAGTTTTAGCGGTCTTTCCAAAGAGGTTTAGGTACCCAAGTGAACCTTAGCATCGCCTTCCACCCTCAAACGGATAGGCAAGTAGAGCGTACCATTCAAACCTTAGAAGATATGTTAAGGGATTGAATGATTGACTTTAAGGGTAGCTGGGTGGATCACTTACCGTTGATAGAATTCGCCTAAAATAATAGCTATAACTCTAGCATCCAAATAGCTCCTTTTAAGGATCTTTATGGGAGAAGGTGTAGGTCACCGATTGGCTGGTATAAGGTGGGTGAAACCCATTTATTTGGGCTTGACCTTGCTCATCAGGCAATAGAGAAGGTGAAAGTTATTAAAGAGCGAATTAAGACAGCTCAAAGTCGCCAAAAGTCCTATGCCAATGTTAGGAGAAGTGAGTTAGAATTTGAGGTTGATGATTGGGTATTTCTAAGGTTATCCCCCATGAATGGATTCATAAGATTCAGAAAGAAAGGAAAGTTCAGTTCGCGCTACATAGGTCCCTACCAAATTACAAAAAGGGTTGGTGGAGTTGCTTATAAATTAGAGTTGCCCGTAATTTTAGCTTTAGTTTATCCTGTATTTCACGTTTCAATGCTTGAGTTAGGAAATGATCCCCCACGATAACCCCGCATCGCGGAGGATGTGCCCACGATAGGGTCCGCGGCGTGAAGAATAGGCTTCGCGATAGCCCCCGCATCGCGGAGGCTAGGTTTTTCTGCATATGTAATTAAAGTTTTAGTTTTTTTTTTTGTATTTTCCCTTTTAAACCCATTCCCTATGACCTAAAACATGCCATAAGCTCTATATCGTCTTTAAAATACCTAAACAATCATTCCTTAACCTTAGAGGAGAAACAACCTAGGGTTGGAAATTTTAAGCTTCAAGGGTCAAATTTCTCTACGTTTTTATCGTTATTAAGGTATGTGGGACTATCCTAACTTTCATGTGTATGAATTTATAGTTTCAATAAGCTTTAGTTTGTATATATAAAGTGGGTTTTGAAAGTTGGTTGTTGAGCATGTATTATGAATCCCTTTTTCTATGAAAGTATGCATTTGTTTAGGGGGTTATCCATGAACTTGAATTAGCTTCAAGTGTATATATGTATGAATCCTAAGAAACTGTTACTAGAGCAAGGTTTATGAAAATTCCCTTATTATTATGAAATTCACTGTCTTAACATGTTGGGAGTTGTTTATATGAATGGTTAAAAGCTGAAAATTTAAGTGTTTTTACTAGTTTATAAATGCTCTTGGGTTGTAATGAAGGAATTGCATATGTTTTGTGAAAGTATTGACCACCACATGTTAAAGTATTGAAAAAGGGGTATTTTGCATAAGTTTCATTGGTTATTCGAACTAAGAACTCTCATATGATGTTTAAATCTTTGGGTGGTCATTTACATATTTTTGAATGAGAAAGGCTATGAATTTGGTATGATATAATAAGACTTGCAAATCTAGGTATGATGATACCTATTTGAGAGGCCCTTAATATGAAAGAAAGAACTTTTACAAGCATGAAACACATTTAAAGAGGCTAAAATTAAGCTTAAAGAGAGTTAGATGGTTACCTGAAGAAGGCACGAGTTCAGATAACTCGTAGCCCAAAACCGTGATTTACCGACGCGGGATTATAGTACTCTTCTTTGTGATCCTGTGTACTTTTGATTCATGTCATCCCAATTTGGGACTATGGTTAGGATACCTGCTTTGTGATCTTGTGCACTACCATGACATATTGATTTGATTGAAAATTATGGCACCCTGCTTTGTGATCTTGCGTGCCCTCCCCTTACTGATACTCTAATTCTTGTGGCAAACTTGGATTGGGGGCTTGGCCACCGAGTCTAGGACGGATTCCATATAGCCTGTGGAACTTTTAGAATTTATAGGGTGTACCATCTAGCTCAGAGCTAAAATAAAGAGTCGAGTCAATGTCTTACATGAATGGTTGAAACTCTTCATATTATGCCCATGTGTTTTCATTTACCTTATGTTAACTTTTTTATGAAAATGCTCTCACTTAAGTTATACAATATATATATATATATATTATATTTTTGAATTGTTTTACATATCAATACTTTTTCGACTATTGACCCCCTATATTTTAGGTTCTAAGGCACAGTCCCGTGATTTCGCTAATCAGTATATTATTTTCAGATATTTAGAGTTGGTGAGCTTTCCTTACATCGAAAGTCATCTTTCCCATTTGTTGTTCCCTTTTTAGTATTATGGTCCGGATAGGGGCCTTGTCCCGATTTAGGCAGACTAGTATATTCAGTTCAGTAGAAACTTCGTCGATTATCTCAGATGAATTTAGGTTTTCTTATGAGTTGATGTTAAAAGTTCTAAGATTGATTATGGGACAACTATGTTTTTAGTTTATCTTCCACATTTTTATTCTAATTATGAGTTATGCTTATGATTACATGCTAAGGGGTCCCTCGGGCTTTCACGGTTCGAGATACCTGTCGCAACTAGGGCCTCAATTCGGGTCGTGACATTGGAATTTCTGATGTCCTTCCTTTCAGAGAGGATTCTTTTAGGCCCAAAAGATCTAGTTGTTGCTTCAATGTGAAACCGCTATATGTTAGCACCGAAAAAAATTCAAATAACACGTGCCTTGAGATTAGACATTGGGATAGAGTCCAGAAGCGACTAAAAAAATTCATGTCTAAAACAAGATTTTATGAGGACACTTTACATTTTTCTACTAGTTTAGGTGTACGCACCTTGCGCGTGTACCTCACTTTAATGAGTTCAAACATTATATTAAATAGGATATTTGTTTAAATAATAAAGATGAATATAATAATTAAATTTAATATCTTTTGAGTATGTAAAGATGGAGAATTTATTTATTAAACCTAATCTTTAACAAAAATATTTTTAAAAGTCGATCGACATTCATCTACCATATGTAAATTGCAACAAAACAATACAATGATAGAGACATCAAAATAATACAATTAAATCTAATATTTACACACAAAAATTTCGTCAAAGTCGTTTAACACTCATCTACCACCTGTAAACAATAACAAAATAATACGATAATAGAGATATCAAAATAATACAACTAAACCTAACCTTTACATACAAAAAATTCTCAAAGTCGATCAACATTTATCTATCACCTGTAAATTGCAACAAAATAATACGATAAAAGTGATATCAAAACAATACAATTAAACATAAATTTTACACAAAAATTTTTTTCAAAGCCGACCAAGATTCATCTACGAACTATAACTACCACAAAATAACAAACTAATAGAGATATTACAATAATACAAATAAACCTAACCTTTACCTAAAAAAAAATTTCAAAGTCAACCTACATTCATCTAACATCTGTAAATTAAAATAAAATAATAAGATAATAAAGATATCAAAACAATGCAATTAAACCTAACCTTTACACAAGAAATATTTCAAAACCAATTGACATTCATCTACGACCTGTAAACTATATAAAAAAAAATATAATAGTGATCACAAAGCTACAAAAACAGTGAAGAAGTTGAGGGTTAAAAAATCAAGCATCCACCAATCTAGACATGCAATCGAATCAAGTTAGATGAGCATCAATCATATTCTCCCTATAGGCAAATCGATTTGTTCTCTAGTTTAATGTATATCTCAATAGTTATAGAAGTATTTCCTTAATAGAGTACTACTTTAGGAATATTTTTCTAATTGAACAGAAAGGAAAATATTAATTAATTCTCCTACCATATATTTTAGAGTCCCATATATTTTAGAAAGTCAAGTAGAAAGGAAAATATTAATTAATTCTCCTACCATATATTTTAAGAGTTTCATATATTTTAGGAAGTCTAGTTAATATAATAAAAAATAATTAAAGAACAAATTAAAAAAATAGTGAAAAGACAGTTTTGTCTAAAGAAGAGTCTTTTAATGAAGGGTAATAAAAAGTTCAAATCACTTTTCTAAGGGTCTTCACACTTTTAATATATTATAAATTATAGATTATAGATATCAATAATATTATAAATTATAGATTATAGATATAGATATTGATAGATATAGATTATAGATTTTCTTTCCTATAATTTTTTTAAAAAAAATCTATTTCTTAGCTTTTTTAGATGCAATATTGTTAACCTGTTTTCAAATAAATTCACTCTTAAAAAATTCAACTCGTAATATGCTAATCAATCGCATGACTAAAATTTTTTCCTTTTCATTGTTTATGAAAATTTGTAACTTTACCCTTAAAATATTATTGTGTTTTAATTTATTTGTATTAATTATTATTTGAAGAATTGAAACATATTTTATTTTATTATGGCTTTATCAAAAACTTTTAAAAATATATTAAATAGTTAGTTATTAACACTTAAAGTATTTTTTATTTACCTTTTAAATATGTCAATTTATTGTTGTATTCATTTGTTGATCCTCCCACAACAAATAAAGCCACATAAATGAAATTGTTGCGAAATATCATAGGTTAATTAGCACTTAATCACAAACAAAGAAAATAGAGAAGAAAAATAACACGAAGACTTAATGAGGTTCGACTAGGCCTAATCCTCCAAGTAAAAACAGAGAGTTTTTCACTATGAAAGAAAAGAAGAAGTATACAATGTTTTAGAATATCCAACTATTTTCCCTATATATAGATCTCAAATAGTTTCAAACCTATAAGGAAAAGGTTCTCCCAATTTTACAAGGACAATATATTCCTTTTCCAAATCTATTAGGATAATGGGTCTCCTAAATCAGTAAGGATTATGAATTTTCAAAAATAAGCAAGGAAAAAATTCAAGGCATAATTAACAAGTCTTTTCCTTGGCTTGAATTTCCCTCATCAGTAGGAACAACATCTCTCTCTGACTTGCCTTCAGCCCTCGAAATGGCTCACTAAGTATTTCACACACCAATCAAGTCTAAATAATGCCCAAACTTATTAGTCAAAACTTTCTTGGTCATCATATATGTTGGATTATCATGTGTAGACAATTTCTTCACATCAACAACCCTTTTGATACAATGTCTCGAATAAAATGATGTTCGACTTTAATATGTTTTTCCCTCTCATGAAACATCTGATTCTTGGTAAGATGAGTGACACTTTGACTGTCACAGAGCACTAAGTCTTCTCTTGAACTAGTCCAAGATCACTTACCAAGACTTTTAGCCATATAGCCTCTTTCACTGCTTCCGTAATCACCATATACTCAACCTCCGTGGTAGACAAAGTAACAACAGATTGCAAAGTTGCATTCAGACTGATGACACTACTAGAAAGAGTAAGAACATAACTTGTCAGATTTCTTATCTTATTCAAATCCCTTGCATAATCTGAATCAATATAACCTACTACCGAATCACTTAACTTATCTTTAGAAAAAGTCAATCAGATTTTTACAATACCTCAAGATCCACTTCACTGCTTGCCGATGTTCTTTACCAGAACATGCCATGTATTTACTTACAACACTAACAATATATGAAATGTTAGGACGAGTGCAAATTATGGCATAAATAATGCTACCAATTGCACTCGAATATAGAACACTAGACACATGTTCTATCTCCTCCTCTGTTTTTGGTGACATGTTTGCAAATAACATAAAATGGAAAGCCAAATTAATAAACACAGGTTTAACATTTGTCATATTAAATCTCTTAAGGACCTTCTCAATATAGGACTTTGAGATAGAATCAACTTCCCAGCTCTTCTACCTTTAGTAATTTCCATCCCCAGTATCTTCTTTGAAGCACTTAAATCTTTTATCTCAAACTCTTCACCTTGTTGTTTATTCAATTGAACAATTTGTGACATACTTTAAGCAACAATAAGCATGTTATCCACATACAATAATAAATACACAAAGGAACTATCTTAAAGCTTCTTATGATATACACAACTATCATGTGCACTTGGAGAAAAGACACCGGATCATAAACGTATCAAATCTTTTATACCATTGCCTAGGCAACTATTTTAAACCATATAAATTTTCTTAAGAAAGTAGGTATGATTTTTCTAACTCGGAGTGATAAATTTCTCAGGTTGACTCGTATAAATCTGTTCTAACTCATCATACAAGAATGCAGTTTTTACATCCAACTGGTCTAGATCTAAGTTATGAATAGCCACCAAATCTAATAAAACGATGGTAGAGCTATGCTTCACCATGGGAGAGAACTCTTTATTGTAATCTATGCCCTCCCTTTTGTGTAAAACCTTTGGCCACCACTTTCCTTATATCGTATTGCTTCAACCCCCAAATTGTCTTCCTTTACTTTGAAAATCCATTTGCACTCTACTATCTTTGGCTCCTTTGACAACCTAACAAGCTTCCATGTTTGATTATTTTAAAGAGACTCATCTCTTCACCCATAACACCGACTCATTAATATGCTTCTGAGCTAGAAATATCTTTTTTATATCTATTAAGCTCAAGCACATCAATGGTTTCTTCAACTGATAAAGCAAATTTTATCATACCCAAAAACATTTTCATCAACTACATGCGCAAACCTCTTTGGTCGGTTGATGACTCTCTTTTTTCTATCTATTGAATGTTATATAGTTGTTGTATATATGTATCAACATTATCCTCTTTATCAACGCTTTACACCTCCTCCTTTTCTGAATAATTGAGCTAAGTTAATAGAGATTTAATTTCTAACTCTATGCGGTTACTGACATCACATATTTTTTTCCTTCTGACTGTCTAGCGAGGCAGATTCATTGAATATCACATCCCTAGTAATAATTAATCTTTGACTCTTTTGATATGTGCACCATCACCTGTAACCTTTTTTCTTCAGTTGCATATCGAAGAAATATGCACTTTTTTGCCCTCAGCTCATATTTTCCACCCCTCACATAAGCATAAGTAGGAAAATCAAATATTCTTAAATTTAAATTATCAATAGGAGAACTGGAGAAAACCTCAAAAGGATTTTTAAACTTAATAGCTATGGATGGAGATCTATTAACCAAATAACAAATTACATTGGTTGCTTCAACAAAAATCCTTTATAACACATGGGCGTGAAAGCATACTTCGTGCTTTGTCACAAAGTGTTCTATTCATACGTTTTGCATCATCATTTTTTGTGGTGCTCCAACACAAGTGTTTTGTCTCACTATGCCCTCTCTACCGCAGAAATTATTGAACTCTAAGTTGCAAAATTCAAACCCATTATTCATTTAACGATGCTTTACTTTTCTTTCAGTCTGCCTCCTAACCATTGTTTTTCATTTAACAAATATCGAAAGTGCCTCATCTTTTATTTTCAGAAACACACCCATATCATTCTTTAGTAATCATCAATCAAAGTCATAAAGTACTTGACACCATTTTTGGACCAAATTTTGTTTGGACCGCACAAGTTTGAATGTATATAATCTAACTTATCTTTTATCTTATGCTCTGACCTCTTGCTGAACTTCACTCTTGTTAACTTATCAAATACATAATGCTCACAAACTTTAAGGCTTAATTTTTGCTCAGAAAAATTTAAGGCTTAATTTTTGCTCACAAAAATTTAAGGCTTAATTTTTGTAACCGTCCAACAAATTTTACCTGTTCAAGAAAGACAATCCCTTGTCGCTCATATGACCAAGTCGTAAATGTCACAACTAAGACTGATTCAAACCACTCTTTCCAAAAGCTATAATTACTTTCCCATCAAGTACACTTACTTGAAGATAATATAGTCTGGAATGAAGCTTGATTTTCATGAGTATAATGGAGCCTTTACACATTTTAAATGTTTCATTTTTCGAGTGAAACTTATACCATTGATCATCAAAAGTTAAAAGAGAAATCAAATTCTTCTTTATTCGAGGAACAAGCCAACACTCAATATTTCTGATAATACCATCAAACATTCTCAATTTGATGTTACCAATCTCCTTTATCTCTAATAGATTATCATCACCTAGGTAGACAGTCGCACTCGTCTGCTTATAAGTTGCAAATCAATTTTTGTGTGAACACACGTGGAAAGTTTCACTAGGATCATGAACCCAAGAATTGTGGCTATAATCAAAACTCACAACACAAACTTCCCCTACATAGTTATTGTCATTAGAATTACTACTAGTGTTAATAGTATTTGTTGAGTAATAAACTTTCTATTTTCCTTTTTTCTCCTTTAGTTTAGGACAATCTTTTTTGTAGTGACCCTAATTTCGGCACTCAAAGCAGTTCTGCTTCTTTGCTTTAGACTTTGGTCTGGTATTAAACTTTTTCCAATTAAAGTCATTCTGTTGTGCTTTTTCTCTACTCACAAGACCTTCTCTCTAAACTCTGCTACTTGGAAAGCTCTTCCTTAACTCTTTAGATTTTAGTGCATTACTAACATCATCTAGAGAGATATTATTTTTTTCATATAACAACATATCAACAAAATTATAATAAGATGATAGTAAAGAACATAACACGGTCAAGGTTGATCGTCATTATCAATTTTGATATCTATATTCTTCAAGTCCATTATAATTGAATTAAACTCATCAAGTTGAGTTTTGATTAGTGTACCTTCTTTCATTCGAAGATTATACAACCTCTTTTTCCAAGTAGAGGTTGTTTGTCAATGATTTCTTAGAATCTTCTAACATCTTCCATGTCATTGTTGCTGATTTCTCTTCAATAATTTCCTAAAGAATCATATTTGTAACGCTCATGGAGATCGTACTCAAAGCCCTCTCCTTCAGGTATACTTTTTTTTATTCTTTCAACTCCTCTTGAAAAGTTTTCTCAATTTTCGTTCATAACCCTTATAACACAACGGAAAATCTCATTCTAATATTCATAGACTGAAACTAGATCCCCCATCGAATTTCTCTATTTGATATTTTGTTGAAGATGAAAGAGATATCTTAACTCTTGATTATGTAAAGAAATTTCAACCTTTCTCTGATATCAATTGCTACAAAAATATCGTGGGCTAACTAGCACACAATCACACATAAAAAAATAGAGAAGAAAAGTAACACATGGATTTAACGAGTTTCGGCTAGGCCTAATCTTCAAAGAAAAAGTAGAGAGAGTTCTCCACTATCAAAAGAGAATAAATGTACAATGCCTAAGAATACTCAACTACATCCCGATATATAGATTCCAAGTAGTCTAACACCTATAAGGAAAGATTCTCCCAGTCCTACGAGGACAGTATATTCCTTTTTCAAATCTTTTAAAACAACGAGTCTCCCAAACCAACAGGAATTATGAGTTTCCTAAACTAACTAACTAATAGAAATCATGAGAAATAAATAAATTTAAAAAACTAACTAAGTACAAAACCGACTATCGATAAAGAAAACAAGAGGGCCCCAAAAATTTGGGAGCTTCAAGCCTTTGCTTTAGTGGCTTTGGCCTTGAGCCAGCACTAATAGAGACTGATTGGGGAAGGTTAACATAGGAATGGAGATTGATTTTTGGTCTTCTCGAAAGTCATTATCAGGGTTAGGAGTGTACCTGATAGAGTTGGTTCAGGTTTTTTAACTACCAAACCAAATCAATTGCGTTGGGATTTTAAATCTATAAACCAAATAAAATCAATAAAATTCAACTTTTTCAACTTTGGATTTTATCTAGTTTTTTTATTTTCTCAGTTTTTTTGGGGGTTTTCAGGTTTTTTTGGTAAAGTCTTCATACAAACATATAATTAACTTGTACTTTAAATATGTCTTTAGTCCTAACAAGATACCACTATATTAGGCGTTCCTTAAAAAATAACACTAAATATTAAATAAAAACTAAATTTAGGTTATGTATTTATACAACACTAAAGAATAAATATCCAATATTATTGTCCTAGTGTTTGATTGAATAGTTTCGTTAGCATTAGTATTGATTTGAGTTACTAATATCTATGTGCTATAAAACTTATTGGACCATTCAAAACTATAAGTTTAAACTTGAAATAATATGTTGAAAGATAAAAACAATGAAAAAATATATGAATTACATCATAGTAAAGATCTTCATGTCTTAGATATTTTTAAAACTTGTGCAAATATAATATCTTGGATCCAAAGACAGAGAATTTCAAGTATCTTGGGTCTATAATTCAGGAAAATGGTGAGACTGATGAGGATGTTACCCACCGTATTGGTACAGGGTAGTTGAAATGGAGTCTCGCTTCGAAAATCTTGTGTGATAAGAAGGTATCTCCTAAGCATAAAGGTAAGTTCTACAAAGTGACAGTCCAACCGGCTATGTTGTATGGAGAAGAGTGTTAGCCAGTTAAGAACTTCCACATTCAAAAGTTGAAGGTGATGAAAATGAGGATGTTGCGATGGGTGAGTGGACATATCAGGAGAGATAGCATTAGAAATGAGATTATTCGGGAGAAGGTGGGAGTGGCTTCGGTGGAGGAAAAGATGCGAGAAGTGAGGTTGTGATGGTTCGGGCATGTGATGAGGAGGTGTACGGATACTCCAGTGTGGAGGTGTGAGAGGTGGGCTATGGGTGATTTTAGGCGGGGTAGAGGTAGGCCAAAGAAATATTTGAGGGGAATGATTAGGCATGATATGGAGCAGTTACAGCTTATGGAGGACATGACCCTTAATAGGAAGGTGTGGAGGACTCGGATTAGGGTAGAGCGTTAATTAGTAGGTAGGAGTTTGACTTTGATAGTAGGGATGAGTGCTTGGTTTGTATCTGCGCCTGAAATTACTTGTTCGTGGTGTTTCGGTGATGTATATGATTTTGAATAGATAGTTTATAGTATTACCTTGTGGGTGTCTTGTTTCCTTTATTATCTAGCGGTGTGTTATAGTATTGTTGTGTGCTTTTATATTTTTTATTGTTATACTGTTATCTGTCATGAGTTGGGGGTCTATCAAAAATAGTTTCTCTACTTCATCTGAGGTAGTAGTATAAATTACGTATATTTTACCCTCCTCAGACCCCACTTTGTGGAAATACAATGGGTATGTTGTTGTTGTTGTTGTACAAACATACTATGGGGTTTGGTTCCATTCGATTTGGCCTTTTTTAGTCAAAATCAAACCAAATCAATTATAATCGAATTTTTTTCCTAAGCATTAGTCAGATTTGTTTTTTTGATTTGACTCAATTTGCAATTTGATGCAGTTTGCGGTTAGACTTTGTCCATCCCTAATTAAAGGTACCAAAACGGTCAAAGAGCTTGTCTCCGGAAAGAGTTTCAACAGGCTACTCGGTTACGTTATAGAGTAGCTTTGGTTATGCTGACGCATCATCACTTGAGGACGCGCTCGAAGATGATTCCTCCAAATTTACTTAAGCTGGAGCAAGTGTCTCACCGGTTCTGACTTAACCGTGACTATCTTTTCGCCATATGTTTTTCTTTTTCTCTATACTACGATTTGTAAGAACTTGCAAATAAAGTGAGCCAATAAAAACTCAGGATTGCCAATTTAATATTACAAATTATAGATTATACATATTAATAGACTACATATATAATTATTAAATACATCTGGGTTATTCTGTAATTAGTTATTCTTCAGTTCTCTATATATACAGCTGTAACCCCTTCAATATTAATGAGATCAATTAATTCTTAAATCTGTATCATGGTATCAAAGCTAGGGTTTCTTCTTCCGCCCAAACCCTAATCTCTCCTCTTTTCCGACGTGTGTGCGCCGCCGCCACCGTCTACACCACGCCGCACGGCCTCCCTCCTCCGCCGTAGGTCGGCGCCATGGACAAGGTTATTGATCCTCTGTCAAAATTACCGTCTGGAGTAAAATTACTGCTCAGGAATCTCCACAATCTCATCCCCGAAAAATTATCTGACAACAACTACCCGGCCTGGGCACTTAACGTCCGCACCGCCCTCGCAGCCAACTTGCTGCTCGGATGGATTGACGGTGCGGAGAAGCCGCAGCCCGAGACAGCCGAGAAGGACGGCGTCAAGCTCCCAAATCCCGACTACCTTCCGTGGATGATCGTAGACACTCAGATCCGAGCCTGTCTTCTCGCAGTTATTAGCCCCTCTGTGCACAAACACGCCCGGGGTTTTCTCACATCGGCTTCACTTTGGGACGCACTAGCCACAAGGTACAACTCTGTGTCCACGGCTCATATTTTTCAGTTGCGTGACAAATTGCATACTCTTCGGAAGGGAACGAAGACGATGACGCAATACCTTGATGATGTGGCCTCTATTCTGTCTGACCTAGATGCTGTGAACGAGATTATTCCTGAACGAGACGTGGTGAATGCCGTGATACGTGGTCTTCCGGCTGGCTATTCCTCTCTCAAACAGCATATTCGTCTCTCGCCTGTCGAAATCACTCTGAATCAACTGTCTGGATGGCTTAATGCAGAAGAATTGAATCTAGACATGGAACACAAATTACTGCTCGGAGAAGCCAGTTCCACCCCTGGCGCCACGGCTCTTTACTCGGCTGGCAGCGGAGGCTCGGCCAGGGGTCGCGGTGACGATCGCCGTAACCAAGGGCGAGGCAGCGGCGGCGGTGACCGTCGAAACACCGGGCAGCAAGGCAGAGGCGGGCCTCCACCGAGGGACGGCTTCCAGTCAGGCCGCGGACAGGGACGAGGAAACCAGCGGATGCCCACACGAGATCTTCCGACGTGCCAAATTTGTGCTAAACGGGGCCATTCTGCGGCTAATTGCTGGTATCGTTATGATGACTCGCAGAATGTAAATAGCCAGTCCGGAGGATCAAGGGCGATGCATGCGTCCACAAACGCTCAATCTGGCGATTGGTATCTAGACACAGGTGCTAACACCCATGTGACGTCGGATTATTCACAACTTCAAGCTCCTCATCCGTATCATGGCTCAGAAACTATTACAGTAGGCAATGGTCAATCCCTTCCCATCACAAACACCGGCTCTGGGTATGTCTATACCCCAAATGGTAAATTTCATCTCTCAACCCTTCACCACGTCCCTTCCCTCACATCCAATCTTTTATCTGTTTATCGCTTTACTAAAGAAAATAACTGCACCCTCATTTTTAATGACACCAATTTCCAGATAGTGGACAATACCACGAACCGGGTGCGGTACACGGGCCGCTGTGAGCATGGGCTATACACTCTTCCATCCAGGTCTCCGTCTGTTGTGAGTCAAGCCATTCTCTCGTCAACCTGGCATCGCCGGCTTGGGCACCCATCATCCGCCATCACCAAATCCATTTTATCTTCCTTAGGTTTTAATTTTTCAGAAAAATTACATTGCGAGTCCTGTTCAGTGTCTAAATCTTGTCGTTTACCTTTTTCACTGTCTGAACACAAGGCCACTGCGCCATTTCAATTAATTCATTCTGATGTTTGGGGTCCAACCTCAGTTCCTTCTGTTCAAGGTTTTCGTTATTATATCTGTTTTGTTGATGATTACAGTAAATTCACTTGGCTTTATCCTCTGAAATTTAAATCCGAAGCTTATACTATTTTTGTAAACTTTGACCGAATGGTTCAAAATCAATTTAATGCCAAAATCAAAATTTTTCGAAGTGACAATGGCAAAGAATTTGTCAACAATGCATTTGGTGTTTTTCTTCAAAATCTAGGGGCTCTTCATCACACTTCATGTCCATATACCCCTGAACAAAATGGCGTTGCTGAGCGCAAACACCGTCACCTAATAGAAACAGTTGTTGCGCTCCTCCATGATTCCACCTTACCTGTTTCCTTTTGGGTTGATGCCCTTGCTACTGCCAACTACCTCATAAATCGCATGCCCACTCACACTCTCTCCAACTCCACTCCATATGCCCGTCTCTACAATCATCCACCCGACTATATCCATCTCCGCCCGTTTGGGTGTCTAGTTTATCCCTGGTTGCGTCCGCACACTCAACATAAACTTCAACCTCGGTCCACCCCTTGTGTCTTTCTAGGCTATCATCCCACTATCAAAGGTTACAAATGTTTCGATCCTGTATCTCAGAAAACATATGTTTCCCGTCATGTTCGTTTTGTGGAGGAACAATTTCCTTACACAAGTCTTTCCTCTACTCCATACTCCCCCAATCCACTTGGCGTTGTGCCATTATTTCCGTCCTTTTCTCACGCTCATGCTCCGGCTCACTCGGCACCTAACCCGGTACCCCACTACACCACTACCCACCCGAAACCCCAAACCTCCCACCCGAACACCCAGCCGACTGCCACACAACCCACCACTTCCCTACATCATACTCCTAACACACATACAGCCACCCCATCCACCGCTGCACATCCCAGCTCCTACGGCAGCCCCACCCAACCCCCGCCCACGCATCATACAACTCCACCACCCCTTCCTAATCACCCTCCACTCAACACTCATCCTATGACAACCCGAGCCAAGGCCGGTACCTTCAAACCCAAAGCCTACCACACTCAAATACCTTTTGATGCACATCCCACAACTGAGCCTACTACCTACAACCAAGCCTCCAAAAATAGTTTCTGGTGCCAAGCTATGGATGAGGAATTTCAGGCTCTGAATGAACAACGTACATGGGATTTGGTACCTCTGCCTAGTAACCGAAAGTCTATTGGGTGCAAATGGGTGTTTCGCATCAAACGAAATTCAGATGGATCTCTTTCTCGCTATAAAGCACGTCTGGTTGCAAAAGGGTATCATCAGGAGTATGGTGTGGATTATAAGGAGACCTTCAGCCCTGTTGTTAAGCAACAGACTATTCGTCTGGTCTTGTCTCTTGCTCTTCACTATGATTGGCCGCTTCATCAGCTAGACGTCAGCAATGCCTTTCTTCATGGTCATCTTGAGGAAGAAATCTATATGGTTCAGCCACCGGGATATGTTAATCCCAACCGTCCTCACTATGTTTGCAAGCTTCGCAAATCACTGTATGGCCTGAAACAGGCCCCTCGTGCCTGGTACACACGTCTCTCTACTTTTCTGCAGGGTCTTGGTTTTCGCACCTACCATCAGGACAACAGCCTCTTCACCCTTCACTGTTCTCGAGGGACAGTCATCATTCTTATCTATGTGGATGATATTGTTATTACAGGCAGCTCGTCATCACTCATCACTGAAATTACTGAAGCTATGCATCGTGACTTCAAACTTAAGGACCTCGGTCCTCTGGAGTTCTTTCTTGGCCTCGAACTCATCCGCAAATCGGGAACCATATTGATGCATCAGACAAAATATACCCTTGAACTTCTAAATCGGGCTGGAATGACAGACTGCAAACCCGCGGTCACTCCCATGGCAGTCCGCCAATCCCCAGGGCCGAATACTCCCTTTGTCGATCCTACACTATATCGGAGCCTCGTCGGTGGACTTCATTATCTTGCTGTTACTCGTCCGGACATCCAATATGCAGTCAATCGAGTCTCCCAATCAATGCATGCTCCCACAGAACAACACTTTCAGGCCTTGAAACGCATTCTGCGCTATCTTCAAGGTACTCTTCACTGTGGAATTTTATTTCAAAAGGGCTCGTTTGATATATCTGTTTTTTCTGATTCGGATTGGGCTAACGACAAAGATGATCGAAAGTCCACTACTGGATATATTGTTATGATGGGACCGAATCTGATTTCCTGGTGCACCAAGAAGCAAACGCGAGTGTCCCGTTCCTCCACAGAAGCAGAATATCGTGCCATGGCTGCGGGTGTTGCTGAAGCCATGTGGTTACGATACCTTACGGATGCACTTGGCATTCCCCCGACGAAACCACAGATTTATTGTGACAATCAGTCCACTATTTGTGTTACCAAAAATCTAGTCCTTCATGATCGTATGAAGCATGTTGGGTCTGACTGTCACTTTGTTCGCGATGAGGTACTTGCAGGAGCGATGGCCACGCACTATGTCCCATCTACTGACCAGCTTGCTGATATTCTCACCAAGCCTCTTCCGTTACAGCCTTTTCAGTCTCTCTGCTCCAAGCTGCCCCTCGTTACCGCTGATCAGCTTGCGGGGGGATAATAGACTACATATATAATTATTAAATACATCTGGGTTATTCTGTAATTAGTTATTCTTCAGTTCTCTATATATACAGCTGTAACCCCTTCAATATTAATGAGATCAATTAATTCTTAAATCTGTATCACATATAGATATAAATTATAGATATAAATATAGATATAGATTACAGATATAGATTAGTCCCTCAAATCCCAAACTATTATTTTCTAACCTAAAATTGGCCCTCTTCCTAACGGGAAAACTTGCGACTCTCTACATAATTTCGTGCTACCATATAATTGGTTCATGTGGAACTCTATACTAGCCCTACCAAATAGGCTCGAAGCTAAATTTTTTCATCATGAGAGTATAAATAGTCACATGTTTCTGATTTGTTCGGAAAAATTCATAACAAACTCGACGCATAACTATGAGTCTCTGGTGGTTCATAAAAACATTAGCCATTACTGCTGTCTTTTATTCCCCTGCTCATGCTTATGATAACAACCCTCTTCAGGACATGTGTGTTACTGCTAACGACTCTCAGGCTTCTTGTAAAATATGTTGTATAATTTCTGTCGTCTGTTTGTTCTTATTATCTGAATAATATGCTTAGCTTCATTTTGTTTCACCTGTGCAGTTTTCATGAATGGAAAGATTTGCAAAGACCCAAAGCTTGCAACAGCAGATGATTTCTTTGCTTCAGGTCTTAATGTTAGTGGAAATGCAGTGCCCGTGTTTGGTGTTGTTGCAACTATTGTGGATGTAAACAACATGCCTGGACTTAACACTCTTGGTATTACTATTTCTCGTTTTGACTTGGAACCACAGACTTTCTCCACTTCACATGCACCCTCGAGCTTCTGCTCTGATAACTGTCCTGGAGGGTACTCTCTATGCAGGATTTCTCGCTTCTGATCCTACAAACTTCTTTAGAAGTCGCCTCTTCTCCGAAATCTTGAATCCTGGCTATGTGTTTGTGTTCCCACAAGGTCTAATTCACTTCCAGTATAATGTGGGACAAAAGAAACCTACTTTTCTCACTTTTTTGAACAGTTAAAATCCTGGACTTGTCATGATTCCTAAATCAATCTTTGCTTCAGAACCACCTGTTCCGGACGATATTCTAGCCAAAGGCTTCCAGCTTAATAAGACACAGATTGCAGAACTTCAAAACAAATTTTCTTAGGCTACATTGCATGTCATCAAAGATATGATTCTGTGTTTTCTGGAGTTGTTTGCAGCATGCTGCTCACAAGCGTCGTGTAAATGCGTTGGAATAATACTTTACTTTGTAACTCCTAAAAAAATGGCAATGTCTGTAACTATAATCTTTCTTTGCAATATATACTAATGTATAAGTACTATGCCATCCATGCACCTTGTGTAATCTGCGAGTGGACTCGACATGCTTAATGGTATGGAGCCAACCCCTTTTTTATATGTAGAGTCGCCAAATCTGGTTGAGTCAAAGCAGTTATATCTAATGATTCAGGTCCTAAATCTGTGGCAGATACTACTAACAATTCCCATTTCTGGTTGCATGTTGACCAATGTTTTCTTTCTTTCTATTGGCCCCAGTGCTTAACTTCAGGTTCCCTCCACATACATATGAAAAGTAAGCCAGCCGTATTAGCTCATCAACTCGCCTTAACACACCCTCACTATATAGGTGCGGACTTGCATACTGTATCACTTGCCTAACAGCTGCCAAAAGCGGAAGCTTCAATGTTGACGGGCTTATTGTCCCTTCTTTAAAAAAGGGAAAATACAAGAGGAATTTCACTCTTTATTCCATTTTTCTTTTCTTACTGATTGAATTTAGGTGGGGCGAAGTGATTTCTGGCGTGGAAAATTCCAATTGAAAGTCAGATTCTGAGGGCTAAGGCACCTTTACATAATTACATTACAATAGGTTTATGGGTCAGTGAGCGAAAACTTGGTTTTTACACATTCAATTACTGTTGATAGAGAGTTCTCGCTGACAGGCCCTTTCTGAATATTGTGAGATTCCCTGTATCGAATGACGATGCAAGAGCTAGATTCTAATACTAAAAAGGGAAAAGTCTAGCAGAGAAGATATCTTGATTCCTCAAATCCCTCTCCATCCGCGAGGTCATAAGTTCCCTCTTGCCTTATCTATATATAAGAAGAATCAGATCGACTCGACTGATATGATGGAATTTTGCATTGAAATGATCCTTTTCGTTGTCAACGAGAAAATGTTCGGCTGAAACTGAAACTCACACAAACCATTAGAGTAGATATAATATGATCAAACCATCCAACTATTACAACCTATATTTTCATTTTAGTCAATCATCTGCAGGCACCAATGCGATCCCAATTTGCAAACGCACCATCTGACCCAAAGCTAAGGTCCTTAATGCTCCTGGTTGATTTTATGGGACCAGGTGTGCTTTTTAAGCATGGTGATCTTTGTGAGAAACCAATAGCACTGCCAATCCTACTTGTGACCGTGGCATCGCTGTTGATAGAAGATATGGGAGATAGTTTATACTTGTAGGGAGAATTAATTTCAGAGTATACATCAGTATTGATAGGTCTTAGCCTAGGTGAGCTCATTGATCTTGCTTTTGCTTTTGCTGATTCAGTGGCTGCCATGTAGGTTGGAATCGAAGGAGAGCCAATGAAAGTATTGTCATGATCCCCACTTGATTTTTGCCTTCTGTGGTGAAATGATCTTCTCGGAACATATACTGGAGAAACCAATTCTTGGTCTGTATGGTATTGTCTTAGAGAAGGCCTTGATTTCATTTCTTTTCTCTCGAATTCCTCTTTGTTTTTTGCAGAGAAAAGTGTGTCCACGGTCTTAAGGTCATCTCTTTTAGCCAGCTGAGCGTCTACCCATTGTTCTAACCAGTATCGCCTTCTTCCATTTACTTCCGACTCTGCTGACCTCTGCAAGTGAGAATACCCATTAGTGAAATAATTCATTGTCTGTGTGATGAGTACGATCAGGATTTGAGAAATGGATAAGACACTTACCCGATGGCTTAACCAGTATTCTCTTATACGTTCTCTCTTGATTGCAGCCTCCCTTTTGCTAGAGAATATCTTGTTTGCTTCTTCCTTGGATAAAATTCGATTGTCCCACCTTTTCTGGCTATTTAGATCAATCTGCAGAATCAAACGAATTGACTAAGCTGGAATAGGTATTATACATCAAAGCAGGGGATGATTATCTTGTGAAACTAATCTCATCATCATAAGAATTTGTGATATAGGTATGATTGTCACAACAAAGAAACTTTAATCATCACCTGGATTCACTACATCTATGGCCCTAGTATTCTTCACCCTTTATAGCAATGAGGGACAGACACATTATGCTAAAGAAAGTAGGCAGAACACATAGCTAACCGCTGCTCTTGAGGCCAAATCCGTGTGACATGCCTCTCCAACACGAGCTACTTCTAACACACCAAACCTTTCAACATGTTTCTAAAACACATCTCTTTAATTATGTGGCAGATAATAGTTTCCCATGCGTTATGCTGCGATAGCACTATAGAGAAGGCATAGAATTTGTATATCTGAGCAGATCGAAACACTGTATTAGCTGTCCACTTTTTGTTAATTAACTAAGCCACTCTATAGATAAATCAAATAAGAGGAATTGCCTACGAATAATTATACTTTTGGGCTCTACAATTGGATAAACAACAGAAGCATTCTCTATAACCATATTCTTTTTCTGACCTTTATATCTCTCTCTCCGAGATCCATCAACGTACTTTCTTGACAATGTACTATGGTTTTCACCTGATCACATCTCTTTGCACAGACTTCTGATTGAATGTTTACAATTGACTGCAAGGATTTAAGGGTAGCAATAGCCTGACGTCGAACAGCCCTACCGCGAACAATAGCTTGAAGCCTCACTAGTCCCTTTAGTGCTCTCAAAGCTTTCCTTGCCTGAAATTGAACTAATTGGTGAAAACTTATCTCCTTATGATTGCAGAGAGATGAGGATAACAGAAGATCGCAAAAGAGAAACATACAAGATAACCGCGAAATGCTGTCTGAATTTTGATGGCAGCAAGATTTTCAATCCTTCTCTCGTATAGGTAAAAGTACTGTGTTTCTTGGCCATGAAAATTCATTTTTGACAATACGGGAGTTTCATTCTTAGGCTCGTGGATAGACTCAGTGCCTTCTTTAAAGGTAGCAATTTCAGCTTCTACCGGTGGAGTTTCACCATCTGCATTAGATTCAGCAATTGTTTCGACATCAACATTTTCAGCATGCTTGTTCTGCTTCTCTTCTGCTTTCTGATGTCTCCTTTCCCTTGGCGGTGACAGCGCCGAGGTCGCCACCAATCTTCTGATCTTTAGCCTTGTAAATACCCATCCCTTCTTCTTTCCCTATTGATACAATAGCTACGCAATGTCAATCATAGTTGGATATACAAGTTCAACATAGATAAGATCACATATGTTCAGTTACAAAGAGGTATAGTTCAAGTGATGAAGTCAACTAAACGCGCAACTTTTTATTTGGACCATAAATATATAATATATGCTGAACCGCTCAAAATTAGTCTGAATATTATGTTTTTTGAACACGTATCTTCAAAGAACTCGGAATCATGAACTGAACCTATAAAGATTAAATCTTGAATTCGCCTTTACCTATGTTACATGGTATTTTGATTTGCCCTCAACACGACCGTGTGAAGCGGGAAGAGTATTGTTACGATCTCTTCATACAATTTTTCAAATATGCTAATGATATGCTAGAAATTTAATGTATCATAGTTGATCACATAAGTACAACTCATTTACCTTCTCTAATCTTGATTCTGACTCTGAAATGAAAATCCTCTTCAGCAAGTTGAACCAGCTCTTCTTCTTTGCCATGAATTTACAATTTCCTCATGTGATTAATTTAAATAGAGAATGACACTTGGGTGGTGCAAGAAAATCTTTCTTGGAGTAAGTTAATCATAAGAATACAAAAAGGGAAGTTTCAATACTTTGCCTTGTTAAAATAGATGATCTATTGGTAATAGTCTTTGGGAATTGAAGCATATTTTCAGGACAATTTGCTAAGATTAGTAGGCAGTTCACACCAAAAAGATATCCTAGATTTCCTCGTTCATTTTCTAAAAATAACCAAAATATTTTAAAGTAAGCAACTCTACTTAACTAAGACTCTAAAGTCTTAAAAGTCCCACCTAGGGGGAAAAAAAAGAAATAAATGAAACTCTCTTCATGATGAATGATCAGATGGAAACAGTGGAAATAAAAGACAATAGAATAAGGTATATACTTTTCTTTATTCAATAATAATTCACATTTCTTTTCTCTATGATGAGTTTCTCCTGTTTAAACACGTGGGCATTTCAGCACCGAGAGATGATGTGTGATGGATTAGATTCCGTAACTTTAAAATCTCAAATTTTCAGATTTGAGTTCTGAAATGGAGAAAATCCTAGCAAGTAGCACTATCCCCGTTCAGGAGAAGTCTACGTACGGTTGGATCGAACTCAATAACTTTTACTCAAATAATGTATTTGTATATATTCATTAAATATGTATATATTTTAAGGTATAATACATAGATAGATATCTTAATTTGACTTCAACTCACAACTAAGCATTGAGGTTCTCTATTACACTCCCTAAATAGAATCTTTTTCACCTTTCCCTCACGGTATTTGTACGCTTTAGGTCATTGAGGAATACTTAGGCTTAGAGGGTGGTTCCCTTTCTTACGTAAAAGTGATCAGTTTGAACATGCTGTTTTTTACTGGGAAGGATCGAACAAACTTTGAAAACGCACATCTAGACACCTCAACTCGTCCTCACTGTATCTTGTGGACACCTGAGCTGATGCAACACATAAATTTTGGATGTCTAGAGGATCATTTTATCTAATTGACCATTAGTACTTAGAGCGGTCACTAAAATCCAGAACTCATAAAGAATAAAATTCTGACTCCAGCTCCGACACTATACAACATCAATTAAATTAGTTGGGCCAGTAAACTTCGAAAAAGAAAACATGTGGACCTTGCAAGAGATAGAACTGTGGAAGAAGGGACCTTTCACATTGATATGGAGTGAGGGGGCCTTTCACATTGATGGAGGAGAAACCTGATGGAGTATGAATTATGAGAATCTTTATGAGGTTAATGGGGTATGTGTTTCACTTCCAGCTGCTATTTTGTTTTCTTCAGCTACAATTGACATGTTCGAATGTTTGATACACAAACTGACACTACCACTTAGGCCAAGTGGGGTACACACTACAGATACCAAAACCTGATCATATGTTCTTTCATTCATTGTATATTATAATATTATTAATAATGGAAGATCTGGATATATTCTGTAAAACTTATGCTATTTTTCTGTCCTTTTTCATGTGGAAATCTTTATCTTGCATTATAGTAGTAATATTACTATTGTGCTTTCATGTGATCAAAAGATCACGACTTCTGAATTGTAGAAATAGTGTCTTACAAAATACAGAATAAGACTTCATTGAGAAGACTCTTGTGGTCTCACTCTTTTGCGAATTCCGTACATAGAAAAATATAATGCACCGGACTGTGCTATATAGTAGTGATGTTATCTTTTGAAGCCAAAAAATATAAGCTGGGGGGGCGGGGGGGGGGGGGGCGGAGGGGGGTAGTTAAGAGATTTGAAGACCTTTGGGGGTTAGTATTGGAATCATAAAAAGTTATGTGGTATGGGCTATGGGCTATGGGACCATATGTTCTTATTTCAGATATCTGGATTCTGTTGCAACTAATTATTACTACCTTTTATTATTAACTAGTTTATGGTACGCGCGAAAATATACGTTCTAATAGTTTTATAAAATCATTTCAACGTTTTAAAAAAAAATATGTCTTCATTAATAAATAAATTGATGATTTTATTATATACGAAAAATACTTGAATAAAAAGTTAATATATTCATAAAAAATTATATAAAAGCATTAAAATCCACTTTAAGTAAAACCTTAAAGGTCCTTTGATTATAAAAGGGATCAACAACATTCAACAAAGTGTCCAACTGAATATAAACGGCATGAAAGTACTCCAAACACATTAGCATATAAGAAATTTCACAGAGACATTAAGATTCTAAGAAGTTATGATAAATTCTTAGTCTTTCCACCATGAAAAGGAGTACCTGATTAAATTTCGACAAGTCTTCAACCTCTATTGCCAACCGGCCATGTGTTTCATACACCTGAACATAAGCGAATTGAAGAAGGCACTGAAGTAAAAAGCAATACAACATCTATTATACTTGAGTAAAACCTATGCATATCAAGATTTAACACTTAACTATAACCTTATATTTTGAATTTAACAAATAAATAATAAACTATAATACGAACAACCAATAGACCATAATATATTGCTAAATAACATAATAAAAATCAAGTCAAAATTAAACAAAGAAAAAGAAAAGAGACAAACCATTGATTTTGACTTTTTTTCCAGCCAGCACATAGCGAAAGCTTTAATGTATCGAATCCCTCATTTTTTTTTTTCAATTTGTATAATTTGCGAATCTCTAAATTGTGGAGCTATATACTCTACACCAGCTTCTCATATTTGACAAACTAAAATAAGACAAATCACAATACGATGTATGTAAGATTATTACCAAAAAAAAAAGGAGGAAGAATAAGTTCAATTGTAAACCTGGCACAAACGAAAAGAAGAAAACTGAAAAGAAAAAACACATAAAAATTAGAAGTTAACGAAATAATTTTTAATACTAAAATTAAAATTTTAAAAAAAGGCAAAATAAATTAAAAACCTGTAAAAGTACGAAGGTCACTTTGTTTGGAGCAATATTAAGATCATGATTTATGTAGAATGTAATAAAAATATGATAGGTTTAGGATAGTTCGAGGTAGATCACTCAACGGACTAGGTGGCCGCATTCACCTTGCTAGTCCAAGATCATTTGTACAGACAAACTTTTTGGGTCCATGTTGTGCTAATAAAAAACACAGGTAAAAAAATACTCGTCCATATACCAAACCAATAGACGTCAAAGGCGGATGTCCTTAGAGTATTTTTTTAAATTATAGAAAATTTAATTCAGACTAATAAAAGGATATTTTCCTAGTTTAACACCTAGAAAACGATTCTTAATTAGTTTTGAAGTTTCAAATATTAGAATAATTATTAAAAATGACAATTATTTAAAGAAAAATAGTGAAAAGATGATTTTGTCTACTGCAAAATCTTTTAATGAAGGGTAAAAAGTTCAAATCACTTTTTCTAAGGGTCTTCATATTTTTAATATATATATTATATATATATAGAGAGAGATATGATGATTGTAAATGGTTTCCATTAAGAAAAGTTTATTTGAGTTTAGTTTTTTTCAGTTTATTTATATTACATTATTGTAAACCAACTTTTATAGTATTAAAGATCGTCTTGGTAGACTAACATAAATTCTTTCACGGCGCGAATCTACGTCGGAGCTAGTAGGGCTGAGGGTTCATCCGAACTTTCTTCGACCAAAAATTATATTGTTTATACACACTTAAAATTACTGTTTACATACACACAATAGATATTGAACCCTCATTGACTTCTTTGTGTGTTTACTTTTTCAGATTTTGAACCCTCTTAATGAAAATTTCGAATCTGTCGCTGAAGCGAAACCTTATAGTATGATTTTAAAAAGTTCCTAGAAAGTTTGGAATTGAGATGTAATTGTCATTATTGATGTATGATTCTGTTAAGCCACTCATATTCTAGCCTATCCATAATACAAAAAGTAGTTTTGATGTGCTAGCTTAACACATAAACTAATGATTTGATACACCATTTGTAAAGCTTACTCGTTTTAATTAACTGAAAATCATTCCTAGGATATCAAAATTTAAAGGAAGAGAGAAGGTCGGAGATTGTGACTAGTCTAGTGCCCTCCTACATAAGTTTTGACACATATATATGACCTACTATGTTATAAGCGGATTCAAGATTTAAAATTTATGACTTCTTATAAAGACACAAACTAATGTACATAATAATAATTGAATTCACAAGTTATTGAAAAAAAATTCTTAATCTATATAAAATTCGAACAAAAACTACGGAATTCTCGTAAACTGTTGTGTTAGGATCTACATATGTCACTATCGACTATAGTACTTGTAAGCAATGATATGTTAATGAATGTGCAAAAGCAATGTTTCTTTATTCAATGTAAGCATTATTACCACACCTTTTTTCTTGGGAGGAATTAAATAATTGAAGGGTGGTAGGGTAGTGGTAATGTGCTATGGAGATAGAGAATGTGAAGAAGAAAACAAAGCAGACTTGAGTGGTAATAAGGAATGGACAGCCTGTTGTTGGCCCTTCTTGTCTCTTCCAATGACCACCATATGCCAACTTTTGCTAATAATCAACTTACTAAACTAATGACTTCTCAAATAAAAATGAAGAAAAAGAAGTGAGGTTCAAATTTCAGCTGAAAGAAAAAATATTAGGCGTGCAGTGGATGGGGGCTGCTCCACCCTTAACCAGGAGTCGAGGGTTCGATTCTGGGTATGGAGAAAACTCTGTTGGGAGCGCTGCCACCTTAATGGGCCCTGCAACGCGCGATCCGGATTAGTCGGGGCTCCAATGCAGGCACCGGACACCGGATAGGAAACCAAAAAAAAAAAAATATTAGGTGATTCTTTATGTATGTGCTAGTCTTGATGGACAGAGTTATTTGGTATTCGTTGTTGCTGGAAAGTGACAGATATCCCGTAAATTTAGTCGAGATGCATAAAAGCATCCTGGACACAACAGTTACACAAAAACGCATGAATAAATGAGATCACTAAGGAGTCCCTTGGGAGGATGCATTGAAAAAAATAATGCATTACTAATATTTTATTTGGTACATTTTTTCAGTGTATAACTAATGCAAGTATTAGCTATACATTTTGGAGTCATTTGATAGAGTGCATTAAAAATAATAATGTATGTATTAGCTTTGTGTATTACTAGTATCTTATTTGGTATACCTTTTTAATATATGTATAATTAATGCATGTTTGCATTAGTTATAGGGACAACTACACGACTTAGCAAACATGTGCTTCTAATTACGTTAGTTAGCCTAAATTTCAATTAATTACAATTCATATCTCCCCCTCTTGCTTATTATTTCTCCCTAATTACAATTCATAACCTCTCTCATTTATTTTCTCTCTATTTCTATTTTCTAATACTCTTTTTTTTCAGTTTTTTTAATCATTTTTTCTTTTTCCTTATTTTCGATTTCTCTTTCTTTTTTCTTTTTTCTTTTTTCAGTTTTTTATTTTCTATTTTTTCTTTTTATTCTTTCTCCTTTTTTCTCTCTTTTTTTTTTGTATTTTTCTCTCATTTTTTGTTGTTGTTGTTGTTGTTGTTGTATTTTATATATTTTTTATATTTTGTATTTATTTGTATCATACTATATATTTTAAATAAATTTATTATATGTAGTTGAATAGTTTAACCGTGAATATGTGCAATTTATCATTTGTATTTGTATATAAAAAAGTATCTGGATTAATTATATTTGTTTGGGTCTTAAATATATAAATATGCAATATGTCATTCAATGCAAATGTATTGTTAGTATTTGTATTTCAAAGTTATCATTTGTATTTGTACATAAGCAAGTATCATTTTGTATTTGTATGGTTCAAGTTGTATAAACGTGTATCATTTTATGCAAATGTAACATTTGTATTTGTAGAATTTATCATTTTATAAATACAAGTATTCGTTGAAAGAAAAAATAAAAATTCTTTTCAATTGCTTAAAAATACAAATGATCTTGTCAACTATAAATTCAAATACAAACAAATAAAACAAATTAAATTACAAATAAAAATACAATATTTGGTCAACTTACAAATATAAATACAAAATAGTTCTTTAAAAATACAAGTGCATCGATAAAAATAATACACAAATACAGATAAAATAAAAGAGAAAAGACATCTTTTCCCTCTTAAACTTGTTCGCATAATTTACTTTAACACTTAAACTTAACTTCCGTTTATTTACCCCACCCTTAACATCTTTAAAGTGTATTATTTTCACCCCTCAAAACTGAATACCACTCTCACAACGGAGAGTGTGTTACACTCGCCTGCACATCAACGCCACGACAATGCCACGTCGGGGCCACGTAAGAAGTTCGATTTTTCTAAAAAAAAATTAATCCCCCACACATTATTTTTATATATATTTTTTAAAAAATAAAAAATATATAGTTACTATTTTTATATATATATATATATATATATATTAAATAAAAAAAGGCACCCCCACCCCCATTTTCTTTCTTCTTCACAACCCCCCACCCACCCCACCCCACCCCTACCCTGCAAACGCAGCTCCCCTCATTTCTATCTTCTTCAAACCACCCCACCTCTCCCCTCTCCTTCATTTTCTATCTTCTTCAAACTTAAAGCATATTACCAATAACCATTGTTGTTGTCCATTAAGCAAAAAGAAAGTACCAATTATTCCTTCATCAAACCACCAATTCAAGAAACAACAATGCAATGGCATCACCACGTCCCAATTCAAAATTCTTCATTTCGACATATTCCGACAAAACTCACCAGAAAATAATTAAAACAAACCCACAAAAGAATATACGCACAAAATTAACACCACCACCACCATTAACATCGCCGCTAATAACTTTTCTTCAATTTCAATTTTATTTCAAATTTTTTAATTCATTAAGATAACTTTTAATTTTGAAAATTCAGTTTCATTCTTTTCTAATGATCTTAAGTCAAGGAGTTAAAGAAGAAGCAATTGAAGGGGAAGAAGAAATTGGGGGTTTGGAGGGGAAGGGGTGGGGCTGGTGGTGGTGAAATTGATGGTTGAAGGAGGAGGGGGGCTGGTGGTGGCGGGTTTGGAGAGGAAAATTATGGTGGGGGTGGGATGGAGGTGGGGGTAGAAAAAGAAGATGGGAAATATATATTTTTTTCTAATATATATATATATATATATATAAATAGTTTTTTTTTTAAATAACTCCACACGTTTTTTTTCTTTTTTCTTTTTAAATTCATGTCAGTTTGAGGGGTGAAAATAATATACTTTAAAGATGTTAAGGGGGGTAAATAAACGGAAATTAAGTTTAAGTGCTAAAGTAAGTTATGCGAACAAGTTCAGGGGGGAAGATGTCTTTTCTCAAAATAAAATCACAAAATATAAATACAATGTCCGATCAATTATAAAATACAAATATAAAATAATTTTTTAAAATACAAGTGTGAATTGTATAAAATATAAATAATGGTGCGAACTAGCAAACACAAATACAAGTGCGAATTATAAAATACAAATACAAATGTGAACTATAAAAAACAAATACAAATGCGAACTATAACATACAAATACAAGTGTGAACTATAAAATACAAATACAAATACAAGTGCGGACTATAAAATACAAATACAAATGCGAACTACAACATACAAATACAAGTGCAAATAATAAAATATAAATACAAATGCATTATAATATATATACAAAAACAAGCGCGAACTATAAAATACAAATACAAATAAAATTGTATCAACGAATACAAAGATATAAATAATGATATGAATACAAATACAATAAGCAATTATGATTTTCTTGTTATTATTCGTGACTTGTAGTCGAGTAGCCATATTTTTTAAAAATATAAAAAATATAAGATAGAAAAAAAAAGATAAAAAAAGAAAACCAAAAAAAAAAAAAAGAACAAAAAAAATGAAAAAAAAAATAGAAGATAGAGATAGAAAAAAATAAAAAGAACGAAAACAAAGAAATAAAAAAGAAAAAAAGAAAAATATAAAAGAAAAGAAGAAAAAACATAAAAAAAAAATACAAAAAAATGAAAGAAAGGATCGAAAAAGGAAAAAGGAAAAAAGTAAATGGAAATAGGAAAAAAATCAAAAAAAGAAAAGAATAAAATTTAAAGGTAAATATAAATACAATGCGTGGTTATGATATTTCCGTCATCATCCATGACTTGTATTCGATGCAATCATATTTTTTAAAAATATAAAAATATAAAATGTGATTAATGTATTTATATTTTCTATGGATACAGACTATTGAGGCAAAACGAATATAGCGAGTGTGAATCGAATACATCGGCTATAAATGGCAATGTTGTAAAGTGTGGCTATAGAAGATGGGTTTTGTGCCAAACAATTGCTATTTTTGAAACTTTCTCTTAGTTATACACTCTATTTGATATTAAGATGTGTATTATCAATGCATGATAATCCATGGTATTAGTAATGTAATTGGTTCTAATACATGCATTAGCATGATTAAAGACATAATTGACCCTTAAAACTATTTTCACATTCTTTCCATCATATTTGTGGAAGATATTTTTGTACACAAATATTTTTTTTTTAAATTATGCAATGTATATTATTTTTAATGCACCAAATTAAATACTGCATAAAAAAAATCTTTGCATAATTAATACAAACACTATTAACTTAAGCATTATTTATATATTATATATTATATATTATATTTTACACTATTCTTATGCACTATACAGTGACTCCTAAGGTTTCTATTTAAAAAATGGGATGACATGTATTATAATTTTGTGATCTCTATTTAAGTCACGATCTAAATTCATGAAATTTTATAACTTTCATCGTGCATGATTGAAATTGCAAAACATTGCGTGTGAATTACAATTTTTTTCTGAAATTTAATACATACATTGCTCGAGTAAGAAAACTCCTGTCATACATCATGGCTTGCAACGACCAAATCTTCGACATATGCATCAAAAGTTTGGCCATTATATTTATAGTCTGTCTGTCTGTCTGTCTATTAAAAGTGTGAAGACCCTTAGAATAGTGATTTGAACTTTTTGCCCTTCATTAAAAGTCTTCACTTTAGACAAAATCGTCTTTTCACTTTTTTATTTAATTTTATATAATTATTTCTATAATATTGACTAAACTCCTAAAATATTTAGGAAGAAGACTTTTAAAAAGGATAACATTTCATTTTTGAAATATGACCTTTTTTAGTTAAAAAGAAGAAGAATGCTAACATCGTATGGTAGCTATATTTTTAAGTGTAAATTAGGATACTAATTAGGAAAATTAGAATTAGCTTTTGGTATCCCACTCGCAACATAACAGTTATATCTATAATCTATATCTATAGTATAATATATTAAAAGTGTGAACATCTTAGAAAAGTGATTTAAACTTTTTATCCTTCATTAAAAGACTCTTCTTTAGACAAAACAGTTTTTTTAACTATTTTTAAAATTTATTATTTAATTATTTTTTATTATATTAACTAGACTTCCTAAAATATATGGGACTCCTAAAATATATGGTAGAAGAATTAATTAATATTTGTCTTTCTACTAGACTTCCTAAAATAAAATGGACTCCTAAAATATATGGTAGGAGAATTAATTAATATTTTTCTTTCTACTGTTCAATTAGAAAAATACTCCTAAAATAGAACTCTATTAATAGAATACTTCTACAAATATTGAGATGTACGTTGAACTAGAGAACAAACCGGTTTGCCTATTGGGTGATATGATTGGTGCTTATCTAACTTGATTCGATTGCATGTCTAGATGGTGGGTGTTTGATTTTCTAACCCTCAACTTCTTCACTGTTTTTGTCAGTATAATAGAATTCAATATGTGTGTATAAATATCTTCTTTGTTTTCATTCAAAATCATTTTTTAGGGTCAAAATTTTCGCTCAGACAAGAATTAGTTGGATCAAAATCGAATATTTGTGATCACTATTATATTTTTTTTACAGTTTACAAGTTGTAGATGAATGTCGGTTGGCTTTGAAGAATTTCTTGTGTAAAGTTTAGGTTTAGTTGTATTGTTTTGATATCTTTATTATCTTATTCTTTTATTTTAATTTACAGATGCTAGATGAATGTGGGTCGGCTTTGAAAAAAAAATTAGGTACAGGTTAGGTTTAATTGTATTATCGTAATATTTCTATTGGTTTGTTATTTTGTGGTAGTTTACAATTCGTAGATAATATGTGTGTATATATATCTTCTTTGTTTTCATTCAAAATCATTTTTTAGGGTCAAAATTTTCGCTCAGACAAGAAGTAGTTGGATCAAAATTGAATATTTGTGATCACTATTATAGTTTTTTTATAGTTTACAGGTCGTAGATGAATGTCGGTTGGCTTTGAAGAATTTCTTGTGTAAAGTTTAAGTTTAGTTGTATTGTTTTGATATCTTTATTATCTTATTCTTTTATTTTAATTTACAGATGCTAGCTGAATGTGGGTCGGCTTTGAATTTTTTTTTAGGTACAGGTTAGGTTTAATTGTATTATCGTAATATTTCTATTGGTTTGTTATTTTATGGTAGTTTACAATTCATAGATAAATCTCGATCGGTTTTGAAAATTTTTTGAGTGTAAAATTTAAGTTTAATTGTATCGTTTTGATACCACTTTTATCGTATTATTTTATTGCAGTTTACAGGTGATAGATAAATGTTGGTCGGCTTTGAGGAACTTTTTTATGTAAAGGTTAGGTTTAGTTGTATTATTTTGATATCTCTATTATTGTATTATGTTGTTATTGTTTACAGGTGGTAGATGAGTGTTAGACGACTTTGAAAAAAAATTTGTGTGTAAAGATTAGATTTAATTATATTATTTTGATGTTTCTATTATTGTATTATTTTATTGCAATTTACAAATAGTAGATGAATGTCGATCGATGTTTAAAAATATTTTTGGTAAAAATTAAGTTTAATAAATAAATTCTACATCTTTACATACTCAAAAGATATTAAATTTAATTATTATATTCATCTTTATTATTTAAACAAATATTCTATTTAATGTAATATTTGAACTCATTAAAATGAGGTACACGCACAAGGCGCGTACACCTAAACTAGTCTATATATATATTAAAAATGTGAAGACCCTTAGAAAAGTGATTTGAACTTTCTGTTCTTCATTAAAAGTCTCAGCTTTAGACAAAATTGTCATTTTACTATTTTTTCTCAAATTATTATATAATTATATATAAAGTATCAACTCCTAAAATATATGGTATTAGAACTTTAAAATATATGATTAGATTTTTTCTTAAATTAGGAATTCTGAAATATATGGTAAGAAGTAATTCTATTTTTTAATTTGTCTAGAATTAACTTACTCAATTTACAATGTGTATTTATTTGTTAATATACGTGTTACATTATTATTTTATAATATTGAATATTAAAATATATTGAAAGACTCCCAAAACACACGGGAATGAAATTTTATTGGTAGATTTTACATGAGAAAACTTCCTAAAAAATTGGTAAGTTTTATTTGAACTTTCCGTAAAAATATGGTAGTTTTCTTTTAACTTTATGTGATTAAATATAAAGAAAATTAATACGTAGTTTATTTTATGAAAAAAAAACTTCCTAAAAAAGAAAAGTTTTCTTGTAGTGTTAGTAACATGTTTTCTTAGGTGAAAACTAACAAGAAACGTGGGCATAATTTTATTTTGTAATTTGTCTAAATTTAACTTATTCAATTTACAATGTATGTCTAAAGACCCTTAGAAAAGTGATTTGAAATTTTTGCCCTTCATTAAAAGTCTCCATTTTAGACGAAATTGTCATTTTACTATTTTTTTCTCAAATTATTATTAAATTATATAATTATATATATAGTAATAACTCCTAAAATATATGGTATTAGAATTTTAAAATATATGATTAGATTTTTTCTTAAATTAGGAATTCTGAAATATATGGTAAGAAGTAATTCTATTTTTTAATTTGTCTAGATTTAACTTACTCAATTTACAGTGTGTATTTATTTTTTAATATACGTGTTACATTATTATTTTATAATATTGAATATTAAAATATATTGAAAGACTCCCAAAACACACGGGAATGAAATTTTATTGGTAGATTTTACATGAGAAAACTTCCTAAAAAATTGGTAAGTTTTATTTGAACTTTCCGTAAAAATATGGTAGTTTTCTTTTAACTTTATGTGATTAAATATAAAGAAAATTAATACGTAGTTTATTTTATGAAAAAAAAACTTCCTAAAAAAGAAAAGTTTTCTTGTAGTGTTAGTAACATGTTTTCTTAGGTGAAAACTAATAAGAAACGTGGGCATAATTTTATTTTGAAATTTGTCTAAATTTAACTTATTCAATTTACAATGTATATTTATTTTGTTAATATACCATATACGTGTTCATATGAAGGTTAAAAGGAAAAAGGTAGTCTCTTGCCTAATTTTTCTAGAATTGCACACCGAGTGTCATTCAATTCAACAATTTTTTTTTTTGCTATTAATTTTGTTTTTGGACGTCTGCTTCTACTCTGCATGTCCATCAAAATCATGTATCTTCAAACATCAATGTCCAATTAATTTGATAGACCAGTCTTCAAAACTTTTTGCTTGTAAGAAGTAATTCATTTAATTTATATGGTGATTTTATTTATTGCGTATTTTTTTGTTAATCCTGTATAGATGGGTAACACATTTATGTTGTATTCTTCAGTATATCCTCATGAGGCACCAAAGATTAAGTGCAAGACGGTTAACCACAAAAGTTCTCCTCACATAATATAGGTTATTGTTTAATTTATTTATTTTTATTAAAAAGTAGTATTTATTTTTTAAAAATTAGAATACGTATCTCTCATTTTTTTTTTTTTAGTGATTTAGTCCATGAGGTTGCGGTAATATTTTTTGTAATTTCATACTATTGAAGTTATCATAGGACAAGGAGAGAGCAAAATGCCCACAGATCTTGTCCACCTCACGAAAATAAAGATGTTTCTGAAAGATCAAACATAGGTAAAGTCGAGTTTACATACTTATATCTTAAAATTATTTATAATGATAGAAAACTTAAAATTCTACTCAAGGAGAGAACAAAATGGATACAAGTCTTACCCCTACCTCATGGAGATAAAGAGGTTGTGTTTTCGAAAAATCTCAACTCAGATGAAGTTGAGTTTGCATCAAAAAGAAAATAGTCCATTTTCTTTGTTTGCTGCGTGACTTTTAGAATAAGATTTATGATCACTTTCTGCAACAAGTTTGATGATTAGCTTTTTTATATGCAAATATTTTCTTGAGGCGAGGATCTATCGGAAACCGTCTCTCTACCTAATAAAGTAGGATTAAGATCTTTTTTGTTATCAACTTTTTTATATTATTAAGAGATTGATCTACTAATCAATATGATATTTTTGTGTTTTGATTAGGATTTGCAACTGCGTTGGTTACGCAAAAGATAAAGATATGTTATCAAAAGTTTTGAAGCACTAAGGATTAGGCTAGCAGTCTTTTTCTGGGCTTGCAATTAGATGCACTCCTGAATATGCTTATGGTGCTGGTGGGTATCCAGCATTGGGTACTCTTTGCATTGTGCAACTTATTGAAATAATTTGAGGCAATTTTTGTCATATTTCTTTATTGTTGTGGAGATATAACCTTTGAAATTGCACAACAGGTATGTAATTTGAATTGAATTATTCTTATTTTATTCTTTAATCAAAATCAATATTATTTTTCTTTTCATCACATTAATATTTTTATTTTTAAAAAAAATATCTTGGACCAATTGTCTATATCTATAATATATATATATCTATATAATATATATATATATATATATATATATATATATATATATATAATATTAAAAGTGTGAAAACATTTAGAAAAGTGATTTGAACTTTTTGTCCTTCATTAAAAGACTCTTCTTTAGACAAAACTGTCTTTTCACTATTTCTTAAATTTATTATTTAATTATTTTTTATTATATTAACTAGACTTCCTAAAATATATGGGACTCCTAAAATATATAGTAGGAAAATTAATTAATATTTTTCTTTCTACTAGACTTCCTAAAATATATGGTAGGAGAATTAATTAATATATTCTTTTCTATTGTTCAATTAGAAAAATACTCCTAAAATAGGACTTTATTAAGGAAATACTTCTATAAATATTGAGATGTACGTTAAACTAGAGAACAAACCGGTTTGCCTATTGGGAAAATATGATTGATGTTCATCTTACTTGATTCGATTACATGCCCTCAACTTCTTTACTGCTTTTGTCAGCATAATAGAATTCAACATGTGCGTATATATATATCTTCTTTGTTTTTATTCAAAATCATTCTTTAGGGTCAAAATTTTTGCTCAGACAAGAATTAGTTGGATCAAAATCGAAGTTTTGTAATCACTATTATATTAATCTTTTGTAGTTTACAGGTCGTAGATGAATGTCGGCTGACTTTGAAAAATTTCTTATGTAAAGGTTAGATTTAATCGTATTATTTTGATATCTTTATTATCATACTGTTTTATTTTAATTTACAGATGCTAGATGAATATGGGTCGTCTTTGAAAAAAAATTTAGATAAAGGTTAGGTTTAATTGTATTAGCGTAATATCTCTATTAATTTGTTAATTTATGGTGGTTTACAGTTCGTAGATGAATCTCAACCGGCTTTGAGAAATTTTTGTATGTAAAATTTAAGTTTAATTGTATTATTTTGATATCACTTTTATCATATTATTTTTTTGCAGTTTACAGGTGATAGATAAATGTTGGTCAGCTTTGAAGATTTTTCTTATGTAAAGGTTAGGTTTAGTTGTATTATTTTGATATCTCTATTATCGTCTTATTTTGTTATTTTTTACTGGTGGTAGATTAGTGTCGGACGACTTTGAGAAAAAATTTGTGTGTAAAGATTAGATTTAATTGTATTATTTTGATGTCTCTATCATTGTATCATTTTGTTGCAATTTTCAGATGATAGATGATTGTCGATCGACTTTTTAAAATAATTTTGGTAAAGGTTAGGTTTAATAAATAAATCTTCATTTTTACATACTCAAAAGATGTTAACTTTAATTATTATATTAATTTTTTATTATTTAAATAAATATCCTATTTAGTGTAATGTTTGAAATCATCAAAGTGAGGTACACGCGCAAGGCGCGTACACCTAAACTAGTATATTAAAAGTGTGAAGATACTTACAAAAGTGATTTGAACTTTTTTCCCTTCATTAAAAGATTTTTCTGTAGACAAAACTGTCTTTTCACTATTTTTTCTAATTTATTATTTACTTATATTTTACTATATTAACTAGACTTCCTAAAATATACGGGACTCCTAAAATATATGGTAGGAGAAGTAATTGATATTTTTCTTTCTGCTAGAGTTTCTAAAATATATGGTAGGAGAATTAATTAATATTTTTCTTTGTAGTGTTCAATTAGAAAAATACTCCTAAAATAGGAATCTATTAAGAAAATACTTCTATAAATATTGAGATGTACGTTAAACTAGAGAACAAACCGGTTTGCCTATTGGGAGATCTATAATATATTAGAAGTGTAAAGATTCTTAGAGAAGTGATTTGAACTTTTTGCCCTTCATTAAAAGACTTTTCTTTAGACAAAACTGTCTTTTCATTATTTTTTAAATTTATTATTTTATTATTTTTTATTATATTAACTAGACTTTCTAAAATATATGAGACTCATAAAATATATGGTAGTAGAATTAATTAATATTTTTCTTTCTACTAGACTTTCTAAAATATATGGGACTCCTAAAATATATGGTAAGAGAACTAATTAATATTTTCCTTTCTACTGTTCAATTAGAAAAATACTCCTAGGACTCTATCAAGAAAATACTTCTATAAATATTGAGATGTACGTTAAACTAGAGAACAAACCGGTTTGTCTATTGGGAGAATATGATTGATGCTCATCTAACTTGATTTGATTGGATGTCTAGATCGGTGCATGTTTGATTTTCTAACCCTCATCTTCTTCACTGTTTTTGTCAGCATAATAGAATTAAATAATGTGCTAGTTAATAATATTCATATCTAATGTTCTAACCCTCGTCTTCTAATGTGCTTTGTCTTCGAATGATAGATCGGGTTCTTCACCAACTGTATGACACTCTGGCTATCTGTGTAAAGAATCTTCTTAATCTGCTTCTTGCCCAGTTCTTCCAGATAATCTGCCAGCCATATCATCTCCTTTCCAGCATCATCTATTGCCACATACTCAACCTCAGTAGATGAAAGAACAACGCAATTCTGAAGCCTGGACATCCAACTCACTGTTGTACCACCTACGGTGTAAATGTATTCGGAAGTGCTCATGCTTGAGTCCACATCCCCACCAAGATCAGCATCAACAAAACCTTGCAGAATCACTTCACCATTATGATAACGCTCAATCTACAGCTCTCGTTTGAGTGTAAAGCGGTCGTTAGCAAATATAGAACCCAACCTGGGTTGGGTGTCGATCCCACAGGGAATAGCTTGGCCAACAAGTAAGTAAAATTACTAAATTTTTGGTGCAAGTCTCGTAAGAAGGGGGGATTCTTGTTTTGCAAGTAATGTAAACAAAAGCTGAAAATAATAAAGTAAAAAGAGAGAGATTGTTACGTTGGTTGTAAACAATGAGAATTGAAGCGTTGGGGTTATGTCCACCTTCTGAGGTATACGTCTCTATTGGCTATGAGTGTGTAGAATTCTGACATGCAATTGCTTATAGAGGATTGTAGTCGATGGTAAATCCAAGCGTCTCTCGACCTAAACAAGGACTATTTCACTTTAACTCTCTCGAGCTTAAAGCGTATCTAACGGTACGAATTCTCCAAGAGGTTAGTCCAGTTACGGCACCAGCTTTTTAATAGGAAAGGGTGTCCTACTACCTTGACATTATCTCTTTTCCAGACAAATAACTTTTCTCTCGAACAAGTTAAATGTTAGACTGGCGTATTCTTGCGTTTGCAACTGCAAAGAATGTAGATTAAGATGAAGAGAATAATGATATAAGCAATATACGTGCCTCGAACTCACAAACTCACAGCAATAGATAGTATCTCATACGGCTTCCATAACCCCAACAGAGAAGTTTAGTTACCCATGAATGCGAAGGAGATCACGATTGACATTGTTGTTATACCACAAGATTGAGTAATTTCGTGTAGCTTAGGTGGTAGGCGTGATGCGTGAATTCCTAGGCAAAGTAACGATTCTCTTGTTGTGGAATTTAAGAATGGAAGAGTAGAAGAAGAAAAATAGAATTAATGGAAAGATTAGAAGAGTTGTAGAGTAATAGAATTGAATTGTAAGATGAGAAGTAATAAAATCTCTAGCATGATAGGGTATTTATAATACCCATATCCTAATCCTACTAGATAAATAAAATATCTAACCAAATCCTACTAGGCTAATGTAATACTTAACCCAATTGTACTAGGTTAATGTAACATTATCATAATCCAAATAAACTAATGAAATACATAACCCAATTGTACTAGGTTAATGTATCATTGTCCAAATCCAACTAAGTTACTGCAGATCCCCAAAGTCTTCAGAAATGCTGTTTTAGCCCGGGACAGATTTTCCATGCAGCAGTTTTGGTCCTTAGGCGTGTAAACTCCCTTCCCTTCCTTCGTGAGCTTTCTTTTGCGTCAAGTAAGCCATAAAATGCTGAATTCTGCATCATTTATACCTAAAACTTTACTAATCATGTTCGTTAGCTCATTTACAGGAAAAAGGACTAAAAGTGCATGAAATATATAATTTGTTCTCAAAACTAGGCTAAAATATGGGCAAAATATATTGATATAGGCGTGTAAATTCGCCTATCATCAACACCCCACACTTGAAGCTTTGTTCGTCCTCGAACGAAATACCATGTCCTTCTAAACATCAACTTAGGGTTTCACAGCAACAACACAAAACATTTGTCCAGACAGGCACAACAATTATCAACAAAGAGTAGCTTTTCGATTATAGGTAGAAACAATTTAACCTCTAGCATAGACTCGTGATGGTGATCAACTCGCATGCAAACGTTAAGGTACAAGGAATCATATATAACTACCCAAAACTCATAAACCATGTGTGTCTCACACTATAGTACCCATAATCACTCACAAGTATAGCATATTTTTCAAACATGGGTATCAAAATATCCTTGCTCTCGCTCTCACAAAGAATTCATATGAAGCAACTGATGACCATAGGCTTGCCCTTAATGTAATACTCTACTAAATGTCAGAATGCTAAGCTTAGGATCAAGTAGGTCTTTTGATGGTTGTAATGTAGGCTAAGGGACGGGTAGGACTATTTTGGCCAGGAATAGTGACTAAGTTCCTAAGCGCTTTAATACATCACTTTGTATCATTAACACTTTTCTTTCAAACAACCTTTCTACTTTCTTTTATTCTACCACTCTTTTTCTCCTCTTTTGTTTTTTCAATTTCAAACATAACTAACTTTTCAGTTTTCCTTTCCTTTTTATTTTGATAACATACCTCTTATGATAGCACTTTCTTTTTCATAACTCATTCAAGCACCAATGCATTCTAAAGCATCATACTCACCCAATTTCCTCTTATTTTGTCACATGACTTTTTCACTTTAAAGCACTTAGGAATTTGGATCAAATTATGGTCTTGAAAAAAATGGATTAGGCTTACATACAAGGTTGTCAAAGAAATAGGCTAAAGGCTCAAAAGGGTTTAACTAGGATGATGTCCATGGGTAGGTAAAACTGAAGGTAAACAAATATGGGTTGCCAAAGAAATGCCTAAATCATATCCTAAACTTACACTCCTTATTTTCGCTTTGCATACATACCAGGCAAGTTCTAGCATCAGCCACAATCATAGAATATACGATTATCTCACACACACAAGGCACATGGTCGACTTTCTTGGAAGTAATATAGACTCTCGACCCAACAAGTGAAGGAATTGAACCACACAATATCACATAATGAGTCACAACTAGAGCCTAAACGTCTCAATAGTCATAATTGTAGCACATACTCTTGTTATAATCTCATGCTGCCTATCAAAATAATTTCATGCGAATCTAGAAAAAAAACAACAAAAACAAAAAACTAAAACACGAAAAAAAACAACAAAAAAACAACAAAATAAACAAACATAGATGCGATAGAGAAGTATAGCATACGATACCGCCACCCCACACTTAAACGGGACACTGCCCTCAGTGGAAAATAAATACGAGGAACCTGGTTAGTCGGACTCTTCCTCATTGTCGGGGGTCATACCCCCTTCGTCGGAATCATCATAAGAGTCGTCGTCAGAGTTCTCCTCCTCGTCAGAGTCTGGCAAGCGTCGATCGTCATCAGTCGGCACATCATCATCTAGAGGTTCCTCAAAGTATACGCCCACTCCACACATCTCCCGTGCATGCATGTTCATGGGATAGTCGTGGTCCAGCTGTTGGAGCTCTGCAGCAGTTGGAACACGTCCACCACTCATCATAGTAAATCGTGTCATGCCATAAAGATGACGGAAGAAACTCTCATCACGAGCATGTCTTTCCGCAGTAGTAAGGTTGACACCATGAGTTGTTTCAGCATCTTTGACCTTAGTAAGGTCAACCTTCTTTGGGTTATGTGGGAGTTTGTGGTCAGCTGGTTCCTCTTCGATATCCTCCTTCCGCAAGATTGCTGTCAACAGATTTCCAAACGTGAAGTGGGACCTTTTGTGGAGTCTGGCCTTCCTCATGGTAGAGCGAATGATTGCCCCAAAGTTGATAGGGACATTCGTCATCAAAGCATAGACCAAACACACTCTATCTCTTGATATCTTGGTGTATTGAGTCCCAGGAATAAGGCATGAGTTGACAATACGCATCCAGATTCTTGTTTCCCTATTCAGTGAAGCATAGGGGAAGGTGTTGTGTCGTCCTGTGTCTTTATGTCTGCCCCACCTTGCCATCGATCTACTTCCATAAAGTGTGTGTCTAATTGCTCTATAAGGAGGCATGCTGTACAGCTCTTTGAATGGTGCTGGGTCGACTGAAGGTAAGCCAAGAAAAGAGTTGATCCAGTCCGCGTTGAGCTGTAACACTTGGCCC
This sequence comes from Capsicum pubescens, assembly GCA_030864215.1. Classification (NCBI taxonomy): domain Eukaryota; kingdom Viridiplantae; phylum Streptophyta; class Magnoliopsida; order Solanales; family Solanaceae; genus Capsicum; species Capsicum pubescens. Next base: position 263,220,596 of record CM061538.1, read on the forward strand.
CGAATTTTGACTTCGTTGCCTGTTGTTTTCGGCGACCAGTTGGCGTAAAACTCTCTTGTCAAATCAAGATTACATTCTCCCATATCGCGGAAGATGAAATCCAGCTTCAATGCCATGATTTTCGCCAACATACGCGGCTCCTTCTTCGCTAAGGTATCCTTGTTGATCAGGTCGACGTGAACATATCTTCTTTCTTTGTTGTTCCTGTACCATTCTTTGGCTTCCTCCTCAAGAACCCATTTTATTCCAAACATTCTGCGGGGTAGTTGTGCTGAGGATGATTCTCCTTGGTCTTTTCGACTTCTCTTCTTGCCCTTTTGGGAAGTGGTCGCCTTCTCCTTGCCTTGCCTCGCTTTAGGTGCCATTGTACCTGAGACTAGAAATAGTGTTAGTTGCAGTACAGTCTCACTTGATACAATCTATAAGCAAGCATTAGGGGTACCACCCCACACTTAGTTTTGTTAACACAAATCAGTGAGGTGAAAGTAGTCGATTTACTCAGATTTCGTCGAGATACGTTTTAGGATTGTATTCCGACAAGAAAATCAGCAATGCATCACTTACTTGCAGCCATTGGACTACTTTCATGGTAGATATAGCAACACTCCTACATAGGGGTTACCACATGGAATCGTTATTCTTACAACAATCACAACCTCCTAAGTCGGTAGGCACTATAAGTCTTATCCCGATGGCCGGGATAGTCTAACATGTAAGTATACAAACAACAATCTTAAGCAATATTCATAGCCATAGCAATTCCGCAGATATCATAACAATGCTATTGAAACCAAATTCAAGTCGAAAATAAGTCAAGATTTTCCTACGTATATGTTCACTCACATGATTTTGCAACAACAATCCAAACACATGAACATCACCAACAATCTTATATAATTTAGCAATTCATAATAGCCATAGCAACGTAGTACTTACGAGAAATGAATGAAGAATAAGAGAGTACTTACTTGCTTGAAACTTGTGGAGATGGTTTCGTGAATCGGAAGAGCAAAAGAAGAAAATTTTGAGAAGATTTGGAAGAGTATGCGGCGCCTTTAGGGTATTTTCTATTGTGGTTGTGTTATAAAACTAAGTCCCCTTTATATAGGAAGAGTATGGGTCGGGTTATGACCCATTTACAATCGGTTTTGGAGACAAAAATCCTACATATGCGGCGCATAATACTCGGCATATCAATGACATATGCGGCGCATTGTCTATGGCATAATGGGACATATGCGCCGCATAGTCTATGGCATTTGTAGACATATGCGCCGCATAGTCTATGGCATATGAGATACTGAGACCAAATGCCATAGCATAGGCGGCGCATAGTCAAAAGCATACCTAGGAATAGGCGGCGCATAGTGTATAGCACACTAGATTCCGAGACCTTAGGCTATAGGATAGGTTGTGCATCGTTCGTGGCCTAGTTTTACCAAGGCGTAGCCTTCCTCGAAGCCTATTTTGGCGTGAGAAAGGCTCAATCCATAGCCTTATGCATCACCCTTCCTAAATTACCAACTTTACCATACAATGAGTCCAAATCGTCAATTGAAATCAATCTCCTCGTTGACTACTTCTTGCACCTATATTCGCTCAAACAAATGAAAACGATTAGTATGATGGGTTGCCTCCCACCAAGCGCCTTAGTTTTGGTCGTGGCACGACTCTTATTTTTGGATTTTTCATTTATCAAAATCAAAACAAGTACTAGAAGAAACGATAAAATGATAAAACGATAAAACGATGGGTTGCCTCCCATCTAGCGCCTTATTTATTGTCGTGGCTCGACGTAGTAATGTCGAGTACTTAGACTTCGTCGAGATAAGTGATGGCCATGTCATTCATCGAGTCAAGAGGACCGATATAAGGCTTAACACGTTGGCCATTCACTTTGAAGACAACACCCTTCTTGCCTTCCAATTCGACTACTCCAGACGAGTAGACTTGGATAACTTTAAATGGACCAGACCACTTAGATTTTAACTTACCTGGGAAGAGCTTAAATCTGGAGTTGAAGAGTAGTACCATATCACCCTTTTGGAAGTTTCGTCGAACAATCCGCTGATCATGATACTTCTTCATCCACTCCTTGTATAAATCCGATCTTTCATATGCATGGAGACGGAACTCATCTAATTTGTTCAGCTGCTCCAACCTCAGATTCTTCACATCGTCCCAATTCAGATTCAAGTGCTTCAATGCCCACAATGCCTTGTATTCAAGATCGATGGGTAGATGACAAGCCTTCCCATAAACTAGTTGATAAGGAGACATGCCAATGGGTGTCTTGAATGCAGTCCTATATGCCCATAGTGCATCATCTAGCTTTCGAGACCAATCCTTCCTATTTGCATTAACCGTCTTTGAAAGGATTTGCTTAATCTCGCGATTGGAAACCTCTACTTGTCCACTAGTTTGGGGATGATAAGGCGTAGCTACCTTGTGTTGCTTGACACCATACTTGGCCAATACAGATTTGAATAGCTTATTGCAAAAGTGAGATCCTCCATCACTTATGATAGTACGAGGTACTCCAAAGCGAGAGAAGATATTCTTCTTTAAGAACGCTACAACACGCTTTCCTTCATTGTCGGCCAATGCTACAGCTTCAACCCATTTCGAAACATAATCCACAGCAACCAAGATGTACTTCATTCCAAACGAATTCACGAATGGACCCATGAAATCAATACCCCACACATCAAAGAGTTCTACCTCCAAAATTTTGGACATGGGCATTTCATGGTGTTTTGAAATAGCACCTTGACGTTGGCATTGGTCACACCTTCTTACATAGTCGTATGCATCTCTGAATATCGAAGGCCAATAATAACCACTTTGCAATACTTTTCTTGTTGTTCGATTGCCTGCATGATGTCCTCCAACTTGCGAAGTGTGGCATGCTTCCAATATAGTAGGCACTTCTTCATGGGATATACATCGTCGAATGATCCCATCCGCGCATCTTCGAAACAAATAAGGTTCATCCCAATAGTAGTGTTGAACGTCATGCATAAACTTCCTCCTTTGGTGGTAAGATAAATTGGCAGGTAGCACATTACTCACTACGAAATTTGCAAAGTCGGCATACCATGGTAATTTCTCCATTTTTTTCGCTAATATCTCCTCGTCAGGGAATGCATCATCAATCTGAATTTCAGGTTGCGCCACATGTTCATTCTCAAGTCTAGATAGGTGATCAGCCACTTGGTTCTCGCAACCTCTTCTATTTTTGACTTCGAAATCAAACTCTTGCAGCAGCAATACCCATCGAATCAACCTTGGTTTTGCATCCTTCTTCGTCATTAGATACCTAAGAGCTGCATGGTCTGTATGGACGATCACCTTAGTACCCAATAGATAGGCACGAAACTTCTCAAACGCATACACAACCGCTAGGAACTCTTGTTCAGTAACAGTGTAGTTCCTTTAGGCTTCATTTAGGACCTTACTCGCATAGTAGATAGGATGAAATAATTTCTCCTTTCTTTGTCCAAGAACAGCACCAACGGCTACACCACTAGCATCGCACATGACCTCAAACGGGAGCGTCCAATATGGTGCTACCATGATAGGGGCTTCAATGAGTTTTCCTTTAAGGCATTCGAATGCCTTTAAGCTATCGTCATTAAAGTCAAACTTCGCATCTTTCTCCAATAGTTTGCACAATGGACTAGAAATTTTGGAAAAGTCTTTGATGAATCTACGATAGAAACCAGCATGGCCAAGAAAACTACGAACTCCCTTCACCGAAATTGGAGGCGGTAGCTTCTCAATTACCTCTATTTTTGCTCGATCAACCTCTATTCCTCTTTCAGAGATCTTGTGCCCAAGAACGATTCCTTCTTTTACCATGAAGTGGCACTTCTCCCAATTCAGCACAAGGTTGAACTCTACACATCTTTGCAATGCCATGCTCAAGTTTGCCAAACATGCTTCAAAAGACTCACCGACAACTGAAAAGTCATCCATAAATACCTCCAAAGTGTCTTCAACCATATCAGAGAAAATAGATATCATACAACGTTGAAAGGTGGTTGGTGCATTACACAACCCGAATGGCATACGTTTGAAGGCAAACGTACCATATGGGCATGTAAATGTTGTCTTCTCTTGGTCTTCGGGAGCAATACAAATCTGATTATAACCTGAATAACCATCCAAGAAGCAAAACCATCTTTTCCCCGCTAATCGATCTAGCATTTGGTCCATAAATGGCATGGGGAAGTGATCCTTGAGTGTCCAAGAATTCAGCTTGCGGTAGTCCATGCATACTCTCCATCCAGTAACGGGCCTGAGTGGAATAAGCTCATTCTTTGCATTCGCAACCACCGTTATTCCTCCTTTCTTGGGAACACATTGTACAGGACTTACCCATGTACTATCAGAGATAGGATATACAACTCCTGCGTCTAACCACTTGATAATCTCCTTCTTCACCACTTCTTGCATAGGTGGGTTTAAACGCCTTTGATGTTCAATGGTGGGTGTGCACTTTTCTTGAAGCTGAATTTTATGTGTGCAAATCCCAGGTGGAATACCAATAATATCCGCAATGGTCCATCCAATGGCTCTAATATACTTGCGTAAGATCGCAATAAGAGTTGCAACTTGTTGCTCACCCAAATCGGCTGCCACTATGACTGGAAGTGTGTTTCCGCTTCCTAAGAATGCGTACTTCAAATGACTTGGCAGCTCCTTCAATTCTAGTGTGGGTGGTTCTTCAATAGATGGCTTGGCTGGTGGTGTGGGTCGATTCTTGAGATCAAGATCCAGCTTCTTGGGAGTATAGTGATATGTCCCTAATCCCGATAGAGCACAAATAGCTTCTTCAGAAATTTCAGCATCCTCATTCTCTCATTTCATGAGCAAAACCTCCAAAGGATCATCAAGAATTTGCTCTTCTTCAAGTCGTTCTTTCTCATCATCAAAGACAACATCAGCCACAGAAAATACACTCAGATCTTTGGGTTGCTTCATTGATTTGCAAACATCAAATCGAACCACTTCGTCATTTATTCGGAATGAAAGTTCATTAGCTCTCAAATCAATGAGCACACTTCCTGTAGCAAGGAAAGGGCGTCCCAAGATTATGGGAACCTCTGAATCTGCTTCACAATCCAAGATGACAAAGTCTGCTGGAAAGATAAATGAAGAAACCTTTACCAAGACATCGCATAGAATACTAACCGGTCGTTTTACCAACCTATCCGCCATAACAAGCCTCATATTAGTTGGTGTAGGATCTCTTAACCCCAACTTCTTGTAGATTGATAATGGCATCAAGTTGATGCTGGCTCCTAGGTCACATAATGCTTTGGTAAAGTTCAAAGATTCGACGGTGCAAGGAATAGTGAAAGCTCCGGGGTCGGCCTTCTTCTGAACTATCGATCGGGTAGCAATTGCACTACAATGATGCACATCATCCTGCAGCTCATAACTTGCTGCCCTCTTCTTAGTCAAAAGATCTTTCATAAACTTCGCATACCCAGGCATTTGTTCAAGTGCCTCTACCAATGGAACATTAATGGTCAGCTGCTTCAACATAGTCATAAATTTGCTGAACTTAGTGTCATCCGCCACCTTCTTCAATCTTTGGGGAAAAGGTGGTGGTGGGTATGGAAGTGTTCTCTCCATGGCTTTCTTCTCTTCTTGCTTCCGTTTTTCCATTTTTTCAGGCTGCACGTCACTGGGCGTGACATCCTTGACGTCAGGACTGGTTGTTGCGGCATCTTCTCCTTTTACGTTATCATCCATGTTCGCAACTTCGTCAACCACTTGCTTGCCTTTTTCTGAAGGTTCCAGCACCTTACCGCTTCTGGTAGTGATGGCCATGCATGACCCATCATTCCTTGGGTTTTGCACAGTATCGCTAGGTAAAGTGCCAGCCTTTCTTTGATTGAGTGCTGCTGAAAGTTGGCTCAGTTGCTGCTCTATTTGCTTGATTGAAGTGGAATGAGAATCAACTAGTTGTTTCATGGAGGACAAATCATTAATTACCTCAGTAACTCCCGTGCTCGTTGCTTCCACTCCTTTCAATAATTTAGCCATCATATCTTCTATACTTCCAGAATTAGATGTGGTGGTATCACGTCTACCAGGGGGAACGTACAAACCACTCTTTTCATTGTTTTTATTCCAACTACCTGTGTCTTTGCTTCCAGATTTATCATAATAGTTCCGACCTTGGTTTCCTTGGGTATTCCCACGGAAACCCCCCTGATTGTTCAAGTAGTTGGCCTCCTCTTCCGAATCAGATTCGTCTCTTCCTTTTAGCGCCACAGCTTTCACTTTTTCGGTCTTCCCTGATAATAAATGCTTTGTCAGAAGATCCACTTGCGTTTTCATGTGCGTTAAATCTTGATCACGTTCTTCTTGTCTTCTTCTTTGGTCTGCAGTCATGCCTATAGATAAAGTGGGGCTTGCTACCTCAGAATCCCTGGTATGCCAAGCTCTACTTTGTTTCGTCATGCGATCTAGCATATTGCTTGCTTGACCAAAGGTGAGGTCCATAAAAGATCCTCCAGCTGCGTTATCCACCACTGGCTTAGTTATTGAATTCAAGGCTCTATACAATATCTCCATGAGGTGAACATTAGTCATGTGATGGTTTGGGCATCTCGCTAGCTTTGTCTTGAACCTCTCCCATGTTTCATGAAGAGCTTCAGTGGGAAGCTGATGAAAGTTGCTGATTTCATCTCTCAATTGTGCCCTTTTGGAAGGCGGAAAGAATCTTTCTAGGAAAACGTCTCTCAATTGCCTCCAATTTGTAATTGAATCAGGAGTCAGCCCATTCAACCATAGTGTTGCCTCCCCAGACAGAGACAATGGAAATAAACGTAATCGAATTGCATTCTGACCAATACCAGGATTGTCAAAAGACTTGCATGTAGAAATAAAGTTGATGAGATGCATATTCGGATCATCGCCTGCTAGTCCACCAAACAATCCCTTGAGTTGCAATAACTGAATCATGGTGCTTGTGATGTTGAACTTGGCTCCGGGCGCTAATGGTGGTGGAATTATAGCTCCAGTGGATCCGGCACCATCAAGATCATCATCATCATCGTCGAAGGCTGGCTGCATAGGTTGGTGATCATGTCTATACCGAGCTTGTCGACCTCTTCTGTTGGCAGGTGTTACGATTTCAGCATCACGCCTAGGGTTTAGTAACTCGTCATCACCTAAATCCTCATCGTCAGGATTTGGTGCTCGTGCAGGGTTATCAATGTTCTGTTGTTGAACCTGGGTTGCGGCAAGGGCAGCCAATCTTGCTTGTTCCTGTTGAGCAGCCATCCTTGCGATTTCAGCTTGTGCTTCCATTCTACCAATGCGTTGTGGTTCAGGATTGATTGGTAATAACGGTTGACCAGAACTTCGAGTATGGGGCATGCACTAAAATAAAAACCTACAGTAGACAAAAACAAAAACTAAAAGTAAAAGTACGAGAATCTTTGACCAAAGGGTCTAGTAATTTTCATGAACTTAATTGACACTTGTATTCCCCGGCAACGGCGCCAATTTTTGATAACGCTCAATCGACAGCTCTCGTTTGAGTGTAAAGCGATCATTAGCAAATATAGAACCCAACCTGGGTTGGGTGTCGATCCCACAGGGAATAGCTTGGCCAACAAGTAAGTAAAATTACTAAACTTTTGGTGCAAGTCTCGTAAGAAGGGGGATTCTTGTTTTGCAAGTAATGTAAACAAAAGCTGGAAATAATAAAGTAAAAAGAGAGAGATTGTTACGTTGGTTGTAAACAATGAGAATTGAAGCGTTGGGGTTATGTCCACCTTCTGAGGTATACGTCTCTATTGGCTATGAGTGTGTAGAATTCTGACATGCAATTGCTTATAGAGGATTGTAGTCGATGGTAAATCCAAGCGTCTCTCGACCTAAACAAGGACTATTTCACTTTAACTCTCTCGAGCTTAAAGCGTATCTAACGGTACGAATTCTCCAAGAGGTTAGTCCAGTTACGGCACCAGCTTTTTAATAGGAAATGGTGTCCTACTACCTTGACATTATCTCTTTTCCAGACAAATAACTTTTCTCTCGAACAAGTTAAATGTTAGACTGGCGTATTTTTGCGTTTGCAACCGCAAAGAATGTAGATTAAGATGAAGAGAATAATGATATAAGCAATATACGTTCCTCGAACTCACAAACTCACAGCAATAGATAGTATCTCATACGGCTTCCATAACCCCAACAGAGAAGTTTAGTTACTCATGAATGCGAAGGAGATCACGATTGACATTGTTGTTATACCACAAGATTGAGTAATTTCGTGTAGCTTAGGTGGTAGGCGTGAGGCGTGAATTCCTAGGCAAAGTAACGATTCTCTTGTTGTGGAATTTAAGAATGAAAGAGTAGAAGAAGAAAAATAGAATTAATGGAAAGATTAGAAGAGTTGTAGAGTAATAGAATTGAATTGTAAGATGAGAAGTAATAAAATCTCTAGCATGATAGGGTATTTATAATACCCATATCCTAATCCTACTAGATAAATAAAATATCTAACCAAATCCTACTAGGCTAATGTAATACTTAACCCAATTGTACTAGGTTAATGTAACATTATCATAATCCAAATAAACTAATGAAATACATAACCCAATTGTACTAGGTTAATGTATCATTATCCAAATCCAACTAAGATACTGCAGATCCCCAAAGTCTTCAAAAATGTTGTTTTAGCCCGGGACAGATTTTCCATGCAGCAATTTTGGTCCTTAGGCGTGTAAACTCCCTTCCCTTCCTTCGTGAGCTTTCTTTTGCGTCAAGTAAGCCATAAAATTCTGAATTCTGCATCATTTATACCTGAAACTTTACTAATCATGTTCGTTAGCTCATTTACAGGAAAAAGGACTAAAAGTGCATGAAATATATAATTTGTTCTCAAAACTAGGCTAAAATATGGGCAAAATATATTGATATAGGCGTGTAAATTCGCCTATCATCACATTGCCAAAACAAAGTGAAGTATTGGATGTACCTTTCAGATATCTTAGAAGCCACTTCACAGCTTCCCAATGCTCTTTTCCAGAGTTTGCCATATACCTGCTAACAACTCTCACTGCATGTGCTATGTCAGGTCTAGTGCAAACCATAGCATATATCAGGCTCCCAACTGTAGAAGTATATGGAACAAGTGCCATGTGTTCCCGCTCCTGAGCTGTCTTCGGTGACTGCTCCTTTGACAATTTTATGTGATTTGCCAATGGAGTAGTCCTGGGTTTAGCATCATTAAATTTGAATTTGTCCAGCAACTTCTCGACGTACTTCTCTTGGGATAGATTCAAAGTGCTAGCAGATCTATCCCGAGAAATCCTCATCCCAAGAATCTGCTTCACTGCATCTAAATCTTTCATCTCAAACTCAGAAGACAGGCTTGCCTTCAAATAGTTTATCTCCTTCATACTGGATCCTGCAATCAACATATCATCCACATACAAGAGTAAAAATACATAAGAATCAGTGTATTTCTTGAAGTAGTAACACTGATCCTTTTCACTCCTGCGGAAGCCACTCTTGCTCATAAAGGAGTCAAACTTCTTGTACCACTGTCTAGGTGTTTTCTTCATCCCATACAAGCTCCTGTTGATCTTGCACACCATGTGTTCCTTGCCTGGATTTACAAACCTCTCTGGCTGCTGCATATAGATTTCCTTGTCCAAATCTCCATGTAAAAATGCAATCTTTACATCCATTTGCTCAAGATGCAAATTCTTCGATGCAACAATGCTCAATAAAATTCGGATAGTAGTTAATTTCACAACAGGAGAAAATATTTCAGCATAATCAATACCTTTCCTTTGTGAATATCCTTTAACTACCAACCGAGCCTTGAACCTTCTTTTGCCATCTGGTTCTGCCTTGATTCTGAACACCCACTTGTTCAACAAGGCTCTCTTCCCTGCAGGTAACTCAGTCAACATCCACGTGTTATTCTTCGCAAGTGATCTCATCTCATCATCCACGGTTTTCTTCCACTTGATTGAATTTTCCACCTGCAGGGCCTCAATAACAGACTCTAGTTCCCCTTCATCAGTCAGCAACAGATAATGTAATGATGGTGAATACCTATCTGGTGCTCTAATGGTCCTGGATGATCTCCTCTCAGCCTGCTCAGGTGTCGCTTGTTCTACCTCTAGTTCCTCAATGACAGGCTCTGGAGTTTGTTGATTATCTGCTGCAACATCTTTGGGTGTACTCTTCGGCAACTCAAGCTCAACTCCCACTTGCTTTGTAATTTCTTGAACCTTTTGCTCTATGTCCTTTTACCAGACATTTTCATCAAATTTCACATCACAATGTCTTAGGATCTTCTTATTCCTGTCATCCCAAAACCTGTACCCGAACATGTCAGAACCATAACCTATAAAGTAGCACTTTATAGCTTTAGCATTAAGCTTATCTTTCTTCTCTGGATCAGCATGAACATAAGCAGTGCAACCAAAGGTTCTCAAGTGAGAATACTTGAGATCTTTTCTTGTCCATTCTTCTTCAAGAATCTTGAACCCCAGAGGAACTGATGGTCCCCTGTTGATCAAGTATGCAGTTGTGCTCACAGCATCTGCCCAAAACGTCTTAGGCATCCCACAGTGTATCCTCATGCTCCTTGCATGCTCATTCAATGTTCTGTTCATTCTTTCAGCAACTCTATTCTGCCTTGCCTTCCCGGGAACTGTCCTCATCAATCTGATTCCCTCAGTTGCACAGAATTATTTGAATTCTGACTTATCATATTCTCCTCCATTATCAGACCTCAGGCATTTGATTTTCAAGCTAGTCTGATTTTCAACTTCAGCTTTCCACCTCTTGAAAGTAGCAAACATATCTGACTTATGTTTCAAGAAGTAAACCGATACCTTCCTGCTGAAATCATCAATGAAGGTGACATAGAATCTGGATCCACCAAGTAATGAAACATGAGATGGTCCCCAAACGTCTGTATGGATCATTTCCAGTCGTACTTGTTTTGGCTCTCTTGCAGTCTTTGTGAAGCTTACTCGCTTCTGTTTATCCATAACACAACTCTCACAAAGACCCATATCAACAGATTTCAGCCCCTCTAAAGCTCCTTTTGCAGTCAACATCTTTATTTTTTTGGCACTTATATGTCCAAGTCTGTTATGCCACAGACATGAACCGAAAGCACCCTCAGCAACAACAGTTATGTTTATACACCCTGCAATGGTGTACAAAGTTCCAGATTTTATGCCACGTGCTACAACCATAGCACCTTTCACAATTTTCCACGAACCTTTCCCAAACTCTGATGTGTAGCCTGTGCTATCCAACTGACCAATAGAGATCAATTCTTCTTGAGACCAGGAATATATCTGACATCCTCCAGTGTCTACTGGTTTCCTGCTGGAGTTTTTATGCAGACATCCCTCTTTCCTTCAATCGCCAATGGCTTGTTGTCAGCAAGATACACCTTTCCAAAATTTCTAGACTTGAAGTTTTGGAACAATTCCTTGCTAGGAGATGAATGAAAAGATGCACCAGAATCTAATATCCAGGATTTAATCGGGCTATCCACACTAAGGATTAGAGCATCCCTAATGTTTTCTACTGAATTAACAGAATCATTATCATCTCCAGATTTCCGATTCTTCTTCTTCTTGGATTTCTTGCACTCTGTTTGAAAGTGTCCTTTCTCTTCACAATTCCAACATGTCACGTTGGATTTTTGTGGAGATTTTCCACGATTCTTCGATTTTGATCTGTCATGTGTATTCTGACCCCTCGATTGGTCTCTCCCTCTTCGATCAACACTGAGAGAACTACCAGATGATTCCTCAATTTCTCGTTTGCGAATGCTTTCGCTAAGAACAACATCTCGGATTTCATCAAACTTCAGTTTCTCAGATCCACGGGAACTGCTAATCGCAGCAACAACAGTATCCCAAGACTCGGACAGAGATGACATCAAAATCAGTGATTTAATTTCATCTTCGAAATTAATATCCACAGAACACAGTTGCCTAACAATCATATTGAACTCGTTTATATGATCAGCAACAGATCCATTCTAGGGCATTTGTAAATTGAACAATCTACGCATCAAATATACCTTGTTCATCGCAAATGGATTTTCGTACATATTTGATAGTGCCTTCAACAGATCGGATGTGGTTTTTTCCTTGACGATGTTGAACGTCACGTTTCTCGACAAAGTCAACCGGATCAGCCTTAGAGCCTGCCGATCCTGGAGCTTCCAGTCCTCCTCCTTCATGGACTCCGGCTTCACCCCGGTCAAAGGTTCGTGAAGATCTTTCTGGTACAGATAGTCTTCGATCTGCATCTTCCAGAAACCAAAATCAGATCCATCAAACTTCTCGATTCCAAACTTTGATCCTTCCATCTTCAGTGATCGTGATGAATCTCCCAAGCTCTGATACCAATTGTTAGGATCGATTAACAGTTCACACACACTAAATTTATGGAGAGGATGAAGAAAACTTGAGAGAGTTTTTGAGGAGAGAGAGAGAGGGTAATTTCGTGGTAACACCCGTGGGTAACCTCCACGGCGGACATGCTATTTATATTAATGACTTGGAGTATGTACAATTACACAGAGAATGAGAATAAAAGGTACAGCCGCGTGAACATTAATATATAACAGTACGTCACATATTAATCAGGCTCCACAACCTAACACTCATTTCTTTCACTTTTTTTAAACACCTGTTACTAAGATGTTAAATAATAATAAGATCTCATCAAGGAGCTTGATGAAAATTGACCAAGGAAAGCCTATAATAACATGGTAAGTTAGGAGTCAGTAGAAGAAGGTCTGAAAGGATATGAATTTCTTAGTATATTCCTTTGGTTGATCATCGCATGTTTATCTTCTCCAAAATTCGCAGTTAAGGTGAATGGTGAAGGACATGAGTTTTTTGGTGAAAAGAAAGAGACTTAGACAGGTAGTGGTTGTACTTGAAATGGAGTAGGCATAATACATAAACAAAAACTTAAATTTGGCTTCAGTTGGCAAGTAAGCATTTTCACTTAAATTTGGGTTCAACCGGCAAGTAAACATTTTCACTTTGAGAGTGCACATCTAGTTACATCAACTTGTATCAACTGTATCACTTCAACACTCCAACTTACAAAATGATCATCTAGATACCTTCCAAAATTTATGTGTCACGTCAGTGAGTGTCCGCGAAACTTAGTTGAGACAACTTGGAGCATGTTTAATTGTCAATTGAGACCAAATTGAAATGTCTAGACATTCACTCTGAAATGGCACGAGTGACCAGCCCCATACTAAATTTCATCCGTGTGTGTAAGCAACTTAAACTTACTTGATTTTAATATTATAAAGATATTCTGTAGAGGAAATATTGGATCAGTTTCACAAGTTATGGAGGTATTAGCACATTTCAGTGGTGTAACATGATTGATGGCTACTGGCTAATAGAAAACTTAACATCTTTTTGACAGGGGTAGATGATCAAACTAAGGATCTATTACTTGCAAAAACTCATTTTTCATAGGTACGTACTTTTTCAATATGGTACCTTAGTTGGAGCCCTCTCTCGCATCTAATCTAAGAAGTAGAGTTGAGATTGGAATAGTATCAATTGGTTGAGTACCCAGTAGGATAAAGAAACCATATTTCAATCAGTTGTCATATGTTGGAGGCTTCATTTGATTATTGTTGTCCTACTCACTATCCATAACTTTTGGGGGCAGCCTTCATATCCTACCCTAGAGTGTACCTATGAGGGAGTACTAGAGTAGAAGAGGAAAGTAGCACTGATTGCCTGAGACAAAAATTCTGCACCATGGTTTATGCTACTGTTTGATCTAGAGGTAACAAACAAGTAGGGGTGTACAGACCAAACCAAACCGTCAAGTCAAACTGAACTGACGAACCAAACCAAACTGAGAAAAAAAATTGTCTTATGATTTGGTTTGATTGGTTTGGCGTTAGAAAAAAAAAACCGATCATTCTTGGTTTGGTTTGGTGTTGATAAAAAAAAAGTCAAACCGAACCCGAATCAAACCGACATAATAAATATATATATATATATATATATATATATAATATTCAAACTTTTTTATACATAAAATATTAATTATAATCTACTTTTTAAATACTTTTTCAACTAGTTTTAGTAATTTTCAATAATTTGAAAGTAGATGTAGATATATATTTAAATTTAGACTTTTAAATTGTAATATTTGCCCATTAATTGCTAATTAGATGATCCAAAACCCAAACCTAAACTTTTCACTCTTCATCTCACTTACTTTTTAGTTTCAAGAGAGTTTTCTGCTCTCATTTTTTCATTAGCACATGAGTAAAAACATATTTGATCTAATCTTTGATCACAATATAATTGTAAAAATTAAAGATTATAAGAAAAAACGAAAAAAACAAATAACCCGAAAAAACCGACTAAAACCTAAACCGAAAAAACCAAATTTATGTTGGTTTGATTTGATTTATAGTTTTAATAAACCGACATGATTGGTTTGATTTTTTTTTAATAAAAACCGAACCAACCCGACCTATGTACACCCCTACAAACAAGTATGACCTTATCCAACGTGTAGTTCATACTGAGTCTACAAATTGATTCAAAATGAGGAATCAAAATGTATCAAAGGAATAACAAATTCATCCAGTAGGAACCAAAAGCAGAATGCTTATCAACCAAGAACACTGCATAACACATTATAAAGAAGCCAAAAAAAAAAAAAATAGGTATTGCAGCATTTCATCAAACAGCATAGCAAAGCTTCAAGAACTAATGACTGTTTACAATTCCCATCACATTCTAAGCATCTTGTTTACAATTCTTACCAATTACATGTCTCAAAGACAAACCAGAACTCATCTTTGGAATGTCTACGCACAGTGATCTGCATAAATACACACCCAAAAGCTCCCAAGAAATCAGCACAAGGACACTAGAAGGTGGTGTGAACCTGAGCAACCATCTAATCCAAATCTGATGAAGAGGGTGATTCCGAGTAGATTGATTCTTCATCACAGTCATCTCCTGTACTATCAATATCTGAAGATACAGCGAGGCTGTCCTCATGTTCATTGATCCAAGGGGTACGAAAGTCTACTAGCTTTTTACATCTTTCCTCAAGATTACCCTTCAGTTCCACATTCCAACACGCTTGGATTTCAAGGTGCATTAGTGCCTTACACTCTGTGAGAATAGCATCAACGCCAGTGTCGCTCAACCGGTTGAAAGCGAAGTCAAGGCGCTGGAGACCTCTCATAGTTTCTGCTATAATCAGTGCCTCCTGATCGTGGACATCGGAATCTTCAAAAGTGGTTGGCAGCTCCCACATAGGCATGTTTCTTCTGAGATGAGTCAACGACTTGCATTGTTTTCCAAAAGCTTTCAGACCCTTCGCTGTGATCTTTAAACAGTAGCTGATGTCTAAGAATGTTAAATTGACCAAGGACCCTGCATGCTTTTCCACTACCTCGTCAGTGACTTCACTCATAGGGATTTGCAGTATCTTGAGACATTTTCCACTGCAAAAAATATTGGTATACTCTATAAACTAAGATCATTATAATGACACCCTTGCATCAATCTAAGATAAAGAACCACGAGTCTTGCATAACTAGGGTTATGAATAGGGTCTGTAGGCTATACATGACCTGAGTGAAGTACAGGTAATGTTGGGTAGAACTTCTTGCGAGCCCAAACTTGACTAAATAATACGGATCATTCAATTGGATGTCTTATAGTTATTCTAACCTATGCAGAACTTCACAAGAGAATTTATTAGCATAACTGAATTATAGATCAGACAGTTCTGAGCTATTATGTGCCATTTCCTTTCTCCTTAAAAGTGAAACTGGAAAAGAAAAGCACAACAGTTCATATAGAAGACATGTATTAGTGGAATAAGCCAAGGGCACAGCCGAACAAGCTAATTCATCACAATGAAGTTTTATTTTACTGAAACTAGTAGCTTATCTGCAAGTTTTTTGATATGAATCAGGATTTAAATTGTCAAGGCATCAACTAACAGAGTGCAATTCAAAAATGAGGGTCAGTTGATGAAACTCTGGATGGCTAATCATCATTGGTCGTTTTCTTTATGTTTTCACATTTTGGCCAAATGCCCCTTAACTTTTCTGGTTAGCACCTCAATTAGGGTTGGTACCTATTGAACACTCCAAGCTAATAAATTAAAGTGTACCTATTAAACTCTTCATGACTAACCACTCAAAGAGATACAAAGCGTGAACTACACACACGGTGACATGGAAAAATTGACAAATAAGAAAAAGCCATGTAGCTTGTCTGTCCAACTAATCAAAGAAAAGGCTTCCATACAAAAAGAAGAAACCTATTCCAAGACCTCAAACTTATTCCAACTCCCGGCCGACAGCTCCACACCCCATCAACTTCTCTATTATCTTCTTTCCCACTCTCTTCTCATTCTTAACAGCCATTTGCCACCATATATCACCTATCTACCACCAAAATGTCCCTACTATAAAAAACTGACGATCAAAATCACAAAGGATTTAATAAGTCGTAAAACTGAAAATGCAGATCAACTAAAACAAAAACTGAAGGCAAAACCACCTCAATTTTGGTCTCCAGAAAAGGGGAAAGGGGAATACAAAAAAGTTTTAACTTAAGAGGGAAGAAATTATAGAATGTCTTATCGAATTCCAAGCTCAATAGATTAAAAAAGGCAATTGACAAATTCTGTTCGTGAAGATATATTATTACAGCTTTTTGTACTCCACATGCTGAATTGAGTGAGGAACTACGGCAAAATATGGTTTACAGCTCATAAGGAAAGATGGACTGAATGAGGTTTTATATGCCATTTTCAGATGACCAAAGGTTAGCAAGAAATTGATATTGTATTTTCAAATAGGATTAGGAGCAGAATTGATTGTATATTTGTTGCTCTAGTCCTCTGAACCTAAATGATGGTGGGCTGGCTGCGTAGAAGGTTAAGGGGAAAGAGGAAGAAAGAAAAGAAATTTGAAAAAGAAAAAGTCATATTTAAGTGATTCACGAGCTCATCACCAGTGAAAACCACTTTTTATGCCATTTAAGATTTTGTGTTTAACAGGTACACTTTTTATCAAGTTCAAGTATTGAATAAGTAGCAGTCGTTAAGGTATTAAAATGAAAATTAGAGTAAAGTTTAAGTATCGGTCCTAGTTTTGATGCTATCATTATGGGTTAAGTTAACCTTCAAATGTTCCCACCTATTGGGAAAGAGATAGAATCACTGGTTGAACCTGTTGCTCATCATAGAGAACATAACCAATGCATTTTAGTTTGAGCAATCATGTTCGACAACACCGAAGGTATTGTTTGATATTTTGAACATGACGCTTCTTGTAAGTGTCAAACCTGATATTTAGTTGTCTATGCGGGTCACAAATGTACCCCTATATGTTCCTCGCAAGTGTGCCACATGATATAAGCAGTAGGAAATTCCTCACATTGATGAATGAGGTCATCTATAACATAACTTACAATAAT
Organism: Capsicum pubescens; assembly: GCA_030864215.1. Classification (NCBI taxonomy): domain Eukaryota; kingdom Viridiplantae; phylum Streptophyta; class Magnoliopsida; order Solanales; family Solanaceae; genus Capsicum; species Capsicum pubescens. The sequence goes on from CM061538.1 coordinate 263,238,115, forward strand.
CCCACGTGTTGCAGGATCTTTATTTTTGTAAGCTTCAAGATCTCTTCTATGTTGTGTAGTGTTACCTTCTTCTAGCTAACTTAAAACATGATTTAGACCTTTCAGAGCGTTCCGCTCTTCCAGTACATACCATATTTTACAACTTTAGATGTAGTAATTGTCACCATTCATTTTTTCACCTTTGTTTAAGTCAGCAATTATACTTTTTGATAAGAGACAATTTAAGCAAGTTGTTCTCATCAATATTTACTTTAACCACTATATGAATGAGATATTCATTTACTCACTCAAGCAAATCAATTTTCATAATGACATCACATTTAGCGTAGAATCGAAATGGTTGCTAAGTTTTCAATCATCATCCACCATCTAAATATTTAATCAACAAGTGAAAAATATTTCTTAGTGAGTATTTTAGCAATGACTTTCAATTAAGTCTCAGTCCATTTAAATAAAAATAAATTGAATTTGTATAAAGAAAGACAAACAAAACAACTTAATTCATATATTGAAAATAAATTAATAGCAGCAAATTACAAGTCAATTAAAGATAAAATCCCCCACTTAACTTCAAAACGGCGAATATACACCCTAAAAGATTGACTTGTTAAAACCTCATGATAAACATCAATTAATCTACCATCCCAAGGTGCTCGGAGAGAGTCTGCTAAAATAGTTAAAGCTTCCAAATCTGAATTCCAATATAATTAGCCAGTTCAACATGCTTTAATTCAAAAAGATGAATAAATTCAGAGGCTGAAACATTAGGGGACACCTTAAAAGACTTGAACTCTCTAAGTTTCTTTTCTCTTTTCTTTCGTATAGCCCTTTGATTTCTCAACGGATTTTATCGCCCTTGGGATATAGATCTTTATGATTTGACACCCTAATAAACATGTCCTATGGCAACGTGCTCTCTACAAAAGTCAAGCAAAGGGACAATGTAAAAGAGCAAGTCGGTGCAGGATATGTTTCCGAAGGCGTGAAATCATAAGAAATGGTATCTCAAGGGAGACACGAATCGGTTGAGGAATCAAAGGGCTATAACAAAGGGAAAGAGAGAAGAAACTTAGAGAGTTTAAGTCTTTTAAGATGACCCATAATGTTTCTGTCTTTGAATTTATTCATCTTTTTGAATTAAAACGCGTTGAACTGGCTTATTATGTTGAAATCTCGGATTAGGAAGCTTTAGCTATTTTAGCAGACTTTCTCTGAGAACCTTGGGCTGGTAGATTAACTTACGCTTATCACGAGATTTGACCAAGTCAATCTTTTAGGTCGTATATTCATCATCTTGAGGTCAAGTGGGAGAATTTTATCTTTAATTGACTTATAAATTGTTGTTGCTAATTTATTTTCAGTATATCAATTAAGTTGTTTGTCTCTTTTTATATAAATTCAATTTACTTTTATTAAATGGATTGAGACTTGATTGAAAGTCATAACTAAAATATTTACCCACTAAGAAATACTTTTCACTTTTGATTAAACAATTAGACTGTGGAAGATGATTGAAAACTTAGTGACCATTTTGATTCTACACTAAATGAGTCATTATGAAAATTTATTTTCTTGCGTGAGTATATGATATCTCATACATATAGTGATTAAGTAAATATTGATGAGAATAGCTTGCTTAAACTGTCTCTCGTTAACAGACATGGCATCAAAAATTAAATTATTGATTTAAACAGATGTGAGAAACTGAATGGTGACAATTATGATATATGGAGTAACATGATATGTACCGGAAGAGAAACGCTCTTCAAGGTATAAATCATGCTTTAAATCAACCATAAGAGGGTAACACTGCACAATACAAGGTATAAATCATGCTTTAAATCAACCATAAGAGGGTAACACTGCACAATACAGAAGAAATCTTGAAGCTTCCAAAGCTTGAAAAAATAAAGATCTTGCTGCATATGAGATTATTCTAAGTTCTATTGTTGATGATCTCATTAATGAATGTGAGGAATTTCCTATTGTTCATGCCACGTGGGCATACTTGCGAGGAATATATGGAGGTACATCTAATATCTATGTTATCAAAAAAAGAATATGGAGGTACATCTATGGCCCATCTTAGACAACTAAATATTAAGTTTGGTACTTATAAGAAGCGCCATAATCAAACAACACCTTAAGGTGATGTCAAACATGATTGTTCAACTCAAAATTGTTGGCCATGTACTCTCTGACAAGCAACCGGTTCAGGCAGTGATCATGTCTCCTCCCAATCTCCTCCCAATAGTTGGGAACTTTTGAAAGTTAATTTAAGCCACAATGCTAGCATCAAAACCTTTTTTGATGTTGTCTCTCATGTTGATCATGAAGACGAGCAACTTGGTGTTGCTAAAGCTTGTACCTAATGCCTTTGTGGCAGAATCAAGTGCCACAAAGTGTTCAGGTTTCAAGGGAAAGAAGTGTCGGAAAATAACGAAAACGGTAAGGAGGCAGTAGAAGAATCCTCCAAGAAAAAGAACATGCCAAATTTCAAGAAGGGAAAATGATTTTTCAAGAAGAAAGACGAGTAAGATGACGTGCTACAACTGCCAAGTTTCGAGGCATTTTGCTCGTAATTGTACCGAGCCTAACAAGGTAGCATTTCAAAACACATTTGTAAGTACTATATATGTTCCTAGCACTGGTTTACTAACTGAATCTTATCTTGTGCGGATTGTAGACACAGGAACACTGACCATGTGAGTTATGATCGAGGAGCGTTTGTGGAGTTCCGTCAAGTCTCACCTAGATCAAGGTGGATATACGTAGAAAATAATGCAATATTTAGAAGTTAAAGAAATATGCATGTAATACCCCGTACTTTTTCCTAGCTTAAATTCGCTCCTAGAATGTCAAGAACTAGCTTCAAAAAAATGAATACCATTTTATTCATATGGAATTTTCAAGATTTCGACTTTCCATTGCGTAGGAAATTGAATTAGCTTTCCAACAATATAAAATTCGCCCAAATCCGACACCCGGGCGAAGAATTATGGAGTGTGCCACCTGAGCCATCAGCGCATCATGAAGCCAGACAAAATGACAATCGTCAAAATCCAGTGAGCCTCCGCGATCATGGCGCGTCGCGCCAAGTCTCAAAATGGCAATGGTCCTTTTCCAGTGTTCCAACGCGATCCCACCGCGTCGCGGTCTTCCCGGTCGCAACCAAGGAGGCAACGCAATTCCACCGCATCGCGCCACCATGCAATTTCCCGATTGTCATTTTCCAGTGGCTTGGTGCGATAGTGGCGCGTCGCGCCAGGGTCCTGATCGGAAAAAATTCACGAAAACTTAAAGTTGCGCTCAGGGTTAAAACAGTCTTTCCCCATGATTTTAATTCGACCAGATATGGGATTTAATCCCTAAAAACGTTTAAACCCTTCATTATTCACTTTTTCCCAAAATCAAAAGATAATTCTCCCTCAAGAAAACAAACCCTAGCTCTCAAGAATCAAGGTCAATCCCAAGAATTTCTCCAAGAACTCCAAGAAACTCTCAAATTAAAGTATGTTAGATGTTCATCCATGGATCCTTACCTTCCATGGAGCCCAAAAATCCTTTTTCAAAATACAAGTTTGGATTTCATGAATTCTATGTTTGAATTTGATTGTATCCATGTTCATGATGTTGTTTGGGTTTTAATCCATGATTTAGATTACAAGTTCCAAGAATTGATCCTAGTATGTGTTGAATTACATGATATTCATGATAAACCCTTCAATTTGCAAGTTGATTGTTGTAGCCATGTTAACCCTAAGTGTTTATGATTTAATGAACCAAGCATGTTTCCCATGTGTTTGATAAATTGTCTATGAGAATGAAATAATGTCATTATAGCATACCAACATGTATTCCCCATTCATGTACAAGTTAATGCATTACAAGTGTTTGATGGAATGTCTCTATGAATGAACTATGACCAAGTGAACATTATTATGCTATGCTTTTATGCTATCGAGTCCTGGGGGTATTTAATACCCGACAATTTAGCTGTTTACCTAGAGCTAGTGTCAGTTACGGAATAGTATCAGTCGTGTCACAATCAGTAGCAGTAAACTCAGTCAGTTACAGAACTTAGGAAAAACACAGTAAACTCTGTATCAATCTAGTCCAGTTCAGAATAATCATTTCAGTGTCTTTCAGTTAGGAGTAGGATTCAGCACCGAGCGAGCCTAGGGATGGGGTCTCACCCGCTAGTTAGGACTGACTCCACAGCAGTTGTCTTTACCCGTGACACGGTACTGACACCCTTCCAATTGGGGTTACAGATTGGACCCCAACTCAGTTATCTTATCTTATTTGGGGCATGTCGGTTATATGATTACCTCCCACAGTTTCAGTTTCAGTCTTCAGTTTAGAACTCAGTTCAGTTCTACAGTATCAGGACTGTCAGCTACAGTCAATCAGTATCAGTAACTCAGTTATCAGTAAATCTCAGATTATCAGTTACTCAGTTACCAGAATTCAGTACTTAGCTTCAGAAAAGTTCAGATACAGTATATACCTATGTATGTCCACAGTATTGCGTACTCAGTGATTTCAGTAGTATTAGTTATTCACGTACTCTCATGTTCAGTTACTCTATATTGTTTAGTCAGTTATTGTCCATGCATATGAACCCTTGCATTCAGCCTTACCTCATTTAGCATACTAGTACATTCCCACGTATTGATCGCATACCCGTTTCTTACGCTATGATGTTTCATATCATAGGTTCGGACGCTCAGGTTCCTGACCGCGTTTAGCCAGATTCAGCCAGCAATAGCAGAGTTAGTAGTGAGTTCTCATCTATCGAGGATATGCTTCTATTCCAGTATTTCAGCGTATCAGTAGCTCAGTAGTCGGAGTTAGTTGGGGACTTGTCCCATCAACTCCACTTTCAGACAGTTCAGATTAGAGGCTTTTAGACTAGAGTTCCAGACAGTATTCAGTTTTACAGATTGTTATTTCAGATGTTATGTTATTTATCAATATTTTTAGATTTTGAACCTTATGGCATTTCAGCCTATTTTCCGCATTTTATAGTATTATTATTCCGTGCTCACAGCAGATATCAGTCATGGGTTAGCTTGTGGTCGTTCGGGGTCGTAAGCACCTGTAGCGTTCAGGGTACAGACTCGGGGCGTTACAATGCACTTGCAAAATGGATTTGCGCGGTGGCCGAACTTTGATGTTGCATGGCACTCTATATGCTCATCCGACAAAACTTAGTCTTTGTGTCTGTTCTTTTAGATGTTGGAAATTGGGTCATGGATTGCTCCATATGAGCTGACCCTACCCAATTAGTAGAGATAAGAAAATTAGAAGGGTCATTATATGGGAAATTTTATTTTAACCAGATAACTCCCACTCATCGGAAAAACATCTTACGTGAATAATGGGGAATGGTTTTTCCCGTAACCTTTACCCCTACCCCTGTTCTATAAAGAAAAGAAAATGCTCGTTCTGAAGGGTAAAACACACACACTCTCTCTCTTAACACAAACTATTAGTCAGTATGAATTATGTGCACTATTAGCACGGTGCTTGTTCAGGACTAGTCCACCATGTTCAAAGTGCGAGATGTTGGAAATTCAGTTATCACAATTGTTGTTCCTGTTAACACCATCAGAAGATGTTGATCTATATGCAACCAGGAAGGCCAGTTCTATTTCACTAGGAAATAGAACTATGATTCCATAAACCATATGTACCTTTTAGTGTATGCTTTTGGGAGTTATGAGAAGTAGTCTTTTCTCTGTTCACTTTTGAAGAAAAACAGTGTGATTCTCTTTTTAATCTAAATAGAAGGGGAGGTAGAGGTAACAGAAGTTACAAGATTTCTCCTACCCACACACCCACAATCAAAATAGGGTTGTAATTATCTTGTTTGTGGTACCTCCTAGTAACCTCTTAGTTATAACTTCATGTAGGTTTATTTCTCCTAACGTTCGAGTCGGGTCGGATCAGTTCACATGGGCAGCCACGACCCAAACAAAATTTCCAATAAACCACAATAAAGGGTGTCATCCAATGCTTTTATAGGGAGACAGCTAGGGGACACAAATGGATTCGCCTGAAATTAGACTATACATAAAAAAAAAAAAACAGCCCAGTGCACTAAAGCTACCGCTATGCGCGGTGTCCGGGAAAGGGCCCCACCACAAGGGTGTATCATACGCAGCCTTAATTTTTTTATACAAAAAAAGGGTAAGTCTAGTGCACTAAGTCTCTCGCTGCGTGAGATCCGGGTAAGGGTCTATTCTACACAACCTTACCGTGCATTTGTACAAGAGGTTGTTTTCATGGCTTGAACCCGTAACTTCCTAGACACATAGCAACAACTTTGCAAGTTACTTCAAGGCTCAACTTCAAAATCAAATTGGTTTGACAAGAGGGGTTCCTAATACGTGAGTTTGGCGAATAAATTCACCCATTCAAACACACACGCGCGCGTATATATAACAGATTTCTCGAAAGTAATGCAAAGTAAATAGTAGGAATGGGTAGAAAAACAGAAAGAAGAACAATACCGATTAGCAGCAAAGGAGAACCCAACATTGCCAAGACGGTAAGTAGAGAGTCTTCGGAATGTAGACCTACTCCGACGAACAATTTTACGGACAACAGGGTCAATTTGGTGAGAACGATTAGCCATGCAACATTTCCGGCACCACCTTTCCAGATCAATCTCCGTCCAACAATTGGGACCAGACACAACCTCCATCCAACTCCGGCAAACTAACGCCACACTCCTCACCATCAACTCAGGGGGAACAATCCTGACGAAAATTGAAGCTAATATCTCTGAATTCAACTCATCCCATCTACCTCCGCCGCCGCCGCCGGCTATGCATACGGCGTCGTTTGCGACTTCAACGCATGCCCTTTTCGAGTTTTCCGTAGATTCCATTTGTTTGGACAAAAGGGCTGTGTCGATTGAGGTATGTAAGTAGTAGCTCTTCGAGTTTTCCGTTGTTGGGGGGTTTTGTTTTTGCTGGCAGAGGATTTAGATGACTCACACGTGTCGAGACCTCCTTTCATAGTAACTCATCTAACGGCTGAAAACTGGATCATCTAAGTGTTAGATACGGTTGTAATTTTGTATTCCTTACTCGGACTAGTTTGGTACGTGAGATAATAAATTATTTCAAAATTAATTTTACAATAAATTTATTTTATGACTGAAATAATATGTATGGGATGATTTATTTTGATATTACCTATTCTGAAATTATAATCTTATTTTTATAATTAATCTCGAGATAATTTATTTCCTACCAAACAATTCCTAAAATTTTTACTACACATAATAGTTGCCATTCATATTTTAATTAACCTTGTAATTTAGATTAAGAGTTCGTATAGGATTAAAATCTGGTCAAATCAACTTTTAATTTTTAGTTTTTTTTTAGTTTTTTAGGTCTTTGATAAAATTAAAAAATACTTAAAAAAGATAAAAGTTGATTTTAAAAAGCAAAAAGTGGGAAGTTGGATACCCAACTTTTTATTTTTCAGATTAAAATTATTTTAAATTTGATCAAAATATTTACATTTTTATCACTTATATTTTTCTTCAATTTCGACAATACTTAAACTTGAAGCTCTTAAATATATAAATTTTTTTTTCTTTTTCTCACTGCTACTTCTCTTCGTCTCTTTCAATTTCCTCTTCATTTTTCTTCTCTGTTTTCAGCGAATTGGCCATTACATCGGAGGTTTACATATTTTTTTAATATAGTCAAATTGTTACAAGCTTGCAATAATACAATTTTTATATAAAAATGTCCTAAATTTTTTATTTTTTAACATTTAAAAATAAAAAAGTAACTTATATTTAGAAATTAATTTCACATAATCACTTTATTGAAAGTCCAGTTAAATAGAAATTATTTTTGAATTATTAGAATTAAAATTATAAATAATTCACTTTATTTGTGGTTTTAACAACTTCAAGGACACTTAAGTCATTTTGACAACAAAAAAGTACTTAACATTACTAGTTTACCAAAAACATCAACAATATTTTTTCAGTTTCAACACTTCTATCCAAATATTTAGCTACTATAACCACTTATTTTAAGTTTTTAATCATTTAGAGCCCGTTTGAATAAGATTGAAAAAAATAGCTTTTTAGCTTTAGTGATTAAAAATTTAAAATAAGTGTTTATAAATTAAATAGATAAATGTTTAGATAGAAGTGTTGGAACTGAAAAAAAATTTATTGATGTGTTTGGTAAACAAGTGATGTTAAGCACCTTTTTGTTGTCAAAATGACTTAAATGTCCTTAAAGTTGTTAACACCATAAATAAGATGAATTATTTATAATTTTTAATTCTAATAATTCAAAAATAATTTTTATTTAAATGCACTCTCATCGTAAAGTAATTATGTGAGGTCAATTTATAAAAATAAGTTTTTTTTTAAATATTAAAAAATAAAAATGTTAGGACATTTTTATACAAAAATAGTATTATATTGTAATATTGAAAGCTTGTAGTAATTTGGCTATGTTAAAAAATATGTAAACCTCCGATGTAATGATGGATTCACTGAAAACAAAGAAGAAAGATGAAGAGGATATTGGAGGGAAAAGACGAATAAAAGCAACAAAGAGAATTTTTTTTTATATATATTTAAGGATTACAAGTTCAGATATTGTTGGAATTAGAGGAAAATATAAAGGATGCAAAGGTAAATAATATGGTCAAACCTACAAGAATTTTAATCTAAGGGTCCGTTTGGATGAGCCGAAAAAAAAGGCTTTTAAAAAGTTCTTTAAAAGTGCTTTTGAAAGTGCTGGACTTATTTTAAAAATAAGCAGTTTTGTGTTTGGGTAAAAGTGCTGAAACTGAAAAAAAGTTATTGATGTGTTTGGTAAATAAGTGCTTTTAACCACTTTTTTGGTCAAAATATTTGAAATACCCTCATAGTTGTTAATAATATATAGAGTTGATTATTATTATTTTTTATTGCTAAAATGATTCAAATTCATAATATTTTCATGAATGACTATTAATTTGTGCGCTAAAAAATCATTTTTTTTTAAGAGTTTAAGTGTTGAATGTTTTAATGTGTTTTAAGAGTTTAAGTGTTGAATGTTTTAATATGTTTGAAAAAGATAGTTATATATAAATCATTTTTTTTTAGAGTTTAAGATTATTTGGGAGACTGCCGCTTTAAGAGAGAACAACTGGTTAGTTTTGAGAGCAAAATGAATATGCTGGAGAGTAAAAGAAAATTAGGGCTACAAAAAGGTATATTCGGAATAAGGAACAATTACAAGAGATATATATGTCATTTACATGATCAACTTAAATTGGCTTACCAGCTCCCCCCAAAAAAAAATTAGGGAAAGCTACTTTTTACTTTAGGCTTTTAAAAAGCCAAAATTGACTTTTTTTTAAAGTAATTTTGGAAATTATCAAACATTTCCAAAAACTAAAAAAAAGCCATTTTGATAAAAAAAAATTAACCTTATCCAAACACACTCTAAAGCTTTTTACTTTTAGCTTTTAAAGTACTTTTTAATTTTACCAAACACCTAAAAAAACTAAAAAAAAAGAGATTAAAAGTTGATTTTACGGATTTTAATCCTATCCAAACAGACTCTTAATCTAAAAAGCTATTTTTTTTAATTCTATCCAAATGGATTCTAAATATGTTCCTGTTAAAATGTGACAACTAAAAATGGTCTAGAGAGAATATTCTTCATTATTTTATTTATTATTTATATTTATTATACCTTTAAGTACTCTCACATAAAATTTTAAATAATACAATGAACAACAAAAATTACTAAAAATGCCAATAAAAGAAGATAATAGGTAAAAACTCTTGTTGGCCGTAGTCCGTAGAGTCTATATCCAGTTTTATATGTATATAAAGATTATCTATAGCCATTAAGCATGGAGTTAATAACTCAAATGGTCATTCAATTTATGACTTTTCTCTCATAAAGTCACTTAACTTTGTTTCTTACTTCAAAAGTCACTCAACTTAGGATTCTTCTCTCAGAAAGTCATCCGACTTTGATTTTTACTTCAAAAGTCATTTAACTATGAATATTTTACTTACAAAGTCACTCAACCTATTTAATTAATTAATTTTTAATTAAAATTTGCTAACATGAAAAATTATTTAAAACCAAAATACTAAAAAAACTAAAAAAAAAAAATCATTTGAACCATATCATTACATATTCTCATGTTTACTTTATAACCTGCTAAAATTTAAAAATATCGTAAATAGTTAATATGAATTCACTTATAATGTTAATATTAATTTTTAAGATTTTTAGAAGGAAAGATTACAGAAACTAGCATCCTTAAGACTATAATTACAATAAATAGCAACACTTTTTCAAAATTACAACTTACAGAAAAAGTAGCAATATTTTACCCACTTCATAGTAATAGAAGAATATGTATTTTCCAGTTGTGCATATGTATTTATGAGTAATATATATATATATATATATATATATTTGTATATGTATTTTTATAGCAACATTTTACTTAAATACAAAATACAATTTTCTACTTTTCGTAATTATGAAACTGTTGCTATAAAAGTTATAATTAAGGCTACAGAGTTGCTATTTCTGAAATTTTCCCTTTTTAGAATCATATTCATTTGGCTGATTAGATTTAATTAACTTCCAACGTGATACTTACCTAAGAAATTGATTTTTCAATCGTAATATATTTTTTTGTATTACCACTTGAATAATATACATATGCATCAAATAAATACAATGAATTCTATTCCTACTAAGTTGATAAAAGAGAACGTTATAGATTTTAAACTAAAATGATATGATATGAACTGTTAGCAAATGTCATTAAACATTAGTAACATTATAATATATACACTGCAACAAGATAAAATTAGCAACAAAAATTATACAATCAAATGATTATGATTTTAGGATATTAATTGATGATTTGTATGACTATATATACTTTAGAGTATAGAGTAACCATTGAATAAGAAAATTGGAAAAAATAGTAGTAAAATTAAAATTCTAAGAAATAAAAGAGGTATTCTTTTAAACCATTTAAATGAATTTTGGATATGGGCAGGCCATTAAATGGATTGTTTAAATGATTTTCCCTTTTTCTTATTTCTTAGGAGTAAAATTTTTGTTTTAAATAAAAATTACATGTTAGTAAATTTTAATGAAAAAAATTAATTAAATAGTTTGAGTGACTTTGTAAGTAAGACACTTATAGTTGAGTGACTTTTGAAGTAAAAACTAAAGTTGAGTAGCTTTCTTAGAAAAGAACTCATAATTGAATGATTTTTGGAGTAAAAATCAAAGTTAAGTGACTTTTTGAGAGAAAAATCAAAGTGACCATTTGGGTTATTAACTCATTAAGCATGTCAATTCCACCCTCGGATCATTATACAAGGCGCATGGCCAACATATGGTGTTTATTCATTATAAGATTATATTTACATAGATTGCTACTATTTGAGTAATTGATTGAAGTATTATTCCAACGTTTTCATATAAGACGTTGCAAACAACTTTCAGAAAATGCAAAATCATATTTTTACTGACATATATAGCCTAAGAGAATTTCTTTCGAAGTTTTGCAATCGGTGTCTTATTGAGCAAGAAGCTCTTGGCAAGAACGTCATCTATATTAGGTGGTTCTGAAGCAAGGATGGCTCCAGGAATCGCCATGGTTCCAGGATTTTGACTGTTGTAAAAAGCAAGAAAAGTAGCTTTTTTGTGTCCCACATTATATATGAAGCGGACTACACCCAATGGGAACACAAACACATCACCAGGATTACCCTTAAAGAAGAGATTTTGGAGAAGAGACTACTCTTAAAGAAGTTTGCACCATCAGCAACAAGAAATCCTGCATAGAGAGTACCCTCCAGCAGGACAGTTATCAGCTCAGCAGCTCGAGGATGCATGTGAAGTGGAACAACGCCCTGAGGTTCCAAGTCGGCACGAGCGATAGAAATACCAAGAGTGTTAAGTCCAGGCATGTTATTAATTACATTCAGAATCTTTAGTGTAAAACCAAACTTGGGAAATGCATTTCCACCAACATTAAGACCTGAAGTAAAAAAATCATCTGCTTTTGCAAGCTTTGGGTCTTTGCAAATCTTCCCATTCACGAAAACTACACAGTAAAATAAAATGAAGCTAAGCATATTATTCAGATAAAGAGTTAACAAGCTGATACAAATCAGGGCTGTTAACTGGGCCGGGCTGGGTCAACCCGGAACCGGCCCGTCACATCTAACCGGTTTTGTGGGCGGGCCAGGTTAAGCGGGTCGATCTGGTTTCGGGCCCAACAGTAAATTCTAAAAAAACAATCCGGGATCGGCCCACTACACCTAACCCAGTCCAACCCACCTAAACCCGGTCAAAACCAGTCCAAAATCCGGTCAAAACCGGTCAAAACCAAAAAAAAAAAAAAAAAAAAAAAATTCTCCAATATACACTATATATACCCACCTATATACATTTTAAATACGTTAAACAATATATATACACTATATATATAGTATATACTACATTGGAATTTAAAAAACATATACATAATTATACATGTAATCGTGTATACGTCTATACGTTAGTTAAATATATATACTACTCTAAATAAAACATATACTACAAGATATATACTACAATATAATGATATATATACTAATTTATAAAACATATACACATGTATACGTTAAATATATACTACTTTAGAATCTATAGAAGATATATACACATATATACGTACCATTCAATATATATATACTACTTTAAATAAAACATATATTACAATATATAGACACACTATATATATAGTTATATACTAATTTATAAAACATATACACATGTATACGTTAAATATATACTACTTTAGAGTCTATAGAAAATATATACACATTAATACGTACCATTCAATATATGTATTACTTTAAAAAATATGCTACTTAATATGATAAATTAATAATACTTGATAGTAAATTAGTAATATATTAAAATTAAGTATTTAATTTAAACTAGAAATTCAATTTAAATCTTTAAATGAAAAAAATTACAAAGTAAGGACTAAGGAGTGAATGAATGTTATATTTTATTGATTGCAAAATGATTCCAAATTTATAATGTACATGAATGAAAAATCTACAAAGTTCTCATCATTTTTCCAACTCATCCATGTTAATATTAACGGAAACTTGCATAGGATAGTCAAAGTCAATGGAGGTAAAACCATGCATTGAACATGATTCTGCTGAGTTCTCCTGTGAAGTCATAATTTCTTCAAGTTTCTGTTCGTCTTTCGGCTCCACCTCCATTCCTTGATTTCTTCGTTCCGCTCTAATCCAATCTCTAAGGCAAACTAGAACATTCATAGCATTGCTTTCCAATGAGTGTCGGTTGTCTCCAAGCTATTGTCGTCCCTGACTAAAAGCGCTCTCCGATGCAATGGTTGACATTGGAACATTCAATATATCTCTAGCTGATCTTGAAAGCACAGGATACTGTGTTTCATTATTCTTCCACCAATCTAACGCGTTCGAAGATAATACTTAAGCTCTTCCCGATAAGTTGTTGTGTAAGTTCCCACCTCAACACTGTTTCAATAATTTAAATTATAAAAGTAATCAGGAAAACTACTATGTGCCGGACTTTTAGAAGATGATGGTTCTTCGGGGGATGAGGAGCAACAGTTAGAGTGATATTTGTCGGTACAGCTAAATCAAGTAAATCAGCATAATGGTTATATAATTTATCTATGTAAGCGTTCGCATCACCCATAGTCGTCCACAAATCTGGTTGTTCTTGTTCTTCATCATCAGAATCATTGTTAGTATTTATCTCTAAGTTAGAATAAATAAGAGTACTAAAATGACACATAGTAGTATAGTTCATACACGGATTTAGCATAGCACCAACCAAGTAAATAAAGGGAATCGGAAAAAAATATTCTTTAAATTTAGCAAACATAGCACCAACAACTTATTTGTAACCTTCTTTATTCTTATATTCTTTGAGCGAACCAGAAATATCGGCTATATATGCTAAAATATTACAAACAGTAGGATAATAAGCACTGGAAAATTCAACCGTATCTATATAAAAATTTTCCAAAAACTTAACAAGATCATCAATTACAGCCCAATCAGAATCATGTAGCATACATTCAGCCGAATCAGCAAATGAACCACAATGTTGGTTAAAAGTTAGTGTAATAGGAACTCTATACTTATGACAAGTTTTTAAAAAATCATACGTAGCATTCCATCTAGTATCACATTCTTCAGGCATCAATATCGGTGCAAATCTATTTTATTCACATTTAACTTTAAATTCTCTAATTCTTTTTCTTCGATTATTTACTTGAATAAAATCAACAACAAGCCGGATTTTTTCAATATAAAGCTAAAAAAACTCAAGACCATCTCTTACAATTAAATTATATATATGACAAGCACACTTAACATGAAATATTTCAGGTAACGGCGGAGATAACTTAGCTTTTAACTTTATAATAGCAGTCTTGTTGTTAGAAGCATTATCAAAAGCAATACATAAGATTTTATTTTCAATACCATAAAATTCTGCAATTTTACCAATCGAATCAGCAATAAAATCTCTAGTATGTTTACGATCTTCTTCATACAAAAAAGGTAGAATACGTTTTTGCATAACAAAATTACTATCTATCCAGTGACAAGTAATGGTTAAATAATTATTTTTATTAACAGTACAACCAAGATCAGAAGTTTGAGTCATTCTACATTGAATATTTTTTTAACAATGTAGATAAATAAAAATAATATTGTGAATGAAGTCTAAAAATATCGCCCCGACAAGTACTTCTAGGAATATCATTAAACATAGGATTATAAATTGTTTGAATATAATGAATAAAAGCACCAGAAGAAGGAAAACTGAAAGGCAAACAACTCACAACTACTATTTTTGCTATTTCTTCCCGGTCCTCAATTTATTATACTTCTTAATTACCTGACCGGTTGCTGGGTCCATTCTAGTTTGTGTTGGCCCACCAACATCCTGATCACCTTTTGCAATAAGTAATTCTCTTTCGTGATTATCACTTATATGTCTCATTAACGTACCCCGTATCCCCTTGCTTGCCTCCTCTTTTATGCTTATATATTTATTGACAAATATTGCATTGCACCTCAGTATCTGATATACGTGTAAAAAATTGCCATGCAATACTAGTTGTTTTACGAGCTCTTGGGGCATGGGGAGGATAGGGAGGGAAATTAACCGATTCAGATATAATATTAGCATTTCCTACTGCGGGTGTCTCACCAATATTTTCATCATCTTCATCTAAATCAACCGCATCTACTTCATTTTCTTTTTCTATACCGTAATTTTTCTGAGCTTCTACATAATCCATATCGTGAGCACCTACACCTACTTCTTCCTCAAAAGGTTGACTAAGCGGTACTGGAGGCGGAGGCACACGGGTACATCTACTACTTGAACTACCTCTACCGCCAGTAATTCGTTTTTTACTACCATTATCACTTCCGGGACAATTTTTTTTTACACTTTTAGTGGCGAGGTTTCTTAATTTATCCATAATATAAATCAAACTAAAAAAATTCAAAATACACAAATATAATAAAATTAAATATTCAACAATTAATACACTAATTAAAAATTAAAAGTAAGAAATGGAACGACAATACCAAATTTTAGAAGTATCCTGCCACGACCCGATTTCTCAAGTCGTGATGGCACCTACCTTATCCCTCCTAGTAGGCAAGCCAAGCCATATTCCGAAATAATAGATAACGGGCTAATAGGCAGAAATCAGAAAAGATCGAGTATAATGATAGTATTAGTAATAAAAAGTAACAAACAGAAAGTAACCATATCTCATATACTAAAATGAGGAAAAAAAATTACCAAATACACAAAAGAATTCCTCCCAAGACCTGATAAGGTCGGTATTAGAGCCACAACTAAAATATACCCAGAGTACTAGACAAAAATTTAAAATGTACACAATAGACAAAAGCAGTCTCGAGTACAAAAGACTAAACCAGAGTAGATAGAGAAGGATCAGCCCCGGAAGACAGTAAACTCACCTTGCTCCGAATCAGTACTGGAAGGTAGGAATCACGTCAACGTCGACTGCTAGGTACCGGGTCTACATCAGGAAAAAGATGCAGAAGTGTAATATGAGTACTAAAAACAACGGGTACTCAGTAGGCATCATCGGCTGACTGAGCTCAATACAAAAAAGGTATAACTACAATGCGAGAGCGTAATCTGACTCATCAGTAAAAAAGGATGGAAAGGTAAATAACTACTAAGCTATGCCAATGAGATAGATAAATAACTGTAAGCGATACAGAAAATAAATAACGTAGTAATTACAGACAAATCAAACATAACCTAACTGGTCCCCCATAAGCCACCTAGGCACACAACATAACCTTACTGGGACCCCATAAACCCGTTAGGCACACTGAAGAAGACAATTAACCCAACCATACCCCCATAAACCGATGGAACACACAAGTAGCAATTAAAAAAAGTAAACGTAAATAATCTGTAACCAAACTGATCTCAAGAAATCATGATAGTCATCTAGATATGCACCGGACTCGAACCGGTACCAATGGGTAGTAACGAGAGGCTAGATATATAGAACTCATAATCAGATGCCAGACTCAAACCGGAACTCAGAGTAATCACAACCATAATCAGATGCCGGACTCGAACCGAAACTCATAATAACAATAATAGTCAAATTCCAGACTCGAATTGAAACTCATAGTAACAATAATAGTCAGATGCCCAACTCGAACCGGAACTCATAGTAACAATAATAGTCAGATGCCGGACTCGAACCGGAAATCATAGTAACCATAATAATCAGATGTCGAACTCGAACCGAAACTCATAGTAACCATACCCAACAGTAATATTAAAATCCATATCATATCATAACAATGTTGACGTCTAAATAATCATCCTCCAATTTTAATTAAAAGGGGATAAATTCAAGAATTTTACATTTTAGTTTCACATCCTAAAGTAATAGATGCTATATTATATTAAAAAAAAATTCCAATATTTACTAGAACAGGGTCCTAATCCGGATAAATAAGACATTTTATATAAATCACATGATACGCATCTACAAGCACCTATCCAACGCTAGCATAATAGTTTACAATTTCAGTAAATAAACTCAATCTAAAGGTAGGGTAAACCTAGCCTATCTGGACGTCAAAGCTAGAATATCTGTCCACAAAGCCTCCGAATAATACTAGTAGAATCCAAGTTTGAATAATATATTCGAAAAATTAATTTATATGAAATTTTATAAGACTAACCAAGAACTTTAATTGATTCTTTAAAGAAAAAGAAGCAAACCGAGAAAGGCCAATATATGAAAAAATAGAGATATGGACGAGTATATGTATAGAAGCAGTGAATGAAAGTTCACTCTTCTTATTTGTTTTTACTTTTAGAAAGGGCAAATGCTATCATATGGTGGCCTAACAAGTGGCAACAACATGTGGTCCATCCATCCGTTTCCAAGTGTGCGGTGGTGGCCACATTCATTAATTTTCTACACAACATATATATATTCGGGTATTGCATAAATTCATGATAAAATAATTATAATATTTTGAATATACCATAATTAATAGAAAATTATTTCTAATAAAACCTCTATTATATAATAATAATATTTTCACCATTCTAAAATTACTATCTCCGTTTAAAATATTAATAAATCATAAAAGTCTATTATAAAGTGATATAATTATATCATTACTTAAAGAATTTTACCAATATCGAAAATATTCTAGAAGAGTACTAAACTATATTTCTATCAAATGCCAAGTTAAATTAAATAATCCATGATATATTTAGATAGTACTAAAATTATATAAAAATACAGTAAAATGACCGTAAGGATCATTACATATCCTAAGATTGCGACTTTAGAAACTTCCACTCGTACATTGTAATCGCAAAATAAAAAAATTAAATTGAGCACTTTAGAAAATATATAGAATATTTGAATTTTGAGAATTGAGATTTGAGCGAGAATGAGATTTGATAGAATGAAATTGTGTGGAAAATGATTTGAAAGTGTAGGGTATTTATAGAATTTTTTTTGGGTTTAAAAAAATATTTTAATTGAATATATTTTTTTTTAATTAAAAAGGGCATATAGCCGTTTTTGGGGCCCAAACGGCCATATAGTCGTTTTTGGGGCTCAAACGGTCATATATCGTTGGGCCCAATGGCTATATTGGCCCAACGGTTCAATTTTCTAATTTCCATTTATTTTTTTTAAAAAAGGGGATACGGGCTGGGCCGATTAATCGGTGGGCCTTGATCGGTTTTGGTCCGGGCCGGATTAACCGGGCCCAATTTTAAAATTGGCCCAGCCCGGGACTCGGTACCCTACAACTCATGGGCTGACCGACCGAGTCAAACCGGGCAGGGTTTATTAAATGTGTCGATTTGGGCCGGGTCAAACCGGCCCGTTTGACAGGCTTAATACAAATTACCTGAGGTATGAGAGTCATTAGCAGCAATACATATGTCCTGTAGAGGGTTATTATCATAAGCATAAGCAGGGGAACAAAAGAAAGAAGTAATAGCTAAAGTTATTACGAAACACCACATGCTTATTGTTATCATATGCTAATTTTTGTTTGCTTTGGATTTGTTATGTTTTTTTTCCAAACAACCAAAAAGAAGTGACTACTTATAGTACTCTCACATAGGTCAAAATATAGGTGAAAAAACAATACTTACTGAAATTTTGCACGAGTCTATTAGGTAAGGCTAATATAGGGTGTTAAGAGTTCCACGTGAACCAATTGAAAATTGGGTTTTGTGAAACCGATAGATCACGCGCGGAGTAAAATATATTAAATAGATTAGGTACAATTTTGATCATTCTCCCTAAAATAAACCAATGATTATTACTTTGCACCATCTTAGCATATTTGTTTCATCCATCCTCATGTCACCCACTTGAGAATGTTTTTTTCTGCCAAATCTCATTATTGGTTAAGGCAAAATCTTTAAACCCTATGAGTCCCACCCTTAAATTTGGCTCATAGCGCTGACCTCTCTATCATTTGGGGTACTACGTTGACCTCCCTTATATTGATATTTTATTGCCAAATTAATTTAAATGATAAATTGTCTATATATAGTAACACTACCCTTGTCATCTTTAGTTTTGAAGCAAATATAAACCTCCTTTTCTCAATGTGGGACCCAATAAACAAATCAAAATAAAAGAAAAAAATTAGAGAAGCAAATAATGGTACCAAAGAGAGAAAGTAGGCGCCAAGTGCAAGTTGAATGCAATTTGCTTACAAAGTGCTTGTTATATTTTAGTTATGATTGATTGGAGAAAGGAATCTTTCCTATAAATAGAGGAGACGTCCCTCAGTTTAAGATGCACAGAGATAGGCAACAGAGAGAAGAAAGAGTAATCCATGATTATTTATAGTTTCTAAGAAAAATAAAATGAGAGAGAATCTATGGAGAAATGACATAAAATCAACCTAACTTATTCGACTTTTGTAAAAAGACGTTTACACTATGCGGGCGTCCTATGTCCCTCTTAAACGATTGTGAATTGTTATTATTACATAATTTTTGGATCAATTCCAATTTTTATAAGTAAGTGATAAACTTTCATCAATTATTGATTGCAACATGTTAATTAAATAATATATATATATCCTTTAAATTTTTCTCTTTTTCTTCACTAGATAAAATAGATAATTTTTAATTAATGGCAAATCATCGGCGAATGCTGCTAGTGGCAAAGCAAAATTGTCAAAACGTCGATCAAATTCCGACGAGATTTGTGGCGATTACACCACTGGGGTTTGTTCGTGATCCTCAGATGTACCGCCCCAAGGAATTTCAGTCGATCCTATCGATAAAAACTCTGGCGAACTACGTCTTTGGCTGTCGACGAAGCCACAGTGGGGCTGACGGCGGGGGACCAACGCCAAAATAGGCGCCGAATCACTGCGAGCAAACCCGACCAAGAAAAAATGGTGACTAACATACCATCTCTTTTTACCTTTTTTAAAATATTTTTATCATTTTTATCAAAAAATAAACCTCGATCATGATTATATCCACCACCATCACATTAATGGAGAAGAAGAGGAAGGGAAAAATAAGACTCCCAAGGAAAAAATGCAAGTACAAATGCCCCTAATAAGCAAAATAAAGCATAATCAACTGAGTGATACTAAGAAAAATATGAATATTTCGTTTAATTCAACAATAAAAGATATAACTAAATTCATTTACAATTACACATCATGTCATAGTCAGTAGAAATCCTATTAACTTATTAATGTATTCTATTAGAAATCCAAGTAGAATGGAACTGAATTTGACATCAAACTAGTATTCTAGAAATTGTTATAAGAAAGCTCAAATTGCTGCAATTTTGAGTAATTTCCAAACTCCTAGTATTTTTGACTGTTGGAGTCCCACATCGGTGGGTTAAAGGGTCTTTGGTCTCCTTATATGGTCTTGGGCAATCCTCCCCTCATGAGCTAACTTTTGAGGTTGAGTTAGGCCCAACGTCCATTTCTTTATCATGGTATCAGAGTCAGGCCCACCCAGTTCATTGTTTTCGATGTTGGGTCCCCCGTCTTATATTGTCCACGCTCCAGATGTCCAACCCTGGGCGTGCGGGGGTGTTGGAGTCCCACATCGGTGGGTTAAAGAGTCCTTGGTCTCCTTATATGGTCTTGGACAATCCTTCCCTCATGAGCTTTGGGCGTGCGGGGGTGTTGGAGTGCCACATCGGTGGGTTAAAGGGTCCTTGATCTCCTTATATGGTCTTGGGCAATCCTCCCCTCATGAGCTAACTTTTGAGGTTGAGTTAGGTCCAAGGTCGATTTCTTTATCATTGACCTTGAAAGAAATTATGTTTTCAGCATATATAGTTCAATCTAACATGATTTGATGGTAAAACGAAGTTTGCTGGCTAACCACTTCGATATTTTCATCATATATACCTCAATCATCTATATTGTTCTTCAATTTATCTATAGGTTTTGTATATGTTTGTCCTTTCAGTCTCTCAGTTCTGACTCATAGGTAAAGAAAAATTACACTTAATAAAAGGTGCATGTTGGTTGAAATACTTGGTGAAATACCAGATGCCAAATCATATTCTTTCTAGAGAAGCTACTCAAGCTTCAATGTATGTACGTATTTATTAGTTGAATACAATGACAAACATTATTGTTTCCAATTTAGATGTTTTCAGTTTCTTAATCGCAGTCGTGTTCCTTTGGAAATAGCTCCTTGTTTTTTCTGCTAATTTTCAAGAATGAAAGGAAAAAAAGTGATAGTTGAAACCTTGTTAAAATACTGAGATAGGAATAAACACCTCCCTATTTAATCTACAATTTTTAGTTTTGCTGATTTTATGATGCTACGTGATGATAAAAATAAAATAGCAAATTCTTATGATGAAAGTGGTTCTTTTTTAACGCATCTAAGGAAGAGATAAAAGATCGAACATAAGTACGTCTACATCATCTGGTATTTCAAAACTAACATACGTCTACATCATATGGTATTTCAAAACTAACATTCCTATAAGGGGCTCGTTTGCCATGATGCGTGCTCTTTAAATCAAAGTTAAACACATTGGAAATGTTATATACCAGAGAGAAAATAAGGAACATAATATAAGATGTTCCCTGGACCTTGAGATCTTTATAAAACTATTGCTTCTGTTGAGAAGTGACTTAGTGGATTCTGCGAAGAACTTCTTCAGCCTGATTTAAAACAGAATAAGTGCATTGCACATACTCTTACTCTATTTTTTCAACCATACAAGTTAAATTATGCAGATTCGTTCAGGAAAATTTCCATCAAAGTCATGTCCATTAAGGTACGCGACTTTCAAGATTGAGGAAGATGCCCCAAGACTGTTTCAAGCAGGTCTGCATGAATATCTTGGCCTGTACAACGCGCAGACTTCCATACATCAAGACAATCAGTGGGGAGTAACTGTTCTTTCTGTTTCAGCCAGTAAATTAGTAGCTATACCATCAGGTCCCGACTGACACCATTCAAACAAGCATAGGAGACCTCAAGACCATGATGTGAGAGCAAAAAGTGAATGAAAATTTGTTGTATGGGAAATATCGAGGACTTTACCATGAAGACATCCTGGGAGTGACTTTGAAAAATCAGTTTCAAAATCATAACAAGACTTTATCAATTCCGACCTCAATGGGCTTGTCTAGAAACAACTTTTATTGAATGTTTTCCTATGGAATTGACAAAGTTGGATGGTTTTTGTTGGGTAGGATGTACGTAGTTTTTATGATTGACAAACTGACAAAGTGATATGAAACATGTCAGTCAAGCTGGTTCACATACACACTGTCTCATGTAGCTGAACTTGTAGCAAAATCATCGATGATTAAAGACAAGCGTGCAAAAATCAAGGAAGGACCAGATGGGTGGTTAATTCAGATAAACTCAAGGAAATAAACATGTGCTGATTTAAAGAGTTGAAGTTTGACTACAACACTGAGGAGACAAGAGATGAAATTGAAGAAGGAGTTTCATTTGAAGTAGAACTCTATGCAATGAGAGTTCTGATTAAATGAGGAGTTTGAAATAAATAATGACTCTTTTGAGAGCTGTGATTAAATAGAAGATGTATCATTCAGAGTAACTTGTGCACTTACAGAGAGAGAAAGGGCTAAACACGATCAAATTGAGAAAGTTCGTAATTGAGAGAATTCTGAAGATTCAAGTACTGCCAGTACAAAGGAAGAAATTGACGAACTTGTTTCACAGGATTAAGCTTTACAGTTCATGAGTCAGTTTAAATATCTTGTTCTTATTGAGTTGTAATTTATTGCTTCCCTAGATTGATTGTTTAGGAAAAATACTGAGCTGAGTTAACTTTAAATTTGGGATAACTCGAAGTGGGTTCAAAAGTCAAGGGTGATTATTGAGTTATAGGAATTAGAGTTTATAATTCCAGTTATTGAGGTATAGGAATTAGAGTTTATAATTCCTAGTTGCTGGTTACAAGAGTTTTGTAATCAGTCATTGTTGAGGCTCAGAGTTATTTAGTGAAGTTGGGGTTAACTCCTGTAGAGGTACAGGTCGTGTTTTTTTACACCTTTTTGAGCCAGGTGTTTTCCACGTAAAAATCATTGTGTTCTTTATTTCCTGTTTTACTGCTTCCTTAGAACTGGTCAGGCAACCCGTTCCATCCATAGGCAATTCTTACGTTAAAGTCACTGATCAGTAGGGCACGTACTCTAACAAATGGTATCAGAATGAAGTTGTCTTAAAAAGGGTTAACATCTAAGACAAAGATCACTATGATGAATTCCACACCACCTACTGGTTACAATGAAGGTCAATCGACTACTAGACCTCCACTCTTTGATGGTTCTCACTTTATTTGGTGAAAAGTTGGATGGAAACATATTTTCAAAGTGTTGATTATGAATTATGGGACAGAATTATTGATGGACTAGCAATTCCCATGAAGATAGTGAATGAAAAACAAATGAAAAAGGTAAGGATTGAATTCACCCCATAAGATCTTGTTGCCCTAAAAAGAATGCAAAAGCCAAAAACATTCTTGTTTGTGGTCTTGGTCCAGCCGAGTACAATAGAGTGTCTAATTGCAACACTGTTAAATAAATATGGGATGCATTGGTGAATGCACATGAAGGTACTAGCCAAGTGAGAAAATTCAAAATTGCATTACTTTTCACTGAATATGAGGCTTTTAAAATGGAGAAAAATGAGTCACTAAAAGAAATGATAACTAGGTTAAGTTTATTGGTAAATGAGTTATCATCTCTGGGAAAGGTTGTATCTACTAAGGAACAGGTAGAGAAGGTCTTGAGAGTTTTACCAAAGTCTAAGTGGGATGTCAAAGTTACAGCCATAAGAAAAGCTAAGGATCTCACTAGAATGTCCCTTGATGAGTTAGTTGGAAATTTGAAGACCTATGAGATGAACACGGGAGATTTAAATAGGGCATCTGAAAGTGATAAATCAGATGAAGAAGAAGATGGTGAAACTGCTTTCATGTCCATTGGAGATTCAGACATGGAAGAAGATGATGGAACCTCTGAGGTAAGTATTCTTGAACTCAAAGAGAAGTTGCATTTATTTTCTAAAAAGAAACTTGTTTCCTTAATGAGTGCTCTAATTGATGATTTCCAAGAGTTAACTACTGATAGGGATGAGTTATTCAATAATCTTGCAAGTCTCAAGTTTTTTTATTGATCTAGAAACTTGTAAGGACACTGTTGCAAAAAAAATAACTGCACTCTTAAGGAACAGGTTAGTCAACTTGATTCTTTAAATCTAAACCTAAAATTTGAAATTTTAAAACTGGCTCTTTCTGAAAAATAAAACAGAATCAAAAGTGATGAACAAGAAAATATTGACCTTGAATTGACTAAGTCCAAACAAGAATATAGTGATGAAAAGTAAAAGGTAAGCAAATTAATCCAAGAAGTCTCTAAACTAAAACTTGATCTTGAGAAGGAAAATAGATGGACAAATTCCTCAAGATTTGTTCATCAACTCAGTGAAAAAATTCATAGTGAAAGTTTTTTTTTTTCAAAAGCTCTAATGTTACTAAGGATTTATGTTCTATATATGGTAATCATGAACATCCAACTACTGAATGTACAGTTGCTGCTAAAAGCAGAGATAGGAGCACTATTTGGCAAAGAAATCTGACTTCTTGGTAGTACAGACAAATAGGATAAAAAGCAAAACTGGTCAAAGAAATAAGTCACACCACCTGTTGCCTCAATGGGCTAGGAGAAATTTGATTCACCCTTTTACTCATAAGAAAGAACCCAAGCTTGTCTGGGTTCCTAAATCTAACCCCTAATCTGTTTTGCAGGTAAGAATGAAAGGATACAAGCAAAATTAGTATATGAATAAAGCTCGCTCAAGGCATAAGATTGAAAATAGATAAAGTTCTTTTCACTCACCTCATTTAAAGGGGGAATGGATCCTGATGAGATGGCAAAATAAGCTCCATTACTAGAGTTTTTTTAAAAGGATGATAGTGAAACTGATGAGAATGCATAGGAACGTGTTGTACCACCTGGTCCAACTGTTGTACAGACTGAGAGCATATTGACAAGGGGAACAACAAATCAAGAAATTGATGCATAAATAACACCAACAAAAGTTATTGATAATATTGTTGGTAGTTCATAAGAATTGGTGTTGTCAAAAGAATCTTGAGATATCTCATGGGAATCAATGACTTGAGACTATGGTATCCAAAGGAAAATAATTTCACTTTTAAGGGCTATTAAGATGTTGACTATGTGGGTTACTTAATTGAATGGAGAAGCACTAAAGACACTAAGTAGAGAGCATTTTGAAAGGAATAAGTTAGATTTGGAGATGATTAAATGTAATACCCCGTACTTCTACCTAGCTTAAATCATCCCAAAAATGTTAAAGACCTGTTTTAAAGATGAATTCACTTTTATACATGTGATATTTTTAAGTTTTTCACCTTTTTCATGTGGAAAATTGAATAAGTTTTCCATCAATATCAATTTTTCCCAAATCCGACACCCGGGTGAAGAGTTAGAGCCATTTTAGTAAGACAGTGTCTTACCTGAGCCATCAGCGTGTCGCAGAGTAGGTCAAAATGACAATTGTCAATTTCCAGTGTTGATCCGCGATAGTGGCGCGTCACGCCAAATTTCTAGGTCATAAACAAAGTGGCAACGCGATATCTCCGCGTCACGCCGTCAGCCCAGTTCCCAGTTGGCAATTTCCAGTGACACGACGCGATAGCGCCGCGTTGCGCCAGCCTGCCAAATTGGGAAATTTTCTCAGAAATAAAATATGCATCCAAGGGTTAAAAGGGTCAATTTTTGATACAAGAACAGCCCACAAACTCAAGGACAACACAAGATAACAAGAGGAATAACAACACAAGATAATAAGAACCAACGATTTTCACTAAAACAAGAGCAAACTAGTACATGAAAGTAAAGATAGGTAGTGAGACATACACTATTACAAGACCAAAGAACCCAAGGATATCTCAAATCCAAGGACCCCTAAGACTTACAATAGTAACACCACACTTATACGAAGACACAAGATGGAATCCACCACTCAAGCACCAACGTTTCTAGCCAATTTTGCAACACAAGTGAGTACCACACTTGTTTTTGCCCTAGTTTCGGTTACAACTCCCTCTCTCTCTAGAGAATAGTCTTTCAATATCATTTAACAACTAATGAACTAAAGACCTAAAACTAGTCTATTTATAGTCTTATTACAAACATAAGTGAAATGTCCCAAAAGCCCTTAATGAAGGGAAGACAAAAGGTGCCTATGGAGTGTAGTTTATGGCCCGTTCTTGGTGTATGATATGGTGTTCCTTTGCACTTCACTTGCACGCTTTGAGTCTCGGGTTCGACGTACACTCTCATAAGTTTATCTCCGTGATTATTCTTGTATCATCCTCTCTATCTTGAGAGGAATTTGACCTCAAATTCATGGCTTAACCTCGTTTAATCTGCCACTTAAAGGAAGCCACTCAAAATAGTCTGCAAAACATAGAGAACCCGCAAGCTAAATAACAACAAATCTCGTCCGATATCTTCATTTTGAATCTTGGCTTCCTCTCCATCTTGAGCTTTACCTTCAATCTCATCCGATTCAAGTCTCCTACCATCATACAAGCATTGTCGTAGACCCCATACCCTTCATGTTTCTTTCTACCATTCTCCTCTACGTGAACATATCGGTTTTGGTAAAGTAGAGCTTCGGTTAAGAGGGTTGGTTTAGTGAAGCGGAGCTTCGGTTGTGGATCTTGGACGGAAGAAATTTGAATTGGTGAAAGTTGACACCTTTGGTTAAGTGGATCTTGGATGAGAGGGTTCGGTTTTAGTGTAGGCATTTGACGTCCAAGTCCTTGTTGGACTTGATCGAATTGTGGGGAAATGGGACTAGTTATGTCTTAGTTTTGAGGGCTATTTGGAGCTTGGCTTGCGGAATTAGGTGATGGTCTTGGAGTATTGGTCATTGGAAGTAAAGTGTCGGGAGTCAAAGCACGAGAGTTCCTTCGACTCTCCATTCGATCCAACCTTTCACTCATAGTTACCACATACGAGCCAATTTTTTTAAGACCCGCATTCTCCCTAGCAAGGTCTCGGGACATAGCATCAATGCGAGCCAAAATGAGATTGATGACATTATTGACCATTGTTTGTGCATTTGAATCCTTGGGTTCCATGGGAGTTGTACCAAAAATAACCCTTCAAGTTTCTTCAAACTCAAGCTCAACAATGGTGGATGACTCAAATAACCTCCAATTTAGCTCAAATTCGAACCCAATACTCCTATAATGTTAGAGAACACAAATCTAACAATAAAAACACAAGAAAAATACAAAATCAAAAACTCAAAATTTGACCTAGGGTCAAAAACGGGTTTAGTATTTTTTTTGAGATTTTTGATTTTAACACTTCTTTTTTGTTGGGATTTTCAATTTCTAGACTCTAATAGTGTTAGGGAACAAAGATCTAATACTAGAAACACACAAAACACACAAAAATCAAGTTTTTTTGAAAGACCCAAAAAACGCGAACAGTAACTTTTTTCTTTTTTCTTCTTTTTCACTTTTTTTTATTTTCAAGATAACAATCCCAAGATTGATTTTGTTGGAACAAAATCAAACCTTGCACTGAAACCAAATGATTAAAGAATAGCCCACAAACTCAAGGACAACACAAGATAACAAGAGGAATAACAACACAAGATAACAAGAACCAACGATTTTCACTAAAACAAGAACAAACTAGTACATGAAAGTAAAGATAGGTAGTGAGACATACACTATTACAAGACCAAAGAACCCAAGGATATCTCAAATCCAAGGACCCCTAAGACTTACAATAGTAACACCACACTTCTACGAAGACACAATAGGGAATCCACCACTCAAGCACCAACATTTCTAACCAATTTTGCAACACAAGTGAGTACCACACTTGTTTTTGCCCTAGTTTCGGTTACAGATCCCTCTCTCTCTAGAGAATAGTCTTTCAATATCATTTAACAACTAAAGAACTAAAGACCTAAAACTAGTCTATTTATAAACTTATTACAAACATAAGTGAAATGTCCCAAAAGCCCTTAATGAAGGGAAGACAAAAGGTGCCTATGGAGTGTAGTGTATGGCCCGTTCTTGGTGTGTGATATGGTGTTCCTTTTCACTTCACTTGCACGCTTTGAGTCTCGGGTTCGACGCGCAATTTCATAAGTTCATCTCCGTGATTATTCTTGTATCAAATTCTCAACCCTATATAAACCCAATAACACGTGATTCAACCATATTTCACCCAAAATATAGGGTTTATCTCAAGTTTCTCTCAAGAACAAGCTAGGGTTTTCAATTGGGGATTCAAATCCAAAACTCAAATTCAAGAATCTCTTCGTCAATCTTCATAGAATCAAGAACTAAGGTATGCACAGTTTTCATTCATGAATTCCTTTCATCCATGAAGCTCAAGAATCCTCTTTTAAACTATAAATTGTAATATTTATGTTGTGGGTTAATTGAATCATGATAGTGTTGTTGTATGATTCCCAAGTTGTGGTTTTTATGTGTTTGTCTTGAAATTATGTTAGTATGTAAGATGAAATCCATGAATTAAGTGGTTTATCATGTGTAGTTTGATGAATACACCTATGCCCTAAGTGGTGTTTGATAATATGCCCCAATGACTGAATGATGATCAAGCACTTAGTTTCCATGTGTCAAGATTATGTCATGTCTCTTAAGTTATGCTATACCTATTTGATTAAGATGTTTCCCATGCTAAACCTATGCATTGTGATTGCTTGGTGAGATGTTCATAAGATTAGAAGCATGAAATTATGCCATGTTTGTATGCATTACTATCCATGTACAACATTATGATGATCACGTGCTTCATGAAACTCCCAACTATGAAATTATGAATTGTTGATATTGGTCATGTGATCAAAAGTGTCAAGCCTTGTAAGTTTCATTCTATCGAGTCCTGGGGGTACTTGTACCCGACAATTTAGTTGTGTGTCTTGAGCCATGTCATATTTTCACAATAATATCAGTCAAGCCATGATTAGTAAAATTTAGTCAGTTTCATGACTAAGAAAAACTCAGTAAATTCAGTATTAGTCCAGTCTCTTCAAGTAATCACAGTAGATCAGTAATCTTAGTGACCTCAGTGGTCTCAATAACATCAGTAATCTCTGTAAATCTTAGTAATCTCAGAAATCTCCATGAAATCAGCTAGTTATCAGATATCAGTAGTATTCTGTCAGTCACAGAATTCAGGAAACCCAATCGTTGTACAGTTTATTTAATCATGTTCAGAGTCTAATCAGTTGGGAGTAGGAATTACCACTGAGTGAACCCAAGGATGGGAACACACACTGTCAGATGAGGGTGTGATTCTCAGCAGTCATCCTTGCATTTCTGAACTATGTTGCCAGCATAGGTTGAGACATCAACACTATCAGATGAGGGTTAACGAAGTGGATAAACACTGTCAGATGAGGGTCCCACCATTCTATTTTAGGAGACACTATCAGATGAGGGTCACCCACAGCTTGTCCCTACCAGTGGAGCGGTACTAACACCCTTCCAATTGGGGTTACAGATTGGACCCCAACTCAGCCATAATGGCATATTAGGGGGCATGTCGGTTAGATAATTACTTCCCATAGTTTTAGTTACAAAATCAGGACTATCAGATATAGTCATTCAGTCTCAGTAATAGAATTCAGTTTAGTTCTACAGAAATTCAGGACTGTTAGATACAGTTAACTCAGTACAGTGCGAAACTCAACTAGTTCCATCAGTATCAGGAATGTCAGATAAAGTCACTCATGTTATCGGTACTTAGACTCAGTAATCATGTTTATAAGAACTCAGTTAATAGTATATTAATTATACAAAACTCATGTTATAAGTATTCAAACTCAGAACTATCAGATACAGTCAATCAGACCAGTTTTTTATAATCAGAACTGTCAGAAACAATCTTTCCTGTATTAGTGATCCAACATCAGTCTCTCAGTATTCAGTAGATTTAATCATTCATATTCAGTATCCCAGTATCAGTACTCAGATATCAGTAAACCCATGTTATCAGAATTTATGAGTCAGCGTTATCACGATCTCAGTTACAGTTATGTATTCATGCATGTATTTTCACGTTCATATTATTCAGTTAGTTATTATTGTTCATGAATATGAACCATTGCATTCAGCCTACCTCACTTGTATACCAGTACATTCAACGTACTTACGTATTTGCGCTATGGTGTTTTATACCATAGGTTTAGAAGCACAAACTCCCAAGCATCCTTAGTAGATCAAACGTTCAGCAGCCAGACTAGTAGTGGGTCCTCATTATTCGAGGATAGAATAATTATTTTATTATTTCAGTAGCCCAGAGTTAGTTGGGGACATGTCCCATCAACTCCACAGATTTCAGACAGTTTAGAGGCTTTCAGACTAGAGTGTTTTCAGACTACAACATGTTTCAAATAGTTCATCTTAATTTTGGGTATTATTATACCCCATTACAGATATTATATTATATTCAGTATTAATTTAGTTTTGAACCTTATGGCCTTACAGCTTACATTCTGCATAATTTTAGTAGATTATTCAGTGCTCAGTTACAGATATCAGTTATGGGTTAGCTTGTGGTCCTTTGGGGTCATGAGCACCATGTAGCATTCTGGGTACCAGATTCGGGGCATTACAAACTTGGTATCAGAACCTGAGGTTCAACAGTATCCTAGGAAC
This sequence comes from Capsicum pubescens, assembly GCA_030864215.1. Classification (NCBI taxonomy): domain Eukaryota; kingdom Viridiplantae; phylum Streptophyta; class Magnoliopsida; order Solanales; family Solanaceae; genus Capsicum; species Capsicum pubescens. The sequence goes on from CM061538.1 coordinate 263,268,985, forward strand.
TCTGAAAAGCCGCATCTAGTAGAGTCTTGTACATAGGTGTGTTGTGCACCACACTTATGTGCAGGAAGCTATGAGATGTTTTAGGAACAGTTTTCCTTCTTTCATGTCTCAAATTATGCTATAGAAAAGCTCTCTAAGAAACCCATATAGATTCTCCTCATGCTTCACTCATGTCAACTTCACTTTACTTTCAAGGTAAAAGAAACAGTGAAGTTCAAAGTCCTAGAGATAGGGCTTTCTCAGACAGTCCCCGCAGACTGTTATGGGATTGCCCACAGGCTCAAAAATATCTCATCAGTTCAGTTAGGTTCCAGAGTTGTACAACTCTTATTCATGATCATGAGAACTCATACGTCATCAGATACCTCCTCAGAATTCTATGATAGCATATGACCTAGATTTAGAAGTATGAACTTAGGAGTTTAGCAGTAGTAGAGTTGGGATAACATTATCCGGGTTGAACAGATTATGTATTCATAAGGATAGTTGTACCAGAGTAAATCAGTAGGCTTGAACAGTGTAAGCTAGCACTTAAGTTTATTAATTTTATACTAATTATGAAGGTGTGGATGTGAATTAGGTGATGTGGTATTAGTAGTCTATAAAGAAATAGAACCAGATGATATGTTTAGTAAGATAAGCAGGTGTCGAATAGAGCGTAAGTATGTGATGATGATTGCAGTTCAGTTCAGAGTTTAGTAAAGTGTTCACAGACTTATGATGATGGCTTAAATCTAAGGGGGAGATGATAAATCAAGTGACCAATTCAGGCTCTCAGATTCCGGTAGTAGTGCAGTACATATAGGAAAGCAGTAAGGGAAGACGATTCCCCGACTCATCCTTATCTCAGTATAGAGTCTCTTACCCCAGTCAGCATGATACCTGTGCATAATTCGCATCTTAGTTCCATGAACACATCTTATATTCATATGCTTTCCATAGAATCATGTACAATTCTAGTTCCCAGCATAAGGAGTTCAGTTCTATTCCCTTTAGTAATACAAATTATGTCCTACGAATGCAGAAAACTCCAAACTCAGGTCATGCAGCTCATGAATCATGTACATATATCATGCTTTACAGTATACTTAGCTTCCATAACTCACGATATGCCTTTACTGATCAGTTAAATTCAGACTGTGTTATGCATATCCTCAGTTTAGACCTCTTGGTGAATCCATGATATTTATATTCTATTCCTCAGGCTTCATTTAAGTATCAAGTTCATTTAGATGGGAGAGAGTAAATATTTCATGATTAAGGAAAGATTGCTGCATGCTTATTTTACACGAGGGTGTAGTAATGAAGATAGGCTTGAATTTCATGTTAGTGCGCTAGTAAAGGTCTAGAAAGATATTGTATTTAGAAGTTGGAAAAGTATAGAGAGTGAGTGTGCATTTAGATTTTTGACTTATGTCAGCCCCCGTCATATAACTATCAAAACTCAGTTACCATGTCAGTTACAATTTTAGTGTTCAGAACTTAGTAATCAGTGTTCAGTCTCAAAATTCAGTACTTCAATATCAATCTAAACCACAGTTATCCATGTCCATTCATCGGAACCCGGCACATAGTTACAGTATAAGTCTCAGTTGCAATCCTAGTTATAGGGTCAGCTTCGGTTCAGTAATTAGATCAGTAACTCAGTTCAGTTTCAGGTTTGCTTGACCATAGCGTACAATTATCAGTTATCCATCTATAGGTATTTTAGTACCTCAGTTCATAGACTATTTAAGAATTTTGTTATACGTTTGGTCTTGCGATCTCAAATAATATTGTTTTTCACAAATTCATGCTCAGTTACCTCATGTTACCCAGTCAACATTACCTTCTGTGTATAATACTATATAGTATCAGTTCAGCTATTCAGACCAAGTATAGTTCAGTCTTACACGTCCAATATTCAGCTATCAGCCATCCAGTTAATCAGATAAGTTAGCATATCTATGCACTTAGGTTCAGCACCCATGTGACTCTTTTCAGTAATATCAGTTGCAGTGCAAGAGGTTTAGTCATTTTATCTTAAATGGTGTTCGTAGGCCCCAACTCATCTTACTAAACTTTAGCCATGTGATAATTTTCTTATTCAGCTGTCTTGTTTAGACAAGGCCAAGATTTCCTTGCACCCTATAATCATTAGAACTCTAGAGAAAGAGTGTAATATAAATGCTCCAATCAAGCGTAATTTTTTAGCATGAGTTAGTCCGCAAAGCCTGTACCTCAGTTTAGCAGTCAGACGGACAAGCTTAGATGGTGTGGTTTCCCCATCTTTCCATCTAATCGCACTATTTGAAATCTCATGAATGTGTTTATTCTAAGATGGACCAACTAGGTAGTTGCGTGTTCAACTTGGTCCATGTGTCATGCTTTAGTTTCAAATCCCAGATATTCAGTTAAGACTCAGCTCGTAGATGCCTTGTGCATCGCTTCAGTTTCCTCAGTGACTCAGCCAAGTCAGTATTCTTTGAGGGACATAGTATCCCAAGGGAGAGATACACTATGAACCCCCACACTTTCATGACAAGAACATCCCATTCTTTCTTCACGTAAGGAATCCAGTTTAGGAGTTGGGGGTACTAAGAGGTTGACCTTCTAACTCCAATATCATCCATAAGACATGTACTCAATGGCTCAGTTCAGTTCATGGAGATTTACTTCATGCTCTATGTTTCAGTCTCAGTTATGTCCTCATGTTCCCATTCATGCATACTCCTAGCATAATTATGGGTTCGCCGTATTTATGGCTTACGTAATGGGTTTCTTGAACTTACTCAGTTCCATGTTCAAATTACAATTTCAAACTTGGTATCTTTACCCTTACATGTTCAGTCGCATGTTTATGAGTCGATTCAGTCATGTATTCACACATCAGATATACGTGATTAGCTTATCAGTACTCTCAGACATGCATTCATGTATCAACTCAGTCATAAAATCATGTATCAGATCTGCATGCTCAGTATGAATCTCAGTAATATCAGTCAATTAGTCATGTTTCAGTTGTTCATGTTCAGTATGTACTTCAGATTATCGTTTCCCTATTTCAATCAGTCTCATTCGAGGATGAATGTTCTCAAGGGGGAGATATTGTAATACTCCGTACTTCTACCTAGCTTAAAATTATCTAAAAAATATTAAAGACTTATTTTAAAGATGAATTCACTTTTATACATGTGGTATTTTCAATATTTTTACTTTTTGTTATGTGGGAAATTGAATAAGCTTTCCATTGATACCAAATTCGACACCCAGGTGAAGAGTTAAAGCCATTTTAGTAAGACAGTGTCCCACCTGAGCCATTAGCGCGTCGCAGAGCAGGTCAAAATGGTAATTGTTAATTTCCAGTGTTGATCCGCGATAGTAGCACATTGCACCAAACTTCCAGGTCGCAAACAAAGTGGAAACACAATAGCTCCGCGTCGCGCCGTCAGCCCATTTTCCAATTGGCAATTTCCAGTGACACAGCGCGATAGCACCGCACCGCGCCGGCCTGCCAAATCGAGAAATTTTCTCATAAATAAAATACGCATCCAAGGGTTAAAAGGGTCAATTTCTCAACCCTATATAAACCCAATAACACGTGATTTAGCCATATTTCACCCAAAATGTAGGATTTCTCTCAAGTTTCCCTCAAGAACAAGCTAGGGTTTTCAATTGGGGATTCAAATTCAAGAATCTCTCCATGAATCTTCATAGAATCAAGAACTAAGGTATGCACAATGTTCATTCATGGATTCGTTTTATCCATGAAGCTCAAGAATCCTCTTTTAAACTATAAATTGTAATGTTTATGTTATGGGTTGATTGAAATCATGATAGTGTTGTTGTATGATTCCCAAGTTGTGTTTTTTATGTGTTTGTCTTGAAATTACGTTAGTATGTAAGATGAAATCCATGAATTGAGTGGTTTATCATGTGTAGTTTGATGAATACACCTATGCCCTAAGTGTGCATGCATGGTGTTTGATAATATGCCCCAATGAATGAATGATGACCAAGCACTTAGTTTTCATGTGTCAAGATTATGTCATGTCTCTTAAGTTATGCTATACCTATTTGATTAAGATGCTTCCCATGCTAAACCTTTGCATTGTGATTGCTTGGGTAGATGTTCATAAGATTAGAAGCATGAAATTATGCCATGTTTATATGCATTACTATCCATGTAAAACATTATGATGATCATATGCTTCATGAAATTCCCAACTATGAAATTATGAATTATTGATATTGTTAATGTGATCAAAAGTGTCAAGCCTTGTCAGTTTCATTCTATCGAGTCCTGGGGGTACTTGTACCCGATAATTTAGCTGTGTGTCTTGAGCCATGTTGTGTTTTCACGATAATCTCAGTCAAGCCATGATCAGTAGAATTTATTTAGTCTCATGACTCAGGAAAACTCAACAAATTCAGTATTAGTCTAGTCTCTTCCAGTAATCTCAGTAATCTCAGTGGTCTCAGTAACATCAGTAATCTCTATAAATCTTAGTAATCTCAAAAATCTCTATGAACTCAGCTAGTTATCAGATATCAGTAGTATTTCATCAGTTACAGAATTCAGAAAACCTAGTCGTTGTACAGTTCAGGTAATCATGTTTAGAGTCTAATCAGTTTGGAATAGGAATTAGCACCGAGTGAACCCAAGAATGGGAACACACGCTGTCAGATGAGGGTGTGATTCTCAGCAGTTATCCTTGTATTCCAGAACTATGTAGCCAGCATAGGTTGAGACATCAACACTATCAGATGAGGGTTGATGAGGTGGATAAACACTGTCAGATGAGGGTCCCACTGTTCTCTTTTAGGGGACACTATCAGATGAGGGTCACCCACAGCTTGTCCTTACCAGTGGTGCGGTATTAACACCCTTCCAACTGGAGTTACAGATTGGACCCCAACTCAGTCATAATGGCATATTAGGGGCATGTCAGTTAGATAACTACTTCCTACAGTTTTAGTTATAGAATCAGGACTGTCATTACAGTTATTTAGTCTCAGTAATAGAACTCAGTTCAGTTCTATAAAAATTCAGGATTGTCAGATATAGTTAACTCAGTACAGTGCAGAACTAAGCTAGTTCCATCAGTATCAGGACTGTCAGATATAATCACTCATGTTATCAGTACTCAGACTCAGTAATCATGTTAATACAAACTCAGTTAATAGTATATTAATTATATAAAACTAATGTTATCAGTATTCAGACTCAGGACTGTCAGATATAGTCAATCAGACCAGTTCTTCATAATTAGAACTGTCAGAAATAGTCTTTCTTGTATTATTGATACAATATCAGTCTCTCAGTATTCAGTAGATTCAGTCATTCATATTCAGTATCCCAGTACTCAGATATCAGTAAACCCATTTTATCAGAATTCATGAGTCAGCATTATCAAGATCTCAGTTACAGTTACGTATTCATGATTGTATTCTCACGTTCGTATTATTTAGTCAGTTATTATTGTTCATACATATGAACCATTGCATTCAGCCTACCTCATTTGCATACCGGTATATTCAATGTACTGATGCATTTACGCTATGGTATTTTATACCATAAGTTTAGAAGCACGAGCTTCCAAACATCCTTAGTAGATCAGACGCTCAGCAGCCAGACTAGCTGTGAGTCCTCATTATTCGAGGATAGAATAATTATTTTATTACTTTATTATTTCAGTATAGAAATATCCCATCAACTCCACAGATTTCAGACAGTTTAGAGGCTTTCAAACTAGAGTGTTTTCAGACTACAACATGTTTCAGGCAGTTCATCTCAGTTTTAGATATTGTTATACCCCATTACAGACATTGTATTATATTTAGTATTAGTTCAGTTTTGAACCTTATGGACTTACAGATTATATTCCGCATAATTTCAGTTGATTATTCAGTGCTCAGTTACAGATATCAGTCATGGGTTAGCTTATGGTCCTTCGGGGTCATGAGCACCGTGTAGCATTCCGGGTACCAGATTCGTGGCGTTACATTAAAATTGCATGAACTCCCCTCAATGATTGCCTAGAATAACCATTTTTTACTCTTATTAGCTAAAATATTAATTGATTCAGTCTTACACATTTAGTTGTGTGTCCCAGTTCTATTTTTTTGACTCTTCTAACCTAATTTTGTATTCGATTATGCAGAAAAATAGGTACAAGAAAGCAATTGTGACCATAAAGTTCTTTTTATCAGGTATGTTCTAGACTGACAGAAGTATAGGCTATCTAAGTTGAAATAGTTGAGTGCACCTGTTCAATTCCTCACACTTCTTCCTCTTCTTGTCTTATAAAGCTGACGAATTGGTTGACCAAACTTTCTTTGATTCTCTCTAAATGGTTATGCACAAATGTGTTAATCCTACACCAGAAATTTCTTCTTCTTTCTCAACCTAAATATCTGTTTTTGTACCATCGACTTGCCAAGCTTGATCATCATTCACATGTAACATATGTTTCTGAAGGATAAAAAGGGGACATGCTCTCCCTTTTGGATTCTAATTGGCTCAAATTTTTGAGCACTTTTCAGTCCTAGATCAGGTTTGACCTTTCAAACAACAAAGGATGTTCTTGAACAGATGAATCATGATGCTCTACTTGTTTCAATAAGGAGGGCTAACACTGATTTAAAAAAAATTAAAAAAATATTTTAGTTGTGAAAAAAATCTAAACTAGAAGTTGCATAAGACTTTGAAGTGGAATAAGAGGTCCTTCAGGCTAGGATCATAACTTTGAAGCTTGACCTTTATTGAGAGAGGGCTGAAAATGTTGAAGTCATTCGTCAATTGACATAGTTGATAGCACCTGTACCACTTTTCTCATCAGCTCCTCACTATTTGTATCCTTAGCCATGTCCTACTTTTATATCGTATTCTTTTTTTATTAATGCTCAGTTGTTTTTCTTTATTCAGTACTAGCTTTGGCTTAATGCGGAACATGCTCTGATAGTTTAATGGAATGGTTATCTTTGCTTAATTGACTTATGTTCTTGCTCTCTTTAATACATTATTATGTTGGCTAAAGTCTTTGTCTGATTGTTTCGGTGATAGCTCTACTTTCCATGAATAGCATAACAAATCACTTTAACTAGTATATTATTGCATTGAAATAGTTTTTTGATGATGCCAAAAGGGGAAAGATAAGAGGGTTGTGCAATGTTTATAACCCATTGACTAACTTGTTTCATTCTAGTGTTTTATATTTTAGTGCCTACAGGTGAAGATGTTTGAATGCACAAAGACAAGAGGTTTGTCATCATAAAAAAAGGGGAATTCTTTGGGTACGCTGTAGTTTTGATGATTGACAAACTGACAAAGTGATATGAAACATGTCGGTCAAGCTGGTTCACAAACACACTGTCTCATGTAGCTTAACTTGTAGCAAAATCATCAATGATTAAAGACAAGCGTGCAAAAATCAAGGAAGGACTAGATGAGTGGTTAGTTTAGATAAACTCAAGGAAATAAATATGTGTGATTTAAAGATTTGAAGTTTGACTACAACACCGAGGAGACAAGAGTTGGAATTGAAGAAGGAGTCTCACTTGAAGTAGAACTCTATGCAATGAGAGTTCTGATTAAAGGAGGAGTTTGAATTAAAGAATGACTCTTTTGAGAGCTGTGCTTAAATAAAATATGTATCATTCAGAGTAACTTGCGCACTTACAGAGAGAGACAAGGCTAAACACAACGATCAAATTGAGAAAGTTTGTAATTGAGAAAATTCTGAAGATTCAAGTGCTTCCAATACAAAGGAATAAATTAACGAACCTATTTCACATGATTAGGCTTTACAGTTCAAGAGTCAGTTTAAATGTATTGATATTATTGAGTTGTAATTTATTACTTTCCTAGATTGATTGTTTAGGAACAATATTGAGCTGAGTTAACTTCAAGTTTGGGATAACTCAAAGTGGGTTCAACAGTCAAGGGTGATTGTTGAGTTATAGGAATTAGAGTTTATAATTTCAGTTATTGAGGTATAGGAATTAGAGTTTATAATTCTTAGTTGTTGGTTACAAGAGTTTTGTAATCAGTCGTTGTTGAGGCTCAGAGTTATTTAGTGAAGTTGGGGTTAAATCCTGTAGAGGTACAGGTCGTGTTTTTTTACACCTTTTTGAGACGGATGTTTTTCACGTAAAAATTATTGTGTTCTTTACTTCCTGTTTTACTGCTTCCTTAGAACACATCAGGCAACCTATTTCATCTATAAGCAATTCTTACGTTAAAGTCACTGATTAGTAGGGCACGTACTGTAACAGTTTTGAACTTGTATGGAAACCAAATCACAGAAAACATATATACGGAGGCTTGGAGAAGAGTAAATTTCAGTTTTTCTGGTCAGAGGCATTGACAAATTTGTCTCAGAAGCAACCAGAACAGAAAGCCTAGCACCAGCAAAAAAGATCGAAGCACTACATTTTAATTTTTTCATTGTATTAAATTATAGTGGATGTATGGATGTGACTTCCGTTATAGATAAAACATCTTATACTATTAGGGGTTGTTCGGTAGAGTGTATTGAAATGTTAATGCATGTACTAGTTTAATGTGTATTAGTAGTACCTTGTTTGGTAGACCTTTTTACCCTATGTTTAACTATTGCAAGCATTAGTTATACACTCTATTATGTATTGAGGTGTGTATTACTAATATCTCAAAATCTACGGCATTAGTAATGCAATGGATCTAATGCATGCATTAACATGCTTAAAGATCGTATTACCCCTGCAAACATTTTCCACATCCTTTCCAACATATATATTGAGGGTATTATGTACAAAATTTTTTTTTTCTTAGAAATTATGTAATTCATGTTTTTTTTTAATATATCGAACCAAATACTGCATCAGAAAAATACAAGCATAACAAATGCAAGCCTAACTATCATAAGCATTACTAATACAAGTATTACTAATACACCATATTTTGCATTATTATTATACACTCTACCAAACTACCCCTTATTAAAATCAATGTCAGGGTTGGTAAGGGACATTTAGTCCTATATGAATACAAGTTAAGTAGTCTAATCTGCGATTCTATTTTCATGGTCTGAGTTCAAATTTTCTAGTATACTTTGTATCTGATACTTTCTGGAAGTATTTAAAAGTTTATGTTGACCATTTTCACCTCCAAAGCATGCAGAATACCTAGTAACAAGCCAATGAAGAAGACATATCAGTTTAATCGTCCTTTACTACATATATTTTGCTAAGTTCAATGTGAGTGTGTGAATGGAAAATGGAGGGAAAATGGTGGAGGGAAAGATTGACACCAATTTAGAAAGTGCACTCTCAAAATGGAAAGTTCACTAATTCTCCCACATTGGCGGGAGAAGGGAACTTTGGAGTATTTTTTAATGAGAAACACTAACTCCACACGAATAGTGAGATAAGAACAAGGTGGTGGCTCGCGTCGTCGTCATCGTCGCTCGCTCAGATTCGACTTTGGATTTGGAAAATGATCGATCTAATTTTTTAGACAAATTTTATTTGAATCTTGTTTACAAGTGAAATTTTTTGATCCAAAATCTGATATAATTATTTTTTCTTCATGTGTGGGCACAATTTTGATGCCATGCAAACGCATACGCAATGTATCACGAAGGGATGCGACCCTTCGAGGGAAAAGACATACAGTTTCGCACTATAGGGTGACCTGTGGGCGCAGACACAGCTCAGGTACGCAACCTGGAGGCGCAGATGTAGCGAAGAAGCTACTAGAATTTTCAAAACATCACCTGCGGCCACAGATCAGATGCAGGTCCAGCACAGACTGGGCACAAGGACGTGACTGCTACTGAAAAAGTGCCTTTCTACTGAACCAATGCATCCTTTCTGAAAGGAAACATTAAAGGCTATAAATACCTGATATATTCCTCAGGTATTGACATGATTTTTGACAGCAAAAACACTCTTTTTCTATACAAAAACTCTGTGTGATCATTAAGCTGTTGAGTGAGTTCGTTGAATCCAACAATTTGAGGTACCACTATTGTTCGAATTGAAGGCCATTTTTTCCTGGAAGGAAGATTCCATAACCTCGGGTACAGTGAGGGAAATTATTCCTTAAGAACACTCCGTAAAGTCGGGGGACTTGGTCTTATAATTCTGTTTCATCTCTTTTCTGAAAAATAACATACTTCTTAGATAAATTACTTATAATCTTGTGTTGAAGGTGTTAAGGAACTTAATAATTGTTCTTGTCCTAGACTTGAACTTGGGTTGAAGTTGTTGTTGCATTTATACGGATTCTTGTACCCAAAAATATTGAAAATAACAATCTTAAGGAATAACCTTCGGAATCTGTATATCTTGTTTTTGGAGATTAAAGCTTTAAGCTTTCTACTCCGTTTGAACTTAACTAGTGATTTGAAGACATAAAATCTTTATCACAAGTTAAAGATCACTTGATTGACAATTGAAAGTCATTAAAACTTCGTCGTTACACTAGAAACAAGAGGTGTTTTAAAGTTGCTGCAACTTTGTAATAAGTATTTCGATATACTAAAGGTACTATCTTGTTGTGATAGGAAAATAAATAATGATAGTTAATTTCAAGACGCTGAAACGACTGTGGGGGCAACTAGTATTACCACAATAAGTCGCACGAATGCTTCACTGACGATGGCACCAGAGGAGAAACCCAAAAAGTTTACGGGTATTGACTTTAAGAAATGGCAGCAGAAAATATTCTTCTACCTCACCACTCTTTGTATTCAATGGTTCACAGTTGAGAAAGCTCCCACTTTGTGTCTTCAATGGTTCACAGTTGAGAAAGATCCAGAGGTGCCCGAGGGAACCTCTGAAAAAATACCCCGTGATTGTGGAGGCTTAGAAACACTCTGATTTCCTTTGCAGGAATTACATCTTGAGTGGTCTCCAAGATGACCTTTATAATGTGTTCAGTGTAACAAAGACATCGAAAGAGTTATAGGGAGCGCTAGAACGAAAGTACAAAATGGAGGATGCAGGAACTAAAAAGTTCTTTGTTGCAAGATTCTCGGAGTATAAAATGGTAGACAATAAATCTGTTGTTTCCCAAGTGCAGGAACTGCAAGTGATCATCCATGATCTCCTAGATGAGGGCTTGATTGTGAATGAAGCATTTCAAGTAGAAAAAATAATAGAAAAGCTACCACCAATGTGGAAAGACTTCAAGAACTATTTGAAACACAAACGCAAGAAGATGTTAGTTGAAGATTTGATTGTACGACTACGCATTAAAGAAGATAATAAGGATATGGAAAGAAGGTCAAGAGGTAATTCTACAATGAATGGGCCAAACATTATCGAAGATGACCAAAACAACTCTAAAAAGCGAAAGAAAGCTGGAAATGAAAGCAATCAGCCCCAGAAGAAATTCAAGGAAAAATGCTACAACTGTGGCAAGATTGACCACAAGTCTACAGACTGTCGTGCCTCGAAGAAAGGAAAGAAGGACCAAGCAAATTTGGTTGAGTCTAAGAAAGAAACGGATGATCTGTGTGCTATGCTTCCCAAATACAACTTGGTGAGAAATCCTCCCGAATGGTGGATGGATTTTGGTGCCACACTCCATGTTTATGCTAACAAGGAGTTGTTTTCGATGTTCGCTCCAGCTCAAGCAGAAGAAAAGATTTACATGGCAAACTCTGCTACTGCAAAAGTGGAAGGAACAGAAAAAGTGTGCTTGAAGATGATTTCCGGTAAAGTGTTGACACTTAACAATGTCTTGTATGTTCTGGATTTACGGAAGAACTTGATTTCAGTTTCACTTCAAGAAAAAAATAGATTTAAATGTGTATTTATTTCTGAAAAAATTGTATTTAGTAAAGGAGAAGTGTATGTAGGAAAAGGCTACCTAAATGAGGGCCTATTCAAAATGAATGTAATGAATGTTGAAATCAATAAAATTTTAATTTCTTCTTACTTGATTGAGTTTTATGATTTGTGGCATGAACGTCTAGGCCATGTTAATTACAAAACATTATGAAAATTGATTAACTTAGAAGTTTTTTCAAACTTTGAGTGCAATAAATCAAAGTGTGAAACGTGTATGGAATCAAAGTATGATAAGCATCCGTATAAGTTCTTTGAAAGGAATTTCAATCCCTTAGACTTAATCCACACGAAAATTTATGATATGAGGTCAACACCATCACACGGAGGGAAAAAGTATTTCATAACTTTTATTGACGATTGCACGAGATATTATTATGTCTATTTGATAAATAGTAAGGATGAAACAATAGACGTGTTTAGGCAATACAAAACTGAAGTTGAAAATTAGTTAGAGAAAAAGATAAAAATGATAAGAAGTGATAGGGGCGGAGAATATGAATTTTGCTTTGCCAAAATATGTGTAGAGAATGGAATTATCCATTAAACTATGACCCCATATTCACCTCAATCTAATGGAATTGTGGAAAGGAGAAACCAAACTTTGAAGGAAATAATGAATGACTTACTTATAAGTTCAGATTTACTGCAAAGATTGTGAAGGGAGGCTATCCTTACAGGCAACCGTATACTCAATAGAGTTCCCCATAGTAAGACACAATTAATTCCTTATGAAATTTGGAAAGGAAGAAAACCCAACTTGAAATATTTCAAAGTGTGGGGGTGTCTAGCAAAGGACCAAGTTCCTATGCCTAAAAGGGTTAAGATAGGACCTAAGACGGTGGACTGCGTGTTCATAGGATATTCTAAAAGTAGTAAAGCATGTCGGTTTTTGGTTCATAAATCCAAACATCCGGATATTAATGAAAATACAGTAATTGAATCAGATAATGCTGAATTCTTTGAAAACATTTACCCGTATAAAACTAGACATGAACAATCTAGTGGAGGGTCTAAACGACCTCGAGATGAACTTAGTGAGAATGTAAATAATGATGAGAATCCAAGACACAGTACATGTCAAAGAACGTCAACTTCGTTTGGATCAGATTTTGTAACGTTTCTCTTAGAATATGAGCCTCAAACATTTAAGGAAGCGATGGTTTCTTCGGACTCATCCTTTTGGAAAGAGACAGTCGATAGTGAGATTGATTCAATCTTAAGAAACTATACATGGAATTTGGTTGATCTTCCTCCATGAAATAAACATTTAGGTTCTAAATGGATCTTCAAAAGGAAAATGAAAGCTGATGGTACTATTGATAAGTATAAGGCAAGACTTGTTGTAAAAGGCTTCAAACAGAAGTAAGACCTTGATTACTTTGATACATACTCTCCAATAACGAGGACAACGTTAATTCAGATGTTAATTGCCTTGACGACAGTATATGGTCTTAAAATCCATCAAATGGATGTGAAAACAACATTCCTAAATGGAGAATTGGAGGAAGAAATCTACATAGAACAGCCTGAGGGTTTTGTGGTTCCAGGAAAGGAAAATAAGGTGTGTAAACTTGTTAAGTCACTTTAAGGACTAAAACAAGCACCTAAACAATGGCATACAAAGTTTGACCAAACCATGTTGGCAAGCGGTTCAAGATAAATGAATGTGATATATGTGTTTACATTAAAGACACTTCAAATCACCAAGTCATTATGTGTTTGTATGTTGATGATATTTTGATCATCAGTCGAGATATTTCAGACATAAATGCAACGAAACGAATGCTCGAGATCAAGTTTGATATGAAAGACCTTGGAGTTGGGGATGTGATCTTAGGGATAAGAATTCATAGAACTCCATAAGGGTTGTCATTGTCACAGTCTCATTATATCGAAAAGGTACTTGACAAATTTAAGTATATGGAGTTCGGTATTGCTAAGACTCCATTGGACGTGAGCTTTGCACTTTGAAAGAATGAAGGTGAAAGTGACTCACAATTAGAGTACGCAAGAGTACTGGGATGTTTAATGTATATAATGAATTGTACATGACTAGACATAGCATGCACTTTAAGTAAGTAGAGTCGGTACACGAGTAATCTTAATAAAACTTATTGGATGACGATGAAAAGAGTTTTGGGGTATCTTAAATACACTCAAGACTATGCTTTGCATTATAATAAATATCCTGCGGTACTTGAAGGATATAGTAATGCAAATTAGATTGACAGATCGAACGAAGTAAAATCCAAAAGTGGATATGTATTTACTATCGGTGGAGGAGCGGTCTCTTGTAAATCTTCCAAACAGACATGTATTGCTCTCTCTATAATGAAATCTGAATTTATCGCATTGGATAAAGCCGGTGAAGAAGTAGAATGACTCCAAAATTTCTTAGAAAATATTCCTTATTGGCCCAAACCAGTGGCACCAGTATGTATACACTTGATAGCCAAACGACAATAGGTAGGGAAGGGAAACTTGTTTACAAGTAAAATTTTTTGATCCAAAATCTGATATAATTATTTTTTCTCCATGTGCAGGCGCAGTTTTAATGCCATGCAAACACATACGCAACGCATCACGAAGGGATGCGATCCTTCGAGGGAAAAGGCATACTGTTTCACATTGTAGGGTGACCTGTGGGCGCAGACGCAACGCAGGTACACGACCTGGAGGCGCAGATGTAGCGCAGAAGCTACTGGAATTTTCCAAACGTCACCTGCGACCGCAGATCAGGCGCAGGTCCAACACAGACTGGGCGCAGGGACGTGACTGCTACTGAAAAGGTGTCTTTCTGCTGAACCAATGCATCCTTTCTGAAAGGACACATTAAAGTCTAAAAATACCTGATATATTTCTCAGGTATTGACATGATTTTTGATAGCAAAAACACTCTTCTTCTATACAAAAACTCTGTGTGATCATTAAGCTGTGAATCCAACAATTTGAGGTACCACTATTGTTCGGATTGAAGGCCATTTTATCCTGGGAGGAAGATTCCATAACCTCGGGTACAGTGAGGGAAATTATTCCTTAAGGACACTCCGTGAAGTCGGGGGACTTGGTCTTATAATTCTGTTTTATCTCTTTTCTGAAAAATAACATACTTCTTGGATAGTTTTCTTATAATCTTGTGTTGAAGGTGTTAAGAAACATCATAATTGTTCTTGTCCTAGACTTGAACTTGGGTTGAATTTGTTGTTGCATTTATACAGATTCTTGTATCCGAAAATATTGAAAATAACACATTTTCCTCGTCTATACTTCACAAGCTCTTTGGTTTAAAGGATAACTCTTATGAAGTTTAAAATACAAAATATAAACAAAGTCCATAAAAAGGCTCTGGTTGTTCAATCAAAATACCATGACCATCTCATTTCGAGGCGATTTGAAAGTCCTCCACTAAGTACAAGTACAATTAATTGCAAGCTAAGTTTCTAATTCATTTAGCTTACTTGAACTGCCGTAGATAGTAGCTAACATGGAAGTTACGCAAAAAACTCGTCCATAATTTTATTGTAGTACTTTGTCCATTACTCAACTTTTGCAAATGGAGCTACATTTCATAGCTAAGAGTTGAACTAAGATGATAAAATACAATAAACAAACTCTGCATTGTAAAATTGCAGTGAATTAGAAAAATTAAGTAGAAAGCTACCATAATTACATCAATTGTATTTTTAGAAAATATTAAAACCTTGATAACATGAGCATAATGATTGGTAAGAGATTGACAACTTACTTCTAAGAAAATTTCAATTAATACATAATTATTTATATTTATGTATATAACATTGAACAATTTTGAGGCCTAAACCCACTAGGTTTGAGATGGCCCTGATGATAGGCAGTCGGGTTCATAGTCGGAATATAACTCTCAGCAAAAACTCCCCATGGCATGCTTAGAGAGGCAACATCACACGGTTTCTTCCTTTTCTTCATCTTTACTGCTTCCTCTGCAGTGACCTTTTGCTCAACAGCTAGTGGACGCTTTTCTTCAGTCTTTAATGTCCAATTCTCTTCTTTGTGTGCGGACGCCATATCTTGAGCACTAACCCCATGCTCTGAAATAGTGTTACCGGACTCCAAGACTCTGTTTATTGTGACCCTTAGAGTATTGTTAGGCAAGAGGGTGGGAGCAAGTATATTTCTAGCCCCACATATGCAAACGGAGTTAGAGATAATATGATCCCTTGTACACTTATCGCAGAAACTACTAAAACAACATTTTCTTGCTATAAATGCATCTTTCATTAATCCCTTACAAAATGGGCAATGAAACTCTGGTGGTATGTCTCTGGAGGAACACTTAGTAGTCGAAGAAAAAGAAGTAGACGACGACAACCCTTCAACTTCCTCTTTGGGCTTCGAAACTCCAACAATGCCACTTGGGTTCGCCATCAACATGGACTTTGTTACTCTTTTGATGTCATAATTGGGACCATCATTTGTAGGGCAGTGCTGAATTAAATGCCCTGGCACATTGCATCGATGACACACATACCCCGATGGCGGCCTTTTCCATTCCATTCCAACTCGAACAAAACCACAACCATTAGACAAGTCTGGAGTATGAATTAAATTTTTTATCTTGATATTGTCATTATTTGTACCACCAGTTCGCACTGGATTGCCTGATTGAATTGGCATTAACTTTGGAATTGCATATACATCATACCCAAAATCATCGCATTTAAAATCTTGCAAATATTTGGCTGAAATTGATGAATTAGCCACCTCTTCCTCCTTAGTCACTTTCTTTGGCCCTATAACTACTATAGGCAAGCGAGGTAGTCCAGGAACACGACGAATCAAAATACTTGTATTTCTAGGAATCAAAGAGTCTTAATCAACATAATCTTGGTTAATTTGTGCGTCCGAGATAAGAAGATCAAAATCTTTACCCCTACCATACCTCTTGGATCCAAATATTCTTAATTTCAAATTTCCAAAAGTAATAAATTGATCGATAATTGGAATCGAATCATAATCTTTAGCACTTTTGTACTTGAAATACTCATCCATTCTTTATGCTAGCAAAAGAAAACAAGAACAAGAAACAGGCACTAAAATTACTCACAGAGAAAGAGAATGTAGTTATTTGCTTGTGGAAGTTGTGAGAATTGTATTGTCTGCACAGTTATTTATAATACTCTGTTAGGATCGAAAATCCTAGATAGTGCGGAATTAAACAAAGTAATCGATTGAAGACGATAACAAAGATGATAATAACGATAAGTTGAGAAAAATAAAGGAGACACAAATTTAACGTGGTTC
Source organism: Capsicum pubescens (assembly GCA_030864215.1). Taxonomy (NCBI): domain Eukaryota; kingdom Viridiplantae; phylum Streptophyta; class Magnoliopsida; order Solanales; family Solanaceae; genus Capsicum; species Capsicum pubescens. The sequence goes on from CM061538.1 coordinate 263,286,085, forward strand.
GATCAACTTGACCTACGTCCACAACCAAAAGGAGGAGCAACTTTACTAAACACCAACGGAATAAAAAAAAGTACAAAGACACAAAAAAGTGGACAAAATTAGAGCAATTAAATACTGTAATATCCCAAATACCCAAGAAAAAAACCTCAAAAATATCACTCCAAAGAAGAGGTTCACTCAAAGTATTTCACAGCACAACTTTCTCACAAATACTCTCTACAAAGAAGAAAAAAAAACACAACTACATCTTCTCAAATATTGTGTTCTTCTCAAATTGGTGTGTCCCCTTAATTGGGGTGTGGTTCCATGTAGCTAATGAGCTCTTTATATAGGCAAGAATTGCCCCCATTGATGTCATTAATGACATCAAAGAACCAAGTCATCTTTCTTGAAAATATTTGTCCATCTTTGACTAGTTCTTTGGCAGCCAAAGAAGACAATTATTGTTGCCAAAATTGAACAAAATGGGGCTGGACCTTACATACACTATTCTATTACCACTCAAAGTCGGACAAACAACTTTTCCACTGTTGTTTTATTCATCATCTTCTACTTTATAATTATCATCATCTTCTTCTTGTCGGCTATTGTTGTTGTTTTTACCACTGTACCTAACAAATTTTCTAGGTGAAAATTTGTTTTGTATATCACTTTTCACTTTGATATTACTTCATAGGTGACTTTGGTAAGTAAATGATACAAGATAGACCAGGAACACATAAAACACACACTCAAAACAATCCACAAGTTCAAGAGAACCGAGGACCCTTTGAGTGACCCCTCTCGGATTCAAGATCTACAACAAGAACACAATGTAATGAGGTGATTAACACCTATTTTCAGCGGACAACAAACTAGATTAAAAACACGAGAATAAAGAACACGAAGAACAATAACAATATTAATAAGAAGAACAAACACACGGCTACAAGAAACAAAAGAATAAATAGATAGAATACACAAAGATGTAATCTTAAGAACCCAAGAGCCTATTCCACTCTTGGACCCTTAACATCACACACAATGATTTACCAATCTCTTATGTTAAAACAATGGCTTACGTAATGGGTTTTCTTGAACTTACTCAGTTCCATGTTCAAATTACCATTTCAAACTTGGTATCTTTACCCTTACATGTTCAGTCGCATGTTCATGAGTCAGTTCAGTCATGTATTCACGCATCAGATATATGTGATTAGCTTATCAGTACTCTCAGACATGCATTCATGTATCAACTCAGTCTTAAAATCGTGTATTAGATATGCATGCTCAGTAAGAATCTCAGTAATATCAGTCAAGTTGTCATGTTTCAGTTGTTCATGTTCAGTATGTACTTTAGCTTATCGTTTTTCCATTTCAATCAGTCTTATTCAAGGATGAATGTTCTCAAGAGGGAGATATTGTAATACCTGTACTTCTACCTAGCTTAAAATCATCTAAAAAATGTTAAAGACTTATTTTAAAAATGAATCCACTTTTATACATGTGGTATTTTCAAGATTTCTAATTTTTTCATGTGGAAAATTGAATAAGATTTCCATCGATACCAAATTCGCCCAAATCTGACACCCAGGTGAAGAGTTAAAGCCATTTTAGTAAGATAGTGTCCCACCTGAGCCATCAGCGCGTCGCAGAGCAGGTCAAAATGGCAATTGTCAATTTCTAGTGTTGATCCACAATAGTTACGCATCGCGCCAAACTTCCAGGTCATAAATAAAGTGGCAACGCGATAGCTCCGCGTCGCGCCGTCAGCCTAGTTCCCAGTTGGCAATTTCCAGTGACACGGCGCTATAGCGCCGTGCCGCGCCAGCCTGCCAAATCGAGAATTTTTCTTTGAAATAAAATACGCATCCAAGGGTTAAAAGGATCAATTTCTCAATCCTATATAAACCCAATAACACGTGATTTATCCATATTTCACCCAAAATATAGGATTTCTCTCAAGTTTCTCTCAAGAACAAGCTAAGGTTTTCAATTGGGGATTCAAATCCAAGACTCAAATTCAAGAATCTCTCCATCAATCTTCATAGAATTAAAAACTAAGGTATGTACAGTGTTCATTCATGGATTCCTTTCATCCATGAAGCTCAAGAATCCTTTTTTAAACTATAAATTGTAATGTTTATGTTGTGGGTTGATTGAAATCATGATAGTGTTGTTGTATGATTCCCAAGTTGTGGTTTTTATGTGTTTGTCTTGAAATTACGTTAGTATGTAAGATGAAATCCATGAATTGAGTGGTTTATCATGTGTAGTTTGATGAATACACCTATGCCCTAATTGTGCATGGATGGTGTTTGATAATATGCCCCAATGAATAAATGATGATCAAGCACTTAGTTTCTTTGTGTCACGATTATGTCATGTCTCTTAAGTTATGCTATACCTATTTGATTAAGATACTTCCCATGCTAAACCTATGCATTATGATTGCTTGGTGAGATGTTCATAAGATTAGAAGCATGAAATTATGCCATGTTTATACGCATTACTATCCATGTAAAACATTATGATGATCATATGCTTCATGAAATTCCCAACTATGAAATTATGAATTGTTGATATTGGTCATGTGATCAAAAGTGTCAAGCCTTGTCAGTTTTATTCTATCGCATCCTGGGGGTACTTGTACCCAAAAATTTAGCTGTGTGTCTTGAGCCATGTTATGTTTTTACGATAATCTCAGTCAAGCCATGATCAGTAGAATTTAGTTAGTCTCATGACTCAGGAAAACTCAGCAAATTCAGTATTGGTCCAGTCTCTTCTAGTAATCTTAGTAGCTCAATAATCTCAGTGGTCTCAGTAACATCAGTAATCTCTATAAATCTTGGTAATCTCAAAAATCTCTGTGAACTCAGCTAGTTATGAGATATCAGTAGTATTCCGGTAGTTACAGAATTCAAAAAACCTAGTCATTGTTTAGTTCATTAAATCAAGTTCAGAGTCTAATCAGTTGGGAGTAGGAATTAGCACCGAGTGAACCCAAGGATGGGAACACACGCTGTCAGATAAAGGTGTGATTCTTAGCAGTCATCCTTGCATTCCAGAACTATGTAGCCAACATAGGTTGAGACATCAACACTATCAGATAAGGGTTAATGAGATGGATAAACACTGTCAGATAAGGATCCCACCATTCTCTTTTAGGGGACACTATCAGATGAGGGTCACCCACAAATTTTCCTTACCAGTTGTGCGGTATTGACACCTTTCACATTGGAGTAACAGATTTGACCACATATTTGACAACACTGAGGAGACAAGAGTTTGAATTGAAGAAGGAGTCTCACTTGAAGTAGAACTCTATGCAATGAGAGTTCTGATTAAAAGAGGAGTTTGAAATAAAGAATGACTCTTATTAGAGATGTGCTTAAATAAAATATGTATCATTCAGAGCAACTTGCGCACTTACAGAGAGAGAAAAGGCTAAACACCATGATCAAATTGAGAAAGTTTGTAATTGAGAGAATTCTGAAGATTCAAGGGCTGCCAATACAAAGGAATAAATTGACGAACCTATTTCACATGATTAATCTTTACTGTTCATGAGTCAGTTTAAATGTATTGTTCTTATTGAGTTATAATTTATTACTTTCCTAGATTGATTGTTTAGGAACAATATTGAGATGAGTTAACTTCAAGTTTGGGATAACTCAAAGTGGGTTCAACAGTCAAGGGTGATTGTTGAGTTATAGGAATTAGAGTTTATAATTCCAGTTATTGAGGTATAGGAATTAGAGTTTATAATTCTTAGTTGTTGGTTACAAGAGTTTTGTAATCAGTCATTGTTGAGGCTCATATTTATTTTGTGAAGTTGGGGTTAAATCCTGTAGAGGTAAAGGTCGTATTTTTTTACACCTTTTTGAGCCAGGTGTTTTTCACGTAAAAATTATTGTGTTCTTTACTTTCTGTTTTACTGCTTCCTTTGAACACGTCAGGCAACCCATTTCATCTATAAGAAATTCTTACGTTAAAGAAACTGATCAGTAGGGCACGTACTCTAATAAATTTGAACTTTTATGGAAACCAAATCATAGAAAACATATATATGGAGGCTTGGAGAAGAGTAAATTTCAGTTTTTCTGGTCAGAGGCATTGGCAAATTTGTCTCAGAAGCAACCAGAACAGAAAGCCTAGCACCAACAAAAAAGATCGAAGCACTACATTGTAATTTTTTCATTGTATTAAATTATAGTGGATGTATGAATGTGACTTCCGTTATAGATAAAACATCTTATACTGTCAGGGGTCGTTTGGTAGAGTGTATTGAAATGTTAATGCATGTACTAGTTTAATGTGTATTAGTAGTACCTTGTTTGGTATACCTTTTTACCCTATGTATAACTATTGCAAGCATTAGTTATACACTCTATTGTGTATTGAGGTGTGTATTACTAATACCTCAAAATTAGTAATGCAATGGATCTAATGCATGCATTAACATGCTTAAAGATCCTATTACCCCTGAAAACATTTTCCACATCCTTTCCAACATATATATTGAGGGTATTATGTAAAAAAAAAAATTCTTAGAAATTATGTAATTCATGTTTTTTTTAATACATCGAACCAAACAATGCATAAGAAAAATACAAGAATAACTAATGCAAGCCTAACTAACACAAGCATTACTAATACAAGTATTACTAATACACCATATCTTGCATTACTGTTATACACTCTACAAAACTACCCCTTATTAAAATCAATGTCAGGGTTGGTAAGGGACATTTAGGCCTATATGAATACAAGTTAAGTTGTCTAATCTGCAATTCTATTTTCATTGTCTGAGTTCAAATTTTCTAGTATACTTTGTATCTATTACTTTTTGGAAGTATTAAAAAGTTTATGTTGACCATTTTCACCTCCAAAGCTCGCAGAATACCTAGTAACAAGCCAATGATGCAGGCATCTCAGTTTAATCGTCCTTCACTATATATATTTTACTGAGTTCAATGTGAGTGTGTGAATGGAAATTGGAGGGAAAAAATGGTAGAGGGAAAGATAGACACCAATTTAGAAAGTTTACTCTCAAAATGAAAAGTTCACTAATTCTCCCACATTTCGGGAGAAGGGAACTTTGGAGTGTTTTTAATGAGAAACACTAACTCCACACGGATAGTGAGACAAGAACAAGGTGGTGCCTCGCGTCGTCGTCATCGTCTCTCGCTCAGATTCGTCTTTGGATTGGGATTTAGATTTGGAAAATGATCGATCTATGAGATCTAAATTTTTAGACAAATTTTATTTGAAACTTGTTTACAAGTGAAATTTTTTGATCCAAAATCTGATATAATTATTTTTTCTTCATGTGCGGGCACAATTTTGATGCCATGCAAACGCATACGCAATGTATCACGAAGGGATGCGACCCTTCTAGGGAAAAGACACACTATTTTTCACTATAGGGTGACCTGTGGGTGCAGACGCAGCGTAGGTACACGACCTGGAGGTGCAGATGTAGCGCAGAAGCTACTGGAATTTTCCAAACATCACCTGCGGCTGCAGATCAGGCTCAGGTCTAGCACAGACTGGGCACAAGGACGTGATAGCTACTGAAAAGGTGCCTTTCTGCTGAACCAATGCATCCTTTCTGAAAGGACACATTAAATTATATAAATACCTGATATATTCCTCAGGTATTGGCATGATTTTTGACAGCAAAAATACTCTTTTTCTATACAAAAACTCTGTGAGATGATTAAGCTGTTGAGTGAGTTCGTTGAATCCAACAATTTGAGGTACCGCTATTGTTCGGATTGAAGGCCATTTTCTCCTGGCAGGAAGATTCCATAACCTCAAGTACAGTGAGGGGAATTATTCCTTAAGAACACTCTGTGAAGTTAGGGGACTTGGTCTTATAATTCTGTTTCATCTCTTTTATGAAAAATAACATACTTCTTGGATAAATTACTTATAATCTTGTGTTGAAGGTGTTAAGGAACTTCATAATTGTTCTTGTCCTAGACTTGAACTTGGGTTAAAGTTATTGTTGCATTTATACAGGTTCTTGTACCTGAAAACATTGAAAATAACAATATTAAGGAATAACCTTTGGAATCTGTATAGCTTGTTTTTAGAGATTAAAGATTTAAGCTTTCTACTCCGTTTGAACTTAACTAGTGATTTGAAGACATAAAATCTTTATCACAAGTTAAAGATCACTCGATTGACGATTGAAAGTCATAAAAACTTCATCGTTACACTAGAAACAAGAGGTGTTTTAAAGTTGCTGCAACTTTGTAATAAGTATTTCGATATACTAAAGGTACTATCTTGTTGTGACAGGAAAATGACTAACGATAGTCAATTGCAAGATGCTGCAACGACTGTGGGGACAACTAGTATTCCCACAATAAGTCGCACGAATGCTCCGCTGATAATGGCACCAGAGGAGAAACCCAGAAAGTTCGCGGGTATTGACTTTAAGAAATGGCAGAAGAAAATGTTGTTCTACCTCACCACTCTCTGTCTTCAATGGTTAACGGTTGAGAAAGCTCTGGAGGTGCCCGAGGGAACCTCTGAAAAAATTACTGCGTGATTGTGGAGGCTTGGAAACACTCTGATATCTTTTGCAGGGATTATATCTTGAGTGGTCTCCAAGATGACCTTTATAATGTGTATAGTGGAACAAAGACATTGAAAGAGTTATGGGGAGCGCTAGAACGAAAGTACAAGACGGAGGATGCAGGAACTAAAAAGTTCTTTGTTGCAAGATTCTCGGAGTATAAAATGGTAGACAACAAATCTGTTGTTTCCCAAGTGCAGGAACTGTAAGTGATCATTCATGATCTCCTAGAGGAAGGCTTGATTGTGAATGAAGCGTTTCAAGTAGCAACAATAATAGAGAACCTACCACCAATGTGGAAAGACTTCAAGAACTATTTGAAACACAAACACAAGGAGATGTCAGTCAAAGATTTAATTGTATGACTACGCATTAAAGAAGATAATAAGGCTGTGGAAAGAAGGTCAAGAGGCAATGCTGCAATGAATGGAGAAAATATTGTAGAAGATGACCAAAATAACTCTGAAAAGTGAAAGAAAGGTGGAAATAAAAGCAATCAACCCAAGAAGAAATTCAAGGGAAAGTGCTTCAACTGTGGCAAGATTGACCACAAGTCTATAGACTGTCGTGCCCCGAAGAAAGGGAAGAAAGACCAAGTAAATTTGGTTGAGTTTAAGAAAGAAACAGATAATCTGTGTGCTCTGCTTTCCGAATGCAACTTGGTGAGAAATCCTCACGAATGGTGGATGGATTTTGGTTCCATACGCCATGTTTGTGCTAACAAGGAGTTGTTTTTGATGTTCGCTCCGGCTCAAGTAGAAGAAAAGATTTACATGGCAAACTCCGCTACTGCAAAAGTGGAAGGAACAGAAAAAGTGTGCTTGAAGATGACTTCCGGCAAAGTGTTGACACTTAACAATGTCTTGTAAGTTCCGGAGTTATGAAAGAACTTGATTTCAGTTTCACTTCTAGACAAAAATGGATTTAAATGTGTATTTATTTCTGTAAAAATTGTACTTAGTAAAGGAGAAGTGTATGTAGGAAAAGGCTACCTAAATGAGGGCCTATTCAAAATGAATGTAATGAATGTTGAAATCAATAAAAGTTCAATTTCTTCTTACTTGATTGAGTTTTATGATTTGTGGCATGAACGTTTAGGCCATGTTAATTACAAAACATTACAAATATTGATTAACTTAGAAGTTTTGCCAAACTTTGAGTGCAATAAATCAAAGTGTGAAACGTGTGTGGAATCAAAGTATGCTAAGCATCCGTATAAGTCCGTTGAAACGAATTTCAATCCCTTAGACTTAATCCACACGGAAATTTGTGATATAAAGTCAACACTACATGTGGTGGGAAAAAATATTTCATAACTTTTATTGACGATTGCATGAGATATTATTATGTCTATTTCCTAAATAGTAAGGATGAAGCAATAGATGCGTTTAGGCAATACAAAACTGAAGTTGAAAATTAGTTAGAGAAAAAGATAAAAATGATAAGAAGTGATAGGGGCGGAGAATATGAATCTCCCTTCTCCAAAATATGTGTAGAGAATGGAATTGTCCATCAAACTACGACCCCGTATTCACCTCAATCTAATGGAATTGCGGAAAGGAAAACCAAACTTTGAAGGAAATAATGAATGACTTACTTATAAGTTCAGATTTACTGCAAAGGTTGTGAAGGGAGGCTATCCTTACAGCCAACCGTATACTCAATAGATTTCCCCATAGTAAGACACAATTAATTACTTATGAAATTTGGAATGGAAGAAAACCCAACTTAAAATATTTCAAACTGTGGGGGTGTCTAGCAAAGGTCCAAGTTCCTATGCCTAAAAGGGTTAAGATAGGACCTAAGACGGTGGACTGCGTGTTCACAGGATATGCTAAAAGTAGTAAAACATGTTATTTTTTGGTTCATAAATCAAAACATCCGGATATTAATGAAAATACAGTAATTGAATCAAATAATATTGAATTCTTTGAAAAATTTACCCGTATAAAACTAGACATGAACAGTGTAGTGGTGGGTATAAATGACCTCAAGATGAACTAAGTGAGAATGTACATAATGATGAGAATCCAAGACACAGTACATGTCAAATAACATCAACTTCGTTTGGATCAGATTTTGTAACGTTTCTCTTAGAAAATGAGCCTCAAACATTTAAGGAAGCGATGGTTTCTTCGGACTAATCCTTTTGGAAAGAGGCAGTCGATAGTGAGATTGATTCAATCAAAAGCAACTATACGGGGGATTTGGTTGATCTTCCTCTAGGAAATAAACCTTTAGATTCTAAATGGATTTTCAAAAGGAAAATGAAAGCTGATGGTACTATTGATAAGTACAAGGCAAGACTTGTTGTAAAAGGCTTCAAACAGAAGGAAAGACTTGATTACTTTGATACAAACTCGCCAATAACGAGGATAACGTCAATTCAGATGTTAATTGCCTTGGCGACTGTATATGGTCTTAAAATCCATCAAATGGATGTGAAAACAACATTCCTAAACGGAGAATTGGAGGAAAAAATCTACATGGAATAGCCTGAGGGTTTTGTGGTTACAGGAAAGGAAAATAAGGTGTGTAAAATTGTTAGGTCACTTTATGGACTAAAACAAGCACCTAAACAATGGCATACAAAGTTTGACCAAACCATGTTGGCAAACGGTTCAAGATAAATGAATGTGATATATGTGTTTACATTAAAGACACTCCAAATCATCAAGTCACTGTGTGTTTGTATGTGGATGATATGTTGATCATCAGTAGAGACATTTCAGATATAAATGCAACAAAATGAATACTCGAGAGAAAGTTCGATATGAAATACCTTGGAGTTGCGGATGTGATCTTAGGGATAAGAATTCATAGAACTCCATAAGGGTTGTCATTGTCACAGTCTCATTATATCGAAAAGGTACTTGACAAATTCAAGTATATGGAGTTCGGTATTGCTAAGACTCCATTGGACGTGAGCTTTGCACTTTGAAAGAATGAAGGTGAAAGTGACTCACAATTAGAGTACGCAAGAGTATTGGTATGTTTAATGTATATTATGAATTGTACATGACCAGACATAGCATGCACTATAAGTAAGTTGAGTCGGTACACGAGTAATCCTAATAAACCTTATTGGATGACAACGAAAAGAGTTTGGGGTTATCTTCAATACACTCAAGACTACGCTTTGCATTATAATAAATATCCTGCGGTACTTTAAGGATATAGTAATGCAAATTGGATCGCCAGATCGAACGAAGTAAAATCCACGAGTGGATATGTATTTACTATCGGTGGAGGAACGGTCTCTTGGAAATCTTCCAAACAGACATATATTTCTCGCTCTATAATGGAATCTGAATTTATCGCATTAGATAAAGCCGGTGAAGAAGCAGAATGGCTCCAAAATTTCTTAGAAGATATTCCTTATTGGCCCAAACCAGTGGCACCAGTATGTATACACTTGATAGCCAAACGACAATAGGTAGGGCAAGGAGCATGATGTACATTGGTAAATCTCTTCACATAATACGAAGACATAATACTGTTAGAGAACTTCTCTCTAGTGGATTTATCACTATTGACTATGTAAAGTCAAAGGATAATGTGTCGGATCTGCTTACAAAAGGCGTATCTAGTGAAGGAATTGAGAGGACATCTAAGGGAATAGGTTTAAAGCCTAGGACAAGCCAACATGGCGGTAACTCTACCTGGCAGACTGGAGATCCCAAGAGCTAGGTTCAAAGAGATCAAAAAAAGTTGTGACTCACAGGTTCAACATTGTCAATAACCAACCCATTCTCATGATGTAGACAATGTTTAGTAAACAAGGATAAGACTTAAGGTGAAAAGTCTTTTAATGATTATCTATATTTGACAGATTTGACCAAATAGTTTAATCTATAGGATTAAATGTTTAGAAATCACCTATGTGAGGGTGAAGTGGAAGTCGCTTCAAGGAGAATGTTAGTAAAGGCTTATTCTCTAAGTGCTCATGAAACCGGGACGTGCTCATGGCTAAAAAGAACAAAACCGTGAGAACCATAAACAGTAAAAGGATAGTTGTGTGACATGTGTTGTCTTGGTGTACATTAAAGCTCGATGGTTCAAAGATATCAAATCTACCAATTGACCTAGTGCATCCGATGCATGTTCACTACGGAAAGTTCAAAGGGAAACCTACTTATTCAGATGCAATAGTCTTTTCTAAATGATCACATGCTTATCCATAAATTTCTTCAAAAGATAGTGATTCCCCATTTATGTGGGGGATTTTTGAGTTCAATGTGCGTGTGTGAATGGAAAATGGAGGGAATTAATGGTGGAGGGAAAGAGAGACACCAATTTAGAAAGTGTACTCTCAAAATGAAAAGTTCACTAATTCTCCCACATTGGTGGGAGAAGGAAACTTTGGAGTATTTTTAATGATAAACACTAACTCCACATAGATAGTGAGGCAAGAACAAGGTGGTTCCTCGTGCCGTCATCATTGTCGCTCGCTCGGCTTCGGATTTGGATTAGGAAAATGATCGATCGATGAGATCTAATTTTTTATACAATTTTTATTTGAAACTTGTTTACAAGTAAATTTTTTTGATCCAAAATCTGATATAATTATTTTTTCTCCATGTGCGGGCACAGTTTTGACGCCATGCAAACACATACGCAACGCATCACGAAGGGATGCGACCCTTTGAGTGAAAAGGCACATTGTTTCGCACTGTAGGGTGACCTGTGGACGCAGACACAATGCAAGTACGCGACCTGGAGGCACAGATGTAGCGCAGAAGCTACTGGAATTTGCCAAACGTTACCTGCGGCTGCAGATCAGGCGCAGGTCCAACACAGACTGGGCGTAGGGACGTGACTGCTATTGAAAAGTTGTCTTTCTGCGGAACCAATGCATCCTTTATGAAAGGACACATTAAAGGCTATAAATATCTGATATATTTCTCAGGTATTGACATGATTTTTTATAGCAAAAACACTCTTCTTCTATACAAAAACTCTGTGTGATCATTAAGCTGTTGAGTGAGTTTGTTGAATCCAAAAATTTGAGGTACCTCTATTATTCGGATTGAAGACCATTTTATCCTGGGAGGAAGATTCCATAACCTCGGGTACAGTGAAGGGAATTATTCCTTAAGGACACTCCGTGAAGTCGGGGGACTTGGTCTTATAATTCTGTTTTATCTCTTTTCTGAAAAATAACATACTTCTTGGATAGTTTACTTATAATCTTGTGTTGAAGGTGTTAAGAAACTTCATAATTGTTCTTGTCCTAGACTTGAACTTGGGTTGAAGTTGTTGTTGCATTTATACAGATTCTTGTATCCGAAAATATTGAAAATAACACATTTTCTTCGTCTATACTTTTCAAGCTCTTTGGTTTAAAGGATAACTCTTATGAAGTTTAAAATACAAAATTTAAACAAAGTCCATAAAAAGGCTCTGGTTGTTCAATCAAAATACCATGACCATCTCATTTCGAGGCGATTTGAAAGTCCTCCACTAAGTACAAGTACAATTGATTGCAAGCTAAGTTTCTAATTCATTTAGCTTACTTGAACTACCGTAGAAAGTAGCAAACATGGAAGTTACACAAAAAACTCGTCCATAATTTTATTGTTGTACTTTGTCGATTACTCAACTTTTGAAAATGGAGAAACATTTCATAGCTAAGAGATGAACTAAGATGATAAAATACAATAAACAAACTCTGCATTGTAAAATTGCAGTGAATTAGAAAAATTAAGTAGAAAGCTACGACTTCCAACCATAATTACATCAATTGTATTTTAAGAAAATATTAAAACCTTGATAACATGAGCACAATGATTGGTAAGAGATTGATAACTTACTACTAAGAAAATTTCAATTAATAAATAATTATTTATATTTATGTATATAAAATTTAACAATTTTGAGGCCTAAACCCACTAGGTTTGAGATGGCCCTGATGATAGGCAGCCGGGTTCATAGTCGGAATATAACTCTCAGCAACAACTCCCCATGGCATGCTTAGAGCAGCAACATCACACGGTCTCTTCATTTTCTTCATCTTTATTGCTTCCCTGCAGTGACCTTTTGCTCAACAGCTAGTGGACGCTTTTCCTCAGTCTTTAATGTCCAATTCTCTTCTTTGTGCGCGGACGCCATATCTTGAGCACTAACCCCATGCTCTGAACTAGTGTTACCGAACTCCAAGACTCTGTTTATTGTGATCCATAGAGTCATGTTAGGCAAGAGGGTGGCAGCAAGTATATTTCTAGCCCCACATATGCAAACAGAGTTAGAGATAATATGATCACTTATACACTTATCGCAGAAACTACTAAAACAACATTTGCTTGCTATAACTGCATCTTTCATTAATCCCTTACACAATGGGCAATGAAGCTCTGGTGGTATGTCTCTGGAGGAACACTTAGTAGTAGAAGAAGAAGGAGTAGACAACGACAACCCTTCAACCTCCTCTTTGGGCTTCGAAACTCCAACAATGCCACTTGGGTTCGCCATCAACATAGACTTTGTTACTCTTTTGATGTCATAATTGGGACCATCATTTGTAGGGCAGTGCTGAATTAAATGCCCCGGCACATTGCATCGATGACACACATACCCCGATGGCGGCCTTTTCCATTCTATTCCAACTCGAACAAAACCACAACCATTAGACAAGTCTGGAGTATGAATTAAATTTTTGATCTTGATATTGTCATTATTTGTACTACCAATTCGCACTGGATTGCCTGATTGAATTGGCATTAACTTTGGAATTGCATACACATCATCCCCAAAATCATCGCATTCAAAATCTTGCAAATATTTGGCTGAAATTGATGAATTAGCCACCTCCTCCTCCTTAGTCACTTGCTTTGGCCCTATAACTACTATAGGCAAGCGAGGTAGTCCAGGAACACGACGAATCAAAATACTTGTATTTCTAGGAATCAAAGAGTCTTAATCAACATAATCTTGGTTAGTTTGTGCGTCCGTGATAAGAAGATCAAAATCTTTACCCCTATCATACCTCTTGGATTCAAATATTCTTAATTTCAAATTCCCAACAGTAATAAATTGATCGATAATTGGAATCGAATCATAATCTTTAGCACTTTTATACTTGAAATACTCAGCCATTCTTTATTCTAGCAAAAAAAAAACAAGAACAAGAAACATGCACTAAAATTACTCACAGAGAAAGAGAATGTAGTTATTTGCTTGTGGAAGTTGTGAGAATTGTATTGTCTGAACAGTTATTTTTAATACTCTGTTAGGATCGAAAATCCCGGATAGTGCGGAATTAAACAAAGTAATCGATTGAAGACGATAACAAAGATGATAATAACGATAAGTTGAGAAAAATAAAGGAGACACAAATTTAACGTGATTCGGTCAACTTGACGTACGTCCACAACTAAAAGGAGGAGCAACTTTACTAAACACCAACGGAATAAAAAGAAAGTACAAAGACACAAAAGAGTGTACAAAATTAGATTAATTAAATACTCTAATATCCCAAATACCCAAGAAAATAACCTCAAAAATATCACTCCAAAGAAGAGGTTCACTCAAAGTATTTCACAACACAACTCTCTCACAAATACTCTCTATAAAGAAGAAAAACAAACACAACTACATCTTCTCAAATATTGTGTTCTTCTCAAATTGGTGTGTCCCCTCAATTGGGGTGTTGTTCCATGTAGATAATGAGCTCCTTATATAGGCAAGAATTTCCCCCATTGATGTCATCAATGACATAAAAGAACCAAGCCATCTTTCTTGAAAATATTTGTCCATCTTTGACTAGTTCTTTGGTAGCCAAAGAAGAAAATTATTGTTGCCAAAATTGAACAAAATGGGGCTGGACCTTACATAAACTATTCTATTACCACTCAAAGTCGGACAAACAACTTTTACACTGTTGTTTTATTCATCATCTTCTACTTTATAATCATCATCATCTTCTTCTTGTCGGCTATTGTTGTTGTTTTTACCACTGTACCTAACAAATTTTCTAGGTGAAAATTTGTTTTGTACATCACTTTTCACTTTAATATTACTTCATAGGTGACTTTGGTAAGTAAATGATACAAGATAGACCAAGAACACATAAAACACACACTCAGAACAATCCACAAGTTCGAGAGAACCGAGGACCCTTTGAGTGACCCCTCTCGGATTCAAGATCTACAACAAGAACATAATGTAATGAGGTGATTAACACCTATTTTCAGCGGACAACAAACTAGATTAATAACACGAGAATAAAGAACACGAAGAACAATAACAATATTAATAAGAACAACAAACACACGGCTACAAGAAACAAAAGAATTTATAGATAGAATACACTAAGATGTAATCTTAAGAACCCAAGAGCCTATTCCACTATTGGACCCTTAAAATCACACACAATGATTCACCTATCTCTTACGTTAAAAAAATGGCTTACGTAATGGGTTTTCTTGAACTTAGTTCCATGTTTAAATTACCATTTCAAACTTGGTATCTTTACCCTTACATGTTCAGTCGCATGTTCATGAGTCAGTTCAGTCATGTATTCACGCATCAGATACATGTGATTAGCTTATCAGTACTCTCATACATGCATTCATGTATCAACTCAGTCTTAAAATCGTGTATTAGATATGCATGCTCAGTAAGAATCTCAGTAATATCAGTCAAGTTGTCATGTTTCAGTTGTTCATGTTCAGTATGTACTTTAGCTTATCATTTTCCCATTTAAATCAGTCTCATTCAAGGATGAATGTTCTCAAGAGGGAGATATTGTAATACCTGTACTTCTACCTAGCTTAAAATTATCTAAAAAATGTTAAAGACTTATTTTAAAAATGAATCCACTTTTATACATGTGGTATTTTCAATATTTTTAATTTTTGTCATGTGGGAAATTGAATAAGCTTTCCATCGATACCAAATTCGCCCAAATCTGACACCCAGGTGAAGAGTTAGAGCCATTTTAGTAAGATAGTGTCCCACCTGAGCCATCAGCGCGTCGCGGAGCAGGTCAAAATGGCAATTGTCAATTTCTAGTGTTGATCCACAATAGTTACGCATCGCGCCAAACTTATAGGTCGTAAATTAAGTGGTAACGCGATAGCTCCGCATCGCTCCGTCAGCCCAGTTCCCAGTTGGCAATTTCCAGTGACACGACACTATAGCGCCGTGCCGCGCCAGCCTGCCAAATCGAGAATTTTTCTCAGAAATAAAATACGCATACAAGGGTTAAAAAGGTCAATTTATCAATCCTATATAAACCCAATAACACGTGATTTATCCATACTTCACCCAAAATATAGGATTTCTCTCAAGTTTCTCTCAAGAACGAGCTAGGGTTTTCAATTGGGGATTCAAATCCAAGTCTCAAATTCAAGAATCTCTCCATCAATCTTCATAGAATTAAACACTAAGGTATGTACAGTGTTCATTCATGGATTCCTTTCATCCATGAAGCTCAAGAATCCTTTTTTAAACTATGAATTGTAATGTTTATGTTGTGGGTTGATTGAAATCATGATAGTGTTGTTGTATGATTCCCAAGTTGTGGTTTTTATGTGTTTGTCTTGAAATTACGTTAGTATGTAAGATAAAATCCATGAATTGAGTGGTTTATCATGTGTAGTTTGATGAATACACCTATGCCCTAAGTGTGCATGGATGGTGTTTGATAATATGCCCCAATGAATAAATGATGATCAAGCACTTAGTTTCTATGTGTCACGATTATGTCATGTCTCTTAAGTTATGCTATACCTATTTGATTAAGATACTTCCCATGCTAAACCTATGCATTATGATTGTTTAGTGAGATGTTCATAAGATTAGAAGCATGAAATTATGCCATGTTTATATGCATTACTATCCATGTAAAACATTATGATGATCATATGCTTCATGAAATTCCCAACTATGAAATTATGAATTGTTGATATTGGTCATGTGATAAAAAATGTCAAGCCTTGTCAGTTTTATTCTATCGCATCCTGGGGGTACTTGTACCCAAAAATTTAGCTGTGTGTCTTGAGCCATGTTATGTTTTTACGATAATCTCAGTCAAGCCATGATCAGTAGAATTTAGTTAGTCTCATGACTCAGGAAAACTCAGCAAATTCATTATTAGTCCAGTCTCTTCTAGTAATCTCAGTATCTCAGTAATCTCAGTGGTCTCAGTAACATCAGTAATCTCTATAAATCTTAGTAATCTCAAAAATCTCTATGAACTCAGCTAGTTATGAGATATCAGTAGTATTTCGTCAGTTACAGAATTCAGAAAACCTAGTCATTGTAAAGTTCAGTAAATCATGTTCAGAGTCTAATCAGTTGGGAGTAGGAATTAGCACCGAGTGAACCTAAGGATGGGAACACACGCTGTCAGATAAAGGTGTGATTCTCAGCAGTCATCCTTGCATTCCAGAACTATGTAGACAACATAGGTTGAGACATAAACACTATCAGATAAGGGTTGATGAGATGGATAAACACTGTCAGATGAGGTTCCCACCATTTTCTTTCAGGGGACACTATCAGATGAGGGTCACCCACAGCTTGTCCTTACCAGTTGTGCGGTATTGACACCCTTCCAATTGGAGTAACAGATTTGACCCCAAGTCAGTCATAATGGCATATTAGGGGCATGTCAGTTAGATAACTACTTTCCACAGTTTCAGTTACAGAATCAGGACTATCAAATACAGTCATTCAGTCTCAGTAATAGAACTCAGTTTAGTTCTACAGAAATTCAGGACTATCAAATACAGTTAACTCAGTACAGTGCAGAACTAAGTTAGTTCCATCAGTATCAGGATTATCAGATACTGTCACTCATGTTATCAGTACTCAGACTCAGTAATCACATTAATATAAACTCAGTTAATAGTATATTAATTATATGAAACTAATGTTATCAGTATTCAAACTCAGGACTATCAAATACAGTCAATCAGACCAGTTCTTCATAATTAGAACTGTCAAAAATAGTCTTTCTTATATTAGTGATACAACGTCAGTATCTCAGTATTCAGTAGATTCAGTCATTCATATTCAGTATCCCAGTACTCAGATATCAGTAAACCTATGTTATCAGAATTCATGAGTCAGCGTTATCACAATCTCAGTTACAGTTACGTATTCATGCATGTATTCTCATGTTTGTATTATTCAGTCAGTTATTATTGTTCATGCATATGAACCATTGCATTCAGCCTACCTCACTTGCATACCAGTACATTCAACGTACTGACACATTTATGCTATGGTGTTTTATACCAAAGGTTTAGAAGCACGATCTCCCAAGCATCCTTAGTAGATCAGACGTTCAGCAGCCAGACTAGCTGTGATCCTCATTATTCGAGAATAGAATAATTATTTTATTACTTTATTATTTCAGTAGCCCGGAGTTAGTTGAGGACATATCCCATCATCTCCACAGATTTCAGACAGTTTAGAGGCTTTCAGACTAGAGTGTTTTCAGACTACAACATGTTTCAGATAGTTCATCTCAGTTTTGGGTATTGTTATACCCCATTACAAACATTGTATTATATTCAGTATTAGTTCAGTTTTGAACCTTATGGCCTTACAGCTTATATTTCGCATAATTTCAGTTGATTATTCAGTGCTCAGTTACAGATATCAGCCATGGGTTAGCTTGTGGTCCTTCGGGGTCATGAGCACCGTGTAGCATTCTGGGTACCAGATTCGGGGTGTTACATTAAAATTGCATGAACTCCCCTCAATGATTGACTAGAATAACCATTTTTAATCTTATTAGCTAAAATATTAATTGATTCAGTCTTACACATTTAGTTGTGTGTCCCAGTTCTAGTTTTTTGACTCTTCTAACCTAATTTTGTATTAGATTATGCAGAAAAATAGGTACAAGAAAGCAATTGTGACCATAAAGTTCTTTTTATCAGGTATGTTCTAGTCTGACAGAAGTATAGGCTGTCAAAGTTGAAATAGTTGAGTGCACCTGTTCAATTCCTCACATTTCATCCTCTCCTTGTCTTATAAAGCTGATGAATTAGTTGACCAAACTTTCTTTGATTCTCTCTAAATGGTTATGCACAAATGTGTTAATCCTACACCAGAAATTTCTTCTTCTTTCTCAACCTAAATATCAGTTTTTGTACCATGGACTTGCTAAGCTTGATCATCATTCAGATGTAACATATGTTTTTGAAGGATAAAAAGGGGAGATGCTCTCCCTTTTGGATTCTAATTGGCTCAGATTTTTGAGCACTTTTTTGTCCTAGTTCAGGTTTGACATTTCAGACAATAAAGGATGTTCTTGAACAAATGAATTATGCTGCTCTACTTGTTTCAATAAGGAGGGCTAACACTCATTTAAAAAAAAAAAATCAAAAAAATGTTTTATCTGAGAAAAAATCTAAACTAGAAGTTGCATAAGACTTTTAAGTGGAATAAGAGGTCCTTCAGGCTAGGATCATAACTTTGAAGCTTGAACTTTATTGAGAGAGGGATGAAAATGTTGAAGTCATTCGTCAATTGACATAGTTGATAGTACCTGTTCCACTTTTCTCATCAACTCCTCACTATTTGTATCCTTATCCAAGTCCTACTTTTATACCGTATTGTTTTTTTATTAATGCTCAGTTGTGTTGCTTTATTCAATACTAGCTTAGGTTTAATGCGGAACATGCTCTGATAGTTTAATGGAATGGTTATCTTTGCTTAATTGACTTATGTTCTTTCTCTCTTTAATACATTGTTATGTTCGCTAAAGTCTTTGTCTGATTGTTTTGGTGATAGCCCTAGTTTCCATGAATAGCATAACAAATCACTTTGGCTAGTATATTATTGCATTGAAATGGTTTTTTGATGATGCCAAAAGGGGAAAGATAAGAGGGTTGTACAATGTTTATAGCCCATTGACTAACTTGTTTCATTCTAGTGTTTAATATTTTAGTGCCTACAGGTGAAGATGTTTGAATGCACAAAGACAAGAGGTTTGTCATCATAAAAAGGGGGAATTTGTTGGGTACGATGTAGTTTTGATGATTGACAAACTGACAAAGTGATATGAAATATATCAGTCAAGCTGGTTCACAAACACACTGTCTCATATAGCTTAACTTGTAGCAAAATCATCAATGATTAAAGACAAGCGTGCAAAAATCAAGGAAGGACCAGATGAGTGGTTAATTCAGATAAACTCAAGGAAATAAACATGTGCTGATTTAAAGATTTAAAGTTTGACTACAACACTGAGGAGACAAGAGTTGGAATTGAAGAAGGAGTCTCACTTGAAGTACAACTCTATGCAATGAGAGTTCTGATTAAAGGAGGAGTTTGAAATAAAGAATGACT
This sequence comes from Capsicum pubescens, assembly GCA_030864215.1. NCBI lineage: Eukaryota > Viridiplantae > Streptophyta > Magnoliopsida > Solanales > Solanaceae > Capsicum > Capsicum pubescens. The sequence goes on from CM061538.1 coordinate 263,305,961, forward strand.
CTTATTAGAGATGTGCTTAAATAAAATATGTATCATTCAGAGCAACTTGCGCACTTACAGAGAGAGAAAAGGCTAAACACCACGATCAAATTGAAAAAGTTTGTAATTGAGAGAATTCTGAAGATTCAAGGGCTGCCAATACAAAGGAATAAATTGACGAACCTATTTCACATGATTAATCTTTACTGTTCATGAGTCAGTTTAAATGTATTGTTCTTATTGAGTTATAATTTATTACTTTCCTAGATTGATTATTTAGGAACAATATTGAGATGAGTTAACTTCAAGTTTGGGATAACTCAAAGTGGGTTCAACAGTCAAGGGTGATTGTTGAGTTATAGGAATTACAGTTTATAATTCCAGTTATTGAGGTATAGGAATTAGAGTTTATAATTCTTAGTTGTTGGTTACAAGATTTTTGTAATCAGTCGTTGTTGAGGCTCATATTTATTTAGTGAAGTTGGGGTTAAATCCTGTAGAGGTACAGGTCGTATTTTTTTACACCTTTTTGAGCCGGGTGTTTTCCAAGTAAAAATTATTGTGTTCTTTACTTTCTGTTTTACTGATTCCTTAGAACACGTCAGGCAACCCATTTCATCTATAAGAAATTCTTACGTTAAAGTCACTGATCAGTAGGGCACGTACTCTAATAGTTTTGAACTTGTATGGAAACCAAAGCATAGAAAACATATATATGGAGGCTTGGAGAAGAGTAAATTTCAGTTTTTTTGGTCAGAGGCATTGGCAAATTTGTCTCAGAAGCAACCAGAATAGAAAGCCTAGCACCAACAAAAAAGATCGAAGCACTACATTTTAATTTTTTCATTGTATTAAATTATAGTGGATGTATGAATGTGACTTCCGTTATAGATAAAACATCTTATACTGTCAGGGGTCGTTTGGTAGAGTGTATTGAAATGTTAATGCATGTACTAGTTTAATGTGTATTAGTAGTACCTTGTTTGGTATACCTTTTTACCCTATGTATAACTATTGCAAGCATTAGTTATACACTCTATTGTGTATTGAGGTGTGTATTACTAATACCTCAAAATTAGTAATGCAATGGATCTAATGCATGCATTAACATGCTTAAAGATCCTATTACCCCTGAAAACATTTTCCACATCCTTTTCAACATATATATTGAGGGTATTATGTAAAAAAAAAAAATCTTAGAAATTATGTAATTCATGTTTCTTTTAATACATCGAACCAAACACTGCATAAGAAAAATACAAGCATAACTAATGCAAGCCTAACTAACACAAGCATTACTAATACAAGTATTACTAATACACCATATCTTGCATTACTGTTATACACTCTACCAAACTAGCCCTTATTAAAATCAATGTCAGGGTTGGTAAGGGACATTTAGGCCTATATGAATACAAGTTAAGTTGTCTAATCTGCAATTCTATTTTCATGGTCTGAGTTCAAATTTTCTAGTATACTTTGTATCTAATACTTTTTGGAAGTATTAAAAAGTTTATGTTGACCATTTTCACCTCCAAAGATCGCAGAATACCTAGTAACAAGCCAATGATGCAGGCATCTCAGTTTAATCGTCCTTCACTATATATATTTTACTGAGTTCAATGTGAGTGTGTGAATGGAAATTGGAGGGAAAAAATGGTAGAGGGAAAGATAGACACCAATTTAGAAAGTTTACTCTCAAAATGAAAAGTTCACTAATTCTCCCACATTGGTGGGAGAAGGGAACTTTGGAGTGTTTTTAATGAGAAACACTAACTCCACACGGATAGTGAGACAAGAACAAGGTGGTGCCTCGCGTCATCGTCATCGTCTCTCGCTCAGATTCGTCTTTGGATTTGGATTTAGATTTGGAAAATGATCGATCTATGAGATCTAATTTTTTAGACAAATTTTATTTGAAACTTGTTTACAAGTGAAATTTTTTGATCCAAAATCTGATATAATTATTTTTTCTTCATGTGCGGGCACAATTTTAATGCCATGTAAACGCATACGCAATGTATCACGAAGGGATGCGACCCTTCGAGGGAAAAGACACACTATTTTTCACTATAGGGTGACCTGTGGGTGCAGACGCAGCGTAGGTACACGACCTGGAGGTGCAGATGTAGCACAGAAGCTACTGGAATTTTCCAAACATCACCTGCGGCCGCAGATCAGGCTCAGGTCTAGCACAGACTGGGCACAAGGACGTGATAGCTACTGAAAAGGTGCCTTTATGCTAAACCAATGCATCCTTTCTGAAAGGACACATTAAAGGATATAAATACCTGATATATTCCACAAGTATTGGCATGATTTTTCACAGCAAAAATATTCTTTTTCTATACAAAAACTCTGTGTGATCATTAAGCTGTTGAGTGAGTTCGTTGAATCCAACAATTTGAGGTACTGCTATTGTTCGGATTGAAGGCCATTTTCTCCTGGCAGGAAGATTACATAACCTCAGGTAAAGTGAGGGGAATTATTCCTTAAGAACACTCTGTGAAGTCAGGGGACTTGGTCTTATAATTCTGTTTCATCTCTTTTATGAAAAATAACATACTTCTTGGATAAATTACTTATAATCTTGTGTTGAAGGTATTAAGGAACTTCATAATTATTCTTGTCCTAGACTTGAACTTGGGTTGAAGTTATTGTTGCATTTATACAGATTCTTGTACCTGAAAACATTGAAAATAACAATCTGAAGGAATAACCTTCGGAATCTGTATAACTTGTTTTTGGAGATTAAAGATTTAAGATTTCTACTCTGTTTGAACTTAACTAGTGATTTGAAGACATAAAATCTTTATCACAAGTTAAAGATCACTCGATTGACGATTGAAAGTCATAAAAACTTCATCGTTACACTAGAAACAAGAGGTGTTTTAAACTTACTGCAACTTTGTAATAAGTATTTTGATATACTAAAGGTACTATCTTGTTGTGACAGGAAAATGACTAATGATAGTCAATTGCAAGATGCTGCAATGACTGTGGGGGCAACTAGTATTGCCACAATAAGTCGCACGAATGCTCCGCTGATGATGGCACCAGAGGAGAAACCCAAAAAGTTTGCGGGTATTGACTTTAATAAATGGCAGCAGAAAATGTTCTTCTACCTCACCACTCTCTGTCTTCAATGGTTAACGGTTGAGAAAGCTCCGGAGGTGCCCGAGGGAACCTCTGGAAAAATTACTGCGTGATTGTGGAGGCTTGGAAACACTCTGATATCTTTTGCAGGAATTACATCTTGAGTGGTCTCCAAGATGACCTTTATAATGTGTATAGTGGAACAAAGACATCGAAAGAGTTATGGGGAGCGCTAGAACGAAAGTACAAGACGGAGGATGCAGGAACTAAAAAGTTCTTTGTTGCAAGATTCTCGAAGTATAAAATGGTAGACAACAAATCTGTTGTTTCCCAAGTTCAGGAACTGCAAGTGATCATCCATGATCTCCTAGAGGAAGGCTTGATTGTGAATGAAGCGTTTCAAGTAGCAACAATAATAGAGAAGCTACCACCAATGTGGAAAGACTTCAAGAACTATTTGAAACACAAACGCAAGGAGATGTCAGTCGAAGATTTAATTGTACGACTACGCATTAAAGAAGATAATAAGGCTGTGGAAAGAAGGTCAAGAGGCAATGCTGCAATAAATGGAGAAAACATTGTAGAAGATGACCAAAATAACTCTAAAAAGTGAAAGAAAGGTGGAAATGAAAGCAATCAACCCAAGAAGAAATTCAAGGGAAAGTGCTTCAACTGTGGCAAGATTGACCACAACTCTATAGACTGTCGTGCCCCGAAGAAAGGGAAGAAAGACCAAGCAAATTTGGTTGAGTTTAAGAAAGAAACAGATAATCTGTGTGCTATGCTTTCCGAATGCAACTTGGTGAGAAATCCTCACGAATGGTGGATGGATTTTGGTGCCATACGCCATGTTTGTGATAACAATGAGTTGTTTTTTATGTTCGCTCCGGCTCAAGTAGAAGAAAAGATTTACATGGCAAACTCCGCTACTGCAAAAGTGGAAGGAACAGAAAAAGTGTGCTTGAAGATGACTTCCGGCAAAGTGTTGACACTTAACAATGTCTTGTATGTTCCGGAGTTATGAAAGAACTTGATTTCAGTTTCACTTCTAGACAAAAATGGATTTAAATGTGTATTTATTTCTGAAAAAATTGTACTTAGTAAAGGAGAAGTGTATGTAGTAAAAGGCTACCTAAATGAGGGCCTATTCAAAATGAATGTAATGAATGTTGAAATCAATAAAAGTTCAATTTCTTCTTACTTGATTGAGTTTTATGATTTGTGGCATGAACGTTTAGGCCATGTTAATTACAAAACATTACAAATATTGATTAACTTAGAAGTTTTGCCAAACTTTGAGTGCAATAAATCAAAGTGTGAAACGTGTGTGGAATCAAAGTATGTTAAGCATCCGTATAAGTTCTTTGAAAGGAATTTCAATCCCTTAGACTTAATCCACACGGAAATTTGTGATATAAAGTCAACACTATCATGTGGTGGGAAAAAATATTTCATAACTTTTATTGACGATTGCACGAGATATTATTATGTCTATTTCCTAAATAGTAAGGATGAAGCAATAGATGCGTTTAGGCAATACAAAACTGAAGTTGAAAATTAGTTAGAGAAAAAGATAAAAATGATAAGAAGTGATAGGGGCGGAGAATATGAATCTCCCTTCGCCAAAATATGTATAGAGAATGGAATTGTCCATCAAACTACGACCCCGTATTCACCTCAATCTAATGGAATTGCGGAAAGGAAAACCAAACTTTGAAGGAAATAATGAATGACTTACTTATAAGTTCAGATTTACTGCAAAGGTTGTGAAGGGAGGCTATCCTTACAACCAACCGTATACTCAATAGAGTTCCCCATAGTAAGACACAATTAATTACTTATGAAATTTGGAAAGGAAGAAAACCCAACTTAAAATATTTCAAACTGTGGGGGTGTCTAGCAAAGGTCCAAGTTCCTATGCCTAAAAGGGTTAAGATAGGACCTAAGACGGTGGACTGCGTGTTCATAGGATATGCTAAAAGTAGTAAAACATGTTATTTTTTGGTTCATAAATCCAAACATCCGGATATTAATGAAAATACGATAATTGAATCAAATAATATTGAATTCTTTGAAAAATTTACCCGTATAAAACTAGACATGAACAGTCTAGTGGTGGGTCTAAACGACCTCGAGATGAACTAAGTGAGAATGTACATAATGATGAGAATCCAAGACACAGTACATGTCAAATAACATCAACTTTGTTTGGATCAGATTTTGTAACGTTTCTCTTAGAAAATGAGCCTAAAACATTTAAGGAAGCGATGGTTTCTTCGGACTAATCCTTTTGGAAAGAGGCAGTCGATAGTGAGATTGATTCAATCTTAAGCAACTATACGTGGGATTTGGTTGATCTTCCTCCAGGAAATAAACCTTTAGATTCTAAATGGATTTTCAAAAGAAAAATGAAAGCTTTTGGTACTATTGATAAGTACAAGGCAAGACTAGTTGTAAAATGCTTCAAACAGAAGGAAGGCCTTGATTACTTTGATACAAACTCTCCAATAACGAGGATAATGTCAATTCAGATGTTAATTGCCTTGGCGACAGTATATGGTCTTAAAATCCATCAAATGGATGTGAAAATAACATTCCTAAACGGAGAATTGGAGGAAAAAATCTACATGGAATAGCCTGAGGGTTTTGTGGTTACAGGAAAGGAAAATAAGGTGTGTAAACTTGTTAGGTCACTTTATGGACTAAAACAAGCACCTAAACAATGGCATACAAAGTTTGACCAAACCATGTTGGCAAACGGTTCAAGATAAATGAATGTGATATATGTGTTTACATTAAAGACACTCCAAACCATCAAGTCATTGTGTGTTTGTATGTGGATGATATGTTGATCATCAGTAGAGATATTTCAGACATAAATGCAATGAAACGAATACTCGATAGAAAGTTCGATATGAAATACCTTGGAGTTGCGGATGTGATCTTAGGGATAAGAATTCATAGAACTCCATAAGGGTTGGCATTGTCACACTCTCATTATATCGAAAAGGTACTTGACAAATTCAAGTATATGGAGTTCGGTATTGCTAAGACTCCATTGGACGTGAGCTTTGCACTTTGAAAGAATGAAGGTGAAAGTGACTCACAATTAGAGTACGCAAGAGTATTGGTATGTTTAATGTATATTATGAATTGTACATGACCAGACATAGCATGCACTATAAGTAAGTTGAGTCGGTACACGAGTAATCCTAATAAACCTTATTGGATGACAATGAAAAGAGTTTTGGGGTATCTTCAATACACTCAAGACTACGCTTTGCATTATAATAAATATCCTGTGGTACTTTAAGGATATAGTAATGCAAATTGGATTGCCAGATTGAACGAAGTAAAATCCACGAGTGGATAAGTATTTACTATCGGTGGAGGAACGGTCTCTTAGAAATCTTCCAAACAGACATATATTGCTCGCTCTATAATGGAATCTGAATTTATCGCATTGGATAAAGCCGGTGAAGAAACAGAATGGCTCCAAAATTTCTTAGAAGATATTCCTTATTGGCCCAAACCAGTGGCACCAGTATGTATACACTTGATAGCCAAACGACAATAGGTAGGGTAGGGAGCATGATGTACATTGGTAAATCTCGTCACATAATAAGAAGACATAATACTGTTAGAGAACTTCTCTCTAGTGGAGTTATCACTATTGACTATGTAAAGTCAAAGGATAATGTGTCGTATCTGCTTACAAAAGGCGTATCTAGTGAAGGAATTGAGAGGGCATCTAAGGGAATAGGTTTAAGGCCTAGGACAAGTCAGCATGGCGGTAACTCTACCTAGCAGACTGGAGATCCCAAGAGCTAGGTTCAAAGAGATCAAATAAAGTTGTGACTGACAGGTTCAACATTGTCAATAACCAACCCATTCTCATGATGTAGACAATGTTTAGTAAACAAGGATAAGACTTAAGGTGAAAAGTCTTTTAATGATTATCTAAATTTGACAGATTTGACCAAATAGTTTAATCTATAGGATTAAATGTTTAGAAATCACCTATGTGAGGGTGAAGTGGAAGTCGCTTCAAGGAGAATGTTAGTAAAGGCTTATTCTCTAAGTGCTCATGAAACCGGGACGTGTTCATGGCTAAAAAGAACAAAACCGTGAGAACTATAAACAGTAAAAGGATATTTGTGTGACATGTGTTGTCTAGGTGTACATTAAAGCTTGATGGTTCAAAGATATCAAATCTACCGATTGACCTAGTGCATCCGATGCATGTTCACTACGGAAAGTTCAAAGGGAAACCTACTTATTCAGATGCAATAGCCTTTGCTAAATGATCACATGCTTATCCGTAAATTTCTTCAACAGATAGTCATTCCCCATTCATGTGGGGGATTTTTGAGTTCAATGTGCGTGTGTGAATGGAAATTGAGGGAATAAATGGTGGAGGGAAAGAGAGACACCAATTTAGAAAGTGTACTCTCAAAATGGAAAGTTCACTAATTCTCCCACATTGGTGGGAGAAGGGAACTTTGGAGTATTTTTAATGAGAAACACTAACTCCACATAGATAGTAAGGCAAGAACAAGGTGGTTCCTCGTGCCGTCATCATTGTCGCTCGCTCGGCTTCGGATTTGGATTAGGAAAATAATCGATCGATGAGATCTAATTTTTTAGACAATTTTTATTTGAAACTTGTTTACAAGTAAAATTTTTTGATCCAAAATCTGATATAATTATTTTTTCTCCATATGCGGGCGCAGTTTTGACGCCATGCAAACACATACGCAACGCATCACGAAGGGATGCGACCCTTCGAGTGAAAAGTCACATTGTTTCGCACTGTAGGGTGACCTGACCTGTGGACGCAGACGCAATGCAAGTACGCGACCTGGAGGAACAGATGTAGCGCAGAAGCTACTGGAATTTGCCAAACATCACCTGCGGCTGCAGATCAGGCGCAGGTCCAACACAGACTGGGCGTAGAGACGTGACTGCTATTGAAAAGGTGTCTTTCTGCTGAACCAAAGCATCCTTTCTGAAAGTACACATTAAAGCCTATAAATATCTGATATATTTCTCAGGTATTGACATAATTTTTGACAGCAAAAAGACTTTTCTTCTATACAAAAACTCTGTGTGATCATTAAGCTGTTGAGTGAGTTTGTTGAATCCAACAATTTGAGGTACCTCTATTGTTCGGATTGAAGGCCATTTTATCCTGGGAGGAAGATTCCATAACCTCGGGTACAGTGAGGGAAATTATTCCTTAAGGACACTCCGTGAAGTCGGGGGACTTGGTCTTATAATTCTGTTTTATCTCTTTTCTGAAAAATAACATACTTCTTGGATAGTTTACTTATAATCTTGTGTTGAAGGTGTTAAGAAACTTCATAATTGTTCTTGTCCTAGACTTGAACTTGGGTTGAAGTTGTTGTTGCATTTATACAGATTCTTGTATCCGAAAATATTGAAAATAACACATTTTCCTCGTCTATACTTCACAAGCTCTTTGGTTTAAAGGATAACTCTTATGAAGATTAAAATACAAAATATAAACAAAGTCCATAAAAAGGCTCTGGTTGTTCAATCAAAATACCATGACCATCTCATTTGGAGGCGATTTGAAAGTCCTCCACTAAGTACAAGTACAATTGATTGCAAGCTAAGTTTCTAATTCATTTAGCTTACTTGAACTACCGTAGATAGTAGCAAACATGGAAGTTACGCAAAAAACTCGTCCATAATTTTATTGTTGTACTTTGTCCATTACTCAACTTTTGCAAATGGAGCAACATTTCATAGCTAAGAGTTGAACTAAGATGATAAAATACAATAAACAAACTCTGCATTGTAAAATTGCAGTGAATTAGAAAAATTAAGTAGAAAGCTACGACTTCCAACCATAATTACATCAATTGTATTTTTAGAAAATATTAAAACCTTGATAACATGAGCACAATGATTGGTAAGAGATTGACAACTTACTACTAAGAAAATTTCAATTAATACATAATTATTTATATTTATGTATATAACATTGAACAATTTTGAGGCCTAAACCCACTAGGTTTGAGATGGCCCTGATGATAGGCAGCCGGGTTCATAGTCGGAATATAACTCTCAGCAACAACTCCCCATGGCATACTTAGAGCAGCAACATCACACGGTCTCTTCATTTTCATCATCTTTACTGCTTCCCTACAGTGACCTTTTGCTCAACAGCTAGTGGACGCTTTTCTTCAGTCTTTAATGTCCAATTCTCTTCTTTGTGCGCGGACGCCATATCTTGAGCACTAACCCCATGCTCTGAACTAGTGTTACCGAACTCCAAGACTCTGTTTATTGTGATCCTTAGAGTCATGTTAGGCAAGAGGGTGGCAACAAGTATATTTCTATCCCCACATATGCAAACGGAGTTAGAGATAATATGATCCCTTATACACTTATCGCAGAAACTACTAAAACAACATTTGCTTGCTATAACTGCATCTTTCATTAATCCCTTACACAATGGGCAATGAAGCTCTGGTGGTATGTCTCTGGAGGAACACTTAGTAGTAGAAGAAGAAGGAGTAGACAACGACAACCCTTCAACCTCCTCTTTGGGCTTCGAAACTCCAACAATGCCACTTGGGTTCGCCATCAACATGAACTTTGTTACTCTTTTAATGCCATAATTGGGACCACCATTTGTAGGACAGTGCTGAATTAAATGCCCCGGCACATTGCATCGATGACACACATACCCCGATGGCGGCCTTTTCCATTCCATTCCAACTCGAACAAAACCACAACCATTAGACAAGTCTGGAGTATGAATTAAATTTTTTATCTTGATATTGTCATTATTTGTACCACCAGTTCGCACTGGATTGCCTGATTGAATTGGCATTAACTTTGGAATTGCATACACATCATACCCAAAATCATCGCATTTAAAATCTTGCAAATATTTGGCTGAAATTGATGAATTAGCCACCTCTTCCTCCTTAGTCACTTGCTTTGGCCCTATAACTACTATAGGCAAGCGAGGTAGTCCAGGAACACGACGAATCAAAATACTTGTATTTCTAGGAATCAAAGAGTCTTAATCAACATAATCTTGGTTAATTTGTGCGTCCGAGATAAGAAGATCAAAATCTTTACCCCTACCATACCTCTTGGATCCAAATATTCTTAATTTCAAATTCCCAAAAGTAATAAATTGATCGATAATTGGAATCGAATCATAATCTTTAGCACTTTTGTACTTGAAATACTCATCCATTCTTTATGCTAGCAAAAGAAAACAAGAACAAGAAACAGGCACTAAAATTACTCACAGAGAAAGAGAATGTAGTTATTTGCTTGTGGAAGTTGTGAGAATTGTATTGTCTGCACAGTTATTTATAATACTCTGTTAGGATCGAAAATCTTGGATAGTGCGGAATTAAACAAAGTAATCGATTGAAGACGATAACAAAGATGATAATAACGATAAGTTGAGAAAAATAAAGGAGACACAAATTTAACGTGGTTCGATCAACTTGACCTACGTCCACAACCAAAAGGAGGAGCAACTTTACTAAACACCAACGGAACAAAAAGAGAGTACAAAGACACAAAAGAGAGTACAAAATTAGAGTAATTAAATACTCTAATATCCCAAATACCCAAGAAAATAACCTCACAAATATCACTCCAAAGAAGAGGTTCACTCAAAGTATTTCACAACACAACTCTCTCACAAATACTCTCTACAAAGAAGAAAAACAAACACAACTACATCTTCTCAAATGTTGTGTTCTTCTCAAATTGGTGTGTCCCCTCAATTGGGGCGTTCTTCCATGTAGCTAATGAGCTCCTTATATAGGCAAGAATTGCCCCCATTGATGTCATCAATGACATCAAAAAACCAAGTCATCTTTCTTGAAAATGTTTGTTCATCTTTGACTAGTTCTTTGACAGCCAAAGAAGAAAATTATTGTTGCCAAAATTGAACAAAATGGGGCTGGACGTTACATACTCACTATTCTATTACCACTCAAAGTCGGACACACAACTTTTTCAAAAAAAATTGGGAAACAAGTTTTAGTTTTTACGAGGAAATTAACTTGGTAACTTAATTACTTCCACCCAAAGCAACCTTTTATGGAAACTTTTCTTTCATGAAGACATATGGAAAGTTTTACATTGAAATTAGAAACTTCTATTTATTGGTTCCCATTTTGGTAACTTTTTTTTTAACAGATAAGCAACTTCGATTTTTCTATTATTCGAATTTTGATTTCCGGATTATTGAAATTACTAACGTAAGAAATCAATTTTAATTTTTAACAAAATATGGTACTTAAATTAGAAAGGAAGGAGTAACAATTTGAAGGGCCAGGGGACAGCCGAACACAGTATTGTTTAGATACCAGTGCTAATACTTAACACTACATCAATTAATGTAACGTTTTCCTTTCAATCCATTCCACTAAAGAATTGAGAATTTCAAAAGTTGAACGATTTAGCTAAAACTTTCCACTTTACTATTAATGAGAAAAATTTATAGCTAAACAAATACTCCCTCTCCCTCTGTTTCATATTAGTTGACCTTCTTTCAAAAAATATTTATTTCAATTTAGTTGTCCAAGTTCTAAAATCAAGAGTATTTTATACATATGTTTTTCATTTTACCCTTAATAAGAATACTAGCATCCACTGTTTTCAAAACTATTGAATGACGTATAAGTGATCTCAATTCTCAAAACCAAAATTAAATTATTATTATTAATTTTAATTATGAATACTCAATATCTAGACTTATGGGATGGAGTAATATGTACCAAATTTCAATGTTTAATCATTGCATTGATTATTGCACTTTAAAAGACATACAAGGGTAATATGTAAAATACATATCTATTTATTGATTTATTAATGGGTGTGCCTGTCCATAGAGACCAACTGATATGAAATGGAGGGAGTACTCCATTTGTTTATTTTTATTTTTCACTATTTCACTTTTTGATGTCAGCATGTATGAAATTTGAATAATTTAATATTTAAAATTTAAAATTTAGATTGTCGAATACTATACGGAAAATGTTATAAGTTACAATTCTTCTTATATTAATATGATGAAAAAGTACATTCTGAAATGATGATCAAAATTCATGCAGATTGAACTGGAGAAGCAAAATATTAACAAGTAAAGATGAACAGAAGAAGTATTATGAAATGCTTTTTACGATAGATTTCAAAAGTGTAATTACCAAATAAATATTATGACTAGTTTCTTGGGGCTTTGAGCTATAGGTGACAAAAAAGTTTGAAAATGAGGTGTAGGTGATCAAGTCTTAATAATTGAGTGAGGATGACAATTACTTCATTATGGATTAAGAAAGTTGGGAAAATTTCAAAATAACCCACAAGTTTTTAAATTTACACTATAATCCAAATTTTAGTTAATATAACGGGAAACGGAGAAAAAAAGGCGTGTTTCTCTATCTTCTCGTCTATTGTTGTTTTCTCTCTCTTCGCGATTTTTATTGTTCATTGTTGTTGTTGCTTTATTCATCATCTTCTACTTTATAATCATTATCATCTTCTTCTTGTCGGCTATTGTTGTTGTTTTTACCACTGTACCTAACAAATTTTCTAGGTAAAAATTTATTTTGTACATCACTTTGCACTTTGATATTACTTCATAGGTGACTTTGGTAAGTAAATTATACAAGATAGACCAAGAACACACAAAACACACACTCAAAACAATCCACAAGTTCAAGAGAATCGAGGACCCTTTGAGTGACCCCTCTCGGATTCAAGATCTACAACAAGAACACAATGTAATGAGGTGATTAACACCTATTTTCAGTGGACAACAAACTAGATTAACAACAAGAGAATAAAGAACACGAAGAACAATAACAATATTAATAAGAACAACAAACACACGGCTACAAGAAACAAAGGAATAAATAGATAGAATACACAAAAATGTAATCTTAAGAACCCAAGAGCCTATTCCACTCTTGGACCCTTAACACAACACACAATGATTCACCTATATCTTACGTTAAAATAAGAGGGATCTCGATCTCCCAAGCATCCAACGTTTCCAAGGTTGAATCCAACACGAGTGATTTCACACTCAAGTTGATTTCCCTAGTTACTATGTTTCGTCCAAGAGGCCATTCTCTCAAGAGAAGGTGTTTCAATGTTACAACTTTCAATATTCAATAAAAACTAAGTAGTAAATGACCTGACATATTCTATGTATAGTAGGTCACAAAAATAGTGTGAAATGTCCAAAAGACCCCTTAGTCAAATGCTTTACTTTAGGAGTCCTTGGAGTGTAGAATGTGGATTATTTTTGGAGCCTATTTAGGCCCTCCTTTTCACTTCATTTTAACACTCCAAGTCTCGGGTTCAATACATCTCACATATGTCCACCTTCGTGGTCGTACTCGTATCATCCTCCCCTTCTTGAAAAGGATTCGACCTCAAACCCATACCTTGCAAAATCAGAGAGGAAACAAACAAGCACATATCCTCATGGCATGAGGGTTAGAGTTAGCAAAATAAACAATTAGCATTATCATGCTATAGTGGTACACACTTAAAGCACAACCAAGGATCCTTTGATACGAGTCAAATGGCCACCTTAACTTTTGATGACATCATTTGAAGTCAGCACGTGGAGCATCAAGATTTGTCCGCATTGAGGACACAGGATCCTACATGGAGGGGCCGATTTGAGTATACCAAAAAGCAATCCCACATGTGGAAGATTGCTTGGAGTATCAAAAATAGAGGACTCACAGTTTTGGGCCTTCATTAAGGGCATTTTGTTCACTTATCCTTGTCCACGTAACACTTCATGACCACCCCTTTTCATTAAGGGTATTATGGTTATTTTGTTATGTAATAAGTTAGACTATAAATAGGTTCTATTAGTTCATTTGCTAGTTAGTTTTGAATGATGAAAGATTGAAACACTTGAAAATCCTCTCTCTTGAGAGTAGACCACCTTAGTATAGTCTTAGTTAGGACTTGGAAAAGTCATCCTTAGTATAGGGATTGGAAAAGCCAATATTGTTCTTTGCTTGGAAACAGTGGATCTTGAGGTGAGTCGATTACCTTGGCGGTCACCGTAAGAGTGTGGTTTTAATTATTACATTCATTAGGGGTTAGTGTTGAAATACACTTGGTTCTTAATCTTGTAATAATCTTGGTCTCACTATCTATCTTTATTTTCTATGAAATTTTCCTTGTGTTTGTGTTGAATCCGTGTCTTGTTTCATCTTGTGTCATTGTTATCATCTTCATCTTCTCTCTTTAGTTATAATTTCGGTTTCTAGCTTTGTTTTTCATATCATTTGGTATCAGAGCATGGCTTGATCTTGTTCCTACAAGATCAATCTTGGGCTTGCTTGTTAGAAAATTAAAAAAAAAATGTTAAAAACTGAAAATTCTAGAAAAATAACAATCTGTCCGTGTTTGTGTTCTTGGCCAAAATTGTGTTATTGTTGTGTCTTGGCCGAGATTTGTTTGTTGTGTGACTAGATCTAGTAGTGTTCTTGTTTGTTTTGTTGTTTATAGTGTTAGTTTTCTTTTCCACTAATACTTTGAGTCTAGATCTAAACTTGAGCTTGAACTTGTTGAAAGTTGTTGTTGTGAACATAAGCTTGACCTATTGTTGTTGACCATTGTTGTGGTGGACTGTTTTGGCCATGCGGTTTCTCCTTGATGTTCTAAACTTGACCACGTTATATTGTTGTTACTTGGTGGCTTGAGAACCATTTTGTTGAAGTTGTAGTTGTCTTGGCCAAGTGTTGGAGATATTGTTATTGTGGATTGGAATTGGCCATTGGAATTGTTGTTGCTCTTGAAGATTGTTGTTATTGTTCTTGGTGTGGTTGTTGTTGTTCTTGAAGTGCTTCACCTTCCTTCATATATTGTTAGAACATAAAATGAATGTTAGATCCTAAAATGTGAAGGAAAAAAGGTGTATGTACTTGTTAGTCTTGAAAGACCCCCAACAACCAAAAGACTTTATATCACTTCTCAACCATTTTTTCATGATTTAAGGACCCATGTTTTAAGGAGAAGTACAAGAAAAAGTCAAGTATTGAAAATTGAAAAAGGCCCCAAGACTTATTTTCCCTCCTAAAACAAATTCCACCAATCCAAAATAATTTTTGACCAAGACTTGAACATTTGAGAATAACCACTTAATAAAACTGAACCAATACGTGGCTTCCACATCATCACTGCTACTGTTCACGCAATATTTTTGAGCTCAAAATTTTAGATTCTTATTTTTATTGTTCCTTAGTTTCGCTGTTGGTTCTAATACTAATTAGCAACTAGTAATCACCTACTTAGTTGTAGATTAGTTGTTGAGTCCGTTTCTTTTGTGTCTTCATTATTTATGTGCTTTTCTTATTTTTTAACTCGTCGTAACTTCTTTGTTTCAAGTTCGTAAGTAGAGTTTGTTTTGTGTCTTGAGTTGATCAAACAAGAATCTATTCCGTCCGCCAAGTAGAATTGATATCTTATTGACTACCGGAGTATAAGCAACTTTCAATATTCGCCGCTCCAAATTGTGAGGATCACAAAAGTGAGTGAATACGAGTATTGGTGAGGAGCTTTTACTACTAATCTCGTTTGTTCATTTTGTAGGTTTAAAAGGTAATATAAGGGGAACATGTCTTCGATAGCTGGGGATTATTGTGAATACAACATGGGAGACTATGATTGTAGTGAGGGTTTTATGGCTACGAAGTTGAGGGAGATTACGAAGGCTATGAAAATAGCCATGATCAAAACTTGGGCAGATTTGAGAGTTACGATTTTGAGAAAGAAAATGAGGTGAATGAAGTGCCTAGTACTTATGGGGAACTTGGAGATAATGTAGGACCACATAATGGATCTTATGATGACATTGGGGCATGTGAGGAGTCATACAATTCTCACTCCTAACCTAGATTTGGTGTTAGGTATAATCTTTTCGTTCGCAAAGTTTATGAGAGATATGATGAGAGTACACGTGAGGAGTGTGAATATTCATATTCTCCACCTTGTTCTTATCAAGATCGATATAGTGTGAGTGGTTATACTAGCTCTAGTAGAGGTTGTCCAACGAGAAGAAGAGGGTATGCATCTCCAAAACCGAGGGGTACTCGTGTGCTTTATAATGTTGATCCGAGGAGTGTACACTCCGGAAAGGTGACCATTTGTGGGATACCGGGATGCCTCATTGTATTAAATGATAGGTACTATAGTATCTACATCGTTCCATCCATGGTTGACTACTTGGGGTTGTTTCGTGAGCCTTTACTTGTTCCATACTTCTTGGACGAGTTTAAGGTTATCGAGAGAGTCAAGGTTGTCTTCTCCTAATTTGAATACCATGAGGAGGTGTGGTGAGATATTCTTCCATTGAAATACGGTCATGTATGCTTAGGTGCCGATTGGTTTGCACAACATAGAGTTCCAAACGTGCAAAATTGGCCAAATATTGTAAGAGACCAATGGGGGAATCACCTCATGAATTACTTGCTGCCCAAGTCACGAATAGAAATGCCTACCTACTCCAATCCGAATTATTATGAGAGACAAAAGATTGAGAGGAGTAAGGGAGTGCAAGGTGGTAATCCAAAAGTGGAAAAAGAAGAGGTTGTGTGGAGCGAAGTGAGGGGATTACCACCAAACCATGCTAACATTGGTTGTCCTTCTATTCCTAAGGACATTTGTGTAGGTACCAACATGACAAGCAAAGGAGAACAATGCTGAAAGGTATTTTCTTCCCAAACTTATGGAGGACCTTCACACCATTACAAAGAAGAATCTACTCAAGGACTTCAAGGTAAAATAGCTAACTCTTACATTTTCGTGCATGTGAATGATAATTGTGTGGCTAGTAGCCCATTGAGTATGAGTTGTATCTTGCCTATATATGAGTCTATTTTTTCTTTTCCACTTGATGATGATGTACGTTTTGTGAGTGTAGATACACTAGTTGATCCTATTGATAACGAATCGACTCTTCTTGTAAGATCGATTTATGTCCACCCAGTGTTGAAACCATTGTGTTGAATGAAAGTACATTATCTTCTAAAATTGGTGTTGATCAACTTATGTGTGAAAATTACCCACCACTTAAGGATGTGTATGATATGATTAATGAACCTCAAGTGTGTGATGATGTTGAAAATGTTGATCAAAGGAATCGGAGTGAACCCGAGAGCTATTCTTGGGATAATCTTGCACTTGAAATCTCTTTGAAACTTGATATTGATCTTTTAGAGAGTGATGAATGTGTTTGTTCTGAATTTGTCCATGAAATAGATCATGCTCTCTTTAGGTATAATGTCTTGTTTGAAGATGATATAACTACTCCTAATGAACCTGGTGGTGAAAATGATGGTATAGCTTGCCTTAGAAACTATAGCCGATATGCTAACCCACTATGGTGTGGCAACATTCCTCCTAAAGATGGAAATCTCTTCTTGAAAGATGAGAGTACTCTTAAGGGTAAGAGATGTGTGGTCTTGGAAACTAATTCTCCTTCTACTTTGTGTGACTTTATTGTTGAGAGTACTCATGGTGATGATTGTGAAACTAGTAGTGAGTACACACATGAGGGCACCTTAGTAGAAGTAGACTTGAGTGATACATTTCTCTAATCTCTACTTTCTTTGGATAATATGTATGCTATTATAGAGAGTATGCCGTTTAGTTTGGGTGGAGACCACGGGAAAGGGGAGTATTGTCTAGACCCGTGTCTATGGCCACTCTTTCCGTTTGACCCTGGTGCCAAATATAGATTTGATGATGATGGTGCACCCAACTTGTTGCTTGGTTTACATTACAAGCAAAGTATCACTTTTGGTGAATTCCATAGCCAAATCCTTTGTGCATTTTTCATTAATTATTTAATATTTAGTTCAAAGGATCCTTGGTTATATTCTAAATATGTGCAATCTTGACATGTTAATGTGATTTGTCATGCTAACCCTAACCCTAAACCTCATGCTATGAGGGGTTTGTATTTGTGTGTCCTTTCTTTGGTTTTGCAAGGTTTGGATTCGAGGTTGAATCCTTTTCAAGAAGGGGAGGATGATACGAGTCAAATGACCTCCTTAGATTTCGATGACATCATTCGAAGTCAGTACGTGGGGCATCAAGCTTTGGTCACATTGAGGACATGGGATCCTACATGGAGGGGCCGATTTGAGTACACCAAAGAGCAATCCCACGTGTGGAAGATTGCTTGGAGCATTGAAAATTGAGGACTCATGGTTTTGGGCCTTCATTAAGGGCATTTTGTTCACTTAGCCTTGTCCAAGTAACACTCCATGACCACCCCTTTTCATTAAGGGTATTATGGTTATTTTGTTATGTAATAAGTTAAACTATAAATAGGTTCTATTAGTTCATTTGCTAGTTAGTTTTGAATGATGAAAGATTGAAACACTTGAAAATCCTCTCTCTTTAGAGTAGACCACCTTAGTATAGTCTTAGTTAGGACTTGGAAAAGTCATCCTTAGTATAGGGATTGGAAAAGCCAATATTGTTCTTTGCTTGGAAACGGTGGATCTTGAGGTGAGTCGATTACCTTGGCGGTCACTGTAAGAGTGTGGTTTTGATTATTACATTCATTAGGGGTTAGTGTTGAAATACACTTGGTTCTTAATCTTGTAATAATCTTGGTCTCACTATTTATCTTTATTTTCTATGCAATTTCCCTTGTGTTTGTGTTGAATCCGATGTCATTGTTATCATCTTCATCTCCTCTCTTTAGTTATAATTTTGGTTTCTAGCTTTTTTTCCCGTATCATCCGTTGTGTTAATTATGAAAAACCTTTGTACAACATCACAAAGGAAAGGGCTCGGATGAATATCAAGAAATAAGGAACAAAAATTGAAACTACGCCTCTCATATGATGTATAACCAACAACACCATGAATATCATCATATGCATATAGGTAGTGAAGAAAGGCACCAAAGACACAATTCTCATCCAAGATGTATTCATAAGTAGGAACACACAAAGAGATAAAGGGACATTGCAAGCATGTAGGACCTCTTTTTTTCCAACCACTTCCCGAGGGAAGGCATTCCATCAAGGGAATCATACCAATAGGGAGAATAGGGAAACTACCATGCAACAATCCAATCCAATCCAAGTAGTTTGCCCAAGAACTCAGTTTCCCTTTACAAATGATGTTAAGCACGCTCCCAAGAGTCCCAACAGATACTTCAATTTGTCCAACCCCATGAAGGTGACAAGAAGCCTTTAACATCCCTGGACCCTTCCACAAACAAGAATACTACTTGACATCTACAAGTTGTGGTTCACATAACTTAAGTACAAATGTGTCAAACATGGATGCACGGATATGAGCAACACCCCAAAGAGACAATGACATATTTTCCCCAAGGTCCTCGAGTAGACACAAACCACCATTAACATCAAAGGGATAATAATTTAAGTCACCATATTTGTCAAGAACTGGTGGGGTGTCATGAAAAAAATACAAGCAAAATTATTTTTCTAAGAATAATCACAATTCAGTTTTCCCAAGTAATCAAGCAAACCATGGTCATCTTCACCCGACTGACTATTCCTTTCTAAGAATACACATTCCCTACCCTTAAGAGTACTCTCATCTTCCAAGAAGTGATTTCCATCTTGAGGAGGAATGTTGTCACACCATAGTGGGTTAACGTATAGGCTATAGCTTCCAAGACAAGCCATGCTGTCAACTTCACTTGCACCACTAGGTTCATTAGGAGTGATTAGACTATCTCTAAATAAGACATTGTACCTAAAGAGTGAATGATCTAACCCGCGGACGGATTTGGAACTTTCAATCTCTAAGGAATCATTATCAAGTTTCAAAGATATGTCAAGCACATGATTAACCCTATGAGCCGAGCAAACATTAGAATCTTTACAACAACATAGGATCACTGGTTCACTCCCTTTTCCTTGACCAACATCTTCAATTTCTTCACTCACTTGAGATTCATTAGTCACATCATACATATTCTCAAGTAGTGGTCAAGTTTTACACACAAGTTGGTCAACACAATTTTCACACGACGATGTACTTTTATTCAACACAATAGCTTCAACACTAGGTGGATACAAATCGATCTTACTAGAAGAGTCGATTAGGTTATCTATAGGATCAACTAGTGTATCCACTCGCACAATATGTACATCATCCATAAGTGGTAAGGAATCAATATACTCATATGTAGGTAAGCTACTACTCACACTCAACGGCTTATTATTCACACGTTCATCATTCATATGCACCAAAGTGTAAGATTTTGCTATATTACCTTGACATTCATGAGTATGTTCGTCTTTACATCGGTGCGAAAGTCCTTCACAAGTTTGGGCAGCCACTTTTTTTGGGAAGCTCTCACCGCAAGGTGTTTGGACCTTAGGTTTTGGATTTATTGGGATATGTGTGGATACAAATTGGTGTAGCCTTTCAATGTGCCATTTTATGTCTTCAATATTATCGGTGATGCGTTCAAATGTGGCATCGAGATTGGTGGAAGCCATGGAACCTAAAAGAAAAGACAACAACGAACAACAAAACAAACAAACTGGTTAGCTCAAAAATGCCTCACCACACTCTCTCTCTTAATTTTTACCTCACACTTGGTTTCACAAGTGTTGAAAGCTGGCTTGTACTTCGCCAGTGATTGAGGGTCGAGTCTACTCTTGCCCAAAAAGATTTTCATTTGAGTTGACTCAAAGAAAATTTATTTATGGACTTGAACCAACAAGATACAATGAATTCACAAAAGATAAAAGTACACAACAAACGCTTAACACGAATGAACGAACACAAAGACTAATTAACAATCCAGTAGATGAGTACTAGTTTGCCAATTAGTATTGGAACCAACAAAATTAAAACTAAGGAACAACAAAAGAAAACTAAGAAATCTGAAATTTGAGCTTAAATATGTTGTGTGAATAGTAAAATATGATGACGTAGCAGCCACGTATTGGTCTCGGTCCCACACAACTTTAGTTGTCCAATTTCAAGTCTTGGTCAATTTTTCAATTTGGACTTTGGTGGAATTATTTAAGGAGGGAAATTTAAACAAGTCTTGGAGCCCTTTTCAATTTCAAGTTTTCAAGATTTAACTTTCTTGTACTTCTCCTTAAAACATGGATCCTTAAATCATGAAAAAGTGTTGAAAAGTGGTTGAGACTTGATTGGTAGGTCTTTGTTGGTTGTAGTGTCTTTCAAGACTAACAAATAATACACCCTTTTCCTTCAACTTTTTGGATTTAGCATTCACTTTATCTTCAATAATATATGAAGGTGGTGATGAACATCAAGAACAACAACATCAAGAACTACAACAATAATCTTCAAGAACACCAACAATTTTCACACGGCCACTCCCAAATTCCACAATAACAATATCTCCAACACTTGGCCAAGACAACTACAACTTTAACAAAATGTTTCTCAAGCCACTAATTAACAACAATATCACGTGGTCAAGATTAGAACATCAAGGAGAAACCATACCACCAAAATAGTCCACCACAACAATGTTCAACAACAATGGGCCAACCTTATGTTCACAACAACAACATCAAAATACAAGCTCAAATCAAGATATAGACTCAATGTGTTAGTGAGGAACAAAACTAACACTTAGAGACAACAAATACAAGTAAAAATCTCAGCCAAGATATAACAAAAATATAATTTTTCGGCCAAGAACACAAAATGGACAGATTGCTCTCTTTTCTGGAATTTTCAGTTTTCAACTTTTTTTTTTCAACTCTCAAGCCCAAGATTGATCCTGTTAGAACAAAATCAAAGATGGATCTGATACCAAATGATACAAGATAGACCGAGAACACACAAAACACACACTCAAAACAGTCCACAAGTTTAAGAGAACCGAGGACCCTTTGAGTGACCCCTCTCGAATTCAAGATCTACAATAAGAACACAATATAATGAGGTGATTAACACCTATTTTCAGCGGACAACAAACTAGATTAACAACACAAGAATGAAGAACACGAAGAACAATAACAATATTATTAAGAACAACAAACACACGGCTACAAGAAACAAAGGGATAGATAGATATACTACACAAAGATGTAATCTTAAGAACCCAAGAGTAGGGTTGTACAAATTTCGGTTCAAACTGTTAACCCAAACCAATAATTTCTTTATTGGGTTAACGGGTCGGTTTTTTTTAATATCGGATCGGATGTTGGTTTAAAATTTTTAATTAACGGGTTATCGATTCTGGCCTCGGGTTTCCTTATTTTTTTATCGGGCCACCCAATAACCCGATAAAAAATACACACCCAATAGTCCAATACTGGTAGCATACCCATTAGGGCCATTACCCGTCCACTGGCCCAAAACTCTAAAGGCCCAAATGCCCAATTCCTAAACCCGTACTTAGAGACTTAGGGTTTCAACTTCTATCATTTTTCAATTTTCACGTCTGTCTCCCTCACTCACTCTCAAAGACCGCTTCAACCTCTCTCTCATTATTCATAATCTTTGCTCAATTTTTGCTGAAAACTCAGTATTCAAAGTCTTTTTTTGCTGAAAACTCAGTATTCAAGCTCGATTTTGCTGAAAACTGAAGAGACCCAAGACGATTTTTTATTTTGCTCTCAATAGTCAAAAGGTAAGAATTTTTGTTTTTGTTCAATTTCATTCCTAGAAGTCTTCTGCTAATCTTCTTTATCTTCAATTTTCGTCCAAAGCATTGTAGTAGCAATTAATTTGTAAGATAGAACCAAAGCATCATAAAAAAACTTTTGTTCCTCCAACCTTGCTATAATGTGAGTTGACAAAATTAAAAATGTAAAATTTGAAGGATTGAATGAAAATGAAATTTTAGAAGTTAAACATTCTGTACAAATAAAATAATGTTGGAATCAATTCTTGCATATGACAATATAGAATACTCTTCTACACTCTCTTGCTTCAATCTGCCCACTTTCTGTATTTTTAGAATATACTATTTTCCTATTCTATTTGTGCTAGACCAGTAGACACTAGACAATTTTAAATTTGTGAATTGTGACTTTAGTTTGAATATTTTGTTACTTTGTATTATATTTGTGGCTTTGTGCATAGAAAGTGCAATAAGCACTAAGCAATAGGCACTAGGCAGTGACTGGAATTTATTGTGACGCACTAAGCAGTAAGCACTAAGAAGTAGTCTGGCAGCCCGAAGTAGCTTACTTACTAGCTTAGGACTTTAAATTATATATGTTCAATGTTAATGGTTAACCCGATAACCAAACTGATAACAATGAAAAACCGATAAACCGATAATCGATTAACCGATATCTTAACGATTCTTTAATGATTTAGCATATACACAAACTAATAATGAATAAGTAAAACCGATAATTTTCAAAACCGAACCAAACCGACCGATATGCAGCCCTACCCAAGAGCCTATTCCACTCTTGGACCCTTAACACCACATAAAATAATTCACCTATCTCTTACGTTGAAACAAGAGGGATCTCAATCTCTCAAGCATCCAATGTTTACAAGCTTGAATCCAACACGAGTGATTCCACACTCAAGTTGATTTCCCTAGTTACTATGTTTTGGCCTAGAGGGCATTCTCTCAAGAGAGGGTGTTGCAATGTTACAACTCTCAATATTAAATCAAAACTAAATATTAAATCAAAACTAAGTAGTAAATGACCTAACATATTTTATTTATAGTAGGTCATAAAATATAGTGTGAAATATCCAAAAGACCCCTTAGTCAAATGCTTCACTTTAGGCATCCCTGGAGTGTAGAATGTGGATTGTTTGTGGATCCTATTTAGGCCCTCCTTTGCACTTCATTTGAACACTCCAAGTCTCGGATTCAATACATCTCACATATGTCCACCTTCGTAGTCGTACTCGTATCAGTAAAATTATGATTTTTAGTTAAATTTATCATCTGGGTACACTGCTACTGCTATTTTTTCAACAATGGATAGAACTCGTTCATGAATACAATATAAGAGCCGACAAGTTAAACAGATCACTCATTCTGTTGCAACAGACACATATTCTGATGCAACAAAAGACTCATATGTTGGATTCATGTTTACGGTTCTTATACCCGTAACACGAACCAAACGGATGGTTAATCTATTGCAATAGACGTCTTATCTATTGTAGTAGATAATTATTCTGTTGTAATAGATAAATATCTGTTACAACAGACGAGAAACCTGTTGCAACAAAATATTTATCTGTTGCAACAAATTATTTATCTGGTGCAACAGATAATTATTCTATCATAACACAGTTCCTGCCACAAACTCAATAGATAACCCATATGTTTCAACTCTTGCTATTGTTACTGGATTCAAATTATTTCTTAATCGTCGACATGTTTGTTGAGAAAAAAAAATAGACAAAATAAAAATTAAATAAGAATTAAAACTTTAAAGTCAATCAAACATAAAAATTTTAATAAACAAAAATAAATAAAAATACGTAGGCTAAAAATATTGCCTTCACGAGGTAGGGGGTTAAGGTCTGAGGTCTGGGGATACACTACCCTCCCAAGATCCCAGTTGTGAGATTATATTATACTGGGTATGTTGTAGTTTTTATTTTCGTGTTTTTATTTGATCAACTTTAATAATTTACTAAGTGCTTAATTAATATGATCTAATAGAGGTCTTTACTTGAGTATTAATGTATGCATTGGGTCAAGTTTTTAGTTTCAACTCTTGCTATTTCTACTGGATTCAAATTATTCCTTAATCGTCGACATGTTTGTTGGGAAGAAGAAATAGACAGAATAAAAAATAAATAAGAATTAAAACGTCAAAGTCGATCAAACGGAATTTTTTTACTAAACAAAAACAAATAAAAATACATAGGCTAAGAGAAAAAAATAATCTAATTATTATTGTCATCATTATTGCAATTCGGCCAATCCTCAACCGGCATCAGCAGTGCCCTCCTCAGCTTCCGGATCTCCCCGAGTGTCCTACCTCTCATTGCAAACAATTCTCATTGAAGGTCATGAACCTGAGTTTGAAGCTCCCGCACGGTGTCTTGTAAAATAGCAACGTCTCACACTAGATTAGCCATATATAGAACATGATGAAATTGACAAAAAATGTTAAAACAAAAGTAAAGAAAAAAATCCGAATGTAATACCACGTACACTACCAATTGGGTATATTTACACAAAAAATAAGAAAAAACTTACCTGAGTCAGGGAAGAGAAAGTGGTTGAAGGTGTAATATGAAAGACATGATGCAAGAAATGAATTTAGTAGAATGAACGAGTAAGGATAGACTTATTTATAGAGGATTAAATTTGAATAAGTTAGGCAAAAAGGCGAGACTGTTCACCTCCATTTATTAATTACATACAAACTGGTGTTTGTTCGATTACTTTGAAAAGTTATGACTTAATTACTTACAACTGTTTCTATATCAGTTGCATCAGATAATACATCTGCGACAACAGATATATCATCTGTTGCATTAGATAATACATCTGTGATAACATATATTCCATCTGTTGCAACAAATCGACAACCTATTGCACCAGATAATATATCTGTTGCAACATATAATCTATCTTTTTTAATAATCATCATATCATTAATCCAAAAATTTTATTATATGAATTTAAAAAGCAAATTTAAAAACAAAAACACTACGCTACTTGTCGCCTATTTTATATTAACATCAATTATTCAAATTAAATAACCATTTTTTAAGGTTATAAATTATGTTTATCATTTATTTCCGTATGATTTTCTGTGAAAAGAAATGACTTAATTAAATGAAACTGGTGAGTTTTTACAAAAAGTCACGACTGTTCATCTTTTTTTAACAATCATCATATACGTTAATCCAATCTTGTGACTTTTTTATTATATAATAAATAAATAATTTAAAAATATAAATGGTGAAAAGTCACGATCAGTTATTAAAATTAAATAACCATTCTTATACGGTTATAAATTGTGTTTATCATTTATTTCTTTATTATTTATTTACAAACCATTTTTCATATTAAATAATAAAAAAATCATGACTTTCACCCTCAATAACAACAATAACCTTTTTTTTTTATTAATAACCTCCTATTGCAACATATGATCCATCTGTCACAACAAATTAACCATCGTGATTATGACCTCAAAACTACACCCGACGCTTCTAATGATGATGAACTGTGTGAGCGTCTTGCTGTGCTAGAGAAAAGTGTTCTGGATATTGCTTCTTTTGTTAGAGATGAGAAGTTGAGGAGAATCGAGAAGAATAAGAAGAAGCATCAAGACGAAGGTAAACTAATTTATTTTTTGCTCTTCCGATTTAATTTTCTTTCTTAATTTTTGTAATCCTTTCAAAACAAAGAAATGCACCTCGACAGTCCCCCTCGTAGCCGGCATCAAGTAAACCTTGACGAATTTGCAGTCGTAGTGACTGACATTGCTGCAGCAGATGAAAAAGCTGAAGAAGAGAAGAAAAAAAAAGAAATGGAAGAGGAAAAGGCAACAGATGAAGAAGATGCGAAAGAAGAAGAAAAAGATGAGGAGAGGACAACCGAAGAAGAAAAAGAAAATGAGAAGAAAACAGAAGAAGAAGAAGAGAAAAAAGTGAAGACAGTTGATGAAGAAGAGTGGCTGAATAGGAGAATGAAAATATAGAAGAAGAGAAGAAATTAGAAGAAGGAGAAGAAGAGGAAAAGAAAGAAAATGAGAAGAAAGAAGTAGAATAAGAGAAGAAAAAAGCTAAAGAAAATGAAGTGGATGTGATGAGCATTGTTAAGAAACTCAATGATCATAACATGTAGTTCGATGGTTTGGAACAAACAATTCTCTTAATGCTTTTGTTGTTTTTAATGATTTTTGTTTTATGGATAATTGAATTACATATATTTGGCATGTCTGACGACATTTACTGACGAAATTATGTTCAGTTATTCCATTGTCTTGTTAGATTAAACAGTTGTTTGCATTGTGTTACAAGTTCAACTATTGTCCTAATTTATAGAGGTCGATGACAAATATTATAGAAGTTGTTCTCTATAATTTTTAGACTGAACGTACAATCGATTGAATAAATAATATATTTACAATGACAACAAACAAGTTTACTGTTATACATTGCAGTGTCACCAATTCAATAACTATCATGGTTTGTAGAGGTCCATCGATTGTGTACTGTGTAAATCATAGACGCAAAGCCTTGTCAATAATATACCATATTGGTTTATTGCCCTTAGTAGCATATTAGGAAAAAAAGAAATAATTAATTAATAAAATAATAAATAAATATTTTAAAAAGGATTATTTAATTAATAATATAATATATAACTGTAAACACCTAATTTTTGATCAAATTGAATGTTTTACGCCATTTTTAGTGTTATATATATGTATGTATGTATGTATGTATGTATGTATGTATGTGTGTGTGTGTGTGTGTGTGTATGTATGCATTTTATTTTTAATCTAAATTAGATATTTTAATTTTTTGAAAACTAAAAAAATAGAGTCACATTTTAAATAAGTTTTTTATTTTTATTATTTATTTTTATTTATTTTTTAAAATGAGAGAATTTTCCAAATTATATTTGTTTTCTTCTTTTAACTTTTAATAAAGAATCTAGTGATATTAATATTCCTTAATCATATTTCTAAGACTAGCTATTTAACTTATTTGTATTTTGTTAATTTTTAAATAGAATTTATTTTTATTTAAAATATTGATTAAAAAAAGAGAGAAACCTAAAACTACCTAATATCCCCATAACCCACACCGCAATCCCACTCCCTCACAATCTGCTACTCCTTCAACTCCCACGATACACAATCTGCAGTTCTGCACTACACTTCTTATATAACACAAAATGCACACACACAGACAAAACATATACCACACACGGACAACAAGCCCCCCCCCCCCCCCAAAAAAAAAAAGAAAAAAAAGAAAAAAAAGAAAAAAAGAAAAAAAGGAAAAAAAAAAGCAAAGGAAAAGAAAACAGACGCAAAGCAAGACGAACACCAGGAGAAAAATAGAGCGTTTCTCTCCAAAGTTCGTGGGTTGGAGTTCGATCTTGGTCTTTAGTTCGAGTTTACAGTGACGGTATTCTTATTCATACTTTCATTAGTTCTTCCCACAGGTTTTTATTTGATATTGCACTATTTATTTTATAAGTTTTATTGTGAATCAAATCATGAATAAAGTTGTTTAAATCGTTTCGTGTATCATTTAATTTGTGTGGTTGATTAATTATGTGACTATTCATACTTGATATACGTTGTATGCTTAAGTTACTCTTGATCACTTCAAGGAAAACATAGTAATTAGAGTGTCACGTATTTTAGCTATATCGGCGGGCTATTTCTATTGCCTAAATTAGATTCCCGAGCCTCTTTTGGATAAGTTGCCATAATTTATTAAAATAATATATCTTAAAATAGAAGTAATTATTATGTGTTGGAAATAAATTAGCAGTGTTAGCTTTTGAGAAGTAGTAAATGAGTATATTTTGTTTCAAATCCAAGTTAGATTAGATTTTATTTTTTATATATATTGGGAATCCAAATTATTATTCTAGTTATTATTACTTGGTGCCAATTTGTGTACGGGTGCTACCTTTCCATACTCAATGAATAGGTTAAGAAACTAGTAACATCAAGGGCTAAAAAATGATAAATAAAGGAAAGAAATTGGTACTGCCGTTGACGTTAACTTCAATTGCATGCATGGAGAGTTAAGAACATATTAGAGGAGAAAAAGAAAAGAAAGAGTAGGAAGTTGAGTTGTGTTTTCAGCTTCGAGTTTTCAGTGACGTTTTCGCAAGGGATTTCAAGAGGTTGCCACTCAAGGCTCTAGTCGGTTCTAAAAGGTCATTGAAGATGAATTTTCGCAGTTTCAATTTCCCTGTATTAGAACGTTTTGTTTTAATAAATTAAGGGACAGAGGACTTTCCAACAGCTCTTGTTTTTTATTTAAGAAAATAGTGAACCTGTAAGTAAAGCCAAGATTTGTTTACATTGGTGGAGTTTATCTATGCAATTACGTGCTGAATTTGCATTAGTATTTTAATGTCTTTTGAAGCATATAAAATTTCACCTAGAATCCTCTAAATGATTTGTTTGATTGTTATCCTATTAAAATATAGACATAAGTTAATAAGATTTGAATATGTTCATGTTTAAGTTATATATATTCATATGGCATTTAAATGTTTGATAATGTTGTTATATATTTGTATAATCATGAAGAGTTACTGCACCATTCATATTTCGTATGCTATTAATGGGAATATGAATGGGATGGGTTACAAAATTACACAACATTCACTGCATGCATCAATAAAAGGAGTGGAAAATTCATTTGTAAGGGAGCGAAGTAGGATACGAATTTATTTCATACTTCATTGCCTATTTGACAAAAGAAAAGAGGGAAAAAATCAATTGTAAGGGAGCGAATTTGTAAAAGAATAATTTAGATTTTAAACCCTAGAAAATTAAGTTTTAACGTACAAGAGAAAGTTAACGATGAAGTTGAAAAGCCCTGCTACCAACCATTCGTCCTAATAAAATTAACGTGTCTTTTTAAAGTCGATCTAATGGAGATTGGTAGATGTCAAACACATTAGAATCTTATTCAGAATTAGGGAAAATGGGAGCGATCCATAAATGCCTCAAAGGCGTGAGAAGTATATCAAAACTTGTGGTATAACCGAAAAGTACTACTATGGGTAAGTCACACATTAATATAGTCAAATAATTTAAAATAAATTAAAAGCGAGATGTAAGTAACTTTTTGGCTTACAACTAATGAATATTCAACAGATTAATTTAAGTCAGGTGTAAGTCATTAAAGCGACCATGCTAGAATCACGGGACTCGAGGGGTGCCTCACACCTTTACATCGGTCAACAGAATTTCTTATCCGAATTTCTAATTCACAGACCAAAAAGAAAGAGTCATTTTCTTTTGATTGGGGATTCAATAATGTGACTTGAAACACCCAAACTCATTTTCAAGTGGCGACTCTGTAAAATAAATAATCCCTTTTCAAAATGTTGCTTTAATTGGAAAAACCCATTTACTCTAAAATCAACTCCCTAGCGGGGTTGGGGCGATAAAAATAGAGGTGTGACAGATGGTAACTTTGCTTGGGATAACCAGAATTAGAGCTCTTATATAGAATTAGAGATTTTATATTGACTTGTTTGACTTCATTTAATTTTTGATATTGTATTTGTTGGCCTAAATGTGCTCTTTGCCTACTTATTAACTGCTTTGATATTATTTGAATTATAATATAAACTGTCCTCTCTCGTATACACATTCGAGTCTTCTGAAAGATATTTTATATTCAGAGATGTGGTATACGCTCCCGAGCCTTGAGATACCAGAGATGCGGTAACGCTCCTGGGAAGGATTCTGTAGTCATACATGTTTTAGGATGGGAAGGACCAACGGTGAGGCCGGAAAGCACTGCTACTAGTAAGTTTTTCTTGCCCGGTTCGAGTTGTCCGCTCGTTCTACAACTAGTCTAGACACCTATCCCGTCAGATTGTTAAGTATAGCAGAACAAGCCTCAGATGATGATTATCCTTAATAAGATTTACTTTGTTTGCATCACATGCATTTTGACTTAGTTAAGGCTTGACAAAGGTTTAAATGTCCTAAAGTACCCTATTTTAAGACAATCCACTTTTTGTGCTACTAGTAGTTGCATTAATAGTGAGGCTGTTTCGAATGTTGGCTTACTTTAGGATCCATTAACGAAAGAAGAGGGTGAAAATTTCTTTCTAAAACCTATTCTTTATAGAAATCAAAATGAGGTGCAAGGTTTGTTTTCACAAATAAAAGAAAAAACATAGTTTTCTAAATTATTGAGTTTTTCTCAATCAAGACGAACTACGCACACCTGATTCTCATCTCAGTGAGATACGTAGTCAGCTCTCCACGGTTTCGGTGATCCTTAAAAATGAAGGTTACATTTTCTTAAAGAAAACAAAAAAAGAGTTTTGATCCTTATAAAAAAAATCAATCAATTCGTTTTCAAAAATTAAAAATAAAAATAAAAAATTATTATTAATAAATTAAAAAAAATCATTTTTATTTTCATTATTCAAATAAAAAGTGGATTTCTTCATGTTTTCAGTTTCACGAACTACAAAAATATGATTCTCATCTCAATGAGATATGTAGGCAACCCTTTTTGGGTTCGGTGATCCTCATTCAAAAAAATGTTTATTGAAAAAAAAGGTTGTTGGTTTTGTTCAAATAAATCCTTATACAATTTTTTTTTAAAAATAATGTGTAAATATATATTTTAATTTTTTCTTTCAAAAGTAAATATATATATATATATATATAAATTGTCCGTATTAAAATTAAAAAAAAAAAAGATAAGTTTTTCTCCTTATCCAAAATTCAAAAAAATAAAATAAAATTTGTTACTTCATATTTTAAGCTCCCTGAACTATGTTTGACCCGATTCTTGTTTCAACAAGATACGTAGGCAACTCTTCTTTTGGGTTCGGTCTCAAAAAAAAATCTTGACTTAATAATTGGTACCAACATACTTAAAAAATATGATTTAAAAAAATATTAAATTATAAGACATGATAGAGTGGACCAACTTGGTTGTGAACTATAGATTCTTTTTTATACCTCTAATTATACTAAAGTTGCACTTGTAAAATTTTCTTGCTCCAAATCAAGTTTAAAATAAATCTTACCTCACTGTTTCATGTGTATTGTGTGGTGAGCTTTAGATTGAAAATAATGGCATCACTCTGTTGATCTAGAACTTGGCATGAATGTCTGTTGAGGTGAAATTCTGAGATACACTTGATTTGGGAAAGGATTGTAGGCCTTCTTTGATCCGATTGTGCATTCCACAGCCCACCAAATGACATTAATCCCTAGCATTTCTCCATTTGAGCCTGAAACCTTTTCCTTGGATAACCATATCTGAGCTTATACCTTTTGAGTGCTTATATGCACTATCCCTCTTTTAGACCACCTTCTTAATCGCACTAAATACGTACAAGTTGCGAATGAAAATTCATGATCAAAGACGCTAAAGGCAAAGAACGTATAGCCCCATGAGAACAAAAATAAAAGACGACTTCAAAGAAGAAGGAGCAAATCCAACAAAGATGGAGAATCTTCATTAAAAAAAAAAAAAGAAAATACATTTATCAAAAAGAAAAGGGGAAAATCCCTAGCACAAGATTCAAACAAAGTCGAAGCAAATACAAAACAAGAGGCAAAGAAGCACAACAAAGAAGATTGAGCATCAAACCGCAACAAATGTCAAAAGCATGAAAATAGTGCAGGCTCATTGAGGAATTAGTCACTTACATCCCAAATATCATCCTACCTGTCCCCAAGCCTATATTACAAGCCGATAACAAGTCCTACAAGATCTTACTCTAAGTGTTCTCACATTAGTGGATACTTACATGATGGCCAAGCTTATGGTATTACATTGCTTGCATTGAATATCTTTTTGAGTGTAAGTGTTTCTTGAACGTCCTAAAAGTTAAACTCTTTTATGGTGAGTGAATTAGGACTATAGTTGTGGCAAGGGCACTAGAAACATTAGGATATGAGTAATTTAAGTGTTTGATTTGGAGCAAGACATATATATCTTGTATAAAACTTAAGTATATCTGAGGTATCATTTGAAACTATAGTGATTACTTTTGAGTTGACCTCGGTTCTTATTTGAAAGTAATTTGAGGTGACTCCTATGCATAATACTAATTGTTGGTATCAATTGAAGTCAAGAAATGAGTTATTTTCATTCTTCTCATTCTTCTGATCTTTACAAAGCACATACTTTCAAAAAAAAAAAAATTTCTTCTGAACTCGGTCTGACCTGATTCTTGCTACACAAGATACGTAGGCAATCTTACAATAGGGTTCAGTATCGCAGAATATAGTTTTTTATATCCCTGAAAGGTATAATATAGGAGCTATTTTTTCAAAAAAAAAAAAAAAGTAAAAATAAAAAAAAAACTCCTCACATTCAAAATTAGGGCATTTTTTTCTAAAAATATATAAATAAATAAATAAAGAATAAAGAATAAAAATAAAAAAATAAAAAAATGATGATAATAATAATTATATTATGTCTTCATAGGGTACGACATTCCCTAGTTGTCATTCTAGGAAATAAAATTTTCTATTTTCTCCTTCAAGACTTCATAGGGTACGACATTCCCTAGTTGCCATTTTAGGAAATCAAATATCTTATTTTTCTACTTTACGTCTTCATTGGGTATGACATTCCCTAGTTGACATCTTAGGAAACAAAATTTCTTATTTTCTTCTTTATGTTTTCATAGGGTACGACATTCCCTAGTTGACATCTTAAAAAATAAAATTTCCTATTTTTCTTCTTTATGTCTTCATAGGGTACGACCTTCCCTAGTTGACATCTTACGAAATAAAATTTCTTATTTTTCTTCTTTATGTCTTCATAGGGTACGACATTCCCTAGTTAACATCTTAGGAAACAAAATTTTCTATTTTCTTCTTTATGTCTTCATAGGGTACAACACTCCCTAGTTGACATCTTAGGAAATAAAATTTCCTATTTTCTTTTTTAAGTCTTCATAGGGTACGATATTCCCTAATTGACATCTTAGGAAACAAAATTTCCTATTTTCTTCTTTATGTCTTCATAGGGTACGACATTCCCTAGTTGACATCTTAGGAAACAAAATTTTCTATTTTCTTCTTTAAGTCTTCATAGGGTACGACATTCCCTAGTTGACATCTTAGGAAACAAAATTTCCTATTTTTCTCTTTATGTCTTCATAGGGTACTACATCCCCTAGTTGACATCTTAGGAAATAAAATTTCCTATTTTTCTAATTTAAGTCTTCATAGGGTACGACATCCCCTAGTTGACATCTTAAAAAACGAAATTTTTTATTTTCTTCTTTATGTCTTCATAGGGTACGACATTCCTTAGTTGACATCTTAGGAAACAAAATTTCTTATTTTTCCTACTTTAATTCTTCATATGGTACGACACTCCCTAATTGACATCTTTATTTCCTATTTTCTTCTTTATGTATTCTTGGGGTACGACATTCCCTAGTTGACATCTTAGGAAACAAAATTTTCTATTTTCTTCTTTTTGTCTTCATAGGGTACGACATTCCCTAGTTGACATCTGAGAAATAAAATTTTCTATTTTCTTCTTTATGTCTTCATAGGGTACGGCATTCCCTAGTTTCCATTTTAGGAAATAAAATTTCCTATTTTTCTCCACTATGTCTTCATAGGGTACAACATTCTCTAGTTGTCATTGTGGAAACCAAACTTTTCTATTTTTCTCCATTAAGTCTTCATAGGGTACGACATCCCCTAGTAGACATTTTAGAAATTAAAATCTCCCGTTTTTCTTCATTAAGTCTTCATAGGATACGACATTTTCTAGTCGCATATTAAGAAGTAAATATCCCAATTCTTTTTCATGAATTAATAGGTATAACATCCCATGGTTGCATCATTGCGAACAAGAATCTTATTTTATTGCGTACCTAGCTTAGATTTCTATCATTTTTATTTATTTATTTATTTTTAAATTATTGTATAGTTTTTGGAATAACTCACAAAATTTTTCTAGTGCAAACTTGGGCAGAAAAATTTTGTTCATCTTTGTTTGTTTTTCTTTGATGGCTTGCAGGTTTTTCTGCAAAGAACAGATTTCATGTCCAAGAATTAAATCACTTCTCTGATTAGAGTAGAGAAGAATGTTCAATCTCGAAGATAGTTAGAGCCAGCTTAGCATATGTAGCGGCCCAACTTCTCAAGAATCATCTTCTTAGCTTCTGGTCAAGAGGACAAGCATTCAATAATATTCCATGAACTGTTCTTTGGAGGAGTGTCAATGACTCAATCCAAGTTTCTCGTTCAAGTCTCAAATCCTAACTTAAAGATCAAATTTTGATATCAAGGTACCCACCAGAAAAAGGTGAGGTGATAACTGAAGATCCAAAAGGAAGATCTAAAGCAAGAGAATAGAGACAATTAGAATAGATAAGAGCTTGCATTTTTCATTTCTCGTGTCATTTTCTTTTACTCGCTGTAATAAAAAGATCCACAAACCGAAATTTCGACGGGACCTCACTCGATTCTCCAAACTCATACTTTCATTCCTACGCCTACTTGAACTACACGTGACCCAATTCTCTTATAACCCAAGATATGTAAGCT
Source organism: Capsicum pubescens (assembly GCA_030864215.1). Lineage (NCBI taxonomy): Eukaryota > Viridiplantae > Streptophyta > Magnoliopsida > Solanales > Solanaceae > Capsicum > Capsicum pubescens. The sequence goes on from CM061538.1 coordinate 263,341,267, forward strand.
GCTCAAAACAAGGGCCCGGTCACCTCACTTTTCAATATTTATTTTTTCTATATTTGAATAAATTATTTGGTCAAAAATCAGTTGTGTTCACTTTTTTTCTTGAAAACTCTTCATATTTCCAAGCAAAGAGGGGCATTCTGTAAACACCTAATTTTTTACCAAACCGAATATTTACGTCATTTTTAGTGTTTAATACATACATACATACATACATACATATATATATATACTAGTTTAGGTGTATGCGTCTTGTGCATGTACCTCACTTTAATAAGTTTACACGTTATACTAAATAGAAATTTGTTTAAATAATAAAAAATTATTGTATCTTTTGAACATGTAAAGATGAAGAATTTATTTAACTAAACCTAATATATACAAAAAAAAATCTCAAATCCAATCAAAATTTATCTCCCACTTTTAAACTACAACAAAACAATACGATGATAGAGATATCAAAATAATACAATTAAACCTAATCTTTGCAAAATATTTTTCTCAAAGTTAATCGACATCCATCTACCACCTGTCAACTACAATAAAATAATACGATAATAGTTTACACGTTATACTAAATAGAAATTTGTTTATATAATAAAAAAATTATTGTATCTTTTGAACATGTAAAAATGAAGAATTTATTTAACTAAACCTAATATATACCAAAAAAATTCTCAAATCCAATCAAAATTTATCTACTACTTTTAAACTACAACAAAATAATACGATGATAGAGATATCAAAACAATACAATTAAACCTAATCTTTGCAAAAGATTTTTCTCAAAGTCGATCGACATCCATCTACCACCTGTCAACTACAATAAAATAATACGATAATAGTGATATCAAAACAATACAACTAAATCTAACCTTTACATAGAAAAAAAATCTCAAATTAGAGACATCAAAATAATATAATTAAATCTAATCTTTTCCTAAAAGAAATGAAATTTAAAGCCGATCAACATTTATTTACCACCTGTAAATTACAATAAAATAACACGATAATAAAGATGTCAAAATAATATAATTATCTTAATCTTTACACAAAAAATTCATAACAAAGCTTTGTGCAAAGGTTATGATCAATAAAATCAAAACGTAATATAAATAGAAATTTGAAATTCAAAAATCATAAAGTTACCCAATAACAAAACTATGATCACAAAATTTTATTACCTAAATAATGTATTGTATAAACCTAAAAACAGACTTATAAATTTGGAAAAAAGAAAGGAATATAAAGACTCCTAAACTAAAATATTATAACCAAAAAATAATAGTCCTAACCTGAAAAAAAAAAAAAGCAATCCCTCTTCTTTTGGGTGAAATCCACGAATTGAAATTTATTTTTGGAAGATTTTTTATTCTTCTTTTTTAGTAATCTTAACCTATTTTATGTAAAATAATTTTCCAACTTTTCTAAAATATTTAGAACTTTACCTTATATAAATTTTTTCTTATATAATAATTTCTTTGAAGTTGGATTTCCCTTAACAATTTATTGCCATAAATTTAAGAATTCAACTAAAAGTAGAAAATCTTCTACATTTAATTATATATATATATATATATATATATACTAGTTTAGGTGTACGCGCTTTGCTTGTGTATCTCATTTTAATGAGTTCAAACATTACACTAAATAGGATATTTGTTTAAATAATAAAGATGAATATAATAATTAAATTTAATATCTTTTGAATATGTAAAGATGGAGAATTTATTTATTAAACCTAACCTTTATCAAAAATATTTTTAAAAGTCGATCGACATTCATCTACCATCTGTAAATTGAAACAAAATAATACAATCATAGAGGCATCAAAATAATATAATTAAATTTAATCTTTACACAATTTTTTTTTCTCAAAGTCATTAAATACTCATCTACCACCTGTAAACAATAACAAAATAATACGATAATTGAGATATCAAAACAATACAATTAAACCAAACCTTTACACAAGAAATTCTTCATAGCCAACCGATATTCATCTACGATCTGTAAACTATAAAAAAAAATATAATAGTGATCACAAAGCTTCGATTTTGATCTAACTAATTCTTGTCTGAGCGAAAGTTTTGACCCTAAAGAATGATTTTGAATGAAATTAAAGAAGATATATATATATATACACACACATGTTGAATTCTATTATGCTGATAAAAACAGTGAAGAAATTGAGGGTTAGAAAATCAAGCATCTACTAATCTAGCTAGACATGGAATCGAATCAAGTTAGATGAGCATCAATCATATTCTCCCAATAGGCAAGCCGGTTTGTTCTCTAGTTCAACGTACATCTCAATATTTATAGAAGTATTTCCTTAATAGAGTCCTATTTTAAGAGTATTTTTTTAATTGAATAGTAGAAAGAAAAATATTAATTAATTCTCCTACCATATATTTTAGTTGGTTCTTTTGTTACTTTAGCATATCGCTTGCCTTTTGGTTAATTATACTTTATTTTTGTGGATGTTGGTTCTTTGTTCTTTATCATGTTGCACGACTGTGGGTGTACGGTCTTTTGTCTTGAGCCGGGGGTCTATTGGAAACAACCTCTCTACTCCTTCGGGGGTAGTGGTATGAACTGCGTACATTTTACCCTCCCCAGACTCCACTATGTGGGAATATACTGGGTTTGTTGTTGTATATTTTAGGAGTTTCATATATTTTAGGAAGTATAAATTAATTATTTTACCATATATTTTGGGAGTCACATATATTTTAGGAAGTCTAGTTAATATAATAAAAAATAATTACATAATAAATTAGAAAAATAGTGAAAAGACAGTTTTATCTAAAGAAAAATCTTTTAATGAAGGGCAAAAAGTTTAAATTATTTTTCTAAAGGTCTTCACACTTTTAATATATTCTAGATAGATTATAGATATAGATTATAGATGCTAAGAACATTTCTTATCAATTGCTTCTTAAATATGTAACAAACAAAATAGATGCATCATTGCATCTTTTAATCACATCCAACAATTATTAATGATTAATAATAAACATTCATTGTGTAAGAAATTCAACTTCTCGAATAAAATCTTCTTTCAACTAATTATATATTTCTCTTAAAGCAAAAGGGCTTTAGAAGTCGCACAATTAATCCTAATCAGATATATATATATATATATATATCATATATGAATATAAAACAGAGAACAAACTAAAAAGAATAATATTACAAAAATCAAACAAAGAAGATAATTAAGGACCTCTAATCCGATCAACACATAAATACACCCTTATAAAAACACAGTGGATTATTATAGAAACAAATAATTAATAATAATAAACACCTACATTCAAAAAAAATTATTTGAACAAAGAAATAAAAAGTATAGAGATAAACCTTTAATTTTTCCGGCTACTTCATTCGACAACATGCTTGTTACGTTGAGTTTTTAATCCGAAATTTTCAACTGCAAGAAAAACGCGAGCAAAACCATAAGGGAAAATTCATTGTCAATTGTTCATTATGTATAATGCATATATAATCAATCATTAAAACTATTAGAAAAATAAAAGGCAAAAGAATGAACATAGTGAATGAAAGAAGACGACTTGAATCAAATAAGAAAAAATATAAGTAGAAGAAGTTATGTTTCTTGTAAGTTTGATTTAAAATATTACTTAAATAAAATTATAGAAATTATTTTTTTTTACATAAGGTAAAGTTTTAATAATTTAAAAGTGTTAAATATAATGAATGTTTACCTATTAAGGACTTGAATTAATTTCAAAATCAATTAACTAATAATTATTTTATAAAAAAAGTTACTTAAAAAATAATTTATACGTTTTAAGTCATATTTAATATAGAGTTGTTTGCTTAATTAGAATCCTAATTTTGGTATGTTTTTTTTTTTGGTAATACTAATTGTGGTATGCTACTAAAGAAGGAAAAAGGAAATTTTGTATTTGCTTGTCTTGAAATTTAATCCAGTTTGTTTTAATATTTTTTTTTCCTTAAAACCAGTCTACTATTATTAGAAGGAAATCTAAGTAATTAAAAATATTAATTAATTATAGTTGACACCTAACAAAATTTTCCATAAAATTGGGAGTGTTCCCATATATTTGAGGTTTTAATTTTCTTTTTTATATTTATTAAAGTCAATATTCAATATTAATAATAATTATTTGAGGAAGAAAATAAAAAGACGATTTTATCTATTGTGAAGTCTTTTAATGAAGGGCAAAAAGTTTAAATAACTTTTTTAAGGGTCTTCACACTTTTAATATTTTATGTATATATATATATATATATATATATATATAGTCAATATTCAATATTAAAAATTGAAGAAAAAATGTGAAAAGAAGATTTTGTCTATTACGGAATCTTCTAATGAAGGGAAAAAAGTTCAAATCACTTTTGTAAGGGTCTTCACACTTTTAATATATTAATTATATATATATGTGTGTGTGTGTATTTTATTTTTAGTCTAAATTATATATTTTAATTTTATCTTTCTTTTACAAAATTTGTTTTAAAAGTTTTTGAAAACTACAAAAATAGAGTCACATTTTAAATAAGTTTTTTATTTTTATTACTTATTTATTTATTTATTTATTTATTTATTCATATTTTTTTAAAAAGAGAGAATTTTACAAATTATATTTGTTTTCTTCTTTTAACTTTTAATAAAGAATCTAGTGATATTAATATTCCTTAATCATATTTCTAAGACTAGCTATTTAACTTATTTGTATTTTGTTAATTTTAAATAGATTTTATTTGTATTTAAAACATTGATTAAAAAAAAGAGAAACCTAAAACTACCCAATATCCCCGTAACCCACGTCTCTCCCACACCACAATCCCACTCCCTCACAATCTGCTACTCCTTCAACTCCCACGATACACAATCTGCACAACACTTCTTATATAACACAAAACACACACACAGACCAAACATATACCACATACGGACAACAAGCCAAAAAGAAAAAAAAGCAAAGAGCATAGAAAAAAAAGGAAAAAAAAGCAAAGGAAAAGAAAATAGACGAAAAACAAGAAGAATACTAGCAAAAAATTAGAGTGTTTCTCTCCAAAGTTCGTGGGTTGGAGTTTGATATTGGTCTTTGGTTTGAGTTTAGGGTGACGGTATTCCTATTCATATTTTCATTAGTTCATCACACAGGTTTTTATTTGATCCTGCGCTATTTATTTTATAAGTTTATTGTGAATCAAATCATGAATAAAGTTGTTTAAATAGTTTCGTGTATCATTTAGTTTGTGTGGTTGATTAATTATGTGACTATTCATTCTTGATATACGTTGTACGTTTAAGTTACTCTTGATCACTTCAAGGAAAACATAGTAATTAGAGTGTCACGTACTTTAGCTATATTGGCGGGCTATTTCTACTGCCTAAATTAGATTCCCGAGCCTCTTTTGGATAAGTTGCCATAATTTATTAAAATGATATATCTTAAATAGAAAAAATTATTGTGTGTTGGAAATAAATTAGCAGTGTTAGCTTTTGAGAAGTAGTAAACGAGTATATTTTGTTTCAGATCCAAGTTAGATTAGATTTTATTTTTTATATATTGGGAATCTAAATTATTATTCTAGTTATTATTACTTGGTGCTAATTTGTGTACGGGTGATACCTTTCCATACTCAATGAATAGGTTAAGAAACTAGTAACATCAAGGCCTAAATAATGATAAATAATGGAAATAAATTGGTACTGTCGTTGACGTTAACTTCAATTGTATGCATGGAGAGTTAAGAACATATTAGAGGATAAAAAGAAAAGAAAGAGTAGGAAGTTGAGTTGTGTTTTCATCTTCGAGTTTTCAGTGACGTTTTCGCAAGGGATTTCAAGAGTTTTCCACTCGAGGCTCTAGTCGGTTCTAAAAGGTCATTGAAGATCACTTTTCGTTGTCTCGATTTCCCTTTATCAGAACGTTTTGATTTCATTAAGTTAAGGGACAGAGGAGTTCCAACAGCTCTTGTTTTTTATTTAAGAAAATAGTGAACCTGTAAATAGAGCCAAGATTTGTTTATATTGGTGGTGTTTATCTATGCAATTACGTGCTTAATTTGCATTAGGATTTTGAATGTCTTTTGAAGCATATGAAATTTCACCTAGAATCCTCTAAATGATTTGTTTGATTGTTATCCTATTAATATAGACATAAGTTAATAAGATTTGAATATGTTCATGTTTAAGTTTATATATTCATATGGCATTTAAATGTTTGATAGTGTTGTTACATATCTGTATAATCATGAAGAGTTACTGCACCATTCATATTTTCGTATGCTATTAACGGGAATATGAATGGGATCCGTTGCATGCATCAATAAAAGAAAGGAGTGGAAAATTCATTTGTATTGTAAGGGAGCGAGATAGGATATAAATTTATTTCAAACTCCATTGCCCATTTGACAAAAGAAAAGAGGGGAAAAATCAATTGTATGGGAGCGAATTTGTAAAAGAACGATTTAGGTTTTAAACTCAAGAAAATTAAGTTTTAACGTACAAGAGAAAGTTAACGATAAAGTTGGAAAGCCCTGCTACCGACCATTCCTCATAATAAAATTAACGTGTCTTTTTAAAGCCGATCTAATGGGGATTGATAGATGTCAAACATATTAGAATCTTGTTCAGAATTGGAGAAAATGGGAGCGAGCCATAAATACCTCAAAGGCGTGAGAAGTATATCAAAACTTGTGGTATGACCGAAAAGTACTGCTGTCGGTAAGTCACACATTAATATAGCTAAATAATTTAAAATAAATTAAAAGCGAGATGTAAGTAACTTTTAGGATAACACATATTGAATATTCAACAGATTAATTTAAGCCAAACGTAAGTCATTAAAGCGACCGTGCTACAACCACGAGACTCGAGGGGTGCCTCACACCTTTTCCTCGGTCAACAGAATTCCTTATCCGGATTTTAATTCGCAGACCAAAAAGAAAGTGTCATTTTCTTTTGATAGGGGATTCAATAAGGTGACTTGGAACACCCAAACTCATTTTCAAGTGGCGACTCCATAAAATAAATAATCCCTTTTCAAAATATTGCTTTAATTGGAAAAATCCATTTTCACTAAAATCAACTCCCTAGCGGGGTTGGGGCGGTAAAAATAGGGGTGTGCCAATAACTGGATTTTATGCAATTAAATGAGCCTAAACAAGTCATGTGATCGTATGAGAGTCCTCGTAAATTGAAGGTGGTGATCAAAGATGTGTGAGTTGATGACTTGTGGTTGAGCAACCAACATCCTTAGGGCAATGTTTACTAAAGCACAAGTACATTGTGAGGAATTCATTTGTTCATTCATTACCCATCCGCACACATCTTTGATCAACTTCTCCAATTTACTTGGACTCTTATGCAATCACATGACTTGTTCAAGCTCCTTTAATTGCATAAAATTCAATTATTTATTATTTTATTAATTAATTTTTCCTTTATTTTCCAATTATGCTACCTAGAGCAATAAACCAATATGGTATATTATTGACAAGGCTTTAAGTCTAGGATTTACAATGGACATAATATATGACCCTCAAATCACCTTTTCTTATTTAATTATTTATATCTTTGACTATGTACTAATATTTTTTTTGGACCGTTGCACCAAACCGTATATACCTTAGCATTGAACGAGTGTGGATCTATATGGTTTAGCATCTACCCAACGCATCAGAAGGCGTCAATTTTATTTACGCCCTATGCAAGAGGTCCAACATTATGGTCTATTAGTTACAAATCTTGCATCCTGTGATTTATAATCGACACAATTAAATTTATTTAATTATTTATTTATATTTCATGAACCTACATAATGGAATTAATCGATTACGTAGACAGTCATGCGTAGTTATTGATCTCGGTCAATCACATACTATATCGAACGTGCAATTAATTTTGTAGAAATCCACATAATCGTCGATAGACCAGATTCATTATCCGTTAGCATATATGAATTCGTATATATATAAGATAGATCATTAGTTTTGACGCTTGACAACTATTTCATTCATCTTCTAACAGGGAAAATTGCAAAATTACAACCAAGAACATAATTGTATAATTAAGGTAGAGACAAATAGAAAGGGCATTGCAACAAAATTTCAAATACTCATTTCATAAGTTCATTGCAGCTATGGTTTAACACCATATTTACAGCAAAATACGAGCAAAAATGTCAAAAGAATGAAGCTTTCATCTAACAAATTCCCTAGCCATGAAAGCTTCTCTGCAGTGAACTTACAACTACAACTACAACAGCAATTAAAACCTAAACTAAGGGGATGGGGGTGATGAACTCCTCGGGCTGCATGTTCATCCTCTCTACTATCGCCCATAAAAATTAGACTATACGCCGGAGTTCACGGTGGAGGTGCTCCCTATCCTTCCAGAATGTAGAAGAGACGGTCCAGGTCATTTCAGAGGAAGAGAATGTCGTGGCTACGCTGGAAACAAACCCTCCTTCGTGTCCTGAGTGGAATACTCGGCATCTGGTCATATTTATCGATTATTTTGGGTTGAAGAAGATTAATATTGTGTATAGTTGATGGTTTTTTATATAGACCAAAATAGAAGCCTTTGGTCTTCCTGATTAGTTGTAGGTAGACGCGTGCGTCGGTAGAATTCGAGGAGATAACGTATACCCAATCGACGTAAGGTGTGAGTGGATGTGAAGCTGCTTTTTTGATGTTTCATAAATGCTTGACTGTTCATCTGTTTATTTGAATAATTAGATTTTTTAATAGACTTGGAATATAATCGATAATAAATAATAGACTTGGAATATAATCGATAATAAACTATGTGGTATATAAAGAATAATCCCAATTGTCTTGACACACAATATATCCCAATAAACTATGTGTGTGCTGGGATTGTATATAAGAAGTGATGATTTCAACCTAGTGTCTAAATACTTAATTTTTCAAGAATTGTGTCAAAAACATAAAAAAGTTTTCAAATGTGTCTATTTTGCAAAATGGAGTTATCCAAGAAATGTTTTTTTACCTCCTTAGTAGTATTTTATCTTTATTCATTCGGACAGAAGATTCTTAAAAAAAAAGATTTTCAAATAGATATACCATTTGGTGCAACAGATATCTATTTCAGTTTGAAAATTTCCAACAACTCAGTCATCTGTCGCAACAAATTTCTTTGCAATTGATTTTAAAAAATAATTAAGATCAATTCAGACCAAATTAACTATTTCAAAACTTGTCATTCTTTTCCTAAAAATACAAATAAACCCAATACAAATCATCCATTTGTGGAAAAAAAGTTTCATCATTTCAAATCTCGAGTTCTCGCTCTTTTCTTTCTCTCTCTACAATACAGACAACAACTACTTAGCATATTGCTCAACCCTTCAAAACAGATCAATTTTCTTCCCATTTTTTACCACATAGTTGTTATTTTCGACTTCATTCTCGCTTGTATCCATCGTTTTCTCAGTCTTCGCAGGTAACAGAGTTAGAGAAGAGTTCTAAATTTGTTCATTATTCTAAAAATTAGGGCTTTTTAGATTATGATTAAAAAGAAGACTTTTAGTTGTATTACCTTCGAGAATGGGTTAAGAATTTTGAGTTTTGATGCTAAATAACGTAGAAAGAATCCAAGAAAATCCTAGTTTTTATCGCAGTATTTTGTTGACTGTCATGGTATTATTGGATGGTATTTATGGTATTGTTGGTGGTTGTGTCAATATTAGTGGTATTGGTGGTGGTGTCGGTGGTCTTGATGTTGGTATTGGTGGCATTGGTGGTGGTGTTAGCTGTCTTAGTGGTCTTGATGAGAGTATTGGTGGTCTTGGTATTGGTGTTGGTGGTCTTGGTACTATTCTTGGTGGTGGTATTGGTGGTCTTGGTGTCATTGTTGGTGGTCTTGGTGGCATTAATGGTGGGCTTGGTGGTCCATCTGTTGCAACAGGTAAAATCTGTTGGGAGATATTAAATAGGTGTTCAAACAAATTTTCCATCTGTTGCAACAGGTGGAACATTTGAAAAAATTATGTAGACATTAAATATGATGTATTTTTTATTTTTTCTGTTGTTTTTAGTTAAAAGATGTCTCTCAAAAGAAAAGAAATTGAAAGTGGATCAACTTCTGACCACCCAACAAAAAAGGCTAGAGTACAGATGGATTCAGAGAAACTTCCTGAACAATCTCAGTCAGGAAAAAATGAGGCTGAGAAAAGTTATGAAAAGAGAGATGGAGAAAGGTATAAGCGGCTAGTGAGAAAAATAAAGTGAGGAGGAAGAAGAAGATAAACAAGATGATAATGCCTCACCAATAGGGCATGAAATAAAATCAAAATCCTAACATAAGGCTGTCAAAACTATTAATATTGTCAGGTTTCAAGTTGTGATTCCAATAGATCACCCTGCAAAAGTAACTGGTGATGTTGTACTTAAATGTCAGTTGGGGAAACCTTTTGATGAATTTAGAAATATTATGAAGAATGAAAACATAGACGGACCTTTTAAGAAGAGCTGTTTTGGACATTTTCTTGAGCTGCCTGAGGACTATCCTGTCCGTTTCCAAATGAGCATGTTATATGGTCTTCTGAATCGCAGGATCAAGTATGTGGGGGATGATAATGATTCGAATAAAGGCAAAAAAAAAGATGGATAAAATCTGGATCAACTATTGTGGCATGACGGTTTGTGTTGGCTTGAAAGAGTTTTCCATAGTGACAGCCTTGAGATATGATCGTCTAGAAGAACCTCTGATCAAGAAAACACCCCCCGAAAGGTCAAAGGCAAGCAGGACAGCCAAATCACCACCATCAAATAGATGAAAGGCATTTTCCAGGCAACCATACACCAAAATAAACAAACACAAGGAAAAAATAGATGGGTTGTTGTACATTGTTGGACGTAGCTACAAAATGGAAAATTTGATCAAAAATCTTAAGGATAAAACTATACCAAAGCAATACAGGGAGCAATTGTGCTTAGTTTTGTTTGCCCATGCCGTTATATTGGCAAGAGACGTCAACAAAGTCTTAGAAGATGATTGTTGAAGTTTGCTGATGATTTTGAAAAATTCAACAATTATCCCTGGGGATATGACAACTACTACTTGACTGTCAAATATTTACTGACAAAGCTAGTCCTAAAGTTGATCACATTATATGGCTTTCCTTGGGCTTTCATGGTAAATTTAATCACTATTTTTTTTTACTCATTCATTATTTTATATTGAATAATTATTATCACTTTTTTTTGCTTGCTTCCTGTTTACATATTTTAGGCTTGGGCATTTGAAGACATTCTTACCCTCCGAAAGCAGGTCAAGGATTACGCGGATGAGGTTTCCCATTCAAGGATCCTTAGGTGGTTGGCTGCGAAGAACAACACAAGAATTAAGGAGACTGATCTCTTTAACCCTCCAAATGATGCAGTACATCTTCTTTGAGTAAAATAATTTGTCTCAAAGAAAGATATTAAAGCAGATGTGCCATCTATTGCGACAGATGGGTCGTCTGTTGCAATAGATTACCGGTTCATTGCAGTTGGTGCAACAGATGGGTAATCTATTGCGATAGATGATCCATATTTCACAACAAATTAACCATTTGTTGCTCTGGTTCACTGAACCCGACTCAACATATTACCCATCTACTATAAATTATTCAACAGATGAGCAATCTGATACAACATTCAGATCAACTATTATGACATATAGATTATCTATTGCATTAGTTAACTGTGTTAACATATAACCCAACTGACTGCAAATTATTATTATATGATTCAAATGTATTTGTCTTTCTTTATCGATTGTGCATCCTTGGATCGTGCCTACTGAGCAGTAGTTGGGGATGACTTCTTTTATTACTCTAGGGGTATCATGTCATCCAAGAAGGTAAGGGCACCATACTCTCCTACAGTGGTGGTTAGGAGAAAGAAAAGATAAATTAGCCAAATAAACTTCAGCCTAAAAACAAAAAAGATTGCAACTCTTCCCTCTCTAAAAGTTGTTGAAGTTCTGGTGCCATTACAGAAGGTGGACATATATGCGAGGCTTGGGCGACCAAGAGAGGATAGAATTGCGAAATTCCAAGAATCCCAAGAAAAAGAAAACAACATAAGAATACACCATGCATATGTATGACACCCAAAACTTCAGGAGCATTTCAGCTATGTGTAAGTGGTGCGTGGATAAGGTAAGTTTACTTTTCCTAACCTAGCCTTCTAATCTACTCCATGAAGAAGAAGCTACGTAACAGATATGTTGTTTGTTGCAACAGTTGGGTATTCTAGAACAACTGGTGATTGTTATATTACAACATATTAAACATTTGTTGCATAAGTTGCGTTAGCTGGGTAATCTGTGAACAAATTCAGAGAACCCTCTGCAACAAATGAACCATTCATTGTATCTTTCCACTATGTCTTTCCTCTTTACAATTACTAACCTATTTAAAAATTATCTTCTTATATCACAGTCTGTTGATGAAATTCTCTGCCTCATGAGGGGCAGGCAATTTGCGTACCCCGATGCTTATGATGTTGCTGAAAGGATAATGGACCTCAACTTCTATAATAATTTTAAGAATTGGTACAATTATCTCAAGGATTAGATGAAAATCACGGTGGCCCAGGATTTGATCAGTTAGTTTCTACGTAGGAATGGGAGGAAGATATGATTAACTATGTTAGAGGGAAGAGACCATATCCACACGGCAAGAGCTGGACCAAGGCAAAGAAAATTCTTGCATTCATGAATGTGGAAGTCAAATATTTTCTCACTATTGAGATACTTCTTGAGGAGAAAAAGATAAAGGTTTATGATTGCAACTTACCTATCTTCTGCGATGAAGATTTTTTTTATCCACATCCAGCCACTTTTGGAGTTGCTCCCCAGCTTTTTAAGGAAGAGTAAACTAATGGAACATTTGCCAGCGGAAGTCTTGATGAATAAAGCATGGGATTTTAAAGGTCGAAACAAGGGAATGCACCATAAAAAGAATAAAATCGGTGTCGTGTGCGGGCCGTACTCGCTTGCATATATCGAATATTTGCTGATCGACACAAAAATATCCGATCTGTGCGATGCCATTGTGGAAAACATGCAAGAGGTATGGGCACAAAAAATAATGAAAGTTGATTCTTTTATAATGCAACAGATAATTATTTGTTGCAACAGATTGATTATCTGTTGCAACAGATTGATTATCTGTTGCAACAGATTTATTATCTGTTGTAGAAGGTTGGTTGTCTGTTTCATTATGTAATCTATTGGAATAAATAAAAAAAGTGGGAAGACCTGTTTGATAATTTCCAATAGATGACCTACATGTTGCAACATATATCTAAATATGTTTGATAATTTCCAACAGATATGTCGTCTGTTGCAACAGATATATTATTTGTTTTGATATTTGAATTTAGTATTCTATTTCAATTAATAAGTTCAAAACTAAGGATTAAATTATATTCATAGATAACATAAAATAAATCAAAGCCTTCAGAAATTTCATGAAATAACTCAAAAATAAATGAAATGTAAAAAATCAATATGGGTATAAATGATATACTCTACAAATAAATCAATAATTTAACCTTTGGTGCCAACAATTACCAAGGAAAGTTTATTACATTAACAAACTCAAGATATAAATATCTACTCAATATGGACAAGTTGTTCTTCATCCGGTGCTATGGAATTCGGCTTTGGTCGTCGTGGATCTTTAATGTCACTTGCGTATGATTTTTGAGCTTTTGCTTCTCCGTATTTCTATAAAAGAGTAGCTATCTTTTGTGGAGTAATCCGAAATCAACTTCATCATTTGGTACTTGTAATCTATCGCTCAAATACTCGGCGTAAGCGGCAACAAAAAGACTGCAATCCCTAAGTTTTAAAAAGAACAAATAATCCATATCTTATAGTTCATGTAAGCATTGTGAAATTTCTGAAATGAAACTACATCATGATACTTATAGGCTACCAATGGGTTGTTGAGAAATTCCATCAACATATTCTACATCAAATCGATTACCCATTTTATCCCGGTATGCTTCAATCTTTGACCAATCAGTACGAACTTTTTGGTTCAAAAAGCCACTCATATCAAGGTAAGTAGGCAATATTTTGGCCAACTTTTGTATCTCAAATTACATCCTGGAACTTCTCCTCCACAACATCGAGTCATAAACTCGGATGCGCCTCTCTTTTAGAACGACGACAGTCAATACCCAATGGAATTCATCACTGAAATTGATTGGGATGTATACTTCGTCGACCAAATGCTAAGGTAAGCCAGCTGAAATGATAAAACCTTTGATGATGTTAATTAAACATTCCTCATTTAAAAAAACTTTCATCTATTGTTGACAAAACCTATCGTAGGCATTATTGATGTAAACTTTGTACAAATAATTATTTGTCATGTATCTGTATTGTTCTTGTGTTTGCAACTTGACCTTCTTTCGAAGGTAGTAAAAAATGGCATTGACGTGCTGCACATATTATCAAATATTTTAGATTATGTGATAAAAAAATTAATACACAAATGCAATTAAATAAAGTATTAATTAATAGTAATATGTATGACATTTAAACCTCATTATTCCAGCAAGTTTGGGGTTGTGACATCAAATAGAACCAATCCTTCATTCCGGGATGTGCAACAATAAAGTCGAATATATAAAATTCAAGACTCGATTCGTTCACTTTGTAGTGTTCGTTATTTTATTTTTTTACATGATTTATATGTGTTAATGTCATATTTTTGCAACAAGAATTGTATAAATCAATATCTTTAAAAAAGATTTATGTACCTACCGGCATGATGCTTTAATAGACCATCGGCAATCCATTCTGAACAGTCGTTGATCATCTTTGTTAGTGTCTTTGAATCCTCATCTGCGATGTTGAACCTTTCAAATGGGCAATTCTTCCGTTCTCCCAAACTGACAGACTCCACGTTTTATTCTTCCATAGAAGTAGTTGATGGATTATCAATTGTGATATTATGTTATTCAGCAGTAGGTTCTACTGTGACATCCACCTGGAAAGTTAGAATTGTCAATGCTAATCACAGGTATACAACATATTATATATATGTTGCATCAGATGGATCATCTGTTGGGATAAACTCGCATAGGTAAAACAGAGCGGTACGATAATTTTGAACAGATGACCCATATGTTACAACATATGACTCATCTGTTGGTACAAATTAAAACAGTACTAAAACCTGTTTGATTTGCTAAAACAAACAGAAATATATTACAATCGATAACACATCTGATATAATAGGTTATACGATATTTGCAACAGATGTATATATCTGTTGAAATAGACGTGTCTGTTTGTTTGTTGGAACAAATGTTATATATTCACCTTCTTCAGCTCATGCTTCTTGTAAGACCCTGCAAAATCCCAAACTTAATTCATTCCCTTAAAGCTTATCAATGGGTTCCAAACTTAGAAAATTTTATCTAAGTATTCAGACTTAGTGTTATTTTGTCCTTCGTAAGTTGGCGACTCTATTTCATGACCTTTATGACCTTAAAGAATCGACCATCAGGTTGATTCACGATTAGGAATGTCAGTAGGTGCTCTGAGATAAGTTTAAGATTTCTCAGACTTTGTTTG
This sequence comes from Capsicum pubescens, assembly GCA_030864215.1. NCBI lineage: Eukaryota > Viridiplantae > Streptophyta > Magnoliopsida > Solanales > Solanaceae > Capsicum > Capsicum pubescens. Next base: position 263,356,880 of record CM061538.1, read on the forward strand.
GAGCTCATTTGGAAGCCTAAACCAGTGAATCAATGTTATCTCGACGTGCTGCATCGCCTATCGCATTGATAAATGTTTTTTCCAGCTCCCAGTGCCAATTTACAGTAAACCGATGTGGACTCAACACGACGCATCGTCCATCGCATTGACCCCATCAATGCGGCGCGTCGGTCTGCGCATCGCTAGGCCAATTTTTAGTCATTAAAAAGCCGCATCCTCAGGGGTATTTGGGTTTTTTCCCACGTCTTTCATCCCTCAAAACATGAAATTAAACCTTTCTAAGAGAAAAATTCATTCATTCTTCACAAGTTGCTCTCAAGAACAAACCCAAGGAGATTTAAATTCAAATTCAAGACTCAAGAACCTACCATTAATCTTTCAGAATTCAAGCATCAAGGTATATTAAGTGTTCATCCAATGGTTCCTTCCACCCTTGGAGTTCAAGAAACCTTTTGAAACTATAAGTAAATAGATTTGATGAATTTCATGATTAAATTTGATTGTGTTCATGACTATCATGTTAATGGGGTTTCTAGTTCATGATTTATTTGCAAGGTTTATGTGAAATTATTTATCATGTGATTAGTATCATGTGGATTCATGCTAAAACCCTTAAATTGTGAAATTGGTGTTTGAAATTGTGATGCTCACCTATTGTCTAATATTATGTGCATATGCTAGTCCCTCCAGGTGTTTGATGAATTGTTCATGTGAGTTGAATAGTGAAATCATATCATGTTAGCATGTATACAAGTTCATGTCATACAAGTGCTTGTCAGAATGCCCTAATGAATGAATGGTGACCAAGTAATTAGTTATCATGTTTCAAGATTGTGCTATGTCTTAAAATTTATGCTATCGAGTCCTAGGGATATCTAATACCCAAAAATTTAGTTGTTTACCTAGAGCTATAGTAGTTACGAAATAGACTCGATAGTATCATGATCAGTAATACAGTATCAGTTCAGAACTCAGTCAGTAATCAGTTTAGAACTCAGTCAGTAATCAGTTTAGTTAAATAGTATGATCCATAACAATTTAGTCCAGCCTAGAACAATTTAGAAATTAGTACGATGTCTATTCAGTTGGGAGTAGGATTCAGCACCGAGTGAACCCAAGAATGGGGACTCACCTGTCAGTAGAGGGTGTGATCCTTAGAAGCAGTTCTTGTGTTCCAAAACTACGTAGCCAGCATAGGTTGAGACATTAACCTGCTAGTTGAGGGTTGATGAGGTATTTTAACCTGCTAGTTGAGGGTACAACCATTCTCATTCAGAGAACCTGCCAGATGAAGGTGACTCAGAACTTGTCTTTACCTATGACAGTACTGACACCCTTCCAACTAGGGTTATAGATTGGACCCCAAATCAGTCAGAGAAGGGGCGTGTCGATTAGATGATTACCTCCCATAGTCTCATTTTTAGTTCCAGTCTCATTATAGAACTCAGTTCAGTTCTACAAAAATCAGGACTGTCAGACATAGTCACTCAGCTCAGTACAAAACTCAGTATAGTTCCATAGAATCAGGACTGTCAGATACAGTCACTTAGGCATCCGTAATACAGTATTAGTAAACTCAGATATTAGTTAATCAGTATTCATAACTCAGTATCCAGTATTATCATGATCTCAGTTACAATTCACGTATTCATGCATGTTCTCTCATTTAGTTATAATCATGTTATTCTGTCAGTTATTGTTCATACATATGAACCCATGCATATCATCCTACCTCACTTAGCATACCAGTACATTCAAAGTACTGACACATACTTTTCTTTTATGCTATGATGTCTTATATCATAGGTTCAGACGCACGGGCTCCTGATCTCTCTTACCAGCCCAGATTATCAACAACAGGTTTAGCAGTGAGTCCTCTGATGATAGGCGAATTTACGCGCCTATATCAATATATTTTGCCCATATTTTAGCCTAGTTTTGAGAACAAATTATATATTTCATGCACTTTTAGTCCCTTTTCCTGTAAATGAGCTAACGAACATGATTATTAAAGTTTCAGGTATAAATGATGCATAATTCAGCATTTTATGGCTTACTTGACGCTAAAGAAAGCTCACGAAGGAAGGGAAGGGAGTTTACACGCCTAAGGACCAAAACTGCTGCATGGAAAATCTGTCCCGGGCTAAAACAGCAATTCTGAAGACTTTGGGGACTTACAGACACAAAGCTGGATTTTGACAATGATACATTAACCTAGTACAATTAGGTTATGTATTTCATTATTTTATGTGGATTATGATAATGTTACCTTAACCTAGTACATTTGGGTTAAGGATTTCATTAGTCTAGTAGGATTTGGTTATTTATTTCATTAGCTTAGTAGGATTAGGATATGGGTATTATAAATACCCTATCATGCTAGAGATTTGGAGAACATCTTCTTAACTTCTCATCTTACAATTCAATTCTATTTTTCTTCTTCTACTCTTCTATTCTTAAATTCCACAACAAGAGAATCGTTACTTTGCCTAGGAAATCACGCCTCACGCCTATCACTTGATCTACACGCCATTACTCAATATCGTGATATAATAACAATGTCAATCGTGATTTCCTTCGCATTCATGGGTAACTAAACTTCTCTATTGGGGTTATGGAAGCCGAATGAGTTACTATCTATTGCTGTGAGTTTGTGAGTTCGAGGCACGTATATTGTTTATATCATTATTCTCTTCATCTTAATCTACATTCTTTGCGGTTGCAAACGCAAGAATACGCCAGTCTAACATTTAAATTGTTCGAGAGAAAAGTTATTTTTCTGGAAAAGAGATAATGCCAAGGTAGTAGGACACCCTTTTCTATTAAAAAGCTAGTGCCGTAACTGGACTAACCTCTTGGAGAATTCGTACCGTTAGATACGCTTTAAGCTCGAGAGAGTTAAAGTGAAATAGTCCTTGTTTAGGTCGAGAGACGCTTGGATTTACCATCGACTACAATCCTCTATAAGCAATTGCATGACAGAATTCTACACACTCATAGCCAATAGAGACGTATACCTCAGAAGGTGGACATAACCCCAACGCTTCAATTCTCATTGTTTACAACCAACGTAACAATCTCTCTCTTTTTACTTTATTATTTTCAGCTTTTGTTTACATTACTTGTAAAACAAGAATCCCCCCCTTCTTACGAGACTTGCACCAAAAGTTTAGTAATTTTACTTACTTGTTGGCCAAGCTATTCCCTGTGGGATCGACACCCAACCCAGGTTGGGTTCTATATTTGCTAACGACCGCTTTACACTCGAACGAGAGCTGTAGATTGAGCGTTATCAAAAATTGGCGCCGCTGCCGGGGAATACAAGTGTCAATTAAGTTCGTGAAAATTACTAGACCCTTTGGTCAAAGATTCTCGTACTTTTACTTTTAGTTTTTGTTTTTGTCTACTGCAGGTTTTTATTTTAGTGCATGCCCCATACTCGAAGTTCTGGTCAACCGTTATTACCAATCAATCCTGAACCACAACGCATTGGTAGAATGGAAGCACAAGATGAAATCGCAAGGATGGCTGCTCAACAGGAACAAGCAAGATTGGTTGCCCTTGCCGCAGCCCAGGTTCAACAGCAGAACATTGATAACCCTGCACGAGCACCAAATCCTGACGATGAGGATTTAGGTGATGACGAGTTACTAAACCCTAGGCGTGATGCTGAAATTGTAACACCTGCCAACAGAAGAGGTCGACAAGCTCGGTATAGACATGATCACCAACTTATGCAGCCAGCCTTCGATGATGATGATGATGATCTTGATGGTGCCGGAGCCACTGGAGCTATAATTCCACCACCATTAGCGCCCGGAGCCAAGTTCAACATCACAAGCACCATGATTCAGTTATTGCAACTCAAGGGATTGTTTGGTGGACTAGCAGGCGATGATCCGAATATGCATCTCGTCAACTTTATTTCTACATACAAGTCTTTTGACAATCCTGGTGTTGGTCAGAATGCAATTCGATTACGTCTATTTCCATTGTCTCTGTCTGGGGAGGCAACACTATGGTTGAATGGGCTGACTCCTGATTCAATTACAAAGTGGAGGCAATTGAGAGACACTTTCCTAGAAAGATTCTTTCCGCCTTCCAAAAGGGCACAATTGAGAGTTGAAATCAGCAACTTTCGTCAGCTTCCCACTGAAGCTCTTCATGAAACATGGGAGAGGTTTAAGACAAAGCTAGCGAGATGCCCAAACTATCACATGACTAATGCTCACCTCATGGAGATATTGTATAGAGCCTTGAATTCAATAACTAAGCCAGTGGTGGATAACGCAGCTGGAGGATCTTTTATGGACCTCACCTTTGGTCAAGCAAGCAATATGTTAGATCGTATGACGAAACAAAGTAGAGCTTGGCATACCAGGGATTCTGAGGTAGCAAGCCCCACTTTATCTATTGGCATGACTGCAGACCAAAGGAGAAGAGAAGAAGAACGTGATCAAGATATGGCGCACATGAAAACACAAATGGATCTTCTTACAAAGCATTTATTATCAGGGAAGACCAAAAAAGTGAAAGCTGTGGCGCTAAAAGGAAGAGACGAATCTGATTCGGAAGAGGAGGCCAACTACTTGAACAATCAGGGGGGTTTCCGTGGGAATACCCAAGGAAACCAAGGTCGGAACTATTATGATAAATATGGAAGCAAAGACCAAGGTAGTTGGAAGAAAAACAATGAAAAGAGTGGTTTGTACGTTCCCCCTGGTAGACGTGATACCACCATATCTAATTCTGGAAGTATGGAAGACATGATGGCTAAATTATTGAAAGGAGTGGAAGCAACGAGCGCGGGAGTTACTGAGGTAATTAATGATTTGTACTCCATGAAACAACTAGTTGATTCTCATTCCACTTCAATCAAGCAAATAGAGCAGCAATTGAGCCAACTTTCAGCAGCACTCAATCAAAGGAAGGCTGGCACTTTACCTAGCGATACTGTGCAAAACCCAAAGAATGATGGGTCATGCATGGCCATCACTACCCGAAGTGGTAAGGTGCTGGAAACTTCAGAAAAAGGCAAGCAAGTGGTTGACGAAGAAGCGGAAATTGATAATAAGGCGAAAGGGGAAGATGCCACAGCAGCCGATCCTAACGTCCTTAACATCACTCCTCACAACGTGCAGCCTGGAAAATCTGAAAAACGGAAGCAAGAGGAGAAGAAAGCCATGGAGAGAACACTTCCATACCCACCACCACCGTTTCCCCAAAGATTGAAGAAGGTGGCGGATGACACTAAGTTCAGCAAATTTATGACTATGTTGAAGCAGCTGACCATTAATGTTCCATTGGTAGAGGCACTTGAACAAATGTCTGGGTATGCGAAGTTTATGAAAGATCTTTTGACTAAGAAGAGGGAAGCAAGTTATGAGCTGAAGGATGATGTGCATCATTGTAGTGCAATTGCTACCCGATCGATAGTTCAGAAGAAGGCCGACCCCGGAGCTTTCACTATTCTTTGCACCGTCGGATCTTTGAACTTTGCCAAAGCATTATGTGACCTAGGAGCCAGCATCAACTTGATGCCATTATCAATCTACAAGAAGTTGGGGTTAGGAGATCCTACACCAACTAACATGAGGCTTGTTATGGCGGATAGGTCGGTAAAACGACCGGTTGGTATTCTATACGATGTCTTGGTAAAGGTTTCTTCATTTATATTTCCAGCAGACTTTGTCATCTTGGATTGTGAAGCAGATTCAGAGGTTCCCATAATCTTGGGACACCCTTTCCTTGCTACAGGAAGTGTGCTCATTGATTTGAGAGCTAATGAACTTTCATTCCGAATAAATGACGAAGTGGTTCGATTTGATGTTTGCAAATCAATGAAGCAACCCAAAGATCTGAGTGTATTTTCTATGGCTGATGTTGTCTTTGATGATGAGAAAGAATGACTTGAAGAAGAGCAAATTCTTGATGATCCTTTGGAGGTTTTGCTCATGAAAGGAGAGAATGAGGATGCTGAAATTTCTGAAGAAGCTATTTGTGCTCTATCGGGATTAGGGACATATCGCTATACTCCCAAGAAGCTGGATCTTGATCTCAAGAATCGACCCACACCACCAGTCAAGCCATCTATTGAAGAACCACCCACACTAGAATTGAAGGAGCTGCCAAGTCATTTGAAGTACGCATTCTTAGGAAGCGGAAACACACTTCCAGTCATAGTGGCAGCCGATTTGGGTGAGCAACAAGTTGCAGCTCTTATTGCGATCTTACGCAAGTATATTAGAGCCATTGGATGGACCATTGCGGATATTATTGGTATTCCACCAGGGATTTGCACACATAAAATTCAGCTTCAAGAAAAGTGCACACCCACCATTGAACATCAAAGGCGTTTAAACCCACCTATGCAAGAAGTGGTGAAGAAGGAGATTATCAAGTGGTTAGACGCAGGAGTTGTATATCCTATCTCTGATAGTACATGGGTAAGTCCTGTACAATGTGTTCCCAAGAAAGGAGGAATGACGGTGGTCGCGAATGCAAAGAATGAGCTTATTCCACTCAGGCCCGTTACTGGATGGAGAGTATGCATGAACTACCGCAAGCTGAATTCTTGGACACTCAAGGATCACTTCCCCATGCCATTTATGGACCAAATGCTAGATCGATTAGCGGGGAAAGGATGGTTTTGCTTCTTGGATGGTTATTCAGGTTATAATCAGATTTGTATTGCTCCTGAAAACCAAGAGAAGACAACGTTTACATGCCCATATGGTACGTTTGCCTTCAAACGCATGCCATTCGGGTTGTGTAATGCACCAGCCACCTTTCAACGTTGTATGATGTCTATTTTCTCTGATATGGTTGAAGAAACTTTGGAGGTATTTATGGATGACTTTTTAGTTATCGGTGAGTCTTTTGAAGCATGTTTGGCAAACTTGAGCATGGCATTGCAAAGATGTGTAGAGTTCAACCTTGTGCTGAATTGGGAGAAGTGCCACTTCATGGTAAAAAAAGGAATCGTTCTTGGGCACAAGATCTCTGAAAGAGGAATAGAGGTTGATCGAGCAAAAATAGAGGTAATTGAGAAGCTACCGCCTCCAATTTTGGTGAAGGGAGTTCGTAGTTTTCTTGGCCATGCTGGTTTCTATCGTAGATTCATCAAAGACTTTTCCAAAATTTCTAGTCCATTGTGCAAACTATTGGAGAAAGATGCGAAGTTTGACTTTAATGACAATTGCTTAAAGGCATTCGAATGCCTTAAAGGAAAACTCATTGAAGCCCCTATCATGGTAGCACCAGATTGGACGCTCCCATTTGAGGTCATGTGCGATGCTAGTGGTGTAGCCGTTGGTGCTGTTCTTGGACAAAGAAAGGAGAAATTATTTCATCCTATCTACTATGCGAGTAAGGTCCTAAATGAAGCCCAAAGGAACTACACTGTTACTGAACAAGAGCTCCTAGCGGTTGTGTATGTGTTTGAGAAGTTTTGTGCCTATCTATTGGGTACTAAGGTGATCGTCCATACAGACCATGCAGCTCTTAGGTATCTAATGACGAAGAAGGATGCAAAACCAAGGTTGATTCGATGGGTATTGCTACTGTAAGAGTTTGATTTCGAAGTCAAAGATAGAAGAGGTTGCGAGAACCAAGTGGCTGATCACCTATCTAGACTTGAGAATGAACATGTGGCGCAACCTGAAATTCAGATTGATGATGCATTCCCTGACGAGGAGATATTAGCGACAAAAATAGAGAAAGTACCATGGTATGCCGACTTTGCAAATTTCGTAGTGAGTAATGTGTTACCTGCCAATTTATCTTACCACCAAAGGAGGAAGTTTATGCATGACGTTCAGCACTACTATTGGGATGAACCTTATTTGTTTCGAAGATGCGCGGATGGGATCATTCGACGATGTATATCCCATGAAGAAGTGCCTACTATATTGGAAGCATGCCATACTTCGCAAGTTGGAGGACATTATGCAGGCAATCGAACGGCAAGAAAAGTATTACAAAGTGGTTATTATTGGCCTTCGATATTCAGAGATGCATACGACTATGTGAGAAGGTGTGACCAATGCCAACGTCAAGGTGCTATTTCAAAACACCATGAAATGCCCATGTCCAAAATTCTGGAGGTAGAACTCTTTGATGTGTGGGGTATTGATTTCATGGGTCCATTCGTGAATTCGTTTGGAATAAAGTACATCTTGGTTGCTGTGGATTATGTTTCGAAATGGGTTGAAGCTGTAGCATTGGCCTACAACGAAGGAAAGCGTGTTGTAGCGTTCTTAAAGAAGAATATCTTCTCTCGCTTTGGAGTACCTCGTACTATCATAAGTGATGGAGGATCTCACTTTTGCAACAAGCTATTCAAATCTGTATTGGCCAAGTATGGTGTCAAGCAACACAAGGTAGCTACGCCTTATCATCCCCAAACTAGTGGACAAGTAGAGGTTTCCAATCACGAGATTAAGCAAATCCTTGCAAAGACGGTTAATGCAAATAGGAAGGATTGGTCTCGAAAGCTAGATGATGCACTATGGGCATATAGGACTGCATTCAAGACACCCATTGGCATGTCTCCTTATCAACTAGTTTATGGGAAGTCTTGTCATCTACCCATCGAGCTTGAATACAAGGCATTGTGGGCATTGAAGCACTTGAATCTGAATTGGGATGATGTGAAGAATCTGAGGTTGGAGCAGCTGAACGAATTAGATGAGTTCCGTCTCCATGCATATGAAAGATCAGATTTATACAAGGAGCGGATGAAGAAGTATCATGATCAGCGGATTGTTCGACGAAACTTCCAAAAGGGTGATATGGTACTACTCTTCAACTCCAGATTTAATCTCTTCCCAGGTAAGTTAAAATCTAAGTGGTCTGGTCCATTTAAAGTTATCCAAGTCTACTCGTCTGGAGTAGTCGAATTGGAAGGCAATAAGGGTGTTGTCTTCAAAGTGAATGGCCAACGTGTTAAGCCTTATATCGGTCCTCTTGACTCGATGAATGACATGGCCATCACTTATCTCGACGAAGTCTAAGTACTCGAGATTACTACGTCGAGCCACGACAATAAATAAGGTGCTAGATGGGAGGCAACCCATCATTTTATCGTTTTATCATTTTATCGTTTCTTCTAGTACTTGTTTTGATTTTGATAAATGAAAAATCCAAAAATAAGAGTCGTGCCACGACCAAAACTAAGGCGCTTGGTGGGAGGCAACCCATCATACTAATCATTTTCATTTGTTTGAGCGAATATAGGTGCAAGAAGTAGTCAACGAGGAGATTGATTTCAATTGACGATTTGGACGCATTGTATGGTAAAGTTGGTAAGTTAGGAAGGGTGATGCATAAGGCTATGGATTGAGCCTTTCTCACGCCAAAATAGGCTTCGAGGAAGGCTAGGCCTTGGTAAAACTAGGCCACGAACGATGCACAACCTATCCTATAGCCTAAGGTCTCGTAATCTAGTGTGCTATACACTATGCGCCGCCTATTCCTAGGTATGCTTTTGACTATGCGCCGCCTATGCTATGGCATTTGGTCTCAGTATCTCATATGCCATAGACTATGCGGCGCATATGTCTACAAATGCCATAGACTATGCGGCGCATATGTCCCATTATGCCATAGACAATGCGCTGCATATGTCTACAAATGCCATAGACTATGCGGCGCATATGTCCCATTATGCCATAGACAATGCGCCGCATATGTAGGATTTTTGTCTCCAAAACCGATTGTAAATGGGTCATAACCCGACCCATACTCTTCCTATATAAAGGGGACTTAGTTTTATAACACAACCACAATATAAAATACCCTAAAAGGCGCCGCATACTCTTCCAAATCTTCTCAAAATTTTCTTCTTTTGCTCTTCCAATTCATAAAACCATCTCCACAAGTTTCAAGCAAGTAAGTACTCTCTTATTCTTCATTTATTTCTCGTAAGTACTACGTTGCTATGGCTATTATTAATTGCTAAATTATATAAGATTGTTGGTGATGTTCATGTGTTTGGATTGTTGTTGCAAAATCATGTGAGTGAACATATACGTAGGAAAATCTTGACTTGTTTCCGACTTGAATTTGGTTTCAATAGCATTGTTATGATATTTGCGGAATTGCTATGGCTATGAATATTGCTTAAGATTGTTGTTTGGATACTTACATGTTAGACTATCCCGTCCATCGGGATAAGACTTATAGTGCCTACCGACTTAGGAGGTTGTGATTGTTGTAAGAATAACGATTCCATGTAGTAACCCCTATGTAGGAGTGTTGCTATATCTACCATGAAAGTAGTCCAATGGCTGCAAGTAAGTGATGCATCGCTGATTTTCTTGTCGGAATACAATCCTAAAACGTATCTCGACGAAATCTGAGTAAATCGACTACTTTCACCTCACTGATTTGTGTTAACAAAACTAAGTGTGGGGTGGTACCCCTAATGCTTGCTTATAGACTGTATCAAGTGAGACTGTGCTGGAACTAACACTATTTCTAGTCTCAGGTACAATGGCACCTAAAGCGAGGCAAGGCAAGGAGAAGGCGACCACTTCCCAAAAGGGCAAGAAGAGAAGTCAAAAAGACCAAGGAGAATCATCCTCAGCACAACTACCACGCAGAATGTTCGGAATAAAATGGGTTCTTGAGGAAGAAGCCAAAGCATGGTACAGCAGCAACAAAGAAAGAAAATATGTGCACGTCGACTTGATCAACAAGGATACCTTAGCAAAGAAGGAGCCGTGTATGTTGGCAAAAATAATGGCTTTGAAGTTGGATTTCATTTTCCACGACATGGGAGAGTGTAATCTTGATCTAACAAGAGAGTTTTATGCCAACTGGTCGCCGAACACAACAGGCAATGAAGTCAAAATTCGGGGCCAGGTGTTACAGCTCACCGCGGACTGGATCAACTCTTTTCTTGGCTTACCTTTGATCGACACAGCACCATTCAAAGAGCTGTACAGCAGGCCTCCTTATAGAGCAATACGACACACGTTTTGTGGAAGCAGATCAATGGCAAGGTGGGGCAGACATAAAGAAACCGGCCGACACAACACCTTCCCCTATGCTCCACTAAATAGGGAAGCAAGAATCTGGATGCGCATTGTCAACTCATGTCTTATTCCTGGGACTCAATACACCAAGATATCGAGAGATAGAGTGTGTTTGGTCTATGCTTTGATGACGAATATCCCTATCAACTTTGGGGCAATCATTCGATCTACCATGAGGAAGGACAGACTCCACAAAAGGTCCCATTTCACATTTGGCAATTTGTTGACAGCAATCTTGCGGAAGGAGGATATCGAAGAGGAACCAGCTGATCATAAACTCCCACACAATCTGAAGAAGGTTGACCTCACAAAGGTCAAAGATGTTGAATCAACACATGGCATCAACCTTACTACGGCAGAGAGACATGCTCGAGATGAGAGTTTCTCCCGCCATATGTACGGCATGATGAGGTTTACAATGATGAGCGGAGGTCGTGTTCCAACTGCTGCAGAGCTCCAACAGCTGGACCACGACTATCCCATGAACATGCATGCACGGGAGATGTGTGGAGTGGGCGTATACTTTGAGGAACCTCTAGATGATGATGTGTCGACTGATGACGATCGACGCTTGCCAGACTCTGACGAGGAGGAGAACTCTGACGACGACTCTTATGATGATTCCGACGAAGGGGGTATGACCCCCGACAATGAGGAAGAGTCCGACTAACCAGGTTCCTCGTATTTATTTTCCACTGAGGGCAGTGTCCCTTTTAAGTGTGGGGTGGCGGTATCGTATGCTATACTTCTCTATCGCATCTATGTTTGTTTATTTTGTTTTTTTTTTGTTATTTTTCGTGTTTTAGTTTTTTGTTTTTGTTTCATTTTTTTTCATTTTTTTTAGTAGTAAATTTTTTCTAGCTTCGCATGAAATTATTTTGATAGGCAGCATGAGATTATAACAAGAGTATGTGCTACAATTGTGACTATTGAGACGTTTAGGCTCTAGTTGTGACTCATTATGTGATATTGTGTGGTTCAATTCCTTCACTTGTTGGGTCGAGAGTCTATATTACTTCCAAGCAAGTCGACCATGTGCCTTGTGTGTGAGAGATAATCGTATATTCTATGGTTGTGGCTGATGCTAGAACTTGCCTGGTATGTATGCAAAGCGAAAATAAGGAGTGTAAGTTTAGGATATGATTTAGGCATTTCTTTGGCAACCCATATTTGTTTACCTTCAGTTTTACCTACCCATGGACATCATCCTAGTTAAACCCTTTTGAGCCTTTAGCCTATTTCTTTGACAACCTTGTATGTAAGCCTAATCCATTTTTTTCAAGACCATAATTTGATCCAAATTCCTAAGAGCTTTAAAGTGAAAAAGTCATGTGACAAAATAAGAGGAAATTGGGTGAGTATGATGCTTTAGAATGCATTGGTGCATGAATGAGTTATGAAAAAGAAAGTGCTATCATAAGAGGTATGTTATCAAAAGAAAAAGGAAAGGAAAACTAAAAAGTTAGTTATGTTTGAAATTGAAAAAACAAAAGAGGAGAAAAAGAGTGGTAGAATAAAAGAAAGTAGAAAGGTTGTTTGAAAGAAAAGTGTTAATGATACAAAGTGATGTATTAAAGCGCTTAGGAACTTAGTCACTATTCCTGGCCAAAATAGTCCTACCCGTCCTCTAGCCTACATTACAACCATCAAAAGACCTACTTGATCCTAAGCTTAGCATTCTGACATTTAGTAGAGTATTACATTAAGGGCAAGCCTATGGTCATCAGTTGCTTCATATGAATTCTTTGTGAGAGCGAGAGCAAGGATATTTTGATACCCATGTTTGAAAAATATGCTATACTTGTGAGTGATTATGGGTACTATAGTGTGAGACACACATGGTTGATGAGTTTTGGGTAGTCATAAATGATTCCTTGTACCTTAACGTTTGCATGCGAGTTGATCACCATCACGAGTCTATGCTAGAGGTTAAACTGTTTCTACTTATAATCAAAAAGATACTCTTTGTTGATAATTGTTGTGCTTGTCTTGACGAATATTTTGTGTTGTTGCTGTAAAACCCTAAGTTGATGTTTAGAAGTACATGATAGTTTGTTCGAGGACGAACAAAGCTCTAAGTGTGGGGTGTTGATGATAGGCGAATTTACGCGCCTGTATCAATATATTTTGCCCGTATTTTAGCCTAGTTTTGAGAACAAATTATATATTTCATGCACTTTTAGTCCTTTTTCCTGTAAATGAGCTAACGAACATGATTAGTAAAGTTTCAGGTATAAATGATGCATAATTCAGCATTTTATGGCTTACTTGACGCTAAAGAAAGCTCACAAAGGAAGGGAAGGGAGTTTACACGCCTAAGGACCAAAACTGCTGCATGGAAAATCTGTCCCGGGCTAAAACAGCAATTCTGAAGACTTTGGGGACTTACAGACACAAAGCTGGATTTTGACAATGATACATTAACCTAGTACAATTAGGTTATGTATTTCATTATTTTATGTGGATTATGATAATGTTACCTTAACCTAGTACATTTGGGTTAAGGATTTCATTAGTCTAGTAGGATTTGGTTATTTATTTCATTAGCTTAGTAGGATTAGGATATGGGTATTATAAATACCCTATCATGCTAGAGATTTGGAGAACATCTTCTTAACTTCTCATCTTACAATTCAATTCTATTTTTCTTCTTCTACTCTTCTATTCTTAAATTCCACAACAAGAGAATCGTTACTTTGCCTAGGAAATCACGCCTCACGCCTATCACTTGATCTACACGCTATTACTCAATATTGTGATATAATAACAATGTCAATCATGATTTCCTTCGCATTCATGGGTAACTAAACTTCTCTGTTGGGGTTATGGAAGCCGAATGAGTTACTATCTATTGTTGTGAGTTTGTGAGTTCGAGGCACGTATATTGCTTATATCATTATTCTCTTCATCTTAATCTACATTCTTTGCGGTTGCAAACGCAAGAATACGCCAGTCTAACATTTAACTTGTTCGAGAGAAAAGTTATTTGTCTGGAAAAGAGATAATGCCAAGGTAGTAGGACACCCTTTCCTATTAAAAAGCTAGTGCCGTAACTGGACTAACCTCTTGGAGAATTCGTACCGTTAGATACGCTTTAAGCTCGAGAGAGTTAAAGTGAAATAGTCCTTGTTTAGGTCGAGAGACACTTGGATTTACCATCGACTACAATCCTCTATAAGCAATTGCATGACAGAATTCTACACACTCATAGCCAATAGAGACGTATACCTCAGAAGGTGGACATAACCCCAACGCTTCAATTCTCATTGTTTACAACCAACGTAACAATCTCTCTCTTTTTACTTTATTATTTTCAGCTTTTGTTTACATTACTTGCAAAACAAGAATCCCCCCCTTCTTACGAGACTTGCACCAAAAGTTTAGTAATTTTACTTACTTGTTGGCCAAGCTATTCCCTGTGGGATCGACACCCAACCCAGGTTGGGTTCTATATTTGCTAACGACCGCTTTACACTCAAACGAGAGCTGTAGATTGAGCGTTATCATCCTCATAGTTCGAGGATGAAGTTATCATTTCAGTTGTCAGTATTCAGTTTATTTCAGTAGTCAAAGTTAGTTGGGGACTTTTCACATCAACTCCATGTTCAGACAGTAGAGGCTTTTCAGACTAGAATATTTTTAGACAGATGTTCAGTTTCAGTATGGATGTTCAGTAGTTACTTTAGATTTTAACCTTATGGTAGATTTTTGCATTCATTTCAGTTATATTGTTATTACAGTATTACAATAATTCAGTGCTCACAGCAGGTACCAGTCATGGGTTAACTAGCGGTTCTTCGGGGTCGCTAGCACCACTAGCATCCGGGGTACAGACTTGGGGCGTTACACTGCTCTCCTGTGGCCCCTGTACATTGATCAAAGGTGAAAGACAAAGACAGAAGAGTTGAAATTTTGCTTTTTTCAATGCTTGATGATGCCTTGGAAATTTCTTTCCTTCTCTTCTTAGCCACCTTGATCTCTAGTGAAGTGTACAGATATGAAATCTTTTTTGATAGAATGACACCCCTCTTAGATGTCATTTTTTTTTACAGAAGCAGTTAATACATTAATGGCATTGATCACTCCATCATATTTTGCCTTGCAGTCTTGACATTTACTTGCAGAACATTCGCTAGAAGTGGCACAATCTGTATAACCAGTATGATCATAATCACAACGGTTTGTTGTTATAAAAAATGTAAGAGGAGCACCACTACCACTACCATTATCAACAACAACAATGCCACCCTCCAAAATTATTATTCTTGTGATGGTTGTTGTTCTAAACAATTCTTTCTTTATTCTATCAATGACCATAGGGGTCGATAATGTTTGCACAGACCGTAAAGTAAGAAAAAAGGTATCTTCAACTCTTGATTGGTCGGAATAAGCCAAGGATGGTCAATCTAAAATAAATTAGTACCTATATTAGAATGATGATGAAATCATAATTAGAATTAGACTTACTACTTCCTTCAGGGGTTGAAGAGATCAAGAAATTTTGTGTTTTTATTAGTTTTCGCCGACAACCATCTCAGGATCTTAGATAGAAAACTTCTTTCTGGTAGTTCAGTTGTTGTCTCAGATAAGGAATGGCTTCAAATTCCCAAGCCTATAAAATAAACATTTACTATGAAAGCCCATGGAAATCCATATAAGTTGACTATCCTTAGCGTTAACGGAGTTAACAAATATTTGACAGTCATTTTAAAGATTTCATAATCCCAAGGATAATTGTTAAATGCCTCAAGATCCTCGAAGAGCTTTATCAAACCAAGTGGTATGTTGTTGTTGACGTCTCTCGCCCAAAGAACATTATGTACAAACCAAATCAAGCACAATGATTGCTTGTGCTTCTTTGAAAGTCTTTTACCTTTCAACGCTTCTATTAAATTTATGTTTTTGATGCTTGGACCAACAAGGGACACCGAGTGATCACGATAACTCGACTTACCTTTGCCTTTTTTGGGTGTGTGGGGTGTTTTTTGGGTTATAATAGGTATAACTTGAGAAGAAGAAGGAGGATAACATTTTAATCCAGTAACTATGGTAAACTCCTTCCAACCAAAACAAACAGGCATGCCACAGTAATTTATCCACTCCTCATCCATCTTATCTTTATTTTGATACATAAACCTACGCTTGAGAAGATCATATACCATTTTTATTTGGAAACTAACATTGTTGTCCTCCGACAAATCAGAAAATTGCCAAAGCAGTTGTCCCTAAAATAAGCATCTTCTTGAAATATTTTTTTGAAAATGTCAAAATATTTTCCCATGGCTGACTTAATCAAGAAATCACCCGTTAAATCTGTGGCACCATCGTAATGCATTCTCACAGGATAACGATCAATGCTGAAGGTTTTAGCCAATTCTTCGGTAGAAGGGCTATTAGCATTTGGATCTTCTCTTTTGAAATATTCCTCCTCCTCATGTTCATTTTTTTCTTCTCCTGATTGAGATAACACTTGCAAAGCAAGCTCATAAAGTGGTAGATGTAGCCTAGTTTCTTCACTTGTTCATTTACTTGGACTTGATTCGATTTCTTTTCTTTTGGGAGCCATATTATCTAAAAATTTTAGGAACCTAAAATAGATTATAATTGATTAATATGTCGTTAAAAAGGGATAACAGTAAATCAAACATGTACAACAGTAAAATAACAGTTCCAATAGATCACTCATATGTTGTACCAGGTAGGTTATTTATTGCAGTATATAACCAACCTGTTGCAGCAGATGAGTAATCCATTGGAAATAATAAAAATAGATCACTCATATGTTGCACCAGGTAGGTTATTTGTTGCAGTATATAACTAACCTGTTGCGACGGATAAGTAATTCATTGGAAATAATAAAAATAAATCACTCATCTGTTGCACCAGGTAGGTTATCGGTTACAACATCTAACCAACCTATTGCAAGGAATGACTAATCCATTGGAAACAATAAAAATAGATCACTCATCTGTTGCACCAGGTAGATTATCTGTTGCAGCATATAACCAACCTGTTGCAGCGGATGAATAATTTATTGGAAATAATAAAAATAGATCACTCATCTGTTGCACCAGGTAGGTTATCTGTTGCAATATATAACCAACCTGTTACAGCGGATGAATAATCTATTGGAAATAATAAAAATAGATCACCCATCTGTTGCACCAGGTAGGTTATCTGTTGCAATATATAACCAACCTGTTGCAGCAACTGAGTAATCTGTTAGAAATAGTAAAAATAGATCATTTATTTGTTGCACTAGCTAGGTTATCTATTGCAGCATATAACCAACCTATTGCAGTGGATCAGTAAATCTTAGTGGTCGAAAGACCTAGAAAACATAAGTCTGAGATCAAGAGTTAGGGGGTTCCCGAGATACGGCTGATAATAGCTGGGAAAAATCCATCTCTTTCCATCTCTATGTTCTCTAAACTTGCTTTATTTCTTAGCCCAAAGAAGGAAATATGAGGCATATCAAAGGCTAAGGTGATGGAAGCAAGACTGAGTCCCTGTGGGGAAGGCCTAATCCGTTGGAAACAATAAAAATAGATCACTCATTTGTTAAAATAGATAGGTTGTCTGTTGAAACATATAACCAACATGTTGCAAGGGATGAGTAATCCATTGGAAACAATAAAAATAGGCCACACATCTGTTGAAACAGATCACTCATCTGTTGCCAAATGAGTTATTTATTGGATCAATATTATTTAGATTTCTTTCAAACAAAAGAGTCGTATGTCACAACAGATGAATTATTTGTTCTGTTTATCTGTTGTATTAGATGTTTAATCTGTTGCATCAGATGTTTCATCTGTTGCAACATATAATTTTTTTATTGGATCAAATGGTTAATTTGTTGCATCAAATATATGTTGCATCAGATAATTTATCTGTTGCATCAGATGATTTATCTGTTGCATCAGATGATTTATTTGTTGCAACACCATTTTTACTAAGAAAAATAATAAATCAACCCAGCAATACCAACACACACGCATACCAAGAACAACAACAATGACCAAAAATCACCAACAAATCGAATCAACAGTTCGACAACAAGAACTACAAAAATAATAAAAAATTATATTTCACACCGGAAAGAGTAGAGAAGAAAGACTAGAAATTAGGGTTTTATTCAGTCCATATTTCAAATTTAAGCAAGAAATATTAAAATTGTTAACCAATACTAGAAGAGAAGTTGACTCAAGTTCCTTTGTATCTTCATAACTAAAAAGACATAATTTTTTACTTGTGAAAGAAGAAATGGGACGACGAAGAACTCAAATTTATTGTCGCCGGAGAAGTTGGCTCAAGTTCCTCTGTTTCTTAAGTTCCTCTATTTCTTCACGTCTATTGACGGTTGAAAGTCGAAAAAGAACTCTCCTAGCTATTTGTCACCGGAACTTAAAGTCGTCGGGGATTGAAGGGAGAAATTTTGCAGAACTATTGGTTGGGAGAGAGTTGAGAGAGACTATTGAGAAAGAGAGAGGAGAGAGATGGTTGATTTGGAGGAGAGGGATGTGGGTTGATTTGTATTTTGAAAAGATTAGAAAGTTTTGAAAATATTAATCAAGTCCACAATTAACTTAATCAAGTTTCCTAATTATGTTTGACTCTTTAAGTTGGTCAATGTCACCAATCCTTTATTCAAGACTTAAAAGACACCTTTCCTTCAATTTTCTCTAGTTTCTGGACTTGCACACTGTAACACCCCGCAAAAGTCCTACATGTGTTATATCCTAGTAGCATGATTATAGAGTTGAAAACTTGAAAATTTTTCTAAGTGTCAAAAGGAATTAGTCTCATTTTGAGCTCCAAATATTTGAGGAGTTATTTTATGACCTTTTCGACCTCCGATAGTTAATTTTTAATTTGATTCACGATGGGTTAAGTTGATAGTACATCTTGGACAAGTTTTAAATTTTTTGGGTCGCGCTTAGACCTTGTTTGGTGTCCCAAAATAGTGGACCAACACTATTTTGGCGCGCAGCGTCGCCCATCGCGTTGGTCAATTTTGTGCAGGAACTGCCAGACAAAAAGTAATGAGGCTTGGCGCGATTAGGGCGCGACGCATCGGGTATCACATCGAGCCCAGTTGATTCAGTTTTTAAAACCCGCGTCCAAGGGGGCAATTTAGTTATTTTCCCCCACCCCTTTTTATCCTTAACACGAGATTATACTCCCAAATCACCACTTTATTGATATTTTCCTCAAAATTCATCAAAAACACTCCTTAGGTTTTAACCCAAAAATCCAAGGGAACTCAAGATTTGACCGTCAATTCTCGAAATTGATTCAAGAATTGGAATTCCCAATCCGAGGGCTTCAAGAATCATCCATTAGAAACATAAGTAGAATCCTAAAAGCAAACGTTCATCCAAAATTCATAACCTAAGGTACGTGGGGTTTATCCTAAAACTACATAGGCTTATGAAAATACTTGAATATGATTTAAGGTTTATCAAGCATGAATTTATAAAGGGGTTTTGGAGTCTATCTTTTAAATTATGCATTCTGAATGTTTCAATGCTATTATTGATTTGGACTTTATGCCTTTCCCCTTAAATTGATTTATACTCATATGTATATGTATAAAATTGAGCTTTTAAGATTAATTGAGAGCATAATTAAGAAGTCTCTCTCTTGTGATGAATTGAAGTTTATGATCTTGTCAGGAATGATTTGAAATGCAAGTTTTATGGTTTGAAAGTGGTTTTCTTAATATCATAGTATTTGAACATGATTTAGAGATGATGAGAGGGAGTTTCTTGATATAACTATATCCTTGTTTTAAAGATAAAGAATTGCATGTGATTGAGAACTTTGGCATGACCACCTTGTGTATTTGAAATATTGAAAAAGAGAGTTTCTTGCATGTGTTTACATGAGTTTTTAGAAAGAGTTCTTTGAAATGATTTATTGATATGGTGGTCCCAAACCTTATGTTTTGAAAGAAGAGAATTATAATAAGCTATTAATGGCTCAGAGATGCAACTTGCAAGTCAATGGTAAGACGATACCATATAAGTGTATGTCATAACAGAGCTATAATTTTCAGAGTTTGATTTCAGAGAATACATGTTTTAAAGAGTTAAAAATGGGCTTAAAGAGGGTTAGGTGGCTACCCGAAGAAGGCACGAGTCAATCGACTCATTGCCTAAAATCGTGTTTTGCCGATACGGGTATATTATTATTGTACGCTGGCGACGGCCCTGTGGCGTAGTAGAGACAGAGACTCTGACCCTTGCGGCAAACTTGGGTTGGGGGCTTGGCTGCCGAGTTAAAGGAAGATTCCATATAGCCCGTGGAATTTCAAAGTTGTAGGGTATACCACCAAGCGCAGAAGTAAAATAAAGAGTGTCACAGAGTTCAGATGATTTCATAGAGTCTTTTAAATATGCCCATGTGATTCTTACCATATGATATATTTATGAACTATTTTAAATTGCTCTCATATATGTTGAATAAAAAAAATTATTATTTTGGATTTGCTCTGCGTACCAGTACAATTGTATTGACCCCCCTACCTTCCAGGGTCTGAGGCTCAATCTAGAGGTCCGGCTAAGCAGTAGAGATTTTAGAGAGAAGCAAACTATGCAGTGGTGAGCCTTCTTTGTTCCGGAAGGCCTGTTTATTCTAGACTATGTTATTTATTTTGTTTTGGGTCTACTGGGAGCCTTGTCCCAGATTCAGACAGTTGTCATTCTAGCATGTAATAGAGATTTCGCAGACTGGTTTAGATATTGTCTAGAGTTGTTGGATTTTAAATTCTTTATCGTTAAATTGAGTTCAGAGTATGACCATGATTCCGTATTAAGTTATATTTCTGCATCTTCTTTTATTAAATGAATATTGTGCATGACTAACAGATAGAGAAGGGCGTCCGGGCCTTCATGGTTCGGAATGCTCGTCACGGCTAGGACCTCGATTCGGATCGTGACACACACTTATCTCCATAAAAGTAGTACGTACTAAATCATAGTAAAACTGCAACACGATGAGTAACATAAAGTTTGAAGTGGAAAATACAAGGAACAATCAACTTATTCAAATTAATTCTTTGTAGAACGAAAAGTGATTAGATGTAATCTAAACCTACAAAAGTGACCAACTCAATATTTAGTTAAGTGGGTAAAATATACAATAAGTTATATTTTGATGTTATTAGGCGCAAACATATAATATATGAGATTAACTAATATACACGGATCGTGTAGCTTTTTTTTTTTTTACATTGTCAGGTATTTTAGTATCTATAACGGGTAACTTTTCAAATATAATCATTTTTAAAATATTTAAAATTTAAATAAAAAATTGAGTAGTATGAGGTAACTTAAACAACTATATTTATTGTAACAGAATATTTTTAGCAGTATGACTCTATTTATAAAAAATACAAACACTTCATTGTGTCCTTTTTTCTTTTCATTACTTTCAGTTTTATATATTTTTCAACACCATTCACCATTGGAGCAAAGAAGTAGCATTGAGCAACCACAATAACCACCTTTTAAAATAACTTTTTATGCCTCATTTCAATTGTGTATATATATATATATATGGGGAAATTTTAAAAGTAGCAACTCTGTAACCTTAATTATAACTTTTATAGCAACAGTTTCATAATTACGAAAAATAGCAAATTGTATTTTGTATTTAAGTAAAATGTTGCTATATAAATACATACACAAATTGAATAGTAATTTCTATTCCAACTCCCATCAATTAGAGTTAAATAAGGGAAGTAACCGTCCTTAATTCATGCTACATTTAATTATAAAGATTTCTTTTCCTAATATGGCTCTTCTATTTCTCTTCTTTTTTTAATCCTTTTTCGTTTTTCTCTTTTTTCCTAATTTTTCGTTTTCTTATTTTTTTTCCTTTCTCATATTCTTCTTTTTTCTTTTCCTATTTTCATTTTTTTTTTCGTTTTAATTTTTTTATTTTGATCTCTTTTTCTTTTTCTTTTTCTTTTTCTTTTTCTTTTTCTTTTTCTTTTTCTTTTTCTTTTTCTTTTTTTCCTTTCCACCTTATTTTGACTCTTCTCTTTCTCTTCTTTTTTATCCTTTTTCGTTTTTTTCTTTATTTTCTATTTTCTAATTTTTTTCCTTTCTCATATTTTTCTCTTTCTTTTCCTATTTTCATTTTCTTCTACTTTTTTTCTATTTTTGTTTTTTTTATTTCTTTTCTTTTTGGTTTGTTTTTGCACTTATATTTCTAGCTTTTATTTCTCTTTCTTTTTTTTTTTTTGGTTTTCATTTCTTTTTCTTTGAATTTTTGTTTTTTTTTTCTTTTTTTTTCTTCATTTTTTTACTCTTCTATCTCTTGCTTTTATTTTTGAAAGACACATATCTATATCACATATACATATACATATACAAAAAATATACAAAATACATAGACATACAGATCTGCATATGTATTTACAGTACAAAACATACATATATATCTGCATATGTATTTACAGAAATACATATCTGACTCATATGTATGTATAAACATATATGACACAAAATCTCTATAACAAAAGTGACATAATACATTTGCCTAATTGCGCTTGAACTACACATTTCTTCTTCATGATGTAGACATCAAAAATATTATTATGACGAAAAATATGCATCATCCATAAATACATATGCATTAATTATAAATACATACGCGTTATTCATAAATAAATATGCATAACTGAAAAAAACATATGCATTCCTGGAAAAATACATATGCATTAGTCACAAATACATATGCACACTGAAAAAGTACATATGTATTATTCATAAATACATATGCATCTATAAAAACCTAAGCAGAACTAAAAATATATTTTCAAATCAATAAATATAGCATGCATCCCCATAAAAACGTATGAATAACTAGAAAATACATATGTATTATTCAAAAATACATATGCATACCTGAAAAAATACATATGCATTAGTCATAAATACATATACAATCTGGTAAAATACATATGTATTATTCATAAATATATATGCATAGCTGAAAAAAATACATATGCATTACTCATAAATACATATGCACAACTGAAAAAATACATATTATTTTTTTCGTTTGACTTCCTCTTTTTCACATATTTTGCACTTTTTGGGATTTTGGAGATGAAGGTTTTCTCAATGTTTTCCGTTTCATGATTTCCCAAATATTTTTCGGCTCGTCACAATTATTCGATCTTACCTCTTCTATGCCAACTTCTCTATTCAACTGAATAGGAGTAGAAATCAACTTAACACAAAATCACACAATCTTTCAACAAAAAAAAATCACAAAAGACCATCAAATAATGTAGGAAAAGCTACATAAGACCTCCATTAAATAACGTATCCCTCAATTATAGCAGACCTCCACAATCTTTTAACAAAAAGAAATCACCCCCCCCCCCCTAAAAAATGAAGAAGACCGATGAATAAAAAAATACTAAAAAATTAAAAAATATAAATTATATGAAAAGATAACATGCAAATACATAAATATCAACTTACCTTATTTGATGGATCACAATTTTGAAAAAAGGGAAAAAAATTGAAAAAAAGTGGAGTGAAATATGGGAGGGAATAGAAAAAATTGGAGTGAAATATGGGAGGGAATTGAAAAAAGTAGAGTGAAAATAGAAAAAGGTAAAAAAGTGGGTGAAACCCACGTGCTTTTCAATATAATGGTTAAAATATTGCTACTTTTGCTATAACTTATAATTTTGCGAAAGTGTTGCTATTTATTATAATTAAAGTATTAAGTATGCTAGTTTCTATAATTTTTCCTATATATATGACGTACATATAAATCAAATAAATTTTGATTTAATCGATTTGATTCGATTTTTTATTTTAGATCAATTTTATCCGAACATTGAACACCTCTAGTAGGGGTATTGACTCACCATAAAAGAATTGCATACAACAGAAATTATAATACTCTCTTCGTTGGATTAGGAGAGTCAAGCAAGAAAATATTTTACATAATTTCTTTGTATCCATGCTTGTATGGATACAAAGGAACTTGAGCAGCAAAATTTAAAAAAAATCTTTGAAGGATAAGAAGCAGCAAATTTAAAAAAAAATCTTTCTAAAAAATTGTGTAACACTTAGCAAAATGAGTTTTAAATGTTACAATTTTGTGTTCAAATGAATGTATAGATTATATTTTTATGGATAATTTGACAGAATTAGTCAACTAGAAGAATGATAGAAGCCATAAATGAGGAGAGATAACATACGAAAATAGAAATATATAAGGGAAGAGAGAGAGAGGGGGGGAGTGGAGAAAATTAAAGAAAAGATGTTTTTTAAGTCTTGAATGAAGGATTGGTGACGTTGACCAACTTAAAGGGTCAAACATAATTAGAAAACTTGATTAAGTTAATTGTGGACTTGATTAATATTTTTAAAACTTTCTAATCTTTTTAAAAATACAAATCAACCCACACCCCTCTCCTCCAAAACAACTGTCTCTCTCCCCTCTCTCTCTCGACAGTTTTTCTCAACTCTCTCTCAACCAACAGTTCTGCAAAGTTTCTCCCTTCAATCCCCGATGACTTCAAGCTCCAGTGACAAATGTCAATCGACATGAAAAAATAGAGGAACTTGAGCCAACTTCTCCGACGACAACAACTTCGAGTTCTTCGTCGTCCCATTTCTTCATTCACAGGTAAAAAATGATGTCTTTTTAGTTATGAAGAAACAAAGGAACTTGAGCCAACTTCTCTTCTAGTATTGGTTAACAATTTCAATATTTCTTGCATAAATTTAAAATGTGGACTGAATAAAATCCTAATTTCTGGCATTTTTTCTCTACTCTTTCTGATGTAAAATATATTTTTTTATTATTATTGTAGTTATTGTTTTCGAACTGTTGATTCAATTTGTTAGTGATTTTTTATCACCGTTGATGTTCTTAGTGCGTGTGTGTTGTATTGGTGTTGCTGGGCTGATTTGTTGTTTCTCTTGGTAAAAATGGTGTTGCAACAGATGAACCATCTGACGCAATAGATGAACCCTCTAATGCAACAAATTAACCATCTGATGCAATGAATAAACCATCTGATACAACAGATTGACCATCTGATGCAACAGATTAACCATTTGATCCAACAAATAAATTATTTGTTGTAATAAATAAAACATCTGAGGCAACAGATTAAACATCTGATGCAACAGATGAACATAACATATAATTCATCTGTTGCGATAGACGACTCTTCTATTTATAAGAAATCTAAACAATATTAATCCAACAGATAACTTATTTGGCAACAGATGAGTGATCTGTTTCAATAGATGAGAGATCTATTTTTATTATTTCCAATAGATTACTTATTCCGTGCAACAGGTCGGTTATATGTTGCAATAGATAACCTACCTGGTGCAATAAATCAGTAATTTATTTTTATTTTTCCAATGAATTACTTATCCGCTACAACAGGTTGGTTATATGATGCAACAGCTATCCTACAAGGTGCAAAAGATCAGTGATCTATTTTTATTGTTTCCAATGGATTACTCATCCACTACAACAGGTTGGTTATATGCTGCAACAAATATCCTACCTGGTGCAACAGATCAATGATCTATTTTTATTATTTCAAACGGATTACTCAACCACTGCAACAGGTTGGTTATATGCTGCAACAGATAACCTACCTGGTGCAATATATTAGTGATCTATTTTTATTATTTCCAATGAATTACTCATCCACTATAACAAGTTGTTTATATGTTGCAATAGATAGTCTACCTGGTGTAACAGATAAGTGATCTATTTTTATTATTTCCAATGGATTACTCATCCGCTACAACAGGTTGGTTATATGTTGCAACAGATATCCTACCTGGTGCAACAGATCAATGATCTATTTTTATTATTTCCAATGGATTACTCATCCGTTGCAACAGGTTGGTTATAAACTTCAACAGATATCCTACCTGGTGCAACAAATCAGTGATCTATTGGAACTATTATTTTACTTTTGTACATGTTTGATTTACTGTTATCTCTTTTTAACGATGCATTAATCAATTATAATCTATTTTATGTTCCTGAAATTTTTAGATAATATGAATTTCAAAAGAAAAAAAAATAAATCAATTCCAAGTAAAGGAACAAGTGAAGCAGCTAGGCTATATCACCACTCTATGAGCTTGCTTTGCAAGAGTTATCTCAATTAAGAGCAGAAGATAATAAACATGGGGAGGAGAAATATTTCAAAAGAGAAGATCCAATTGCTAATAGACCTTCCACCGAAGAGTTGGTCAAAACCTTCAACATTGATCGTTATTCTGTGAGAATATAGTATGATAGTGCCACAGATTTAATAGGTGATTTCGTGGTTAAGTCAGCCATGGGAAAATCTTTTGACGACTTTAGAAAAATACTTCAAGAACAAAAATTGGATGCTTATTTTAGGGACAGCTGCTTTGGGCAATATCTTGATTTATCGGAGGACAACAATGCTCGTTTCCAAATAAAAATTGTATATGATCTTCTCAAGCGTAGGTTTATGTATGAAAACAAAGATAAGATGGACGGAGTGTGGATAAATTACTGTGGCATGCTTGTTTGTTTTGTTTGGAAGGAGTTTTCCATAGTTACTAAATTAAAATATTATCCTCCTTCTCAAGTTATACCTATTCTAACCTAAAAAAGGCACCCCACATACTAAAAAAAGGCAAAGACAAGTCGAGTGATCGTGATGACCTGGTGTCCCTTGTTGGTCCAAGCTTTAAAAACATAAATTTGATAGAAGCGTTGATAGGTAAAAGACTTTCAAAGAAGCACAAACAATCATTGTGCTTGGTTTAGTTTGTACATAATGTTCTTTGGGTGAGAGACGTCAACAACAACTTACCACTTGGTTTGATAAAGCTCTCCGAGGATCTTGAGGAATTTAATAGCTATCATTGAGGTTATGAAAGCTTCTAAATGACTGTTAAATATTTGTTGACTCTGTTAACATCAAGGGCAGTCAACTTATATGGCTTTCCATAGGCTTTCATGGTAAATATTTCTTTTATTATGACATGATTCCTTTTTTTATTCAATAATGCTTTTGATTTATTGGCATTATTTTATAGGCTTGGGCATTTGAAGTCATTCCTTATTTGAGACCACAAGTGAACTACCGTAATAAGTTTTCTGTCCAAGAATCTTGGGATGGTTGTCAACCAAAACTGATAAAAATGCAAATTTTCTTAATCTCTTCACCCCTCTAAAGGAAGAAGTAAGTGTAATTCTAATTAACTTTTTGTTTTAATTAATGATTTTTAAAAATGATTTCATCATCATTTTAATATATGTACTGATTTATTTTAGATTTTCCATCTGTGGCTTGTTCCGACCAATCGAGAGTTGAGGATGCCATTTTTTCTTACTTTACAGTATGTGCAAACTTTATCGTACCCTAAGGTCATTGATAGAATAAAAGAGGAATTTTTTGGAGCAACAACAATCATAAGAAAAATAATTTTGGAGGATGGGCTTGTTGTTGATGATGATGGTAGTGGTAGTGGTAGTTGTAACACCCCGAATTTTCACGCTAGAATTCTAACTATCATTTCTACGTGTGTAAACTTTAATCCAAATGATTTTCAAGTGAATTTAAGTTTCATGATCACTATCCTAGTTTATGAAGTGCTTTCAAGTTGAAAGATGTTCATAGAAAGCACATAGAACAAAGTGGAGCTAAGAGCCTTTCATTCGTTCAAAGTTTAGTATTTGATTCTATGAGGGTCTACTTTAAATGTGTATAAGTTTTGATATACATAGAATTTTGCAGCTCAAGATCCACCAAATTGTAGATAATTGAATTAGATTTCCAACGATACCAATTTCGCCTTAATTCGATACCCGAGAGAAAAGTTATAGCCATTTTTGTGAGAGAGGAGTGAGGTCACGCGATTAGCCCACGAAGCGGGCTCCATTGCCCTCCCCAAATTTTTAGTTTCTGTTTTCATATTTTAAGGGCAAATTTGTCTTTTCCTCCACCCTAACTCGTCCATAACAGATAATTAAAGCCCTAAGGAGCATTATTTGCCTCTATATCCATTGTTTTTCTCCAAGCGTCCCTCAAGAACAAACCCTAATCTCCATTCAAGAACATCAAGACTCCATAACAATCTCTTCAAAAAAAACCAAGCATTTAGTTTCCTAATCTAAGAATCCCAAGAAAAGCTTTCAAGATCATCTCCAGGGGTTTCAAAGTCAAGTTTTCTACATCAAATCAAACCTATTAAGGTATGTGGGATTATGAACAAGGATACTCTTTCATCCTTGTACCCAAAACTAGTTTTAAAGTTGCATTTACGTAAATTGCAATTAGGGTTCATACCCAACCTATCTTGTTTTGACTTTATGGATTTAAGTGTTAATGTGCATGCTTGTTCTCATCTATTTATGCTTTGATTTAAAGATTTTCAATTGATAGTTAAGCATGATATTATGTTGCAAGTTATATGAAAGAAAGATGAGATTTAAATGTTTTAAGTGCATCAAGATTACGCATGATCATGTTTTGATCCATAAGATTCATATTGGGATTTTGATTGCATTATCTTGACTGAAATTATTGAAGTATTTCAAGAAGATTGTTGAGCATGAAGTATTATTTGATTTGACATGAATTTAGAGTATGATTTATTAAGCCCTAGTTTGAATATTGATATTTCAAGAAGATTGTGCTTGTAAGCATCCTATAATTAGTTATATTCAGATTTTTAAGTAAGATTTGATCTTTTAATCCTCATCTAAGATATGGAATCCACATTACAGTTTTATTACAGTTTACAAAAAATAGATTAGTTTTGATTACAACTTAAAATAGACAGATGCATAACTGGTTTTCATTATAAACCCTTATGCTAGTTTTAAAGTAGATTTTCTACAGAATGAGCATACAAATTAAAGGGAGTAGTATTTAGCACTAAGCAAGAAGTGTGATTTTAGTGCATCCTACTTCTCCAGAACTATGAGCCAATGTAGGTACAGATTTAGATTATTCCCATTTCTATGTGGATGACAGATACAGATTGTGATCACTTAGCTTAGGTTATACTCTTTGGCAAGAGTATGACACCTCTCCCCAACGTGATGTTTTCCCTTTTGGGGAACTAGACGTTGGACTCTATGATAGCTCACATGGTTTATGTCGGTTAGAAGAAGCTCTATAACAAAAAAGAATAACAAAAAAGCTTTTAGAAACTAAGTGTAAAGGCTCACGATTTTATTCAGATATTGTTTTACTTAAGTCATTAGCTATGAGATTTCAGCTTTTAGTTTACAGATACAAAGGTGAGTCCTTTTACACTTAGCCTACATGATTTGAAAATAGACTTAACTTTAGTTCTACTTATTCCACTAGCAGAAAGAGTAAAAGTACAACTTCTAGAACTAACTGTTATGACTCACAAGATTTATACAACATGCTTTATCATTCATGATTTATGATTTCCAGATTTCAGTTACTCAAGCCAATGTGAGTCAATTACACTTAGCATGCATTCTTTACAAGTTATATGCAAAATTAGTTACAGTTTTTTTTACTTATGCATTCACCCCACATGCTTGGTACGTTCCAAAAGTACTGATCCACATATACGTCTATCTGCTACATTGTTTAATAATGTAGGTACCAGTCCAAATGTCACGATCAAACAGTTACAGATTCCAGCCAGCAGATGATGAGTTCTCCTACTTTGGGGACTTCAGTTAGATGTTATTTATGTACTTTACTTTCTTACTCATATGTATTGATTAGTGGCAGTTGGAGTCGCGTCCTAGCTATCTGTAGTCAGTATAGTAGAGGCTTCACAGATGTCAGTTAGAGTCAGTCATGTAATTTCAGTTCCTCTTTTTAGTTTTATCGAAAATAAAATTATATCAGTATTGTATTTTATTCAGATTTCATCATGATTATGTTTTTCGCACAGTAAACTCAGTTATTTTATACATATTTAAATTAGTTACTTAACACTATGCCAATTCATGGGTTAGTTTGGGATCACTTGTGGTCCTAAGCACCGTGTGACGTCTCGAAACCCATTTTTGAGGTGTTACAGTAGTGGTGCTCCTCTTATAGTTTTTGAAACAACAAACCATTATGACTATGATCATACTGGTTATACAGATTTTTCCATTTCTAGCAAATGTTCTGCATGCAAATGTCAAGACTGCAAGGCAAAACGTGATGGAGTGATTAATGCCATTAATGCATTAACTGCTTCTGTAAAGGAAATGACATCTAAGGGGGGTGTCATTCCATCAAAAAGAATTTCATATCCACTCACTCTACTAGATATCAACGTGGCTAAGAGGAGAAGGAAAGAAATTTCCAAGGCATCATCAAGCATTGAAAAAACAAAATTGCAACTCCTCTGTCTCTGTATTGCACCTTTGATCAACGTACAAGGGCCACAAGAGAGAAGCATGAGATGAAGAAGGTGAATGTGTATCAACTGTTCCAACAAAACAAACAGACACGTCTATTTCAACAAATTATACATCTTTTGAAAATTATCAAACAGATATATACATCTATTGCAACTGTCATATAACCTGTTGCATCAGATGTGTTATGTATTGCAACATATATTCGTCTATTTAAGCAAATCAAATAGGTCTTAGTAATATTTTAATTTGTACCAATAGATGAGTCATATGTTGCAACAGATGGGTCATATGTTAGAAATTATCATACAACTCTATTTTACCTATTTGAGTTTGTCCCAATAGAGGATCTATCTGATGCAACAGATAGATAATATGTTGCATATCTGTGATTAGCATTGACAATTTTGGCTTTCCAGGTAGATGTCACAGTAGAAGCTACTGTTGAACAGCATAATATCACAATTGATAATCCATCAACTGCTTCTATGGAAGAAGAAAAAGTGAAGTTTGTCAGTTTGGGAGAACAGAAGAATTACCCATTTAAAGGGTTCAACATCGCGGACTAAGAAAGTTGGTCAACGACTATTCAGAATGGATTGCTGATGGGTCGTTAAAGCATCACGCCGGTAGGTACAAAATTCTTTTTTAAATATATTATTTATACAATTCTTGTTGTAAAAATATGAATAAAGCATGTAAAAAACAAAATGACGAACACTACAAAGTGAACAAATCGAGTCTTGGTTTTGATATATTCTACTTTGTCGTTGCACATCCTGAAATGAAGGATTGGTTCTATTTGATATCATAGCTCCAAACTTGTTGGAATGATAAGGTTTAAATGTCATAGATTGTAACGCCTCTAGTCTGGTACCCCGGATGCTACACGGTGCTCATAATCCCAAAGGAACACAAACTAACTTTTGACTAATATTTGTAACTGAGCACTGAATAATATACTATAAAAATGCGGAAAACTGATGGAAAACTTTTCATAAGGTTCAAAAATCTGAAATACAACTGAAAACAGAATACTAATACAACTTTCTGAACATCTATTCTGAAAAACTCTAGTCTAAAAACCTCTAACTGTTTGGATAAGGATTTGAATGGGACAATCCCCCAACTAACTCGATCTACTGAAAAAATAATGAATCTAATGCAATAAAGTGTAATAAGAACCATCCCCGAATGATGAGGACTCACTGCTATCTACTGTTGTTGGCTGAATCTGGACTGCTAAGGGTACTCTGGAACTCGTGCTTCTAAACCTATGGTATAAAACACCATAGCGCAGAAAAGTATGCATCAGTACGTGCAAATGTACTAGTATGCTAGATGAGGTAAGGCTAAATGCAAAGTCTATGCATCAGTACGTGCAAATGTACTGGTATGCTAGATGAGGTAAGGCTAAATGCAAAGGCTCATATGTATGAACTATAGCTGACTGAATAACATAAGTATACTGAACAAGGAATTACATGCATGAATGCATAAACTATAAATTAAATCGTAGTAACACTGAATACTGAGTTCAACTAACTGGATTACTGATAACTGGGTTTACTTATGGTTAATTCTAAATACTGATTTATTGACATTTGAGTTTACTAACACTGGGATACTGAATAATTGAGTCTACTGATATGGATCTCAGAGTTTTTCTAATATTAATTGACTGTATCTGAGATCACTCCTATCTAGCGGGTGATCTCTAAATCTACTGATACTAATTCTGATTGATTGTACCTGAGATCAGTCCTATCTAGCGCATGATCTCTGAATCTCTGGATGATGAAAATAATTGACTGTATTTGAGATCAGTCCTATCTAGCGGGTGATCTCTAAATTCTATAGAACTATCTAAGTTCCTTACTGAGCTAAGTGACTATATCTAACAGTCCTGATTTTTGTAATACTACACCGAGTTCTATTACTGAGACTGAATTTGAAACTGAGACTGTGGGAGGTATTCATCTAACCGACATGCCCTGAATCTAAACTAGTGGGGTCCAACCTGTAACCCCAGCTGGAAGGGTGTCAGTACCATGCCACGGGTAAAGACAACTGTTATGGTTTCAGTCCTAATCTAGCGAGTGACCCCTGAGATCAGTCCTGTACTAGCGGGTAATCCCCGAGTATGTCAGTCTTATCTAAGGGTGACATCTCATGCCTACGCTTGCTACGTAGTTCTGGAACTTAGGGATTGCTTCTAGGGATCTCAGTCCTATCTAGCGGGTGAGCCCCCATCCCTAGGCTCACTCGGTGCTGAATCTTCCTCCCAACTGAAAGA
Organism: Capsicum pubescens; assembly: GCA_030864215.1. Taxonomy (NCBI): domain Eukaryota; kingdom Viridiplantae; phylum Streptophyta; class Magnoliopsida; order Solanales; family Solanaceae; genus Capsicum; species Capsicum pubescens. The sequence goes on from CM061538.1 coordinate 263,389,610, forward strand.
CACTGAACTGATTTCCTAGTTCATACTAGCCTTGACTGAACTGTTACTGATCGTACTGATTAACTAAACTGAACTGATCTCACTGAGTTTCGTTGACTGACGGAATACTACTGAATTTTGTTATCTGACTGAATGCTACTGAGTTTCTGGACTGAATACTTGAATACTACTGAGTTCTTAACTAAATACTGAACTGGAATAGACTGATACTAAGATTACTGAGTCTCTCTAAGTTCTGTAACTGACTGAGTTCTACTGATCATGGCACAACTGAGATTATCTTGAAAACTGACACTGGCTCTAGATAATCAGCTAAATTTTTAGGTATTAAATATCCCCAGGAGTCGATAACATAAATAAATAAGGCATGACAATTCTTGAATAGCATAACAATAGTCTATCATTCATAATAAAATCAAGGAGGCATATCTTCAAGCACTTGGAAGTCTTAAACATGTAAACGTATTGGGATGCATACCAATGTATCATAATTCATTCATTAAGGAATGCATGTAAATGGGAGTGCATGCAACATATCATAATTCATTCACTAAGGCCTTTCAACAAACAGTTGGCATGCATTAACTTATACATAATTAGGGATTTCATGCTAACACGCTATAATGACTCTATTTTCTTCACATGGGCATTTTTATCAAACATATGGGGAGTATACTTTGGTTATACAACAATCAATACATCCAATTAACATGGCTACATCAATAAACTTGCAACTTAAAGGGGTTTATCATGAACATTATGCAAATCATCACATGCTAGGACTAAATCATGAAACTTGTAATCTAGATCATAAATCACAACTCAACAATAACATAAACATGAACTTCAACTCACATAAATCATGAAAAATCATAAATATTCAATCTTTATAATTTGAAAAGGGTTCTTGAACTTATTGGGTGGAAGGGACCCAAGAATCAACATCTAACATACCTTAGTTCTTGATTTTAGGAAGATTGGAGGAGAGACTCTTGAATTTGGATCTCCAATTGGAAAATCCTAACTTGTTCTTGAGAGAAATTGAGAGAAGAGAGTATATTTTAAGGAAAAATAGGGTTGAATATTGTGTGATAGGGTTATATAAGGGTATGAAATTAACCCAAATACACCTCTGATGCGGATTTTGAAAAGCTAAAAACTGGGCACCGACGCAGTTGTCGATGCGGCGCGTCGATAACATCAATGCGATACTTGACGCGTCGTGCCATGATTGCGCAAAGCCTTAGTACTTTTGACTGGCAAATCCTGCACAATATTAACCAACGCATTAGGTGACGCGACACGCCTGGATCGCGTTGGTCCACTATTTTGGGACACCAAACGTGGTCTAAATGCGGTTTGAAAAATCCAAAACTCGTTCGGGAATACCTACTGACATAGCTAATCATGAATCAACTTAAAGATTGACATTTAAGGGTCGTATGGGTCAAAAAATAAGATTGCCAACTTATGAAGGCTAAAAAAAGATTCTAAGTGTAAACACTTAGCTGAAGTTTCTAAGTCTGGGACCTCTTTTTAAGCTTTAACAGATGGAGTAAAGCTCGGAATTTTGTGGGGTATTACATACATATTACTATTAATTAATACTTTATTTAATTGCATTGTGTATTAATTTTATTGTCACGTAATCTGAAATATTTGATAATATGTGCAGCACGTCGATGTCATTTTTTACTAACTTCGAAAGAAGGTAAAGTTGCAAACATAAGAACAATACAGATACACGATAGGCAATTTTCTGTACAAAGTTTACATCAATAATTCCTACGATAGGTTTTGTCAATAATAGCTAAAAGTTTGCCGAAATGAGGAATGCTTAATCAATATCATCAAAGGTTTTAGCATTCCAGCTGGCTTACCTTGGCATTTGGTCAACGAAATGTACATCCCAATCAATTGTGGTGATGAATTCCGTTGGGTGTTGGTTGTCGTCGTTCTAAAAGAGATGCACATCCGAGTTTATGACTCGATGTTGCGAATAAGATGTTTAGGTCCGTTTTCTGAGATACAAAAGATGGCCAATATATTGCCTACTTACCTTGATATAAGTGGCTTTTTGGACCAAAAGGTTTGTACTGATTGGTCGACGATTGAAGCATACTGGGATAAAATGGGTAATCCATTTGATGTAGAATATGCTGAAGGAATTTCTCAAACCCATTGGTAGCCTGTAAGTACCATGATTTAGCTTCATTTCATAAATTTCACAATGCTTACATGAACTGCAAGATCTGGAATATCTATTTTTTAAAACTCAGGGATTGTGGTCTTTTTATTGCCGCTTACGCCGAGTATTTGAGTGATGGATTACAAGTACCAAATGATGGACTTGATGTCGGATTACTCCACAAAAGATATGCTGCTTTTTATAGAAATACAGAAAAATAAAAGCTCAAAAATCGTGTGCAAGCGACATTAAAGATTAACGATAACCAAAGCTGAATTGCATAGCACTGGATGAAGAACAACTTGTCCATATTGAGTAGATCTTTATAGCTTGAGTATCTTAAAGTAATAACCTCTCCTTGGTAATTGTTGGCACCAAAGGTTAAATTATTGATTTATATGTAGAGTATATCATTTGTACCCATATTGATTTTTTTTACATTTCATTTATTTTTGAGTTGTCTCATGTAATGTTTGAAGGCTTCGATTTATTTTATGTTGTCTATGAATATAATTTAATCCTTAGTTTTGAACTTATTAATTGAAATGAAATACTAGATTCAAATATCGCAACATATAATACATCTGTTGCAACAGACGACATATCTGTTGGAAATTATCAAACAGATTTAGACACATGTCGCAACATATAGGTCATCTGTTGGAAATTATCAAACAGGTCTTCCTACTTTTTTTATTTGTTTGAAAAGATTACCTATCAGTTGCAATAGATAGATTATATATTGCAACAAATTATATATCTGTTGCGACAGAGACTGAGACACCTGCATAATGAAATAGAGGACCAGCCTTTTGCAACAGAGAATCAACCTTTTGCAACAGATAATAAATCTGTTGCAACACATAGTCAATCTGTTGCAACACATAGTCAATCTGTTGCATTATAAAAAAAAATCACTTTCATCAAACATAAAAAATTGTTATGGTGTTTCTCTTTGTACATCTCCCTCTTTATACAAAGGCTCCAAGCATCTAGTTAGTACCACATACGCCCATACCTCTTACATGTTTTCCACAATGGCGTCGCATAGATCAAACATTTTTATGTTGGTTGGAAAACATTTGATGTATGCAAGCGAGTACCACCCGCATGCGACACCGATTTTATTCTTTTGAAGGTGTATGCCCTTATTTCGACCTTCAAAATCCCATGTTTTCTTCATTAAGACTTCCACTGGAAAATGATCCATCAGTTTACTCTACCTCAAAAGCTAGGGAGAAACTCCAATAGTGGCTGCATGTGGATAAAAAAATCTTTGTCGCTGAAGACAGGTAAGTTGCAGTCATGAATCTTAATCTTTCCCTCCCTGAGAAGTATCTCAACAGCGAGAAAATATTTGACTTCCATATTTATGACCGCAAGAATTCTCTTTGCCCCTGGTCCAGCTCTTGCCTTGTAGATATGGCCTCTTCCTTCTAACATAGTTAATCATTTCTCCCCCCCATTCGTATGTAGAAACTAACTGATCAAATCCCGAGCCATCGATATTTTCATCTATATCCTCGAGATAACCGTACCTGTTCTTGAAATTATTGTAGAAGTTGAGGTCCATTATCCTATCGACAACATCATAAATATTGGGGTACGTTAATTGCCTACCCCTCATGAGGCAGAGAATTTTATCAATATACTGTGATATAAGAAGTTATTTTTTAATAGGTTAGTAATTGTAAAGAAGAAAAACATAGTGGAAAGATACAACGAATGGTCCATCTATTGCAGAGAGTTCTCTGAATTTGTTCACAGATTTCCTAGCTAACACAACTTATGCAACAAATATTTAATCTGTTGCAACAGAAAAATCACCAGTTGCGCTAGAATTCTCAGTTGTTGCAACAGACGACACATCTATTGCATATATTCTTCTTCATGGAGTAGATTAGAAGGATAGGTTAGGAAAAGTATACTTACCTTATCCACGTACCACTTACGCATAGATGTCATGCTCCTAAAGTCTTGGGTGTCAAACATATGCATGGTGTATTCTTCTGTTGTTTTCTTCTTCTTGGGATTCTTGGCATTTCCCAGTTTCATCCTCTCTTGGTCGCCAAGCATCGCGTATATGACCTTCTTTAGTGGCACTAAAACTTCAACAACTTTTGGAGAGGGAGGAGTTCAATCTTTTTTGTTTTCAGGCTGGAGAGTATTTGGCTTATTTTTCTTTTCTTCCTCCGAACTGCCACTATAGGAGTGTATGGATACCTCACCTTCTTGGATGGTATGATACCCCTCTTAAATTTTAATTCCTTGACAGCTTTAACAATTAGAGGGGTGAGAGGGGCCACTGTAAGGGTAGGAGGTACCGGTGAATGGGCGAGAAGGACCTGTGTAAGGGGTGATTTCAAACGTATTTATTTTTTCTTGAGCATCAATATACTCATCATCATAACTGGCATCAACATCAACAACTCCACCAGCAACACCCCCAGCAGAAGTACTCGAATTTGTTGCAGCCAGTTGGTCATGAAGAGCTTCAACATTAGGCTGACCTTTCCTAACTACTCTTCTTATGATTGTTTCTCCGGCCAATTTCTTCTTTATTAAATCCACCGTTAGGTCTGCTATTGAATCAACAAGACCTAGAGTAATAAAATAAGTCATCCCCAACTCCTGCTCAGTAGGCATGATCTAAGGATGCACAACCTATAAAAAATAGATACATTTAAATCATATAATAATAATAATAATTTGCAATCGGTTGGGTTATATGTTAACACAATTAACTAATGCAATAAATGATCTATCTATCGCGATGGTTGACCATTATGTCATAATAGATTAACAATATGTTCCATCAGATTACTCATCTATTACATAATTTGCAGTAGATGGGTAATTTGTGAGTCACGTTCAGGGAACCAGAGAAACAGATGGTTAATCTATTGCGAAATATGGATCGTTTGTCGCAACAGATTACCCATCCGTTACATCAGTTATAGTAGACGGGTAATCTATTGCAACAGATAGCCCATCTATCGCAACAGATGGCATATCTATTTCAATATCTTTCTTTGAGTCAAATTATTTTACTCGGAAAAAAACGTATTGCATCATCTGGAGGGTTAAAGAGATCAACCTCCTTAATTTTTGTGTTGTTCTTCGCAGTCAACCACCTAAGGATCCTTGGATGGAAAACCTCATCCAGGTAATCCTTGACCTACTTTCGGAGGAGAGAAATGGCTTCAAATGCCCAAGCCTAAAATATGTAAATAGGAAGTAAGCAAAAAAAAGTGTTAATAATTATTCAATATAAAATAATGGATGAGTAAAAAAATAGTGATTAAATTTACCATGAAAGCCTAAGGAAAGCCGTATAATGTGATCGTTTTTGGGGATATCTTTGTCAGTAAATATTTTACAGTAAAGTAGTAGCTGTCATAGCCCCAGGGATAATTGTTGAATTTCTCAAATTCATCAGCAAACTTCAACAAATCATCTTCTATGACTTTGTTGACGTCTCTTGCCAATATAACGGCATGGTCAAACCAAACTAAGAATAATTGCTCCATTTACTACTTTGGTAAGGTTTTATCCTTGAGATATTTTATCAAATTCGCCGCTTTATAGCTACGTCCAGCAATGTCCAACATTCCATCTATTTTTTCCTTACGTTTGTTCGTTTGGGTGGGTGGTTGCTTGGAAAATTCCTTTCGGCTATTTGATGGTGGTGGTTTGTCTGTGTTGCTTTCCTTTGACCTTTCGAGGGGTGTTTCCTTGATGAGAGGTTCTTCTGGACGATCGCATCTGAAGTCCGTCACTATGGCAAAGTCTTTCAAGACAAAACAAACCGGCATGCCACAGTAGTTGATCCAGATTTCATCCATCTCTTTTTATCCCTCCCTCAAATCTTTATCATCCCCCACGTACTTGATCCTGTGCTTGAGAAGATCATATACTATGCTTATTTAGAAATGGTTAGTGTGGTCCTCAGGCAGCTCAAGAAAGCGTCCAAAGCAGCTCTTCTTAAAAGTCCATCTATGTTTTAATTCCTTATAATATTCCTAAATTCATCAAAAGGTTTTCCAAACTGACATTTAAGTACAAGATCACCAGTTGGTTTTGCAGGGTCATTTATCGGCATCGCAACTTGAAATCTGTCAATACTAATAGTTTTGACAACCTCATGCTAGGATTTTGATCTTATTTCATACCCTATTGGCGAGGCATTATCATCTTGTTTATCTTCTTCTTCCTCCTCGATTTCATTTTGCTCACCAGCCTCTATATACCCTTCTCCATCTCCTTTTTCCTAACTTTTCTCAGCCTTATTTTTCCCTAACTGATATTGTTCAGGAAGTTCTTCTGAATCTATCTGTACTCTAGCCTTTTTTGTTGGGTGGTCAGAAGTTGATCCACTTTTAGTTTCTTTTCTTTTGGGAGACATCTTTTAACTACAAACAACAGAAAAAACAAAAATACATTACATTTAATGTCTGCATAATTTAAAAAAAAAAACTAAGACAAATTTCAATAAATTATTATACGCCACATTACAAATAAATACTCCAACGGATAACCCATCAGTTGGAACAGATAGGGAATCTGTTTGAACACCTATTTAATATCTCCCAACAAATGTTCCACCTTTTGCAACAGATGGACCACCAAGACTACCACCAATGCCACCAAGACCACCAACACCACCAAGACTACCAATTCCACCAATATCAGGATCAATACCACCAAGACAGCTAACACCACCACCAATACCAACACCAAGACCACCGACACCACCACCAAGACCACCAAGCCCACCAATATCGACACAACCACCAACAGACACCAATAATACCATAAATACCATTCAATAATACCACAATACTCAACGAAATACTGCAATAAAAATTAAGGTTTTCTTGGGTTCTTTCTACATTATTTAAAATCAAAACTCAAAATTCTTAACCCATTCTCGAAGGTAATACAACTAAAAATCTTTTTTTATTATCATAATCTAAAAAGCCTTAATTTTCAGATTAATGAACAAATGTAGAACTCTTCTCTAACTCTGTTACCTACGAAGATAGAGAAAACAACGGATACAAGAGAGAATGAAGTCAAAAATAAAAACTATGTGGTCAAAAATGGGAAGAAAATCGATCTATTTTGAATGGTTGAGCAATATATTGTGTAGTTATTGTCTGTATTGTAGAGAGAGAAAGAAAAGAGCGAGAACTCGAGATTTAAAATGATAAAATATTTTTCCTGCAAATGCATGATTTGTATTGGGTTGATTTATATTTTTTGGAAAAAATGACAAGTTTTAAAATTGTTAATTTGGTCTGAATTGATCTTAATTATTTTTTAAAATCAATTGCAAAGAAATCTATTGCGACAGATGACTGAGTTGTTGGAAATTTTCAAACAAAAATAGATATATGTTGCACCAGATGACATATCTATTTAAAAATCTTTTTTTTAAAAGCAATCTTCTGTCTGAATGAATAAAGATAAAATACTACTAAGGAGGTAAAAAAACATTTCTTGGATAACTCCATTTTGCAAAATAGACACATTTGAAAACTTTTTTATGTTTTTGACACAATTCTTGAAAAAATAATTATTTAGACACTAGGTTGACATCATCACTTCTTATATACAACCCTAGTACACATATAGTTTATTGGGATATATTGTGTATCAAGACTAATGGGATTATTCTTTATATACCACATAGTTTATTATCGATTTTATTTCAAGTCTATTAAGAAATCTAACTATTCAAATGAATAGATGAACAATCAAGCATTTATGACACATCAAAAAAGCAACTTCACATCCACTCACACCCTGCATTGATTGGTTATACGCTATCTCCTCTAATTTTACTGAGGCACGTGTCTACCTATAACTGATTGGGAAGACCAAAGGCTTCTATTTTGGTCTATATAAACAACCATCAATTATACACAATATTCATTTTCTTCAACCCAAAAAAATTGATAAATACGGTCAGAAGCCGAGCATTTCACTCAGACCACGAAGGATGGTTTGTTTCCAGCGTATCCACGACATTCTCCTCCTCTGAAATGACCTGGATCGTCTCTTCTACGATCTGGGTCAGGACAGGGAGCACCTCCACCATGAACTCCGACGTATGCCTGATTTATATGGGTGATCGTGGAGAGGGTGAACATGCATCCCGAGGAGTTCATCACCCACCCCTACCATCCCCTTAGTTTAGGTTTTAATTGTTGTTGTAGTTGTAGTTGTAACTTCATTGCAAAGAAGCTTTCACGGCTAGAAAATTTGTTAGATGGAAGCTTCATTCTTTTGCCCTTTTTTCTCGTATTTTGTTGTAAATATAGTGTTAAGCCATTGCTACAATGAACTTATGAAATGAGTGTTTGAAATTTTGTTGCAATGCTCGTTTTTTTTGGCTCTACCTTAATTATACAATTATGTTCTTAGTTGAAATTATGAAATTTCCCCTATTAGAAGATGAATGAAACAGTTGTCAGACGTCAAAACTAATGGTCTATCTTATATATATATGAATTCACATATGCTAATAGATAATGAATCTGGTCTATCAACGATTATGTGGATTTCTACTCCATTAATTGCACGTTTGATATAGTATATAATTGACCGAGATCAATAACTACGCATGATTGTCTATGTAATCGTTGGATTCCATTATGTAGGTTCATGAAATATAAATAATTAAATAAATGTAATTGTGTTGATTGTAAATCACAGACTACAAGCTTTGTCACTAATAGACCATACGGATGGACCTCTTGCATATATCGTAAATCAAATCGATGCCTTCTCATGCGTTGGGTAGATGCTAAACCGGATAGATCCACACTCGATCAATGCTAAGGTATATACGGGTTGGTGCAACGGCCCAAAAAAATATTAGTACATAGTCAAAGATATAAATAATTAAATAATAAAAACTGATTTGAGGGCCATATATTGTGTCCATTATAAATCCTAGACTTAAAGTCTTGTCAATAATATACCGCATTGGTTTATTGCTCTTAGTAGCATATTTGAAAAATAAAGAAAAAATTAATTGATAAAATAATAAATAATTGGATTTTATGCAATTAAAGGAGCTTGAACAAGTCATGTGATCGTATAAGAGTCTAAGTGGAGAAGTTGATCAAAGATGTGTGCAGATGGGTAGTGGATGAACAAATGAATTCCTCACAACATATTTGTGCTTTGGTAAACATTGCCCTAAGGATGTTGTTTGTTCAACCACAAGTCATCAACTCACACATCTTTGATCACCACTTTCAATTTGCGTGACTCTCATACGATCACATGACTTATTTAGGCTCATTAAATTGCATAAAATCTAATTATATATTATTTTATTAATTAAATAATCCTTTTCAAAATATGTGCTAGCATGGTCTATGAATATGTATCCTCATCTAGTGCATTTATTAATGAAGTAGTCCGGAGTTTATGCTAGACTATGCTTAGTCATTTACTCGACCTTATATAATCTAGAATAGATTGGAAACTACTTCCACAATTAAATAACTAGACGAGAATATTTATTTATAGACCATGACTAGCACATATTTTGAAAAGGATAATTTAATTAATAAAATAATATATAATTAGATTTTATCCAATTAAATGAACCTAAACAAGTCATGTGCTCATATGAGAGTCCACGTAAATTGAAGGTGGTGATCAAAGGTGTGTGAGTTGATGACTTGTGGTTGAACAAATGATGAGTTGTAGTTGAGAAAATGAATTCCCCACAACATACTTGTGCTTTGGGTAAACATTACCCTGAGGATGTTGGTTGTACCACCACTACCCATCCTCATATATCTTTGATCACCTTCTACAATTTATGTGGACTCTCATACGACCACATGGCTTGTTTAAGCTCATTTGATTGCATAAAATTCAACTATTCATTATTATATTAATTAATTATTCTTTTTTTTCTAATATTCTACTAAGGGCAATAAACCAATACGGTATATTATTGACAAGGCTTTGCGTCAATGATTTACACTGGACACAATTGATGGACCTCTACAAACCATGACAAATACTGAATTGGTGACACAATGCAACATATAACAGTAAACTTGTTTGTTGTCATTGTAAATATATGATTTATTCAATCGATTGTGCGTCTAAAAATTATAGAGAACAACTTCTATAATATTTGCCATCGACCTCTATAAATTAAGACAATAGCTAAATTGGTAACACGATGCAAACAATTATTTAATCTAACAAGACAATGGAATAACGGAACATAATTTCATCAATAAATGTCATCATTGACATGCCAAATATATGTAATTCAATTATCCATAAAACAAAATCATTAAAAACAACAAAAACATTAAGAGAATTGTTTGTTCCAAACCACCGAACTACATGTTATAATCATTGAGTTTCTTAACAATGCCCATCACATCCACTTCATTTTCTTCATGGTTTTTGTCTTCTTCTTCTACTTCTTTCTTCTTATTTTCTTTCTTTTCTTCTTCTTCTTCTTCTTCTTCTTCTTCTTCTAATTTCTTCTCTTCTTCAATATTTTCGTCCTCCTGTTCAGCCACTCCTTCTTCATCAACTGTCTTCTCATTTTTCTCTTCTTCTTCTTCTTCTTCTTCTTCTTCTATTTTCTCCTAATTTTCTTCTTCTTCTTCAGTTGTCCTCTCCTCATCTTTTTCTTCTTCTTTTTCTTTTTTCGCATCTTCTTCATTTACTGTCTTTTCCTCTTCCATTTCTTTTTCTACCTTCTCTTCTTCAGCTTTTTCATCTATTGCAGAAATGTCAGTTACTGTGACTGTAAGTTCTTCAAGGTTGACTTGATGCCGGCTACGAAGGGGACTGTCGAGGTGCACTGCTTTGTTTTGAAAGGATTACAAAAATTATGCAAGAAAATTAAATCAATAGAGGAAAAAATAAATTAGTTTACCTTCATCTTGATTCTTCTTCTTATTCTTCCCGATTCTCCTCAACCTCTCTTGTCTAACAAAAGAAGCAATATCCAGAATACTTTTCTCGAGACAGCAACACGCTCACACAGGTCATCATCATTAGAAGTGTCGGGTTTAGTTTTGATTCCACTTGAACCAGCATGATCAAAAGTACGTGTTGGACTTGGAACATAATTGTTACCACCAAAATCTTCGTCTTCATCCGCGATCTCCGTTGATGAAGTCAAGACTGTCACGTTTTTTAGCTGTGCCTTTAAGGCATTGATGGATGTATCCTTAACTTCGTCCATGTATGGATTAAATGTTTTCATGTATCTCTGCTCTATCTCACGGAGGGTAAGGGCAAGGTACGAGTGCACAAGGGTCAGAAATACCCTTCAAGTATTGAAAATGGGTCAAGAATACCATTCATTTAGCTATTGGGTCAAAAATACCCTTCTATCCACCTTTTGGGGTCAAATATACCCTTATAACTAACAAAAAAAATTTAAACCATAATTAAAAATTCTATTAAACAGGTGGCATATTTCTATTGGTTGTAAATTAAATTAATTAAAATATTAAATTAAATTTGAATTCAATTAAAATGCCGACCCATGGAGAGTTTGTGTGGCTCTATTGGTAATATTTGAAAGGATGTTGATTCAGTACTGAGATGGTTTCTTCATAGATTATTTGGAACGTCTATGGATCTATTTATTTTTTTTTGGATTATAATTTGGTTAAATTCGTATAAGAAGTAATTGATCATACAGAGGAATATTGGATTCCATTGTTGCTAGTAGTTAGACAGTTTCTATATTGATCATTTGAGTGTCTATGGATCCTTTCTTTTGGATTATAATCTGGTATAAATTTGTGTAAGAAATACTGGATCATACAGAGTAATAGATTCCTTTTGTTGCTAGTCTTGTACACATACACAATGTTTGAACTTTGGATTTAGTGATGGATTCTTTTATGATAGTTCAAGCTTGCAACAGCTATATTATATTTTTAGACAATCAACATAGTAGTAAACTTGCAGCTCTGTAAAGGAGCTGATAGAGCGGGCAAAGCTTGGCTACTTTAGTTAATCCTGATTGAGCTCATTGATTTGTTGAACGAGTTGAGCACGGGATCAATTACTAAATGAGTTGATCTCCCGCTGCTTGGTTCTGCTTGTGTGTGTTTTAAGAATAAGCTTATTTTTATTTTTTCTTTTATTTCGTCGCATATAAGTCTTCTTGAAGCATGTTGCTTTGGCTCCACCAATACTGATGTTTAGCCTCCATTATGTTGGATCTTTCCTTTATTTGCCCCGACTATCGCAGACGTTGTTGGCCGAAAGTCAGACCCACTTCGATAACTATCATTTCCCTCCATATCTATCCAACTGAATATTAACTTTTCTATTGTAACAGTTAGCCCCCAAATCAAATTTGGAAGACTAAATTTCACAAAAGTTATTTGCTTCAGTTGGATAGATAACTCTCCATGGGTCAGGCATTTTAATTGAATCCGAATTTAATTTAATATTTTAATTAATTTAATTTACAATCAATGGAAAGGTGTCACGTGTTTAATAGAATTTCTAATTATGGTTTAAAAAATTTTTGTTAGTTATAAGGGTATGTTTGACCCAAAAAGGTGGATGAAAGGGTATCTTTGACCCAATAGATAAATGAAGGGTATTCTTGAACCTTTTTTAATACTTGAAGGGTATTTATGACCCTTTTCTGAAAATAAATATAAATTACACAACATTCACTAATATAATAATATTATTATCTTATTATAATAAGTATAATTTGACCTTTGAGTTGTTTCCTTTGTACTTAAATGGGTCGTCTTTCATTATGTTGTCACACTTCGACGTATGCCATATAAGAAGCCGGGGAATGGTCAAAGGAGTATCCAACGACTTACCAATGTACTTTCCCAGATGAGAAAAGGTCTCATACATCCAAACCTGCAATCAATAGAAGCATAAGTAAATTTACAGGGTCTATGTATTATTGCATAAATAGGTAAGAGTCAATAATAAATCAATAAGATGGTAGATTATAAGTACCAGAATTGCCCAGGGAAATCCATATAACACGTACGATGCATTATTCCTCTTCACAAATGTTTCTTTCTGCTTGGTCAAATCAATCTTCTTTTTCAAATAGCTCAATGTCATCCCGAATGAATTTTTTTCCCCATGTATACCCCCCCGAAGAAATCTAAATCAACCTCCATCTTGATGTGGTATGAATCCACATTCTTTGACGGGTCCTTTGCCAGCAGCATCAAATGCACGAACCAAACCAAAGCACACTTCAACTTTTGTTGATTAGTCAACCTAGGCTAACCAACCTTGAGGCAGTAATGTTCTTGTTCTTCATCACCTTGAAATGAAAGCTTTCGCCATTTTGGATAACTTTGTTCATTTTTTATTCACAGGGATATGCTGAACAATTCAGCCCCGTAATCAGAGTAAATTCCTTTAAGCCGAAACAAGCTGGCTTGTCATTCACATAGAACCAAATTTCATGCAGTTTTTATTGTTTTGATACGTAGCAGCAACACATAATGGACCATCTATCCATTAAACTTAAAATTTTCCGACATATGCCTCAAGTGTCAGAAATAAGTCTTCTTAAAATTAGCATACAACTTTTGTTCAACAAGAATCCTTCTAAACACTCGAAGACTATCATTCTTGCTCTGACGAAAATCTTTGCAAGAAAAGAACCTAGCTCATCTATCCAAGTTGGTAGGACGTAGAATCAACGGAGATATCTCTCGCACAAATTGGAAAGGATAGGGGATCATCCTCCTCCCCGTCTCCACTATCTCTCCTATCCTCATCTTCACTGCTATAACTTTCAATTTCTTCTTCGCTTTCCCCTTTTCTTTTCCCTTCACTATTCTCAATATCGTTACTCTCATGTGCACTACTTTCATCCTATTCAAAAATATCAGCAAGGATTTTTAATTCAATTTCCGACTCGGATTCATCGACTACAACTTTTTCCCTCTTTAAAGCTTTGGAAACTTCTTTGTCTTTTTGTTTCCTATTGCTAGAAGTAGTGGAAGCAGTCCTTTTAACTGCTCTATGAACTCTCACCATTTATGATCTACAATCAAAAATGAATCTGTAGTGGCCGATTTATCTACCACTAGTCTATTAATAAAACTGGAAAAATGCAGCAAAAATAAATCTGCTATGGTCGATCTATCAACCACTGGTCTATTAAGAAAAATGGGAAATCGCCTCGGATCAAACATGCAAATCAAGTTCCAACTTCTCCAGATATTGGCAGTGCAATTCACAATAACAAGAACACCATTCAAATGGGTCCAATTCAGTACAACAAATTCAAAATCAATACGCAATGTAAATACAAAATTTTTCTAGTCATTATCCAAATCAAAACATGATTAAACATGCAGAATCGACAATGTTAACTGAAAAACTCAAATTTTGACTAAAAGAACCCCAACACAAAGAGAAAACAAAAAAAGTGTACTAAAATGGATCTAAACTGATCAAGGAGGAAGATTAAACTTACCTGAGCAAGAAAAACTAAAAAATTTTGACTTGAAAAACAAGAGTCGCCCCAAACTTTTTTTTTTTTTTGAAAAATATCAAGAAAAATTCAGAGAAGAAGAGAATTTGAGGAGAGAAAAAGGTTTTGAATTTATTAAATAACTTTAATAAATATTTGAAAGTATAAAAAGAGACTGTATTATATTTTTTATAAAGTTGTATTCTCCAGATTAAGTTTTCAAAGTGAGCTATTGGAAATTTTCAACAGATATTTGCATTTTTGTGATAGATGACTGAGCTGTTGAAAGTTTTCAAACAGACATTGAGATATTTGTTGCAACAGATTACCTATCTGATTTAATTATTAAATAGACATTTGCATCTGTTGCGACAGATGACTGAGCTGTTGGAAAATTTCAAACAGATATTGATATCTGTTGCAACAGATGATATATCTATTTGAATTTTTTAAATTTTAATACTACTAAGGCGGTAAAAAATATTTCTTCGATAACTCCAAAATCTCCTCCTTGAGTAGTCTTATCTTGTCTTTTCAATATCACTCGTCTTCCTCGAGCCCCTCAATTTATTAATGAACATTTAAACCCATGTCTAGAATTATATATCCTTCAGTCCTAAATTTATTCATCTCACTTCTTTTTCTTTCTCTCCTCTTTAGGGTTATCACAACCGTCTCCTTTTTTTCTCTCTTTTCCCTCCTCTTTCTCATAAGGATCCTTTTTTATTTCAACCGATCTATATCTTTTATCGACTGAAATTGCTATTTCGATTCCCTTGCTTTTGACATTGCAATGGTTCACTGTTGCTCTTTGATTCTCGTCTTCTTCTTTGCAAGTTATTTAAATCAGTTATTTATATCTATTTTTTAATTTAATTAACCTTTACCCATATCATATTTATTTAAACAACTTGAAGGAAAGGTTACTTTTAAGTCTTGAATGAACGAACCGTTGTTATTATTAAAATATGTGAAAGTCATCTGTTTGGAGAAGTTTAAAAGCCTTATTGGCACTTTTTTGGCATGGTTTTGTTTGTTTCTTTGTTTTTGATGGTGTTATTGGTGTTGTTGGTGGGGTTGGTGTTGTTAGAACTTGTGGTTTATTGTTGTTGATGGTGTTATTGATGTTGGTGGTGGGATTGGTATTGTTAGAACTTGTGATGTGTTGTTGTTGATGGTGTTGGAACAAATGATATTGTTTCTTTGTTGTTGATGTTGTTTCTTTGTTTTTTGTTTGTTGTTGATGTTGTTGTTAACTGTTGGAATAAATAAAATCACTACCAAGGTTGGTTTGATGTATTCCAACAGTTTACACATCTGTTGCAATAGCTTATCCATCTGTTGCAACAGATTTACAATCTATTGAACAAATGGAAAGCTAGTAGAACATATTGGTAATCTGTTGCAACATATGGATAATTTTTCTGTTCTCCTTTTGTTTGACAAGAATGAAGATATAAGGAAATTAATATTGATCAACTTTTTCCCGACCAACCCAATAGGCTACAGTAAAGATGGGTTTAGAAGAATAAGCTGCTTGCAGATGGAATCACTTCATATGTGGGAGGTATGTATTACTGATAATGTTATCGTGTAACTTCATATGTGGGAGGTATGTATTACTGATAATGTTATCGCGTACACACACATAGAGAACATTGATTTTGTAAGTGCTATTTTTTACTAAATAGGCATTGCTCATTCAAACAAGATATTTGTAATTTTACAGTTAAGTTTTATAGGTTCGAACTGATAAGGCTGAGGGACCATGAATATGGTTCTGATACGCTGTTAAGATTTAATGACGGTTGTTGCTAATGTCTATGTGTCAAGATTTGTGAAGTGATCAAGTTTTGGTGGCATTGTAAAAAGATTCGATAGCGATTAGACTAACTTTCAGGGTGCATTGGACTCTGAGATGGACTTCGAAGCCTCCCACTACTTCAACCAAGAATGAAAATCAATATATTTATTGCTCTAGCCTAAATTTATATGGTTGGGTTGTTCAGGGTGATGATTATACGCCAGAAGGAGCCATAGGAGAATACTTGTGAGAAAAAAGAGGAGTTGATAAAAGCCTATATCATCTAAGAGCTAATTGAAGAGGAAAACATAGGGTAGCAAGGAACTTCTAGCTAATCTGGCCGGTATAACTGAATTAGAACACGAGAAATCTGAATCAAGTGTAAATATGAAAGTGTATCCGGTACTGAAAATTCTTCTGTTGTATCTCTGAAAAAAATTAGTTCAGCTGGGCACTTTGCTGGGGAGCTGCGACTAGGTAGCGTGGTCGAGATGATCACCTACATAGAAAATAGCAGAACATAAAGAAAGCAGCTTTGCGGGCAAAGAGGGTTGAAATAATGTACTGTAAATAAAGAAAACTTGGCCCAAAAACAGCTACATTTCAAATAAGCAATCTAAGCAAAGACGACAATTTCTGAGTTTTACATTGCATCCCATGCCTTCTTGTTTGTGGTTCTGATTAGGTCCACTGCTATAGACCTGATCGGAACCACAAACAAGATTGAGTATCATTACTTCCTTGACAATATGGATATAATTGATTGTGTTTTCTTTTCTTAGAATGCTTTCAACATATCTTGGAGAAGATCAGATGTTTGTTGTAGTATATGAATCTCGATAATTTTTAAGCTTGCCTCCAGCTTGTTGATTTGATATTCAATGTTGTCATTGCATCTTTGAGGTTAGTGTAAAGTTCTTTGTCTTTTGTGAGCTGGTCAATAAGGGAGGAACACTTTCTTTGAAACTGTGGCATTGTAAAAGGCCTTCAGAAGGCTTTCAGAAGGCTTTCAGAAGCCTTTCTTCGGAAGGCTTAAATGATACATGGAAGGTTGCTATGTTTGTTTTAGGTCAACATCTTGATGTGCACTCAAGTAGTGGTTCCAACAGTTGAACAACTCACTTTCTCGAGTGTTGTTCAATGCAGCTTGTTCTACTAACCTTCAAAGGATAGCTCAAAGAAAAGCCTAAACGATAGCCTATCAAATCCTTTAAAGGTTGGTTGAACAAGCTGCATTGAACAATGCTCGAGAAAATTAGTTGTTAAACTGTTGGGACTACTACTTGAGTGTGCATCAAGATGTTGACCTAAAACAAACATAACGACCCTCTATCTATCAGTTAAGCCTTTCGAAGAAAGGCTTCTAGAAGCTGAAGGCCTTTTACAATGCCACAGCTTCGAAGAAGTGTTCCTGCCTAATTGACCAGCTCACAAAAGACCAAGAACTCTACGCCGACCTCAAAGATGGCAATGACAAGATTGAATACTGAATCAGCAAGCTGGAGGCAAGCTTGAAAATTATCTGGATTCACATACTACAGCAAGCATCTGATCTTCTCCAAGATATGTTGAAAGCATTCTAAGGAAAGAAAACACAATTAATTATATCCATATTGCTAAGGAAGTAATGATACTCAATCTTGTTTGTGGTTCCGATCAGGTCTATAACAATGGACCTAATTGGAACCATAAACAAGAAGGCATGGGATGCAATTTAAAATTCAGAAATTGCTACTTTCGCTTAGATTACTTATTTTAAATGCAGTTTTTCTTGGTCCAAGTTTTCTTTACTTACGGTACGTTATTTCAACCCTCGATGCCCGCAAAGCTGTTTTCTTTATGTTCTGTTATTTTCTATGTAGGTGATCATCCCAACCACGCTACCTAGTTGCAGCTCCCCAGCAAAGTGTCCAACTGCACTAATTTTTTTCAGAGATACAACAGACAAATTTTTAGTACTGGAAACATTTTCATATTTGCACTTGATTCAGATTTCTCGTGTTCTAATTCATCTACATCGGCCAGATTAGCTAGAAGTTCCTTGCTACCCTATGTTTTCCTCTTCAATTATATCTTAGATGATATAGGTTTTCATCAACTCCCCCTTTCCCTCACAATTATTCTCCTCCGACTCCTTCTGGCGTAGAATCATCTTCTCGAACAACCCTTCCATATATATTTGTATGAGGGAAATTTTTATTGGTATTCCGTTCTTGTTTGATGCAATGCGATGCTTCGAAGGCCTTCTCAGAGTCCAATGCACACTTAAGGTTAAGTCCAATCGCTATTGGATCTCTACAATGACACCAAATATTGATCCCTTTTCAAAGCTTGACACACATAAACATGAGCAATAACCGTCATTAATTCATAACAGGGTATCGGCACCATCATCATGGGGCCTCGGCCTTATCAATTCGAACCTATCAAACTTAACTATACAATGCAGGATCTTGTTTAAATGATCAGTGCCTAATCGGTTACAAACTGCATTCACAAAAACATTGTACTTTGTGTGCGTTATCCCAATGACCGTATCAGTAATACTTAACTCCCACACATAAAAGTGGATCCATCCATTTGCACACACCTTATTCTTCCTAGCCCATCTATGACTTAAATTGAATAAACAGATGACTAATAGTTGCAACAAATGCCATATCTATTTAAACTGTCAAACAATTATAGACATCTGTTACGATAGATGATCAATCTGTTGCAACATACGACATATCTGTTGGAAAATTCAAACAGATATATCCATTTTTTGCAACAGATTTCAATATGTTATAAGTTATCTAACGGATGGAATATATTTTGCAACAGATTACCCATCTGTTTGATTTATTTTAAAGAAATTTTCTTTTCTTTCCGAAATACAATAAAGATAATATGTTATATTTAGATTCATTTTTTTAATTTACATAAGCTGAAAAGTCAGTAGTTTTATTTAAAAAGAGGTGAACAGTCATGGCTTTTTTACTAACCCATTCGAATTCAATCCTTTATAAATAAGTCTCTCTTTACTCGTTCATTCTACTCCACTTCTAAATATGGTTGATCCATATTTATACAAGGTGATTCATCTTGAGTCCTTGCGGGAACTTGAAAGTTAGATTCATGAACTCCGGAGGGACTTGGGCAACTTCTGAGCAAGGCTGAGAAGGGTCCTACTGCTGCCGGATGACACTAATACTAATACTAATACTAATACTAATACTAATACTAATACTAATACTAATACTAATACTAATACTAATACTAATACTAATACTAATACTAATACTAATACTAATACTAATACTAATACTAATACTAATACTAATACTAATACTAATACTAATACTAATACTAATACTAATACTAATACTAATACTAATACTAATACTAATACTAATACTAATACTAATACTAATACTAATACTAATACTAATACTAATACTAATACTAATACTAATACTAATGATGATGATAATAATATTAGTAATAATAATTAGATTATGTTTTTTCTTTTAGCGTATGTATTTTTTTTTAATATCGGATCTACTGAAGAGTATGTTTTTTTATTATATATATTTGTATATAATGGATTCAAAAATCTATGCTTGGTCAACTTTAAATTTTTAATTCTTATTTAATATTTAATTATCATTCTGTTTATTCCTTATTCTCAACATGTCGACGGTTGGAGGTAGGGATTGAGCATTTGTGGCAACAAAGGTTAATCTGATGCGGCAAATGGATCATATGTTCCAACAAGCGGTTATTGATAAAAAAAAAGGATTATTGTTATTATTGAGATGGTAAAAAGTCATGACTTTCCGATTATTTAATATGAAAAATGGTTCGTAAATAAATAATAAGGAAATAAATGATAAACACAATTTATAACAGTAAAAGAACGGTTATTTAATTTTAATAACTGATCGTGACTTTTCACCATTTTTATTTTTAAATCTATTTTTTAAAATTATTTATTTATTATATAATAAAAAAAGTCACAACATTGGATTAATTAAGTTATATGATAATTGTTAAGAAAAAGGTGAACAGTCGTGACTTTTTATCTAAACACATTCAATAATGTTGCTGATGCATCAAATTCCCTATCTGTTGCGACTGATGAATCATCTGTTAGAAGAAATCAAAAAAACTCCTAAAACAGATGGTCGATTTGTTGCAACAGATAGGTTATCTGATGCAACAGATATATAATTTGTTGCCACAACTCAATATAAATGATTATTATTTTATTAGAGAAACGGTTATTGAAAAAAATGTGTCTTCGATTTTTAAATTAAGAAAAAAGTTATTTAAATTTAAGAACTAATTAATAATAATAAACTGAAAAGTCATGACTTGTCACAATAATAAAAAACTCATCAGCTTGATTTAATTAAGTCATTTCTTTTCACAGAAAATAATAAGGAAATAAATGATAAACACAATAAAAAAGTGTCGTTAATAAAAAAAAATGATTATTTAATTTGAATAATTGACGTTAATATTAAATAGGCGTCATTTCTTTTCATAGAAGACATTTTTGTTTTTAAATCTGTTTTTTAGTTTATATAATAAAAAGTCAGGAAATTTGGATTAATGATATGATGATAATTTATAAATAAAAGATAAATTATATGTTGCAACATATAGATTATCTGATGCAACAGGTTGTCTATTTATTGCAACAGATGATATATCTGTTGTCACAGATGAGTTATCTGATGCAACAAATATAAAATTTGTTGTCACAACTCAATAAAAATTGTTCTTGAAAAGAACTAATTAATAATAATAAGTTGAAAAGTCATGACTTATCACAATATTTTTTAATTTAATTAAGTCATAACTTTTCACAGTAATCAAAAATGTAATTAATAAATGAAAGTGAATAGTCGTGCCTTTTTGTCTAACTCGTTCAAATTCAATCCTCTATAAATAGGTCTCTCCTTACTCAATCATTCATTCAACTATACTCTATTTATTTATTGCATCTTGTCTTTCATATTACACCTTCCACTACTTTCTCTTCCCTGACTCAGGTAATTTTTTTCTTGCTTTGTGTGTAAATATACCCAATTTGTAGTATACGTTGTATTACATTCAGATTCTTTTCTTTACTTTTATTTTTATATTTTTTGTCAATTCATGTGTGTTATAGATATGGTTGATCCAGTGTGGGACGTTACTTTTCTGTAAGATGTCGTGAATAAACTTTGGATGCAAGTTCGTGACCTGAGGTGGGAGTTGGGAGTAGTGAGAGCAAGGATGCTTCGTGAGATCCGCAGGCTGAGGAGGGCCCTGCTGCTGTTGGTTGAAGATTGGTCGGCTGGCAATAATAATAATAATAATTATTAGATTATTTTTTTCTTTTAGTCTATGTATTTTTATTTGTTTTTGTTAAATAAAAAAAATTATGTTTGATCGGCTTTGACATTTTAATTCATATTTAATTTTCATTCTGTCTATTATCTTCTCAACAAACATGTCGATGATTGGACGTAAGAAATAATTTTGAATATAGTAGCAATAGTAAGAGTTGAAACATATTGGTTATTTGTTGGGTTTGTGGCAGGGGATAATTTGTGTTGTTCCAAACAGATTACTCATCTGTTGCAACAGATAACCAGTCTGATACAACAGAGAATCGTTTGATGCAACAGATAGTCTGATGCAACAGATAACTAGTATGTTGCAACAGATAACTCTTCTGTTGCAACAGATTACCATCTGTTCGATTCATGTTACGGGCACTTGTAATATCTCGAACTTTCCTTAAGCCTAAATAATATCTCTATAAGATTAAGGAATGAATTCCAAAGTGAGTAGTGTTTAAATCATATACAGTTTTCCTAATTTTGACTTTTTATCATAGAGAAAATTGAATTAGCTTTCCAACGATACCAATTTCGCCCAAATCCGGTATCGGAGTAAAAAGTTATGGACGTTTTACAGAGAAATGTTTGAACTGCCTAGGAGCGACGAGCAGGCTGACGGACCGTCGCAACCGAGGCAGTAGATCCATTAACTGGCCAAGTACGACGGTCAGGCCGACGGACCATCGAGCTAGCGATGGACCGTTGCCCTAGCCATCGCAACTAAGGCAGTAAGTTCCTATTCTGGCCCAGGTGCAACGGTCAGATCGACGGACCGTCGCAGATCCCATTCAGCATTTTAAAGCCATTTTTAAAAAGGGCTTTTTGGTCCTTTCCACCCTTTTTAACACCTAGATATATCAAAACAAAGCATAGAACTTCAGATTCATCCAAAGCATCAAGAACTGGGGTTTTCTCTCAAGATTAACCCTCAAGAGCAAGACCCAATTCCTTCTCCAAGATTTCACCATGGTTTTTGCAAATTGATTTAAGAATCAAGGTTCCCAAGTCAAAAGCTTCAAGAACTCTCACTCAAGAATACGAAAAAGGGTCTCAAGAAAGCTTGTTCATCTAAATTTATAATATAAGGTATGTGGGGTTTGAACAAGGACACTCTTTTCGTCCTTGTGCCCAAAAGTTGTTTTAATTACAAAGATATATGGTTTTACATGTTTCTTATGAAATTGAAGTAGGGGTTTATACCCTATGTTATTATTTCTTGAGATTATAATGGTTTCAATGTTTTAGAAATTGAAGTACATGAGTATGTTCAGATTATAATGCATATTGCTGAAAATTTTCAGACTTCTATATGATTTATGAATCTTTATGATATCGAGTATGAATTTTGATACGTCTTAACCTGAGATTGAATTATGGGTCATTACGCCCTACTTGAAATTGTAATTTTAAGAACTTTGGTGCTATAAGCACCCATGATTTGAGTATTTTGAGATTATTGAGAAAGTTTTGACCTTGATGGTCATAGTAGCTTCGAAATCCACTTTACTACATGAGATTACAGATTTTATAGTTGGGTTCTTTATGAACCATGAGATTATTTTAAAGTGAATTTCCATGAGATGAGCGTAGCTAACTAAAGGGAGTAGTAGTTAGCACCGAGTTGGGTATGATTCCAAGGTCTCATACCCCAGAACTAGGTGCCACCGTAGGATTGAGATTTATGGGCCCGAGGCTGAGATAGTGATCACTGAGTTGAGGTTATACTCCCTGGAAAGAGTATGACGCCTCTCCCCAACATGAGGTTTCTTCCTTAGGAGGACAAAACGTTGGACCCCATATAGCTCGCATGGTTTATGTCGGTTAAGAGAACCTCCCTAATAGTAAGATTTTCAGAGTAGTTTCTTAAAGTATAATTTTCCCTTGAAGAAAGTATTTTTCCCTACTAGTAAGAGTAAATAATCAGTTTCTAAAGTAAAGTATGTTCCTTGAGATGAGTTATTTTTCCTAAAGCTTTGAAAGATATTCTGGTTAGTAAAGATTTTTAGATACTAAGTGTGAAGGCTCACAAACTTATTCAATTAATGTTTTACTTTAGATTTCAGTTTTAAAATTACAGTCCTAGCTCTTAGATACAAAGGTGAATACTTTACCACTTAGTCTATATGTTTTGAGAAGGGAATAGAACTACAGATTTCGTAAATAGTAGATTGACTCACGAGATTTACACTATGCTTTTCATCATTCATAATTTACGAGATATATATTTTTTTGAGAATATTCAAGCTATGTGAGTCAGTTATATCAGCATGCATGATTTTTATAAAGATTGATGATATTGTTGTTTTAAGTATTGCATACACCCCCATATACTCAGTACATCCTCAAAGTACTGATCCACATATACGTTTGTGTGCTACATTGTCTCATAATGTAGGTTCAGGTGTTCAATCTCAACAGTGACAGTGATCTTTAAGTACCTTTATCTACACGTCAGCAGTTGGTAAGTCCTCATGGTTCGAGGACCTAATCCCTTATTTTCAGTCTTTATAGTAGTTGATTATTTTTTTTCAGTCCAGTTAAGTCAGTTGGGGGTTTGTCCCAATGACTCTCTAATTCTTAGTAAGTAGAGGCTTGTCAGACTGTCAGTTGAAGTTTTGTTCCAGATTTCCAGTATTTGATATACAGACATTTGTTTTCAATGATTTCAGTTCTGTTTTGATATAATATAACATTTATTGTTTGGTCATTCATCCTAAAATAAGTGGTAGAAGTAGTAACAGGCTCAAAGGGTTAGCTTGGGGCTACTTGTAGCCTTAAGCACCGTGTGATGTTCCGAGATGAGATTTCGGGGCGTTATAGCACTATAGAACCATAAACATGAATCCAACATATGAGTCTTCCGTTGCAACAGATTACTCATCTGATGCAACAGATGGGTGATCTGTTTAAATTGTGGGCACTTATGTTGGATTCATGATCGGGTTCTATCCATTGTTGGAAAAAAAAAAGCAGTAGCTGTGTACCCAGATGACAAATTCGACAAAAAATCATAATTTTACTTACCAAAATCACCTATGAAGTAATGCCGAAGTGGAAAGTGATGTAGGAAACAAAATTTGACCTAAGAAATTGGTCAGATAGCTGTAGTAGCGGTAACAACAACAATAACAATGGTCGACAAGATGAAAATGATAATGAAATAGAAGATGATGATAATGAAGCAGAAGATGATGAATAAAGCAGCAGCGACAATGAACAACAATAATCGTGAAGAGAAAGAAAACAACAACTGATGAGAAGAGAGAGAAACACGCTTTTTTTTCCTCCGTTTTCTGTTATATTAACTAACATATGAATCAAAGTGTAAATTCAAAAACTTGTGAGTTATTTTCAAACTTTCCCAACTTTCTTAAACCTATAGTAAAGTAATTGTCACCTACACTTAATTATCTTGAGTCACCTACACCTCATTTTCAAACTTTTTTATCACTTACGGCTCAAAGCCCCGGGAGAGTGGGGGAGAGAATTATGGATGGAGAGGAGTTCAAAAATGATAAAGAAAAAAAATTGTAAATATAATTAAAAATAGTGGGTTACCTGCTATTCCAGTTAAAGTTACCTCATATTTTAAAGAATACCGTACTTTCTTATAAATGATGTTGGTGGTGTATGTTCCACTTCGATTTTCGATTACTTAGTCATGACAATACAAACCAACTTTTTATGTGATTTGACTGGTAAAGGAACGACGTCAACGAATAATATATGAATGTATCACTTATGATTTTAAAGAAGTAAATTATAGAAGTGTACGTAGAATTCTACTGTTGCCAATTTTGAGATGGACTAATCCAAACTTCTTGTTCAAAAGGATTGTAACTCTAAATTGAGCCTTAATAACAAATGAGAATATGATACATGCATCAAATCATTAAGTGTTGCAGCAGGTATACCCTCCATTCACGAATAAAGAACTCCAACTTTCTCATAAAAGACGGCTTCTTTGATAAATCCAGAAACAATAATATATAGAAACAAATAAGGTGAAGACGAGAACCTCTTTATGTCTCTATTGATCATCTATAATTCAGCTCAGTACATCATCATTTTCATTTTTTACTGCTATACAAAATAACTTTTACATTGAGTTTGATACAGACAGAACAAAGAAACTTTAAATCACACACTTCCTATAAACAGAACAACTCAAATTGTTGAAGAAGATTTAAGGAAAAACAATTATTCAATATCTACGTTGCTCGGACTCTACAAAAATGCCCCTCAGTGCGTGTCGGGTAGTCCAAAAGTAGTGCATTTTCTGGAGGAACTCCCACAGGTGCAGCAATATTTTGGGAAGTCTGAGCAGAATAGTTCATTATCATTTGAGACATGTTGATGCACCTTTAGTTACATTTCTGGGCCAACAAATTTTCCAAGTACTTCTCCACATAATCCAGGCCACATTGTGTCTTCACAACGGGTAATATAGCCGGGACATCCAGATAGAATTCTGTAGCAGACCCGTCAAGCTTGTCCCATCGTGTGAGTTGTTCACGTGCTGCTTTTACGGCTGCTCGTGTTGCACAATGGACCGTAGCTGCAAGAAGCAGAGGTGGCTCGCCAGATGCTGCAAAAATGTATTCATATTAAGATTCAATGGATTGTTTGTACGAAGGAAGATCTAGGATTTGACGTTTATGCATTCATACAACGACCTCAAGTGAATATATACAGTAATAATTAGATTATAAACACACAATATTTAATGAATTGCATGGGTCTGGACAAGAGTTGTTGGGTTCACGTGAACTCATAGATTGTGCTCTAGATCGACCGCAGTCTATAAATGAATACATATACTGAGTGGATCCAAAGTGACATTGAATAATTTGTATTATTGGAGGAAATTTCAGTCTTCTATGTCTTTGGCTAGTTTTTAAGAATCACCTGAAACATGTTTCCGTTAATTTCTGCACAACCAAGTGAAGAAAGAGTATAAAAACCTTTCATGACATATGCAGTTATAAACGAACAAACAAAGATCTCGAAACATTTGTTTGATCGAAGGGGCGGGAAAGGAAATGAAGAAAGAATTAAACCTTTGGATGAGAGAACACGTTTTTCGTGATGTCCACTGTTTACAACATGAACATTGAACTTTCGAGGTATGGTGTCAATAGTCGGGATTTTGTATGTCCAAGTGCTATTTGACACCATTAACCCCTCTTCGTTCGTGTGATATTCTTCGTTCATGAAAAATCCGATCCCGTGAACAAAAGCCCCTTCAATCTGCAAGGAATAGAAAAAATAACTGCCACTATTTAGAACAATCTTGTGAAAGAATTAAATAGTTTTGAAGTTTGAATAACAGCTCGAAGAATGATGCACCTCTCAATATATAATGAAATTCTAATCACAAAATCTAAAATAAATCCACAACGAAGGGAAGAACCTGTCCCATATCGACGGCTGGATTCAAGCTCTGCCCACAATCATAAATAATATCAGACTGCAAAATGGTAGTCTCTCCGGTCAGAATATCTATCTCCACCTGCAAAAAAGCTCTATTGCTTAGCCTGTTAGCCATATGAAGGTTCTGGAGAGGATATATTGGCTGCAAAATGGTCCACAACCAGAGTCCCAGACAAGAGTTGTGCTCTCATATAGGTGAAAATTGATAATAATTGAATACGATTCACTTTTAAGATGTCTTGGTGGTGAAATGGTAGGTGGTAGACACCCGAGGCTCAAAATCTTGTGCCAAAGAGCATGAGGGTTCAAGTCCTCTTCAAGGCTAAGCATTCTCAATAAGATAGCTTGGATCAAATCAATATTAATACACCGATTCAATCCTAGCTCTTGAAATTGGAATAAATTTGGCAGTGGATTGCAAACCTTGGTGATCTTCTCTATGTCTGCTTTAAAATAGCAGATTGAAGCAGGGAATGTTACCAAGACATGGATAACGGTGTGAAAATTATGTAAAGTGATTTTTTTGAAAGAATGAATATCATAGTTTTCTAGTTAAGTTTCTAGAATAGTCTAGTGATTGAATATCATAGGTTCTTGTAGAATGTCCTAGTATTGTATCTTGAATAAGTAACTTGTAGAATTATCTAGATATTCTAGAGTTCTGGTAGAAGATAAAGGTCATTAGATTTTTCTTGTAGAATTATCTAGAGGATCTTCTAGAATCATCCTACACAAGTATAAATAGGGGATGACATTAGGCATTTGTAACCAAGACAAAACTCAAAAACAATCCAATTCAAGAAGTATTCTTTCATAACAAAGCCTCTTCTTTCCTTAGTTAACGATCTTGGGATAGAAGAAAGTCTCTCCAACTACACCTTTCTTCTGCTATTTTCTACATTGTATCAGAGCTAAAGTCATAATTGACTTGTGTTATTTCAAGATTGGATTTGTGGTTGATTCAACTAATTTGTACGAATGGATTTAAGCGGTCGCGTTAATGGATTGGGAATGGAGTTGTTGAATTAGTTCAATTAACAAGGTATGGAAGACATGTATGGAATCATACCTTGTGGGCGAGGATTTATGGGATGTTGTTAACAGGAGTAACATAAGTCCTCCGGACAACGGACCAGAGAATAGTAGCGCACACAAGAAGTGGAAGCAGATTAATGCGAAGGCGGAGTTCATTCTGAAGAGATCCATCTCCTCCAGTTTATTTGATCATATTATAAGGTGCAAATCAGCTCATGAAATAAGAAGGACCCTCGATCAGTTATTCAACAAGAAGACTGAAGCTCGGCCACAGATATTGGAGAATGAATTGGCTAACGCCAACCAAGGTAATCTTTTTATTGCCGAGTACTTCTTAAAGATTAAGAACTTATGTTCTGAGATTTATTTATTGAATACGAACAAGGCTATCTCTGAATCACGAATGAGAAGAATTATCATTCGTGGTTTGAAACCAGAATATATTCACTTTGTGATATCAATTCAGGGATGGGCTAAACAACCATCCCTGGAGGAATTTGAGAATTTTTTGTCGTAATAGGAGTTACTAGTCAAACAATTGACGGGTGAATTTGTCAAACAAAGGGAAGGAAATGCTCTTGTAGCTAACAAGAGAACGTTAAATAAAAAGCAAGAGATATACCCCACTCTCGATTCTCAGGTGGTTCAAGCTCGCCTGGAAAGAAGGAAGATACTTTTAAC
This sequence comes from Capsicum pubescens, assembly GCA_030864215.1. Lineage (NCBI taxonomy): Eukaryota > Viridiplantae > Streptophyta > Magnoliopsida > Solanales > Solanaceae > Capsicum > Capsicum pubescens. Next base: position 263,418,616 of record CM061538.1, read on the forward strand.
AATTGTAAAAAGCCTCCCAGATGTTATCGATGTGGCAAAACAGGACACATAAGAAGATATTGCCGAGCTACGAAGAGCAACATGGCTCATACTGAAAAAGTTGTTGAAGAAAAAGGTTGGGAAAGATAATTAGAAGCTGAGAGTCGAGCAAATAATGCCCTGGCTTGCATAAATTTGGAAAGAGATTGGATCGAATATAATACAATCCATTATGTGGAGAAGGAAGGCGTTGATAAGAAGCAAGAGGAAGTTGAAGGCGTTGATAGGAAGTTGAAGACGTTCAGACCGGAGACGCGGTAGCTGCTATCGAGGAAATCAAAGAGGCAGATCCCGAAATTGGCCATAAAAGTCTGAACGTGAAAGATATTAAAGTAGATTCTAAGCAGACAGTATCTGAAAATCAATATGCCAGTGATGACTTTATCGGAGAAAGCATTAAGGGAGATGTAGTAGAAGTTGAAGTCCCTGGTCAATTAAATGTCGTATCAAGGTCAGTCGTTGGCTTAGATCAAATATTGGAAGTTGATGAAAAAGCTAAAGATCTAATGAACGATGAAGTTGAAAGTAAAGCCTTAAAGTCAGATGGAGAGACATACAATATGATTGAAGAGCTAGAAACGGAATCTAGTGGTGGATCCTGTTTTAATACTAAGGCTTCACGGATAATTGATGATCAGATCATCATAGAATCAAACGAGGGGAGCTCGAGAACTCAACATCATAAAACTCGGCAAGGTGATGATTCATATGGTTCGCAAAGGCCAAAGAGGACTATTGCCAAGTCAATCCGCTACAAAGATGAAAATTTTGTTAATACATATTCTTGTTTCTTCGCAGAGCCGATCAGTAATAGAAAATCTTTATCATTTAAAGAAGAAAGAGGAGTCACGCAAAAACTGCTAAGATTTTCACCAAGACATAGTTCAAAGCTTCTTAAAGTTCTTCTACAACGAGTTTGGGATAGCTTCCAAAAAATCACTTTAAGGGGGAGTGTGAAAATTATGTAAAGTGATTTTTTGGGAAGAATGAATATCATAGTTTTCTAGTTAAGTTTCTAGAATAGTCAAGTGATTGAATATCATAGGTTCTTGTAGAATATCCTAGTGTTGTATCTTGAATAAGTAACTTGTAGAATTATCTAGATATTCTAGAGTTGTGGTAAAAGATAAAGGTCATTAGATTTTTCTCGTAGAATTATCTAGAAGATCTTCTAGAACCATCCCCACACAAGTATAAATAGGGGATGACATTAGGCATTTGTAACCAAGACAAAACCCAAAACAATCCAATTCAAGAAGTCTTTCTTTCATAACAAAACCTCTTCTTTCGTAGCTACCTCTTCTTTAGTTGAATCTTCCGATCTTAGTTAACGATCTTGGGCTAGCAGAAGGTCTCTCCAACTACACCTTTCTTCTGCTATTCTCTACAAACGGAACCAGAAAAAGCGACAGAAATAGCAAGTTTACCTCACTGACAGCAGCACCGAAGTTCAAATAACTCATGGAACCAGATTCTGGTACATAATAAGAATTTGCTGCTAAGTTTACTGATTGCATTTGTGCCTGTAAAAAGAAGGGGGTGACAGGGAGAGAAATGCAAACTCAGATACTTAAAAGACGAGCAAGAGTGGCTAATGGATTTAAATAGACAAATTGTTCTCAAGCTACATGCACGTGATTAGCTCAATATGGTTCCGAAGCTACATTCGAGCAATTAACGACTGAATGGGTTGTTACATCTTTCCCCATTCCCTTTAAGTGAATCACGTTGTTATGGTCTTCAAATTGAATTCAACACTAAGAAATTCATAGTGACTGGTGGAACCGACTTCAACTAGTACTTTATCTTATGACTAATTTAAATTTAGCATCTTTGGTATCACAAGTTCTGTTTGGTAAGATCCATGTTAAGAACAAGATAATCATTGATGATAGCGCATTGTCTGAGGACATCTCAAAGAATACAAACTAACTGTGACTGCAAAAACCAGCCCAGAAAAGCAGAAGTTTTTGATTGTGACAGTGTGACTCACGGAGTTGAAATATCTAAAAAAATTGAGAGGTGAAAACAAACCTGGCTAATCAGCGTTGGCCAATCAATAGAAACATTTTTGTCCTGCAACTGTTTCTTCACAGGAGTCAGTCTTTCAACCAAGATACTACAGCAAAGTCTAACAGCTTCACAGCTTGATTCCGATGTAGTGCTCCCAGCTGTAAACCCGCCTTGCACTATGCTTAAGGTGTCTGCTTGTATGACTCGTACTTTCTCCAAAAGGTCTTTGGCCCAACTACTTTCGATCAAACCAAGTGCATAGGCAGCCATCTGTTTAACCTTTGTCCATAGCCCTTGACCAATTTCAATTCCTCCAACCTCTACAACGATTGATCCATCTCGCAGAATACTGACTTTTCCCGGGGTCGGTCGTTCCATAACTTCATACACAATTGGCACTCGAGAGATGCCCTTTTTCTTCCATATGTTCTTCTGGTTAAACTGTTCAATCGTCTTGCTTCGTTGGAAAAAGCTGGAGGACACAGCCAACTTATCCATGATACTTGGCAATGTATATTCTCCTACTGATACAATATTATCATAGAATAAATTAAGGCTTTCAAATGTATGAACATTTTTATTTCTGACCAAGTCCACCTCCATCGACAGTGAACTCGATACATGCTCTATTATAGCTTCGGCAATATAAGATCCTTGCACCTCCCCAGGGGCACGCATAGCCGATTTGCTGGTAAGATTCGTCTTGCATAGTTTTACATCGAAAGATAAGGCACCCCAATTGTATTTCTTCAGTGCTTTAATCACATTTAATGGTACGATGGGGCTTATATCATCCGAGATCCCAGCATTTATCAATAGATCAAGATGTAATGCTGTGATCTTTCCACTTGACTTGAATCCTACACTATATGTCACTTTCATTGGGTGTCTTCCTCCTGTCATTATCATGTCACTGTTCCGGTTGACATATATCCTGACAGGTCGCCTTAACTTGTATGCTGCAAGTGCACAGGCTGTGGAGACCTAAATCATACATAAACTTTGATATCAGAATCAGAAAATTTTACAAACTAAGACTACAGAAGATAAGCTAATAATGTTCCAAACATAATTATGTATATACTCACAGGCATTGCTCTGACAGCCTTGCCCCCAAAGCCACCACCAACCCTTCTTGTAATTACACGGATATTGTGTTCAGGAACACCAAGACAAGTGGCGATGACACGCTGCGCGTTCTCAGGGCACTGGCTTGAAGTATAAACAACCATGCAGTTGTCTTCATCTGGAATTGCAAGGGCAGTCTGTGTCTCCATATAAAAATAGTACTCGGAACCTAGTCTTACCTGGAAATGATTGTTAGAAAATCTAATAAGCTAGCGTTAATTTGAACTTTTATAAGTTCTCAAATAATGAAATTTGGCCCAAATACTAGTTTTTTCTAGTATTTGGGAATTTGGATTATTTGCCAAAAAAAAATTGCCAAATAATGACAAATTGTATGGCCAAACATCATTTACCAAGTTTCTTCCCAAATTTTACTTGAGAAATCTATGGCCAAACGGGTCCTTAATTGCTGCTATGTGAATAGTAGGTCACGGGTGCAAGCCTTGAAAACAGTCTCTGGCGAAAATGCAAGGTAAGGCTATATAGACCCTTGTGGTCGGGCCCTTCCCCGAACCCTGCGCATAGCGGGAGCTTTAGTGCACCGGCTGCCTTTTTTTAAGTAATAAATTCAAACCTTTAGCATACATCGACAGTTAGACATGCTAATTCACTATCCAGGAATCAAAATTCGGTCTGTTGAAGTTTGTGGCAATCTCATCTAACAACTTTTGTTAGAGAATGAACATTTTTATTTACTTAATTATATCTCCAACACGCCCCATCACGTGGGGGCTTGACTCTTTTTCGTGAGCTTATGTGAATATTCTTTTTAATAATGGGTACAGTGAGATTAGAACCTAGGGACAACTTCCTTCTCTGATGCCATTTTGAGGTGCATGATTATCTCATCTAGAGAAATCGAAAGTACCTCAGCGGAGAGAATCTTGTGATCAGCTTCAGCCATTCCTTTCGAGAAATCACCAACCTGTTTTGGATATAGAAGTGGCGGAATCTGGATAAAGCTAGATTTCTCAACAGCATCCTCAACGGTTAAAATGGGTGAATCTGTATTTGCAGTGTCATATTCAACGAGGGCCATTCTTGCAGCCACATCAGCATACCTCTGACTGTCAGCAACCTGTGCCATTTGAAATATATAGTAGTTCAAATTCCTTTGGATCAAAGTGAAAAAGAAATTAATATTTCATAGAACACAATTCCAGCAAAAGGAACTTTAAGTGCTTACCACAACCGCGATTCTGTCACCAGCACATCGGGCAAGCTCATGCGCAAATAAGGGCTCAGGATTAAATATTGTAATAGCTCCAACATTTGCCCCTCCACTTGGAATATCTTTAAAAGTAATAACAGCAGCGACTCCATCTATTAATTGATTAGACTCGAGCTGGATTCCCTTTACACCTGCTAATGGTTTTGTACTGTAGATAAATGCTCCATGCAGGCAGTTCGGTGGTGAAGGAATGTCATCTACATAAACAGCTTCACCTGGAAAATAGTATATAAACCAGCACATTTGAAGTTCGGAACGTTGCAGCCACAAAATTATCAATTAAAATAACATGAAGATAAACTATTTCGTGTTAGAAAAACAAAAGCATGACGCGAGAATAAATGGCAACGGGGGCAACAAAGGAAAAGAAATGACTAAAACAACTGATCTAGAAAATTACTGAACCATTTTCAGAGAAAAAAAAACTTCAAAACCAGAGCTCAAGAATCGTCTCGGTGAAGATGTGTCACTTAGGCCTAATTCAACCCCAAAACCGAGCTCGGGGGGGGGGACCAAGTTCATATAAGCAGATCACCAATCCATTCCCCACCCAATGTGAGACTCTAGCGCGCTTTTACAGTCTCAAATGGAAAATAAATGACAAGGAAGAAGGAAAGACTGGTGAGGAAATTTATAACCAAAATACAAGTTCTGCTGGAAATGTATTAAGACCAAACAATGGTGACAACCAGCCTAGAGTTGTACCAGAGATGTCGAATCAAATGTAACTCTATTTAACTACAGTTTTGTCCGAGCTGAAATACAGTAAACTATTTCCTTGATCTCATATCTCCAAGATAGATTTTCCCACCTGAACTTGTTGTTCTTTAGTCGTGTATTTTCACTTTAGATATCAGTTGTCAATTTCACAAAATATAACTATATTGCTCGGACCTGCCCAAGATTTTGCCGCACCCGTGTTGGATCCTCAAAAAATTGCAGACATTTTGGAGGGTCTAACACACATACAATGATACTTTAAACAGTCCGGGAAACATATGAATATAAATCTCCATCATAAAAATGGAATGTCCAGACATCCTTGGAGAAACAAAAAGACTTGGAAAGGGACAAGTTTCCACATTTCTACTATTCACAAGCATCCAAACAAGGTTTCTCCTAACTACGAGAAATATACAGCAATCTTCCTTTGGCTTCAGCGAAAAAAGTTCCTTAAACATTTCTCGCAATTTTTGGTCATTTAGTCTGGTTCCTGTGAGAAATTTTTTATTGAATTTCGTTTACAGAAAATACAGAAATCATAAGCAGTAGTTAGAGAATGGAAATATAGAGAATGTATAAGATGACTCATTCATCTTGACAAAGATAAAATTTGCATGGTTTCACAGAATTAACTAGAGGAGGATCCTTGGTGAAATGGTGAAATTGTCTCCATATGGCCTATAGGTCACGAATTCACGACGTGGAATCAGCCATTGATATAAGCATCAGGGTAGCCTGCCTACATCACACCTCTTGGGGTGCAGCGTCTACACGGAATGCTTTATCACCAGGCTGCTTTATTTTAAACTGAATTAACTTTTAAACTGAATTAACTAGAAACTTAATGATTGTAACACTCCTAGGCATTTAATAAGTGTACCTTGTTCATAACCACTTACATCTCAAAAAGTCATCAGTGCCAAAGCTGTAAAAAAGGGTATGAAGTACAAGATGAAATAAGATATTAACAGATGAAACAAACCAGCAGCTTGCATGGCAGCTGCGACCTTCTTCATTGGTTCACCTACTGGATAGTACTCAGTACTTGATTCCACAATCTGCTTAGCAGAAGATAGTAGTGTTTCTTTTCTCCCCGGACTGATGCAACCATCTTCGCTACTTTTGGAAACTTCCTCAACCGAGATGTCATTATTTCCATTGAGTAAACGACCAGAAATAGCAGAATGAGCACCAGTGAAGGGATAAAGAAACTCAAAAACATAACTGACAGCCAAGCTTGATCTGTACTCAGGATGTAAAGTGCCTGCTTCCGGTACAACTGCTAGTTTGACTAATTCAAGTGCTTCATATAAAACACGTATGTTTAACATTTTCCCAGTTAGATATTCCTCTACCTTTTTAGCCCTTCTTGGGTGTTTTGTGCCATAAGCACCAAATGCCAACCGGATATTGTTTATCAGGAAGCCATTCTGGCAGAGAGAAACATCAGCTTGGAAAGCAGCATTTATATATGCCAATGCATTTCCATGAGGTCGTGGAGCAGCTCGAAAGGTTTCAAACAAAAGTATAGAATTTTGATCTTTCTTAAATGGGATTGAAACACTTAGAAGCACAGACCTCGACTCTAGTGGTGGTCTAGATAATAACTCCTCCCATCTGAGCTTTTCAAGTCTTTGACCAGTCATCAAGCTAACAGTAGCAGAAAGTCCGAGAAATAATGTAGCAATATCTGAAGGAAAACCATTCTTCTGTGCTATAACCAAATTTCCTCCCACACTAGCAGAGTTTCTAACAAATGGCGTAGCAATCTTCTCCATGTGGTAAGCCAGTTTATCGGACACCAACTTCCCATATGAACCAAAATTGATTTTACTTTCCTCTTTTAAGAATGAAATGAATTTTGAGATAGTCACAGTTGCTCCAACTTCAATGCCTATCTGATCTCTTCTGATGATAGAGAGTTCAGGAACGTGCCTGAGATCAATGTAACGATCATATCGTTGAGTTTCCTTATAATAACCAGTGCCTGTATTACCAACAACAAGTTTAAATCTTGAACCATTTTCCGTCACATTTGAGTTCAACAAGGTGTGTAGTTCCTCAATGGAAACAGGACTGTACCAAGGGTACCTTGAGGAGTCCAAACGCGTGGCAGATTCGCTTGTCAAGAACTTGGGATATGTACTAAAATTCTTGGTTGGATCATAGGGAGGTAATTTACTTACTTTCATTTCCTTGGAATCTCCCTTTTTCCAAAAAGAATTTAACCCCAAATCCTCTATATCAATATCAGCAGCAAAAGTCTTGCAAGCATCAGCAATGGGCCGGTATCCAGTGCACCGACAAAGGTTCCCTGCTATGGCCTTTTCAGCTTCGGACGAAGTAAGCCTCGAGAATCCTGGTGGAGGATCTGGCTTGTTTCCTTTATCAGCGTTGACAAGAGCAGAGAAAAACGACATAGACATTCCAGGAGTGCAAAAGCCGCATTGAGAAGCATGGAAACCGGCAAATCTTTCATGAATAGAATGAAAACCATCTCTGGTGTTCCCAAGGCCTTCACTTGTAGTAACTGAACAACCATTCAGACTGCAAAGAAGTGTGAGGCACGAGCTCACGCTAAAATCTTCAACCTTTTTAAGTGTCGGATCATACTTTGATATCAAAACAACACAAGCCCCACAACCACCTGTAACCATACAAAAAAAACTTATTTCTGAACCCAAATAGAGAATTTGTTACACAAATACGTAATCAGGTTAAGGAAGGTGAAGAGATGATACCCCTCTAAAAGACTTTGAAGTAATGAGGAGTCCGTATAGTCTAAGTCAGCAAACAAGGAAAGTGATCATTACCTCTTCGGTTCGAGTCTTAAGAAATAAGAACTGATTGTTTCAACTCCCAAAAACCAGAAGTAAAAGAGAAATGAATTACATAAAGTAGTTCACTATGAAACTAAAAACTCCATTTACTACTATCTATGAAAAAAGAAAATAAAAGGCTTGCTACCACAATATAAGAGAACCAATTCATGTAAATGAAAGATTTCATTGCCTGAAAACCTTCAAGCATCTAAGATCCAATGGCCTGACTAATCCATTATAGGCTGTCTGTATCAAAGAGGACCCATTCTCAAGACTCGATCCCAAGACCTCTGGTTAAAGATGAAAGAACCCTTAACGTCCCACTATGCTCTTTGGCAGTCACAAAACATTTAGGAGTAGTATTTAATAGTGCAGAGGAGCATAAAAACGTTAAAGTAATTCCGAATAAGTCAAAATAAACCTCTACGAGATGACTAGTGAATAAGAGAAGAAGAGTAGAAGTTGCCAATTTCCACGAAAAAGGTAAAGAAACAAAGCAAAAGGAAGCAGCTTTTTAACATTCCCTGTGTATTGGCAGTTATAGGCAGCGAATCAAACATATAGTATTATACTCTAGGTCGGCTAAAAACGATGACGTCTCATATTCTAGCTCATTAGATGCAAAAATACTAGGCAACTTCTTCTGTCCAACCGAATGGACAAAGTTATTCGATGCCTGATGTCAAGAAATGGACCTTGGGAAATGGACCTTGGGCCTAACTCATCCCAAAAGCTAGCTCGAGAGGTGAGGATTACCTAAGTCCATATAAGCAAACTACAAGTCCATTCCCCAACCAATGTGGGACTTTTTACCCACTCTAACAGTTGATACTGATGAAAGTAAGTCGAGGTGCAGATAAACTGGCTGGGACACTACAGTTACTAAAAGAACATATGACATACATGTAAAAGAGTGGTTTAAGAAAAGGAGAATTACCTTCACCACAACCAAGCTTAGGACTCTTGAAACGAGTCTCAGAGCGCAAGAACTGAAGCAAAGTTGTAGAAGGATCAATACATGGCAACTCAAACCTCTCTCCATTAACTGCTAAAACCAATGAACTCCCTTTTTTCTGCCTTTCCTCCATTAATACAACAGTCTCTTTAAAATCAAGATTCTTGACACAGACCCTTTATCAAAATCTTGTCTTTTTCCAACTTCAGAAAAAGCAACAATCTTGAATTGAACTGTGTGTCCAAAAAAGCTTCTTTAAACAAGATTCTTGGCTAACTGAAACACTGAAGCAGTTGATTTGACACACACCCTTTATTAAAAAAACATATCTTTTCCAACTTCTTTTCTACTTCCTCAGCCGGAAAATAACAAAAGCAACAAAAAAAACAACAATCTTGAAATGGAATTGTGTGTCCAAATACTTGCTTTCTAATACAAAAAAAGCGTCTTAAATCAAGCCTCTTGGCTAGGTGAAACACTCAAGCAGTTAACTGAGACAGACCCTTCATCAAAAATCATATGTTTTTCAACTTCTTTCCTACTTCCTTAGCTGGAACATAACAGAAGTGACAGAAAAAGCAAGAATTTTGAAACTGAATTTAATGTCCAAATGCTTACTTTCTAACACAAAAAGCTTCTTGAATCAAGATTATTTGCTAGCTGAAACACTGAAGCAGTTAAATTGACAGAGACCCTTTATCTAAATATTGTCTTTTTATACTTAGTTTCTCATTTCTCAGCTAAAGAATATGGGGGGGGCAGTGAAACACACAGGCGTATGCTACATGCACAATATGGTCAACAAACAAAACTATATTAGTTCAACATTGTTCTGCTATAATGATTAAATTATAAAGACTTTTGAGGTTTCATACAGTCCATTAAAGGTAAGAGGATTTGAAAGGGATGGCCATTAATTTTTGTACTTTCTTTATTTGACTTTGTCCAAGAATATCTCCGTTCACTTGTCGGTATTTCATTTTTCGAGATTCAATCCATCGTATGAATTTTAATTAATATTTTAAAATATAATTTTTAGTATAAGAAGGATTAAAATTTATTAATATTTTTATATAAATTTGGAAATTTTTAATTTAAAATATTAATTAAATTTCATATATATAATTTAAAAAGCTAAATAGTTACAAGTAAGAGCTATAACAGGGAGGGAGTATGATGACGCAGATAAATCAACTGCCACGCGAGGCTTGTGTTTTGAGAAAATTAACTACTCCCTCCATATTAACTATTGTACTATAATATTTTTATTAAATGATCTTTATATTTTAATTTAGAGAAAAATAATTAATATTAAGAATTAGAAAAAAGAAAAAAAATATTTATTTTTTTGATTGATCAAAAAGTTAAAGTAGAATTATAATTATAAAATTTGTGAAAAGTAAAATGGAACGGAGGGGAGGGAGTACTACTCTTTCTGTCAGGCTGATTGGCATGGACTTTAAAAAGTATGGAAAGATTAAGGCCTTGTTTGACAATAAAATTTTTATTTTTTTGCATTATTTTGGAAAAATAATTCACTTTACTTAAAAATTTATTATTCCTTAATGAAAATTCTAAATATAACTTAAAGTTTTATTTAAAATTTCTTAAATAACCAAAAACTTATCATTCACTTTTCAACCTTTTTTCAAAAAAACTTTTAGAATTTTTATTCTCATAAAATAATCTTGTTTAAATTATATTTTCATTTGAAATCGTATTTTATATTTTTTTAAAAATATATTTAAATTCTAAAAAATTATTATGAATAGTATGGATAAATACAACTCCAATTTGAAAAATTTTAAATAAGAATACACGTTAGTAAAGTTGATAAATAAAAGTGAACATACTATACATAAATAAAATGGATGAAAGTATTCCTCCGTCCCAAATTATGTGTCACACTTTTTTTGTTAATCAATTCCAAAGAGAATAATATATAATTTTAATTAGTAAATATTTAACAACTCTATCAATATTTTACATATTTTAAGTCCAACTTATTTGATAGAAAAATCCAAAATACTCCTTTACTTATAAACTTATTTATTTTAAAATTGCTTTTGAACATTAAGTAGCATTTGTCCATGAAAATCAAAAATAATTTTCACTTTTTTTGAAATTTTTATACGTATATTAAACAATTATTATTCAAACTTAGAGTAACTTTTGAACAATTTTTTCTGCTTATATTTAGAATTCAAACTTAAAACCTTTAATTAAGAAAAAAGTACATATAATTATCCATCTAGTCACAATTCTTATCTTACTAGTTAAGTGTACGTGCTTCACACGTGTGAATAACGATAATAATAAGTGTATATAAAAGAATAAATTACTATTGTTTATATCGAACAATATACTTGATCCGACTTCAAAAATCCTACTATATGAATCGGATCCATTTAAAGTCACTTAAGGCTAATTTCTTGATAGAGAAAAGCTTACACTTCAAAAGATCTCTCATTTCTCTCTTTCCATACCACCCACGACAAGGCAGGTAAAATCACATTCCATGCCATGCGTCTTCTCATCCAAGACTAATAATTATAAATTATGAAACATATATATGAACAAAAAAATTTTAAAAAAAAAGATAAGTTGAAATATTAATTATTTAATATTATACTTTGAAAGAAAAAATATGTTTTAGAGTTTTAATGACGACATTAAAACATAAATCGAGCGATGCAAATTATTCCTAGCATCCATATCTAAGAACCTGGCGGAAAATTGAAATCAATTACAAATTTGAGTTGCTAACTCATGGAATCTCTAATCCCCATTTTGGTTTATCTTCTAACCAAAATGACTTTGTTTGATACTTGTTTGACACTATAATTTATTTGTTATCATGACAAATCACAATTTTTACTTTATTTTCTCTTAGTAGTTTCTTTTATGTAAGTATGCTTTTGACTAAAGAGTATAAACTTGAATTGTGCCTTAATAAGAAATAAAGCTAACATTAATAAGAAATAAAATTTAAGACAGAAAAAATATACCTTAAATTCACTTGTATTCGGTATGAAGTCTTGTTCGCATGCTTCACATAAATCTTTCTTCATCTGAACAAATATATTAAAACTCAATCAATGAATGATTTATTTACGGAGACAAATATAAATAATTTAAAATTATGAAAAAAAATATTTTAAAAGTTAAAGGAACTTCAATTTTGTTAAGCCTAATTTAAACCAATAACAAAAGAATATGAACTTATTTTGAAGGCAACTTTTTTTCTTTTTTTTTTAAAAAGGCAGCAAACAGAAGCTTAAAAGCCCCAGAAAAAAGCTCATATTTGCATAAAAAGAAAAATGGGAAAAAGGTACAAAAAAAATTGGATCCATGAGGTTGCAACGTATATGTCAAGTTTATATATTTAATTAAAATAAAATGTGATTATTTACATATATTTCAAATCCACTTACTGTTGTACACATTATACATTTTTTCTTCATTTGCACCTTATAATTAGACTGTAAGAGGAGAACTATTCACACGTCCCATATAAAGTAGACAATTAAAAAATTTCAAGGGGAACAAACTATGTAGGAGTTTTCTTTTATAAGGCATCAACATGGGATTTTGACTTACACTTGGATTCTACATTTTGACTTAAACTTTATAACTAAGTCATCTTAATTACGGTTGACAAATTTTAGGACTCATATATATTTTAGGATTCATTTATTTTGCATAATTTAGAATTCTAATTTCTTTCTATATATTTATTTAATCAGAATTCTTCCCATATATTTTAGGAGTTCTTAATTTAATAATATAATAATTAAAAAAAAGGTGAAAAGACGATTTTATCTATCGCAGGGCGTTTTAATGAAGGGCAAAAAGTTCAAATCACTTTTCTAAGAGTCTTCACACTTTTAGTATATTATATATAGAGATTATAGATTATAGATATAGATTAATACGTGGAGGGAGACATGGCATATAGTCCTTCAACTTTTTAAAAAATAAGATTAGTTTTAGAAAAATATGTATTTTTTTTTAATATCATGTCTTTATTAAATACATATTTTATAATTTTACTATCTCACATGATATATTGAAATTCCAATGCTCAAAAAATATTTTATATAACACAATAATATACTTAGCGTAATTCATAAATTAAATTTGAAGAGGATGGTGTATACTAATGGCAAAGTCGGAAATTTCTTTAAGACTGTTTAATTAGGATTTAATAAATGTATCAAAATATTTTTCAATTTTAAAGCATTAAGCAGCGGTTTTCAGTTTTTTTTTAAATGGAAGAGTGTTGTGCACACACCATCAAGAGAGTGTAGTAAAAAGAGAGGTATGTTTCACAAACTAATGAATAATAGTTTAGGTATGAAACTCAACTCCAATAGTTTAAGTATGAAACTCAGATAAAGATGATAGTTTAGGTGTGTTTTTTATATTTCACTCCTTCTTCTGTCTTAATTAGAGTATCTTACTTTCTTTTTTGCTCGGTCTGAAAAAAAGCATTTCTTTTTATATTTAGTAAGTTTTCTAATTCCAACGATATACATGGCAAGCTTAAGAACATAAATACATAATTAAGCACATCTTTAATGTAAAACTACAAAATTTAAAGCTCTTTCTTTATTTCTTAAACTCGAAATTCTGACACTTAAATTTGAATGGAGGGAATATCACTTTTTTTTTATTTACTTTTAATATTAATTATTTATTATTTAAATTATTTTTTAAAATCTGAACTTAAACATCAATTTATACAGGTATTGCAATAAAATTCATGTCGATCATTATTCCTTTAAAGGGAACACATAATTCTAAGTGAATAAGTAAAGGTGAATGAAGACAGTAATTTAATTTGACAAAGTTTATGATACTGATGTATATCATTTGTAGCGAATGTCTATCAAGAATACAGATAGTATCTATCAAGATTTAGTGAATATCTATCAAGATATGTAATATCTATCTTTTAGAGAGAAACTAAGTGAAATTTTTTCTATAAATAGAGGAACTTTCTTCATTGTAAATCATCCATCAAGAGAAATAAGAATATTCTCTCTTCTCTCTTCATTCTTCTTGTTCTTACTTTAATATTTCATAATATCTTATCAGCACGAGAAACTGTTGTCTCAAATTTAAAGACTAAGCTATTATTTTTCGCTCTTTTTTTCATATGGCTAATAATCTTACGAAAATGTGAGTTCATTGCCCTTCAACATTCGGGCAAAAACTATATTTCATGGGTGCTGGATGCTGAAATTCACTTAGATGCTATGGGTCTTGGAGATGCCATAAAGAAAGAAAATAAGAAGTTAATCAAAATCGTGCTAAGGATATGATTTCCTTGCGTCATCATTTTGACGAAATTCTGAAAATCGAATATCTCATTACTAAGGATCCACTTGCTTGAAGATGGTCATCCTCCCAAAAGCACGATATAAATGAAAGCATCTGAGCTTTCATGACTATAAGTTCGTTCATGAGTATAATTTTTCTATATTCAAAATTTCTTTGTAGTTGAAATTATGTGGAGAGACTATCAATGATGGAGATATGATGAAAAAGACGTTCTTCACATTTCATACCTCGAATAAGCTCTTGCATCAGCAATATCAAGAGAAAATTTTCAAGAAGTATACTGAATTGAGTTCTCATTTTCTCGTGGCTGAACAAAATAATGATCTGTTAATGAAAAATCAAATCGACCTTCTGAATCTGTATTATTTCCTGAAGTGAATGATGTGTATGCTCACCATGCTAGGTGTGAAAAATATCACGGCCCTGGACGTGGTCGTGGTGATCAAGAAAGAAATCTTGTTCCTGGTGTTAGTTATTCATCAAACAAAAAGCATCATCAAAATAAAGAAAAAAGATGAGAAACTTGAAATAGTTGCTTGTTTTCGATGTGGTGGAAAAGGACATCATTAATCACGCTCAACTTACTCCATAACTTAGGGGCAAGACAGTCGTTGTAAATATAAATGCAATAAGATTCGGGGTCGATTCCTCGAGGAAAAATGTGAGTGGTGAATGAGTAAGCTCGAAATGAAAGTGACTTACTAAGTTTAAACCTAAGATACAAGTGTTTGGGGATGTTTGAACGTTTTCAAAGATGTAACAATTTTAGGACTTCTAAAATACTAACTCTAGGCTAAGAATAATTAGAGTATAATCAATTAGGAACGGATCTTGGGGTTATGCCATTCTTGATGTAAAATCATGCATGGGTAATTGAGAATTTATCTAAATTTAGTCAAAGATTTGGGAAGGCTAAATTTTAACTCTTAGTGTTAGTATTTCAACAAAACACTAAATTTCACTAATGGATTCTTTCGAATACGTCATGAGTGTGCCAAATTTACCAACCCAATACCTTAATTTAGCATCCCTATTTCTGGGATGATGCTCATGACCCTAGCTAAATCACATAACATCTTTATTTCTAAGACAATGACAAGGAAGTAACTAATATCAAGTAGTTGTTCATAATTACTCATCACCCACATCCCTCTTTCAAGGATGATGTGGGATCCAAGCCAATTGGGGCTTTCACCCACAATATTCTACCCAAACATAGAGTAATAGCAACTATTAACTAATTAGGTAGATAAAATAATTAACACTCATGCACTACTCACAATCTATTCAAACATAATTCCAAGAGGAATAATTAGCTACTCATAAAGATAGTAAGTAAAGAGAATAGTAAGTAAAGAGATACCAAAATTTTCATCAAATTGATCCATGAAAAGATAAACAAAATGCAAATTCAAACTTTAAATGTCAATAAATCTTCAATGAAATCTGTCAATCCTCCACTTAAGAATTACTCTAATGTATTCTTCACCTAAAAATAGTACAATAGTGCTTCCTAAAAATTGAAAGATAGATGATAAAAACATGGATAAAATATAGATGAAGAAAATGAGCTAAAACCCCTCTTTAATCCCCAATTTCATATTTGTCAAATATTATAAAAAAAATTCTACCTTGTTTTTGATCTATTTAAGCAAATTTTGATTTTGCCTTTGAAGCTTTTCCACTCCACCGCGATCGTGGTCTTTGGTTTTGGATCGCGCTTCCGCGATTGCGACTCTTGGGTCGCGATTGCAATACCTGAGAGTTATATTTGGTCCGTGGTTGCTTGACCGTGATTGTGACTCTGAGGATCGCGATCGCGATCGCGGTACTTGAGGGCATCCTGATCTCCAGGTTTTGCTTTTTTTTTGCCTATTTTCCTTTTCTTTCAGTTTGATTTTCATTCATTTAATCGTAGGCTGTACAAGACCACAAAACTAAAAATTAATGCATTTCAATGAAAAAATAGTCTTATTTACACACTTTTAGCCATAGTACTGCAAGGATTTGGATGCCAACAAGTGGTAAATTTGCCACTCATCAACACCCCAAACTTAAACTATCGTTTGTCCTCAAGCAGCCAAGAACAATTTAACAAGATAGGGTATTTAACTCAAATCTACTCAAAATAAAGCAATACTAAAGGAATAAGCTAACAAAGCTCTACAAAGACTTTCCAAACATGTCATGGCAACAAGTAAACCAAAATTTTCCAATAAGCACATATTTATGAAGCAAAGATGCAAGTTTGTATCAAATGAACTTTCCAAATCAACAAAGCATCTTAAGAGGAAATACATAATCTTCAAAAATTATCTCAATCTTCACAATGCAACTTACTTCACCCATTTACGCAAATCGATAGTAAGAATTCACCCTTTATCCAAAAGTATCGATTCCGCTCACAAGCAAGAGTTAGCTCCACACACATAAGACATTGAAATTTCTAAAGGATCTCAAATAATAAAATAATTCACACTCACTCTCTCAAAGAAATTCAAGTATAATGAGTAGAACCATAGGCTTTCCCTTTGTGTTTTTTCGCCACTAATGTAGACTTACCTAGTTTGAAATCACAAAGATCTTGCGGGTCAAGATGAAGGTTTAAAGTGCGGAAAGGAATATATATGGATCAAGTGACTAAAAAACCTCCTTCAATGCAATCGCTCAATCTCTTCCACCCTAAAATTTTCAAACTACCCACCTTATTCTCCTTCAAATCGTTTCCCATGTTTTCCTTAACCTTCTTTTTTTATTAGCTTTTACCAAATAATTCAAATCAACCATTTTCTTTTATCCTAACCTTTTCAAGAAACTTTCTAATTTTAAGCTCTTCTTAGCCCCCCATTTGTCTCATTTCTCTTTAAGTTCTATGGGCTAGGTTATACAACTTTACCATCAAGTATGTCTCTTATCTCTTAAGCACATGAATTGGCCACCTTACATACATCTTTCTTGGCTCATCTTAGTACATCACATTCATCCCTCCAAACTTGGAGTGTGAACCACCCTTACATTATTTTCCTAACTATGCAAACCCCCCAAACTTAGGCTTTCGCCTCTATTTCATTACTTTGAATCATACAATGCATCAAAAGAGGTTAAGTGCCAAAATAAAAATTTTTAAAAAGGGATTAGGTATTTTAGCAAGGTTATCATTACAAAAAGAAAGAAATGTGAGTAAAAAGGCTCAAAAGATGTTAGCTAGGGAACAAAGTTAATGTGGGAATATGGTTATGCGACATGTCAAAAATGGACTCGAGTCATCCTCCAAACCAAGCTTCTCTAGGATTTCGCTTTGAACACACTCGAGGTAAATTCTAGACTACACTTATGACACGACCGGAACTAGGGCCTAGTAGTGTTAGGTATATCGATTTCCACAGGACCAGAGACCACCCCCAATACCCAACTGTAACTGCATAATAAAATAAAATAATAATATCTCAAAGACATTAAAAATAAAGTCTAGAATCATAATTCAACAACCTCAACCAAATATCCAACCGGTGCAACCCTAATGCCAATACCAATACCAAGGTTGACACCAATACCGACACCGCCCATGCCCATAGTAGTCCGACAAAGCCTCTAAGCATAATTAAATAAAATCTGATCGGGACATGCCCCAAATCATGCCAAAACCATAATCCAAGAAATAATAATAATAAAAGAAATCCATAACATAAAATGGAGACTTTTAAAGTATAGAATCTCACCACTTTAGTCTGACTCAAAGTTGTCCCCAAATCCAAGTCACTGAGCAAGAGGAATAGTAGTGTGGCCGATTTCTGCATCGCGTAGGGATGCAACGCCCAAAGATGGTTAGTGGAGTAAACGCTAGCATGTACTCAGGATAAAGATAAAATAATGCCATTATTCAAAACCAAATCAAATAACCATATCCAATCACATACATATATATATCGTGTCGGGAAAGGGAGCCGGGTTTAGCATGCATTTAGAATCTTAACATGGATTGTGTAGCTCTGTCGTCCTAAATATCCACCCACGGGCTATATGGGTTTAGCTCTCCTTGCAGAAAGTGCCCCGGTGTGTGTTAACTGGATGAACCGAAGAAAAACTTGAGATGACTAGTACATCTCCCAAAATAAAAGTGTGACGTCATGCACACGGTCACCAAGACCAAACTTCACATCGGCAAATATAAGTTTCCAGTATTGGTCCCCCGTAGCCTTCACCTTTCACGACTTTGCTACCACACACCCCTTTAAGCCTATATTTAAACCAATTCCATATTTCAACAATTTACCAAGGAGTCTTTTATTTAGACATTAACCATTGGTATCGTCATACCAAAATTAGAGCTTGCGAGTCTATCAATTTATGCCATACCAAAGCCATTAAACCAAGATGATTCCAAAGTTTCCAATTAAACCAAACCATGGCCACCAAGGCTTTTTCAAACCATTTAAAACCAAAGAAAACCATTTCATGTTCCATTACTATTTATGCAATGCACTAATTCAAAGTAATTAGTCAAACCAAACAACTTTGGGGACTCTATTGTACCCCTAGTTCAAATTCCCAAATTTCTTATAACTACTATCCAACTAGGTGATAAAACCCATTCACTTGGGCATTTTCACAAATATGTTGAGGGCATAGAATTTTCAAAATGAAAACCAAGTATCAATTGACCATTCCCATACAATCACATATTCAAAACCATCAATATAACATGAAAATCATAATTAAAATATGGGAAAACATTATCCAATCATGAACAACCAAAACCCACCAACATCTATTGCAAAACCCAAACAATACCATGAAAAATCATACATTAAAATACATGCTCTTTATAAAATAACAATGAGGGAGGAGTAACATGCCTCAGACACCACGGAAGATGAAGAGAATCACTCTTGAAAACCCCTAATTAATTGTCTTGAAGAAACCT
This sequence comes from Capsicum pubescens, assembly GCA_030864215.1. Lineage (NCBI taxonomy): Eukaryota > Viridiplantae > Streptophyta > Magnoliopsida > Solanales > Solanaceae > Capsicum > Capsicum pubescens. Next base: position 263,437,797 of record CM061538.1, read on the forward strand.
TAGCCTCTTACTTGAACAAAGAGTTTGAGAGATTTTTAGGAGTGTTTGATTGAGAATAACAAGTTAATGAAGTCCCAAAAGGTGTTTTATGTTTTGGTATTCAAAGGAGTTACAAGGGGAAAATGTCCAGAATACCCCCACTTAAAATTGTAAAAATTACCACAGGTGGTTACGAGTTGACCCCGTAACTCGTGACCACAACATATGACGTGTATTATTGAGTCGTCACCAAGACAATGAGTTGGAAACCCACACACTATCCACCATATGACTCCCTGACCCATACTCGTGACTAGAACACACGACTCTTATGATCCAATCGTACCCAAGAAAAAATCAAAAGGGATGGACACTGGAAAACATACAACTTCACACCATGACTCGTAACCTATCCTTATGGCTCTTAGTGAGCTACTCGTAATCAGAGTCAAGTCAAGTTACTAAGTTTCAGATTAAATGAAGGACCGACCTGTCACCAAACCATACGACCCGTACCACTAAATCATAACCAAAATAGAAACCCAACCACCACTCACTGGACACCTTACGAGTTGGGTCACCCGACTCATACCTACAGCATACGACTCGTATAGTAAGTCATTACAAGGACAGTGAGCTCAAAGCTCAAGAAATTTTCAAGGACAAAACCCAGATGTTTCAATTCTCCCTCACTTGGATCATTCATTCTCAAATGATGGGATAAGGTAGTACAAACACGATTTAAACTCCCAAACATCTCTACACTTACCTTTAAGACAGAAAATAGAACACCAAGGAATTTACCCTTTTTAACTTTAACAAAGGTAGAAAACAACAATGCTAAGAACAACACATACCTTGAGCACAAATTTTAAGAATAGGGAATAGGAACGGATACTTAGATTTCATATCCTTTTCAGATTCCTATGTAGCCTCTTTCACCTTGTGGGTCCTCCATAGAACCTTTACCGAAGCCACATATTTGGTCCACAACTAACGAACCTACCGATCCAAGATTTTAATCAGGATCTTCTTATAAGATAGGGAATCTGAAATACCAATATCCTTGATAGGCATAATTTGCGATGGATCACCCACACACTTTCTCTGCATGGAGACATAAAATATCGGGTGAATGGAGCTCAAACTAGAAGGCAACTTCAACTTATACGCAATATTGCCAACCCTCATCAAAACCAAGTACGGACTAAAATACTAGGGACTGAACTTCCCTTTCTTCCTAAACCGTATCACTCCCTTCATGGGAGACACCTTCAATAACACCCTATCCCCAACCTCAAATTCTAACTTCCTACGCCTTACATCCGCACAAGACTTTTGGAAACTTTGAGCAGCCTTAAATCTATCCCAAATAACCTTCACCTTCTGCATAGCTTGGTAAACCAAAGACGAGCCAAACATATCCACCTCACCAACCTCTAACCACCCAATAGGAGACCTACACCTCCTATCATACAAGGCCTCAAACAGTGTCATTCCAATGCTAGAGTGGTAGCTATTATGGTATGAAAACTCTATAAGAGGTAAGTGCTCAACCCAACTACCACCATAGACAATCATGCAACCTCGAAGCATATTCTCCAATGTCTGAATAGTCCTTTCCGTTTACCTATCCGACTGCCGGTGGAAAATTGTACTAAGACTTACCGTAGTCCCCAACCCTTTCTGAAATGACCGCCAAAAGTGAAATAAAAACTGCATATCACGATCAGAGATAATAGAAATAGGTACCCCATGCAACTTCACAATCTCTTGGAGGTACAACCTTACCTAATACTCAACCGAGAAACTAGTTCTCACTAGCAAAAAGTGAGTCGACTTTGTCATCCTATCCACGATAACCCAAATTGAATTAAACTGTTTCTGAGACTAAGAAAGACTGGTAATGAAATCCATGTTGAATACTTCCCACTTCTACACGTGCAACTAAATTTCTTGGTACAATTCTTTGGGCCTTATGTGCTCAACTTTCACTCGTTGGCACATCATCCACTTAGCCATGAATCTAGACACATCTCGTTTTATATTATTCCACCAATACATCTCCATAAGATCATGATACATCTTTGTTGAACCAGAATGAATAACATATCGCGGCTCATGCGCCTCAGCCAAGATCCTCTCCCTCAAACCATCTATGTCAGGAACACATAATCTTTCTTAGTACCTCAAGGTACCATTCACACTAACCTCGAAGGCCATCACCTTATTCCCACCTACTTTACCCTTGATTCTCATCAAGACAGGCTCTAACATTTATTTCTCCTTGATTTCAGCACCAAGAGATGACTGTGCCACCTTATGCACAACTATGCCACCATCCTCAGAGTCCAAGAAGCGAACTCCAACATTAGCCAGACGGTGAATATTCTTCACCAACTCTATTTTTTTCTTATCCACATGAGCCAGACTCCCCATGGATAACCTGCTAAGAGTTCTCATCCACATGAGCTAGATCCTCATGGATAACCTGCTAAGAGCATCAGCAACCACGTTAGCTTTACCTGGGTGGTAGAAAAGACACATGTTATAATCCTTGAGCAGATCAAGCCATCTCTTTTGCCTGAGGTTAAGCTCTTTCTTAGTAAGCACATATTATAGGCTCTTATGATCAGAAAAGATGTCGATATGCACTCCATAAAAATAGTGACGCCAGACTTTCAATGTGAATACCACAGATAGCAATTCCAAATTATGAGTCAGATCATTCTTTTCATGCACCTTAAACCGTCTAGAGGCATAATCTATCACCTTGCCATGCTGCATCAGAATGCAACCAAGCCCCACACGGGATGCATCACATTAAACTACAAACCCATCAGTACCTTTAGGCAAGGTCAAGACCAGAGCCAAAGTGAGCTTATCCTTCAACTTCTCAAAACTACCCTCATAAGCATCTAACTATAAGAACTTTACCTTATTTTAAGTCAACTTAGTCAATGGGGAAGCTATAGTTGAAAAACTCTCCACAAACTTACTATAGTAACCAGTTAAACCCAAGAAGCTCTGAATATCGGTTGGAGTTGTGGGTATAGGCCACTTCTTAAGCACTGCAACTTTTTTCGAATCCATCATGATCCTTTTGCTTGAAATGATATGACCTAGAAAAGTGACAAGGTTCAACTAGAATTCACTTTTCAAAAATTTGGCATACAACTGCTAGTCTTTTAGGGTCTGGAATACAATGCAGAGGTGATTGACATGATCCAACTCACTCTTAGAGTACACCAAAATATCATCTATAAACTCAATGACGAACAAATCCAGAAACTATCAAAAGACTTTATTCATCAAATCCATGAATGCCACTGGGCATTGGTCAACCCAAAAGACATACCACAAACTCAAAATGCTTATACCGGGTACGGAAGGCAGTCTTAAATATATCCACCTCCCTAATCTTTAATTGATGATACCCGAATCGAATATCAATCTTGGAGAAAAACTTAGCACCCTGCAACTGATCAAACAAATCATTTATCCTTGGAAGAGGATACTTATTCTTTATCGTCACCTTATTCAACTGCTGGTAATCAATACACATTCGAAGGGAACAATCTTTCTTATGCACGAATAATATCTATGCACCCCACGGGGATACACTAGGACGGATGAAATCCTTGTCTAAAAGATTTTTTTAGTTGCTCCTTAAGCTCCTTTAACTTAGCTGGAGCCATTCTATATGGAGGAATAGAAATTAGACACATGTCCAGAGTAATATCAATCCCGAAATCAATCTCCCTATCGGGAGAACACCAGGAAGATCATCCGGAAAGATCTCAGGAAATTCATTCACCACTGGGACAAAATTCAAAAAAGAACCCTCTGAGTTAGAATCTTTAACCTGGACCAGATGATAGAGGCACCCCTTGGATATTAATATCCGAGCTCTAACATATGCTATGAACTTTTTCTTAGGATCTAGGGAACCACCCTCTCACTCAATAATCGATTCATTAGGGAATTTAAAGACAACCTTACGGGTCAGACTGCCTAGAGAAGCATGGCACGAGTGCAACCAATGCATCCCAAATATGACATCGAAATCAGCCATGTCTAATTCAAACAGATCCACCAAAGTCTCTCAACCACCCACAGATACCACATAACCCCTATAGACTCTTCTAGCCACCACAGAGTCACCCACCGAGATAGAAAGAGAAAAATAGTCTGAAATATACTCAGGACCGAAACTAAAATGCATAGCCACAAATGGGGTCACATAAGAGAGAGTGGACCCGGATCAAGTAAACAGTACATATTATGGGAAAAAAGTTTCAATATGCCATTCACGACATTAGGCAATGCATCAGGCTCCTGGCGGGTAGTGAGAGTATAGAGACAGTTTTTTCTAGTGCTGAAGTTAGATGGTGCACCCTTTGGTGTCAGAGCTGATGAAAAGGAAAATAGAACCTTGTTATCCCCTAAAGCAACCTTGGCCACTGGATAACTCCTAGCCATGTGCCTTGGCTGACCACAACTGAAGCACTTATCCCGTCCTTCTTCATAGTAAACCCAATGCAATCTACCATAAAATCTACATAGAGGATATGATGGAGCTGATTGAGCCCTGGTAGCCTGAGATTGGGCACCTTGTTCCCTAAAGTTTTCGCCACCTTGGAAATGCATGTCTTCCAATGGCTTTGGGTAGGGAGCACTAGCCGTCGAGTAAGACCTAGAATAGCCTCACTTCTTCTTAGGCCACTTCCCACCTTTTCTACCACTCTACTGTTGGCCACCACCCTGTTAAAAAAATTTGATCTTTTTTCTCTGTCTCTCCCCTATCTCAGTCTGCTTCTTCTTCTCTTTCTCTACCTGCTGCATGCACACAACCAACTAGGGGTGTGCATCGGTCGGTTCGATTCAGTTTTATTTACTATCGGTTCTGTTTATCGATCTTTGGTTTTTAAATATGCTAAACCAATAACCAAATCAATAAGATATTTTTTATCGATTTTCGGTTTATTGGTTTCTAGTCCTTAACAGTTCGGTTTTCGGTTTAACCGATAAGAAAATACTAATAAAATAAAAATAGTAGTAACTAACATGAAGAAAAAAATGAATCTTAGTTGCAACCAAAAATCCTATATGATGTGTTTTAATTTACAAGAATCTTTAAGTTTGAACTAAATGTTGTTAAAAGAAATTAAGAGTTGTATAATTGAAATAATAGGTTTGGTAATTTGTAGAAATTAAAGAGAAATATATAATAAGTCATATATATATTCTTATTGGATTATCGATTTACCCAATAACCCATTAAGAAAAAACCGAACCGAACCAATAACCCAATAATTTTTTTTTATAAAACTATTAAGAAACCGTTAACCCAATAACCCAATAACAATAAACCAATAATATTTTTATCGGTTTGGCTTATCGGTCGGTCCAGTTTTTGCACACCCCTACAACCAACCTGAAGATATCCATAACATTGTTCAACAAGGCAGTCATACTCTCCAAGATCAAGTCTCGAGACAACCCAAAAGTAAACTTTCTCATTCTAGCCCTCATGATGTAAACCAACTTTGGAGCATACCGAGATAACTGGTGAAACTTCAAGGCATACTCCATGACTGATATCTTACCTTGCTTCAGATTAACAAACTTTTCTGTCTTTGCTTTCCTTAACTCTTGAGAAAAGAAGCGGTCTAGGAAAGCATTAGAAAAATCCTCCCACGGGGATGATTCAGCATCATCACCCCTTGACTGATCCCATTCCTCATACCACTGGTACACTACATCTTTTAGCTAGTAAGCGACAAACTCCACGCCCTCCACATAAGTGGCATGCATGACACAAAAGATCTTTTCCATCTCATTCAGAAAACCTTGAGGGTCCTCGTCAACATTCACACCAGTAAAGTTCAGAGGGTTCAACCTCATAAATTGGCCAACTCTTGTGGTCTCAGAAGATGGAGTAATAGAAACACCACACTCAGCCTGAGAAGCTACTAATTGTGACAATATATAGATAGAATGACAAAACTCAGCATTCTTCACATCAGTCTGAGGAGCTCGAGGAGGATTAGAAGGAATCGGTGGAACTCCAGAAGGGAAATCATGAACTGGACCCCTAGACTGAGTCTGTACCGCATATGTAGAACAAGTCCCATCAATATTGTCCTCAGTGGGACAGAGGAGTTTTGGTGAGCCTCAGATCATCGAAGAGGCATGATCTAAAAAGTGAATAAATAAGGATTAGAAGAAAATTCAGGACCTTATACTCTACAGCTCGAAAACAGAACATAAGAAAGAGAAACTTTCCTATATGCCTTGTTGCCTCTCCCTTATGAGTGTGGCATGCTATACGCCCTTAAAAGAGACTCTACTCGACACAGCTTTATGGACTCCCAATTGACTATGAACCTAGAGCTCTGATACATTCTGAAATGACCCAAACCAAGGCCTAGTCGTGTCGGGCATCTCGAGTCCTACCGGGATCAGAGACAACCCTCAATACCCAATCGTAACCGTCATGCTCCCTATGTTGGATGAATTCCAAACATATAACAATATAAAATAATAATAACTAAAAGACATTAAGTAAAGTCTAGAATCATAATTCAACAACCTCAACCAAATATCCAGTTGGTGCCAACCCCAATACCAATACCAATACCAAGGCTGACACCAATACTGACACTGCTTATGTCTATAGTAATCCGATAAAGCCTTTAACCAGAATTAAATAACATTTGGTCAGGACATGCCCCGGACCATAGACAAAAACCATAATCTAAGAAATAACAATAATGAAAGAAGTCCATAGCATGAAATAAAGTCTTTCAGAGCATTGAAGCTCACTACTTTACTCTGACTCAAAGATGTCCCTAAATCTAAGTCACTGAGCAGGAGGAATAGTATTGTGGCTAGTTCCTGCATCGTGTGGGGATACAACGCCCAAAGACGATTAGCGGGGTGAACACTAAAATGTACTTAGGATAATATAAAATAATGTCATTATTCAAAACCAAATCAAATAACCATATGCAATCTCACATGCACACACACACACACATAGACACACACACAGATATATATATATCGTGTCAGAAAAGGGAACCACATTTATCATGTATTTAAAATCTTAATCTGGGTTATGTAGCTCTACCGTCCTAAATATCCACCCACGGGCTATATGAGTTCAATTCCCCCTACTGAAAGGGCCCCGGTGTGTGTTAGCCGCATGAACCGGAGAAAAAACTGAGATGACTAGTACATCTCCTAAAATATAAGTATGACATCTTGCACACAGTCACCAAGACCAAACCTCACATCGACAAACATAAGTTTCCAGTATTGGTCCCCCCTGTACCTTCACTTTCCACGGTTTTTCTAACACATCCCCTTTTAAGCCCATATTTAAACCAATTCCAAATTCCAAACATTTACCAAGGAGTCTTTTATTTAGGCATTAACCATTGATATCGTCATACCAAAATTAGAGCTTGCAAGTCTATCTATTTATGCCATACCAAAGCCATTAAACCAAGTTGACTCCAAAGTTTCCACTTAAATCAAACCATGGCCACCAAGGCATTTTCAAACCATTTAAAACCAAACCAAACCATTTCATGTTCCATTACTATTTATGCAATGAATGCACTAATTCAAAGTAATTAGTCAAACCAAACAACATTGGGAACTCTATTGTACCCCTAGTTCAAATTTCCAAATTTCTTATAACTACTATCCAACTAGGTGACAAAACCCATCCAATATGGTGTTTTTACAAATATGTTGAGGGCATAGAATTCCCAAAACAAAAACCAAGTGTCAATTAACCATTCTCATGCAATCACATGTTTAAAACCATAAATATAACATGAAAACCATAATTAAAACATGGGAAAATATTATCCATCCATGAACAACCAAAACCTCCAACATCTATTGCAAAACCAAAATAATACCATAAAAAATCATACATTAAAACACATGCCCTTTGTAAAATAACAATGAGGAAGGAGTAACATGCCTTAGACACCAAGGAAGATGGAGAGAATCATTCTTGAAAGCCCCTAATTGATTGTCTTGAAGAAACCCTAGCCTTTTGCTTGAACAAAGAGTTTGAGAAATTTGTAGAAGTGTTTGATTGAGAATAATAAGTTAATGAAGTCCAAAAAGGTATTTTATGTCGTGGTATCCAAAAGATTTACAAGGGGTAAATATCCAGAATACTCCCACTTAAAACTGTAAAATTACCGCAGGTGGTTACGAGTTGACCCCGTGACTTGTGACCACAACATATGACTCATACCACTGAGTCGTCACCAAGACAGTGAGTTGGAAACCCACACACTGTCTACCATATGACTCCCTAAACCCCACTCGTGATCAGAACATACAACTCGTATGGTCCAATCGTACCCTAGACAAAATCAAAAGGGATGGATACTGGATAACATACGACTTCACACCATGACTCATAACCTATTCTTACAGATCTTAGTGAGCCACTCATAATCAAAGTCAAGTCAAGTTATTAAGTTTCAGATTAAATGAAGGACCGACCTGTCACCAAACCATACGACCCATACCACTAAGTCGTAACCACAATAGAAACCCAACCACCACTCACTGGACACCTTATGGGTTGGGTCACCTGACCTATACCCACACTATACGACTCGTATAGTAAGCCTTTACAAGGATAGTGAGCTCAAAGCTCAAGAAATTTTCAAGGCCCAAACCCAGGGTGTTTCAACATATATACAAGAATTATTCAAAAAATCTCACCACACATGGCATCGTACTCATAGAGAAAAAGTTAGTCTCCCAACCAATTTGAACAATTTGAGCTTAATAAATTACTTCGAGTCAAGGACTCATCCTTGTAAGAAGAGATCCAGAAATTGAATTTAATGGTCTCATTCAAAAGAGAGCTCAAAAACATCTTTCAAAAAGAAAACTATATTTTTTATTTTTTCCTAAAAATTATTTTATTTCTTGCCAATGACGTTTTGAAAGTATTTTTAAACTCTTTCCTCTTCCTAAACAATTAAAGAACTATTTGGGTGAATGCAAGACAACATTATCATTACACTTCATGGGATTCTTTCCTCAAAATTTCACATATCATCCATTTAGCTCATAAAACACTCATGGCACCAATAGGAACACAAACGACCCTATACCTTTAAGAATGGCATCACCCAATCTATCATAGGTCAAGGCAAGCAGTCATGACTCTCGGATTACTTAGACTTCACTCGGGGATGCTATGATAAACACATTAATCGGTCAAACCATGGACACAACATTCATCAACAGTTTTAAATAAAAGTCGTCGGTTATACAATATTTAATACAAATTGGACTCAAAACTATGCTCCAAAAATGATCATATTACGCCCCAAGAAAATTCACATTAACCTTCACAAGCACATAAGGCGTTCCTCTCTTATCGATATTTTAACAAACATGTGGTGTGCATGAAAGGTAAGAGCTTGAAAAATCGAATAACAACACATGTGAACAAACTCAATGCACCAATTCATCACCAAACATACCAATAGTAATCATACTAACCTAATTAAATCATCAATCACTCAATTAAGCAAGCAAACTACAAGTGGGTGTTTTGTCAAACACATGGTGTGCACTAGAGTATGGAAGAAAAAATTTTGCAATTGAGCATTTGAAACAAGGAACACATTCAAAAATTTTCATCCCAACAACCACATTTAATCAAATTAAGATTAAATGAATTAAATTTAAACCAAAAGAAATCATTGAATGTGATCACTATTCATACTTTAAAGAAAATTTAACTAAGGATCATACCTTGTGAGCTTGTTTAAGAGAGGAATGTGATAAAAAGAAAGTCCAATATACTTATCCGGGGTTTCATTCTTGAGATACCTTTTCCAACCTATGCTATCACCTGCAAACACCCAAAACAAGCTAAAAATTGAATCAACAACTTTAGAAAGCATCAAGAAAAATTTCTTAGGTTGCCTCCCAAGAAACGCCATAGTTAACGTCACGGCATGACATCTCTTGACTATCATTTATGTCTCTATTTAGACTATTTAAATCATCGGTTCAAATTTAGATCAATATATCTTTGAGGTACTTTGGGCAAAGGTAAGGGCAAAATGATATATTTTCTATCTTGCCACTTTGAAGACTTAAACCTTTTTCCCAACTTCATATCAAATTTTTGAATAGGTTCATTGGGTATCGGTGAGAACATCACAAAACTACTTGTCAAATATTGGATTTTGCACTAATTGCCCTTCAAGTGAGGGACGTCATTTTGCCTATTTGGAATGACAAACTCCAAAATGTAAGAATTTTGTTCCTCATCTCCAGCATTCATCATTTTCTTGGTTGGTTTGACTTACATTGTATCCACTAAGCATAATATCGAAAAGTGGTTGGAATGAGGTCGTCTTCCTAATTTCGGAGTCGCATTCTTCTTTACATTCTCACTCATAAATGAACTAGAGTCTTCACAAAGTATTTGTTTGGCTTTTTCTTTCAACTCTAGTATCATTTCCTCAATTTTGGCATCCTTCACTATTTTTGGTTTGGTTGGTTGGTAAATTACCAAGAATTCTTCAACATCAAGCTCACTTTCAACCACATGGCTTGATATCCTTTCTTTATCAACCTCATTTTGAAGATTGGGCATATTCATGGTACTCGAAAGATCGATCTCCTCACCCATTTCTTCTTTCTTTTCACTCTCTTTTCCAAATACTTTCATGGATTAGTGTAAGAGATGCATGTTCTCCCCTATTGTGGTCACCCAATCCAAGATAGTTAGAAGCATTGCTTCCATACTATTGTATCCGGCACTTTGTTCTTTCTTTTTCATATCATGAGACCTATCAAACTCATAAGAAGAACTAGTATTTTTGTTAGCATATCTAGGGGAGGGGCCATTTGGACAATCACTCTAATGTCCATCTTGACCACCACATAAAGAACAATCATACTCCCAATAGGATCGAAATGGTGCACACACCTCTTTTCGAGGAGCATATTTACAATTTTACCAAAAGTGGAGTCTAACACAATATGGACATGGATCATCAAGATAAGGTTTGTAATCACCAAACTCATATTTATTCCAAGATTTCATAGTGACAAGTGAACAAAAATAAAAATCTACCTAACACAAGAAACAAAAGAAAATCACAAACAAATATTTACAAGTTTGAATCAAAGCAAGTAAGCTAAAATTTCAAACTAACTCACTACGCCAAATTATTCTCCGGCAATGATGCCATTTTCGATCACGCTCAACTTACTCCGGATTTAAGGGCAAGGCGATCGTTGTTAATATAAATCCAACAAGAATTGAGGTCGAATCCTCAAGGAACAATGTGAGTGGCGAATGAGTAAGCTCAAAATGAAAGTGACTTGCTAAGTTCAAACCTAAGATACAAGTGTTTGGGGATGTTTGAACGTTTTCGAAGATGTAACAATTTTAGGGCTTCTAAAATACTAACTCTAGGCTAAGAATAATTAGAGTATAATCAATTGGGAACGGGTCTGGGATTATGTCATTCTAGGTGTGAACTAATGCATGGGTAATTGAGAATTTATATAAATTTAGTCAAAGATTCGGGTAGGCTAGATTTTAACTCTTAGTGTTAGTCTTTCAATAAAACACTAAATTTCACTCATGAATTTTTTCAAATACCTCAGAGTGTACCAAATTTACCAACCTAATATCCCAACTTAGCACCCCTGTTTCTAGGATGATGCTCATGACCTATCTAAATCACATAACATCCTTATTTCTAAGACAATACCAAGGAAGTAACTAATATCAAGTAGTTGTTCACAATTACTCATCATCCACATCCCCCTTTCAAGGATGGTGTAGGATCCAAGCCAATTGAGACTTTCACCCACAATACTCAATCCAAACATAGAATAATAGCAAAAAACCCATAACTATTAACTAATTAGGTAGATAAATACTTAACACCCATGCACTACTCACAATCTATTCAAGCATAACCTCAAGAGGAAGAATTAGCTACTCATAAAGATAGGAAGTAAAGAGATACCAAAATTTTCACCAAATTGATCCATGAAAGATAAAGAGAATGCAAATTCAAACTTTAAATTTCAACAATCCTTCAATGGAAGTTGCCAATTCTTAACTTAGGAATTACTCTAATGTATTCTTCACCCAAACAGTACAATATTGTTCCCTAAAAATTGAAAGATAGATGATAAAAAGATGGATAAAAGATAGATGGTGAAAATGAGCTAAACCCCCTCTTTAAGCCTCAATTTCATATTTGTCAAATATTAACTAATGTCGCCTTGATTTTGATCTATTTAAGCAAATTCTAATTTTGCCTTTGAAGCTTTTTTGCTCCACCGCGATCGCGGTCTTTGGGTCAGAATTGCGCTTCTGCGATCACGACTCTTGGGTTGTAATTGCGATACCTGAGAGTCATCTCTGGTACCTGGTTTCTTGACCGCGATCGCGACTTTGGAGATCGCGATCGCGGTACCTGAGGGCATCCTAATCTCCAGCTTTTGCTTCTTTTTGCCTATTTTTCTTTTCTTTCAGCTTGATTTTCATTCATTTTCATATAGGCCCAGCAAGAACACAAAAACTTAAAATTAATGCATTTCAATGAAAAAATAGTCTCATTTACACAATTTTAGTCATAGTAGTGCAAGAATTTGGATGTCAATAAGTGGTAAATTTGCCACTCATCAACCATGCACCTGACTATCTGCTCCCAAACACTTGATTGACATTTATCAAGCATCACTACAGAAGAAAGAGAAAAATCTTAAGGCTAATTTTCTCTCTGAAAATCATGTTGACATCACATGTTTGAATGTAGCAGATTTTTTTGAGCACCTTGAAGGAAAAATTTATGATTTGATTAGTGATGGTTTTTTTGAGCACCTTGAAGGAAAAATTAGTATTTACTAATTTAATTATATTATCATAGTTTATCGTGAAATTGAATTCAATTTGATTCTGTGTTGATTAAACACTCCTTAATATTAATTTTAGTTACAGTATTTTGAATATTATCATCAAATTGTTGTTTGCTGGAAAGAAAAAGAAAAAGAATGATACCGGTGAATTGTACCCACTAAATTATTATTCTACTCCTTTCTATTTTAACGTAAGAAAAGAAAAGGGTCTGACAAATTTACATCTAAACTGCAACTACTATTAGTACATATTTTAAAAGTACTTTTCAAGGGGATGACCAAATATTTGTTTTATATTTTGAAAAGAAAAAAAAAGAAGAAGAAAGAATCTGTTAGCTTTGGACTCTTTTGCACATTGTGATAATAATAAAGTACTATTGTTATACTTACTATTGTTTAAGATTAAGTGCATAAAGATATGTACTTTAATTATTTTTAATCATAAAGATAAAATAATTATTTATTAATACATCAAAAATGATTACTAGTTTATTATATTACTGTTTAGTTTTTACATTGTGATTTCTGGCATACAAATATCTAATATATTTAATTTGTCTGTTTTATTTTTATTTGAAGATATGGATAATTCTTAAGGTAAGTTGTTCAATTATGAAGATATTTATTTGATTGATTCTAGCACAACATATACGATATTAAAAAACGAGAAATATTTTTCTCATCTAGACATGGACAAATGTTGGCATGATTTCTGATAGTGTAAATTTAATTGAAGGCTTGAAAAAAGCCGCTATAATCTTGCCTAAGGGAGATAAATTCATCATAAATAATACTATATTTTCTCCCAAGTCTCAGAGAAATTTGTTGAGTTTTAAAGGTATTTGTGAAAATGATTATCATATCAAGACAATTGATGAGATGGATGAGATGAATCTTGAATATTTTGGTATCACCAAGAATGTCTCTAGACAGACATGTGTATAGAAAAGTTTTTTGTATTATATTCTGGCATGTATTGGACAAAGATTAGTGCAATTAAGGCATATTCTATAGTAAACCAGAAGTTTACTAATTCTAATACTTTCATACTTTGGCATGATCGTCTGGGATATCCTAGATCTATAATGACGAGACAAATTATAGAAAATTCAAATGGGCATCCATTAAAGAACTTGAAGGTTCTTTTAAATAGTATTTTTTTCATGTAATGCTTGTTATCAAGGCAAGTTAATTGTGAGGACATCACCAACAAAAATTAGAATTGAGGCTCTCACATTCTTGAAATGCATACATGGGGATGTTTATGGACCTTTTCACCCACCTAGTAAGTCATTTAGATACTTTATAATCCTAAGAGATGCTTCTTCTAGATGGTCTCATGTATGCCTATTGTCATGTCGCAACTTGACATTTGTAAAATTGTTGGCACGAATAATATGATTACGGGCACAATTTTCTGATAATCAGATTAAGTCTATTCTCCTTGACAATACTGCAGAGTTTACATCCCAATCATTTAATAATTATTGCTTATTAATTGAGATAAGAGTGGTACATCTTGTAGCTCATGTTCACACTCAAAATGATCTCGCTGAATCATTAATTAAACGTCTGCAGTTGATAGCTAGATCATTACTTATGAAAATCAAGTTGCTCACTTCTGTTTGATATCATGCAATTTTGCATGCTGCAACACTTGTTTATGTCAGATCGATAAATTATCATAGATTTTCTTTGTTGCAATTGATTTTGAGTCAAGAGCCTAATATATCTCATCTAAATTTTTGGATGCATTATATGTGTGCCTATAACACCATCAAATCACATCAAGCTGGACCCCCAAAGAAGGTTAGAAATTTATGTTGAGCTTGAATCACCCCCCCCCCCCATTATTCTCTATCTTGGACCATTAATGAGAGAAATATCTAATGCTTGATTTGTAGATTGTCGGTTTGATGAGATAATTTTTCCAAAACTAGGAAGAGAATATAGTGACATCAAAAGAGAAATTTTGTAAAAAAATTCATTACTCTCTCATCTTGATCCACGTATTTCTATCTGTGAGCAAGAAGTACAAAACATTATTCATCTGCAAAAAATTATAAATTAAATATCAGACGTATTTACAGATTTAAAAGGGATCACCAAATCACATATTCCAGCAGAAAATATCTCAATTCCAATTAGTGTCCCTAAAGGATCATCCACTAGTGTCATAGTTAATGAGGTCAAAGCACGTTTGAAGTGTGGTAGACCATTGGACGAAAGATCCCTATATGGACGTTCAAGATTTGAGCTATTTTTATATTCCTAAAGGAATTAATAAACTCAAGACTTAAGAAAATAAGGAATTATTCATAAATTCAAGTGATGTTGAAACTAATCTGAATCGATCTGAAATAGTAGTAAATTATGTTTTTGCATATAATGTTGCAACAAAATCATGCAAGATGGTGAGGATATTGAACCTCAATTTGTCACAGAATATTGACAAAAAAAATAATTGATCAAAATGACAAGAAGAAATTCAATCAGAGTTGAATCTAGTTTTTGGACCTATAACTCAAACACCTAACAGTGTTAAACCTGTTGGCTATAAATGAATCTTTGTGCAAAAAAAATAAAAAAAATACAAAGGTATAAGGCACACCTTATTGCACAAGAATTTTCACAATGGCCTAATGTCGATTATGAAGAGACATATTCACCAGTTATGGATACAATAACATTATGTTATCTTATTAGTTTCACTGTCCATGAGAGACTTGAAATGCAATTGATGAATGTGGTTACAACCTATCTATATGGATCACTTAATAATGAGATATACATGAATGTTTTCAGAGAATTTAAAATGTCGAAAGTATATAGTTCCAAGACTCGAAACATGTATTTCATTAGATTGCAAAGATCGTTGTATGGTTTGAAGCAATCAGACACATGTGGTATAACCGTCTTAGTAAATATTTACCTAAGGAAGGTTATACAAATGATGAGATTTTCCCATGTGTTTTTATAAAGAAAACAACATTGGAGTTTGTTGTACTTGTTGTCTATGTCTACTACAAGAATCTTATTGGAACTCCAATAGAGCTTTAAAAGGCAGTTGATTATTTAAAGAAATAATTTGAGATGAAAGATTTTAAAAGGACAAAATTATCTCTTTGTTTGCAACTTGAGCATTTGACAAACGTTATCTTTATCTATCAATTTGCCTACACAAAAAAAATATTGAAAAAGATCTTATATGGATGGAGCACATTCATTAAGTACTCCGATGATTGTTCGATTACTTGATGTGAATAAGGATCCATTTCGACCTCAAGAAAAGAATAAGGAACTCCTTAGTCCTAATGTACCATATCTTAGTGCAATTGGTGCACTAATGTATCTTGCAAATACTACAAGGCCTGACATAACCTTTTTGGTTAATTTGTTAATAAGGTATAGTCTGTTCCTACAAGGACAAATAGAAATGGGATCAAACACATATAACGGTACCTAAAAGGGACTATCGATATGAACTTATTTTATTCTAAAGATTGCAGTTTCGATCTTGTTAGTTATGCTGATGTTGGGTATTTATCTGACCCATATAAATTTTGATCTCAAATAGGCTATGTGTTCATATGTGGAGGTACTGTCATATCTTGGAGATCTACAAAGCAGTCTATCATGGCACTTCATCGAACCATGCTGAGATAATAGCAATTCATGAAGTAAGTCGAGAATGTTTGTGGTTGAGTTTCATGATACATCTAATTTGAGAAAAATGTGGTTTGAAATATGATAAAGAACCTACAATTTTATATGAAGATAATGCAATATGCATAATACCACTTAAGGAAGGATTCACAAAAGGAGATAAAACGAAGCACATTTCACCAAAACTTTTTTATACACATGAGCTCCAAAAGAATGGCGATATTAACGTGCAACATATTCGTTCAAGTGATAATATGGTTGATTTATTTACCAAGTCTCTTTCAACTGCAACTTTCATAAAGATGGTGCACAAGATCGAGATACAAATGATCAAAGATATTTTCATTATGGAGAGTTAATACGCGTTGTACTCTTTTTTTCTTATGAGGTTTTGTCTGACTGAATTTTCCTTGTAAGATTGTTAATGAGTCAACCTATATACGTATTATTTGATATGTGTACTCTTTTTTCTTCACTAGAGTTTATCTATTTTGAGTTTTTTTTAGCAAGGTTTTAACGAGGCACGTTATATATTAGACATTCATGGGAGAGTGTTATGATATTGATGTATATCATTTATAGTGCGTGTTTATCAAGAATATAGATAGTATCTATCAAGATCTATCAAATTTAGTGAATATCTATCAAGATATAAAATATCTATCTTTTAGAGAGAAACTAAATGAAATTTATCCTATAAATAGAGAGGTTTTCTTCATTATAAATCATCACTCAAGAAAAATAATAATTACTCTCTACTCTCTCTCAATTCTTCTTGTTTATACTTTAATATTTTATAACAATAAGAGAAATTTTTAATTTTTGTAGTATTAAATTGAAAGTATAAATCTAGTATGTCAAAATGTCTTTGAGTCTCATACTATTAAACATGTTATATATTGATACTGAAGTTTAAATATTATTAAATATAGAAAGCATATGTTCTTTTTCAAATACTAGTCACGAGAAGCCCGTGCAAAGCACCGGCCCAATATTTATCTTAAATTAATATCATAATAATAACAATATTAATTAATGTGTCATCTTTTAAATTTAAATAAATTTATTTTTTAGAGTAATCTTTGCATATATTCTTAAAATATTTTAAGTTGTCAATTATTGTGATTTATTATTCAACTACATAATTTTATTTTAAAAATTTAATTCACGATCAAAATTAAACTCTGCAAAATGCATAAATTAGTGACGAGTGTGAAAAGCAAAATTCGATGGGTCTATATTACTGTTTTTCAGATAACATGTGCTCATTATATATTATTCTTTGTCTCAATTATGCGACACAAATAGAATTTAGATAATCAATCATACTTTTAATATGTTTTTAGATATTTTAGGTTGTTAACTATTGTAATTTATAATATTTTTTTGAGAAAAGACATCTTTTTCCCCCTAAACTTGTCCTCCAAACTCACTTTAACACTTAAACTTAATTTTCGTTTATTTACCCCCTTAACATCTTTAAAGTGTATTTGTTTGACCCCTAAAGCTGACGTGGTATTTTTTTAAAAAAAGGGGCGCGTTTATTTATTAAAAAAATAATTTCAGTAATCTTGTATTTAAAATATAATAAAAAAAATTTAAAAAATAAAAATAAAAAATGAACACATTTTTCTTCTTTCTTCTTCAAATCATCATCAACAACAACACTCAAACCTCCATTAACAGCCTCAAATTTTTTTCACTTTCCTCCATTAACAACACCACCCAAGAACAACTCTTTTCTTTAATTTTTTTCACTTTTCTCCATTAACACCACCCAAGAACAAACATGAAAACACTATTAAATAATTTTCTCCATTGAACACCATCTCAATCTTCAATCCAACTCCCTCAAAATTTAGATAAAAATTAAATTAAATTGATGATTTTATTTTTGAATCACTTATCATCAATGAGATTTCTTTTGATTTTTACGTTTGAATTTTTTTGTTAATAAGAAAATTTGAAAAAATTAATTTTAACTTGATGAAAGTATTTTTGTGTTTGAATAAGAAAGAAGAAGGTGGGGTGGGGGGCTGGAAGGGAGAAAGAATGAGGGGTGGGGGGTGGAAGGGTGGGGTAGGGATGGGTCTGAAAGGGGAGAAAGAATGGCGGGTGGGGGGGCTGGAAGGGGAGAAAGAACGGGGGGTGGGTGGGGGGTGGAGGACTGGAAGGGAAGAAGAGCGGGGGTGGGGGGAGGGGGGGGCTGGAATGGAGAAAGAGATTGGGGGGCCGGGGGGAGGGTTGAATTTTTTATTTAATATATATATTATTTATATATATATATATAAAAATATATATTATTTAATATATATATATAAATAGTAAATATATATTTTTTGCTTTTTAAAATAAAAATACATAAAAATAATATGTGTGTGGGATTTTTTTTTTTAATTCTAATTTCTTACGTGGCACTGATTTGTCATTGACATGGCGCGTGTGTAATCCACTCTTTATTATGAGAGTGTTATTCAGTTTTAAGGGGTGAAACAAATACACTTTAAAGATGTTAAGGGGGTAAATAAACAGAAGTTAAGTTTAAGTGCTAAAGTGAGTTTTGAGGACAAGTTCAGGGGGGGGGGGGGGGGGGGAATGTCTTTTCTCTATTTTTTTTATGTAGTTTTCAAATAATATACATTACTCTTCCTGTTCAAACTCTCGTGCGTTGATAGTCAATTATATTTTTAAAATAATTTAAGTTTTAATTATTGTGATTTATAATACTTTTCTTCTATTCAAATTTAAGTGGCATTGATATAATTTCTAGAGTCAATCACATATTTTATATCTTTTAAATTTTGTAAGTTGTTAATTATTGCGATTTATAGTATTTTTTATATATCTTTTTAAAATATATAACACATTAATTTTTTTTAGATATTTTAAGTTGTTAACTATTGTAGTTTATAATACTTTTTATGTAATTTTTAAATAATATATATTACTTTCCTTGTCCAAACTTTTGTGCATTGATAGTCAATTATATTTTTAAATAATTTAAATTTTAAATTATTGTGATTTATAATACTTTTTTTTTCAATCTAAGTGACATAATGCTTAGATGACCATAATAATTAATTAGGGTGAAATAGTAAAATCACTTGAAGCAGCAAGCAGACATGTCTTAAATGACTCACAACAACTAATTAGAAGTGATATAACAAAATTACTATAAAAAATACTTGTGAAATTTTTTTAAGTGAGCCTCATATAAGACCTCAAGTTAATTTAAAACATCAAGATGTAATTTATTATTTTATATCTATTTTACTTTTTATTGAATATTATTAATTTTTAATACTTAGATGACTTATAATAATTAATTAGAGATGGAATTTAGTGAAATTACGATTGAAGCAACTGAAACATACATGTCATAAATATCTATTTACTTTTTTGATTAAATATTATTAATTTATAATATATAAATAACTTATAATAATTAATTAGAAATGATATAGTAAAATCACAAAGTAACAAGATGATATATGTTGATGGTCAATTGTCTGCTTCCCTTATTACATAGTAATACTGAAAAAACGAAAGTAATATACAAATTGGAAAAGGGAGAATACCACCGTTCTGTGTTATAATTATCTATATCTACATTTATAATCTAAAATATATTAAAAGTGTGAAAACCCTTAGAAAAGTGATTTGAACTTTTTGCCCTTCATTAAAACACTCTACAATAGATAAAATCGTGTTTTCGCCTATTTTCTTCAATTATTATATTATTAAATCAAGCACTCCTAAAATATATGAAAAAACCTTGATAAAATAAATATATGGAAAGAGTAAGAATCCTAAAATATTTATGGATCCTAAAATATATGAAAATAAATTAACACTCCTAAAATAATATATGAAAAAAATCACATTAAATTCTTTTTTACCTTTTTCAACGTTTTCTTTTGATTGCAAATAGAAGGTCACATATAATAAATATATGGAAAGAAATTAACTTTATATTTTTAAATGTATATAATTAAATCAAATGTACAGTGTCTTTTTATACCCAAAATACATTGTATATAATAACTATATACGGTGAAAAAAAATTAAAAATTGCCATTTGCTTTCTTTGCGTTTAGGTTACTTTTAATTTCTCTTGGTTTGTGATCCTTTTAACCAATCATGATTAGTTATAGATTTAGTATTTTGTGTGTAATTAATCAACCCCAAAATTGAGGCGCGAGAGTTGGTTCACCCCTGCTTCTCACTTGCAAGGTTTCATATTTGATGCCTTTTTTTGTTTGTTTATTTAAATTTATCTTCAAAATAAGTTTGTCTTTTTTTATTGTTGCTTTAAATTAGACTTAATAAAATTGAAGATCCTTTAACTTCTAAGATGAATTTTAATAATCTTTTATTATTTGTATTTGTCTTCGTAAATAAATCATTATTGATTGATTCTATAATATGTTTGTGCAGATGGAGAAAAATTTATTTGAAATATTCGGATAAAACTTCGTGTCGATTACAAGTGAATTTAAGGTACTTTTTTTCTATTCTAAATTTTATTTTTATTCATATTAGTTCTACTTTTTATTAAGGCGTAATTCATGTTAATATTCTTTTGTCAAATCATACTTACATTAAAAAAACTATTGAGATAAAAATAAAGTAAAAATTGTGATTTCTCATAATAGCAAACAAATCATAGTGTCAAACAAGTATTAAACAAAGTCATTAGTTGCCTAGAAGATAAAACATAATGGTAATTAGAAATTTCATGCGTTAGTAAATCAAATTTATAACCAATTTCATTCTTTCATTAAGGATAGTTTGAATTGCTCAGTTTACGTTTTAGTATCGTCATCAAGACTCTAAAGTATATTTTCCTTTCAAAGTATAATATTAAATAATTGATATTTCAATATGTCATATTTTTTTTTTTTTAATTTTTTGTCCATATCTTTATTTTATAAATTATAATTATTTATCTTGAATGAGAAGATGCACAAAATGAAATGTGATTTTACATGCCTTGACTTGAGCGGTTTGAAAAGAGAGAAATAGGAGATTTTTTGAAGGGTAAGCTTTTATTTATCAAGAAATTAGCCTTACGTAACTTTAAATGAATTCGATTTATAAAAGCAGGATTTTTAAAGGCGGATCAAGTATATTGTTTGATATAAATAATAAAAATTTATTCTTTTATATACACTTATTATTATCTTCATATACACGTGCAAAACATGTACACTTGACTACTAATATATTAAAAGTGTGAAGACCCTTAGAAAAGTGATTTGTACTTTTTGTCCTTCATTAAAAACGTTCGTAATAGACAAAATCGTCTTTTTACTTATTTTCTTCAATTAATATATCACCATATTTATAATATTTAAACTTAAGAAGTTCTAAAAATGGTTAAAAATATATATATGGAAAACTAATATTGGTAAGTTTTCTTTTTCCTTGTATACATCAAAAAGAGTCTTAGAAAATATGATTAAAAAAAATTATCATAATTTCCATCAAAACTAAAAAAACAGTAATAATATTTAAACAACTTTATTTATTAACAATTCATTTAAGGAAAAGAAATATGACTCATGCGTCATTTTTCCAATTCCCAATTTTCGACCAAAATTTGATTAAGGAAAAGAAAAAAGAAACATGACTACCAAAATTTGATTGCTATGATATTAAAGGAAAAGAAAAAAGAAACATATGGGACAACCTTAATATATGGGACTCATATATAGACTTCTCTATTAAGGAAATACTTTTATAAATATTGAGACGCACGTTAAACTAAAGAAAAAACTAGTTTACTTATTGAGAAAATATGATTAATATTCATCTAACTTGATTCGGTTGCATGTCTAGATTGGTGAATGCTTAATTTTCTAACCTTCGACTTCTTCACTATTTTTGTCAACATAATAGAATTTAACGTGTGTGTATATATATATCTTCTTTATTTTCATTCAAGTCATCCTTTAGTGTCAAAATTTTCGCTCAGACAATTATTACTTTCATCAAAACTGAAGCTTTGTGATCACCATTGTATTTGTTTTACAGGTCGTAGATAAATTTACAGGTGGTAGATGAATGTCAGTCAGCTTTGAACATTTTTTTTAGGTAAAGATTAGGTTTAATCATGTTGTTTTTATATCTCTGTTTTGAATTTTTTTTGTGTGTGTAAAGGTAAAGTTTGGTTATATTATTTTGCTATCTCTATTGTCGTATCATTTTGTTATAATTTGCAGGCGGCTTTGATAATTTTTTTGTGTAAAAGGTTAGATTTAATTATATTATTTGATGTCTCTATCATTGTGTTGTTTTGTTGCAGTTACAGGTGGTAGATGAATGTCGATTGACTTTGAGAATTTATTTTGATAAAGTTAGGTTTAATTAAATAAATTCTTCAAAAGGTTGAATTTAATTATTGTAATCATTTATATTATTTAAGCAAATATCCTATTTAGTGTAATATTTGAACTCAATAAAGCGAGGTACACGCGCGAGGCGCGTACACCTAAACTAGTTCTTAGATAGTTGACTGGATACAAATTTAAAATTGGGGATCTTTCAAAAATAGCAGTATGTTGCTATAAAACCCATCTTCCATAGCCACATTTTACATAATTATCATTTATAACCGCTGTATTCGATTTATGTCCACTGTATTTGGTTTTACAGATAGTATGTATTCATATAAAATATGAATACAGTCCATATTTAGTCGCGCCAAAAATGAAATTCAATATTTTTAAAAAGAAAAAAATCTCAATCACGCTTATCTCGTTGAACTGAATATTTTCTTGCTTAACACTACCATTATCTTTTTTTATCTTTTTTTATTTTTTGTGTTTTTTCCATTTTTTCTTCGTCTTTTTTCTATTTTTTCTTACTTTTATTTTTTTCGTTTCTTTCTTTTTGTTTTTTTCTCTCTTTAATCTCTAACTTCTATTTCTCCTTCTTCTTTTCTCTTCTTCTTTGATTTTTTTATTTTCTTTTTTGTACTTATTTTTTTTTTTATTTTTTTTGTTCTATTTTATATTTTTTGTATTTTCAAAAAATATGACTAGTCGAGCACAAGTCATGGATGATAACGTAACTACCACAATTATTTATCGTATTTGTAGTCACACAATCATTTATATTTTTGTATTTATTGATACAACTGTATTTGTATTTGTATTTTAAAGTTCGCACTTGTATTTATATTTTATAGTTCACATTTGTATTTTTATTTTATAGTTCACATTTGTATTTGTATTTGTTAGTTTACGCCATCATTTATATTTTATATAATTCACACTTGTATTTTAAAGAGCTATTTTGTATTTGTATTTTATAATTGATTGCATATTATATTGGATTAGATTTATATTATGGTTTTATTGTGTTTGTATATTTAGATTATATTTGGATTATACTTGTATTTGTATTTTATTTTCTTCATTACCTTTTTATTTTTAAGAAATTATTTTGTATTTGTGTTTGTAAGTTGATTGCATATTGTATTTAGTCGTGACTATGTACAATTTATCATTTGTATTTGTATACAAACAAGTAAGTGCATTAATTCTATTTTCGTGATTCTAATATATATAAATATGTAATATATCATTTGATACAAATGTACCATTTTGTATTTGTATATCAAAATTATCATTCATATTTGTAAATAAACAAATATCACATGATACAAATACAATGACAAACAAATGAAACAAATAATTTTACACATACAAATACAATATGTATTTGTATATATTGTATTTGTATAAGAAATTGAGTTGTATTTATTTGCATAAATAAATACAACTAGTATCAATAAATACAAATAAGTATTCATAGAAAGAATATCAATCGTTCCTTTTCAGTAATTAAAAAATACAAATGATAGTTCACACTTGTATTTATATGTTATAGTTCACACTTGTATTTATATGTTATAGTTCACATTTGTATTTTATAGTTCACACTTGTATTTATATATTATAGTTCGTATTTGAATTTGTATTTTATAGTTCGCACTTTTATTTGTATGTTATAGTTCACATTTGTATTTGTATTTTATAGTTCAGACTTATATTTGTGTTTGTTAGTTCACACAAATGAAAAGGAGAGAAATTGAAAAGAAAAAAAAGAAGGAGAACAATGAGAGAAAAAATATAAAAAAAGAAGAAGAAAAAAAAGGAGAAATGAAAAGGAAAAAAAAGAAAAAAAATTAATAAAAATAAAAAATAAACAGAAAGCAACAAAAAAGGGAAAAGAAAAACTAAAGAAAAAAAACTGAAAAAGAAAAAGAAGAAGAGAATAATAGAAAATAGAAAAAGAGAGAAAGTACATGAGAAAGATTATGAATTATAATTAAGAATAATTAATAGGTAAGAGGGGCTATAAATTATAATTAATTGAAAATTAGTTTTTAAGTGATAATAAAAGTCCAATAATAACTAATTCGGATAATTTTTCCTAAATTTTATAGCCTTAAACTTATTAAGTGAATAGTAAAACTAAAACATTACAAATGCTGGGAGGAAAAAACACACAAATTGAATTATTGAAACGGAGATAATAGATTTAAAAAATCACACAAATAGAATTATAGAAAACGAAAACGATAAATTAAATATATTACTAATCATTAAGCACATTTCCCAATCTGACAGAAAGCATGTCAGAGAAAGAACAATAACTTTCTTGAACGACTAGATTTCGTATGACGATTGTTCTACTTTAGAACTTATAACCATTATAAATAAAAACATGCTCAAAATATATTTGAAAATTACAATTCAAAAGTTATAGTTAGAGCGATATAAATTTTCAAATATTAATTATATTACATGAACACTGTGAAATATTTTGCTTCATGGCGTCATTTTTTGTCTAAGATGATGCTTGACGGAGTTAAGATATTTACCAAAAGAAAGTCATATTAATTTATAATCTTTTAAAGAGGATTCAATGTATATAAAACTCACCTAGCCATATTGTGTAATAAAAAGGTATCAATATATTTCGTCTACAACAGTAGCTTCACATTTGATACGGGGTGAAATTTGTATATAGTCATTTTTGAGCCTCGATAATTAAAAAAAATAACCTTTGTCAAGTAGTCTTATATAGTACAAATCGAATTTCAACATATTATTCTACTCCTAGAAAAATAACCTTTGTCCTACAATCCCACAAAATTGTTTGTCGGAATTATGGAACTATTGCTCCAGAAACAAGTAAGGTGGTCCGTATTTTTTCATACATATACTAGTTTTTCTTAAGTCGTGAGAGGCAGTGAAATTCTAGCACAGCAGCTAGATCATTCATGATCAATGGAGGCAAATGTTAAAGAGGAACTGAACTTTATTGATTCATTAGCTTTACATTGTTGTTGTTAATGGGTGTCAATCGGGCCGGTTTGACCCCGTCCGAATCGGTCCACTTAAACAACTTGGTCCGGTCAGCCCACGGGCTGTAGGGTATCGGGCTGGGTCAATTTTAAAATTGAGCCCGGTTAACCCGACCCGGACCTAAACCGATTCAGGCCCGCCGGTGAACCTGCTATATATATATTTTTTTAAATAATTTGGATTTTGAAATTGGACCGTTGGGCCAGTAGGGGGTGCGGATAACTTGTGTGGTAAATAGATATATTATAAATACAATGGATCTATTTTTATTTGTGCGTGGATATTTCTTAACTTCTTTAAATATTTTTATTTTTATTTTTATTTTTATTTTTATTTTGAGTTTATTTATGTTAGTTTTATCGATATTCATATCTTGGGGGTGATTATATAGTAATTGGTTAAATGTTTTACTATAGTATTCTTTATTTTTTTCTCTTAGTTTTTGTAATTCTTCTATATTATTTTGAAGGTATTCTAAATATTCTATATTTTTTGTTTCAAAATATCCAATTAGATTGTCTTTCATAAGTTTTTCTAATAATATTATTTCTTCCATATTTTCTCTCCAATATTTTAAATATTCACAGTCTATCATTTTATCCTGTAGTAATTGTAGATTTACAAATTTCTGTATAATAATTTATCCTAATTATACTGTAATGTATATCTAATTCTAGATTTTCAATGCTATTTATTATCTTGTGTTGCTCTTCTCGTAGCGAGTTTTTTAAATTATATAAACTATCACATGTACTTTTTCCTAAATTTTCTAGGGTTTCTTCTATCCATATTAATTTTTCTTTTAGATTCTCCATTATATTTCTAATTCGGTTTCTATAATTAATTTCTCCATTTAGATTATCTTGATTTTCACTAGTTTTTCTAATATATTCTAACATTTCTTATTCTGAATAATATCCATCTGGGTAATTATCCAGGTATAACTGTTCTATCCAATTTATAGTTTCAATTTCATAGTCTAATACTTTTTCTAATATTATTCTCTTAATATCTATAATTTCTATATCTCTAAGTATATATAAGATTAATATTTTAAGATTATCTATCATTTAAAATTGGTTAAATACTTTATTATACTATTTTTTAGTTGTTTGTTTTAATCTCATTAATTCTTCTATATTTTCACTAAGAAATTGTATATATTTTATATCTATTTTCCAAAATTCTAAATATACATAATTTATCATAGTTAGTGTGTGGGTTTGGTAAATAAGTATTTATAAGAGTAGTTCGGTAGGTGTGGTATATAATTAATTCTAGTTATAAAATATCTATCAAACATTTTTTCCAATATGATTTTTCTTATATCTACTATTTCTATATCCTTAAGTACATATAAAACGAGTATTTTAAATTTATCTACCATTTCGTCAGATAAATAATTATCCATTTTTCATAAAATTGCTATTTTCAAAATATTCCCTTCAATCATGCACATAACAAAATATGATCACTTTAGATTGCTATATACTAGATTATTCTTAAATAACATATTCTTCGGTCACTATTAGCATGGTAATCTGGATACTTTTTCCTTAAACAGCGCCTCTACTCTGGTTACTCCCCTATCACGGCTTTCTTGCCTCACCGGTTTCACCTTTAGGATGACATAGTTCTTAGGGATTTTTCTCCTTTTCCACTTTGCTAATAAACTTCTTAACATGCTATTTTTCGAATAATTCTACTATAAAGCAACTAACATGAACTTATTTTATCATATCATGATTGTTAGGAGTTTATGAATTTAGCTATTCATAATAGTAAATGGATATACCTGTTCTGGTAGTTTTGATAATTCTAAGATTTATTCCTCCATAGATTTTTCCATTGAAATATACCTATTTTTTAAAATAATCAAAATATTTGTTGTAGACAAGAGAGAGGTTTTTTGCTTCAACGCATGAAGGCTTGCCTTCATCTGAGCAAATGCTCTTCTATTTATATTTTTAAGAAAACGCATAAACGTTTTGCATTTTTACATCTGTCCTAATCTAACTTTACACGTTACCTACCTACTTTACAAAAGCCTTTACACCTATCTATAAAAGTAGAAAAAGACTTTACAAAGGTCCTAAATTATTTCTACAAAAGGACAAAACTTAGTAATGGCATTTTGCCAAAAAGTCAAAAAGTAAATAGTAACTAATAAATAATTTACGTAAATGAATTAAAAAAGATATCTAATCTTCCATATGTCATTTTCTAGTATTAACTTGTCTTCTTTATGTCACTTCCCAGCATTAACTTGTCTTCTTTTTATTATAGCTTCGTCTTTTTTTATCTTCATTATTGCTTCCGTTGATATCTTCTTGTCGTATCTGTTGCTTTTCTATCTTCTTTCCAGCTGGCATGCTTATCTTCTTGATTTTTTTTATTTTATTCTAGCCGAACTTCTGCGATAATATTATCTTCTCCATTATATCTCGAACATTGATGATCTGGATATTTGTGTCCAATTATCTTGCAATATCTTGTCAATAATCCGTCTGAAATAAATCCTCTCTTAATTGCCCTTGCAGTAGATTATTTTTCTGGGTTAAGTAATGTCATTATCCATTGTCTAACATCTTCCATATCTGCTTGTCGTAGTTCCTTTGAATTTGAATAAATCATCTGATGGTCTCTTAAATAATAGCTCCGTATTCGATTTCCATTGGTATAATTGTTTGCTAGTTCTTGAATAATTGTAGCTAGTCCAATAAGTCGTTTGTTTGCATAAAAATTAGGTATCTCGATTCTGGGTATCTCTGGCTGCTGCACAATATCTTCTGGTATAATCATATCTCTGGTTAATCCTATTTTTACAACTTGTATAACTGATTTTATCTCGTCGTATAATATCTCTGTTGGTGCAGTATAACACTTTATATAAAATAGATTTCCTTTGGTTACTCTTTTATAGGTGTTGAATATTTTTTGTAATTCTTCCATAGCTGATAGTTCTTCTCCATCTTGGGTATATATGGTATTAAATAATCCATAGTCGAAATAAGTTTTTATTAGGCTTGGGTTAGTTTTGGGTAGTGCAATTAGCTTGTTGTGACCTTGTAATCGTTGGGTTATATAGTTTGTGTTGGGTTCTTTGATATCTGTAGCTCTGGGGTTAAGGTTTAGAAAAGTTTGTACTTGGTAGATATTTTCTATGTATTTTTGGGTTGTATAGTTATAAACTTTTTTATCTTGGTTCAGACTATCTCGATATGTGGTAATTTGTGGGGGTATGTTCAAGAGGTCTTTTTTTATTTTTGGTGTAAATGGTTTTTCAAATGTCTTATTTAAGTTCATATTCTGGTATCTTTGTCCAATAACTCCTTTGCTTGTACCTACAATTGTAGATTGATAAACGTTATGGGTTTTACGGAGTGTCCCAACGTCTCCTTCTAGCTCTGGAATTTTAATGTTTTCCGATCGACATAGCTTTGCACATTGCTGAGTTAGTTGATTTGTAGCTACAGACTTCAGTTTATCTTCATTAGTCTTTAGCTTTTCTATTTCATTACCCATACTATCCACTTTCATTGAAAGCGTACTTAGGGTTTTGAATATCTTTTCTAAAGCATCATCTTCTATTATATCAGTCTGTGTAGCTTTGTCTTGATATGTAATCTGCAATATACTTCAATTGTAAATGTAAAATTTAATATATTCAATACTAGTCTCCGAATCTCTTTTGTTGTAACTGAATTTTGTATTTTCTTTGTTAGTCATCAACGTACCTGTGTATTATCTGTTGGTACAATAAACTTGTTATATACAATATATGGCTCAAATGCTAATAAACATTTATATAATGAACATAATTCTTTTCTATTTATTTCCCATTTTATTTCTGTTTCATTAAACGTTCCTGAATAATATCTACAATGATGTTCTATTTTTTCATTTTCATACCTATATTTAAGTACTCCTCATAACTACATTCACTAGCATCTGTTTCTAATATATATATAAATTTTCTATTTTCGTCTAGGAATTGTAATTTTGGTAATTCTTTACAAAGGATTTTTATTTTCTGGACTTGTTTTTTATCTTCTTCGTTATAATTATATTCTAATCCTTTTTTAATTTTTTCTGTAAAGGCTTTAGATTTTCTGCTAATTTTGGTATATATTCCCTTACTTGGTTTACTAATCTCAAAAATGATTGTAATTTCTTTTTTGTATCTAATTCTTCTTTCGAATTTATTATTTTTTGTACAATATGTTGTTACATTTTTACTCCACTTTTATCTATTTGTATTCCTAAAAATTCTATCTAGTTTTTCATAATTTCAGCTTTCTTTTCACTTAAGCTTATTCCCGATTTTTCTATTATATCCGTAAATTGTTCTAATAATTTTAAATGTTCTTCTTTGGTTTTTGTATATAATAGTATATCATCTATATATACTATACAATTAGGCAATTGTTTAAAATAACTATCCATAAAATGTTGATATCTACCTGGTGCATTTTTATATTCAAATGGTAGTACATTCCATTCATAAAATCCTTGTGGTACCGTAAATGCGGTTAATTCCTTAGATTCTTCTTCTAACTTTAAATGGTAAAATCCTGATTTACAATCAAATTTACTAAAGTAATTATATCCTTGTATTTGTCTTATTTTTAATATCTTATTTGGTATTGGATAATTATATGTCATAGTTTTTGCATTTAAATTTCTATAATCAATAATCATTCTACCTTTTCCTTTTTTTTGTTCACTATATTTATTTACTATAAATGCTGAGCTATTATGTTTACTATTATTTTTTTGTATATATTGTTTTTCTAATAATTCTTCTATGTGCATTTTAAATTCTTTTAAATCGTCAAAATTATATGTTAATGGTTTTTGATTTATTATGCTATTTTTATCTATTAATTCAATTTTTATAGTGATTTTATGTTTTTCCCATCCTTTTAATGGATCTTCACTATATAATTGTTCTAATTTTTTCTTAATTATTTCTATCTTACTTATTGAAAATATAGTTATTTCCTTTTTATTTATTGAAAATACGACCAGTTCTATTGTATCTTTAATATTTTTTATATTTTTTAATTTTTGTGTAATTTTTTCACTTCCTTCTATCCAATCAGTTTTCTTTCTTATTTTATTAGTAACTCTTTTTGCTCTTACTTTCTGTTTACATGGTGTTGTAAACCACCAATCCATTCTAGTTATTATATGTGGGTATAATTTATCTAAAAACGGCATTCCTAAAAGTATATCTTTTGATGTTAGCTCATAATTATAGATTTCTTCTATTGTTAATATTTTATCTCATACTTGTGTTTTTACATTCTTAGCTTTATAAGTAATTAAGCTTCCTATGTTATTAAATTCTTTAACTATTATTGGTGTTTTTAATTTATCCCATTTACTTTTTGGTAAACAATTATATCTACATAAATTAGCTTCTGCTCCTGTATCTATCATAGGCGTATAATATCTACTGTAATACCCTTCTACTACTATCTTCATTAATACATATATTTTCATATCATGTTAAAGCTCTTCTTAAGAATAATTTCTCTCTGTTATATGTTATAGATAATTGTGTATGCTCTATATTATATGGTTTTACTTGTTCTAGCCATTTTATTCTTAATATTATGTCTGTTTTTTGCATTTCTTCCTTTATTTCAAATTCTATTTTTATTTTTCTAACTCCTATTGTTATTTTTTTTCTGCTATATTTTTAGTGTTTATTAAGCTTTTTGGTAGATCTGGGCATATATTATTGTCAGATTTTATTTCCTCATTTTTTATTAGATATCTTGCTATATAATTTTCTTCTTGTCCTGTATTTAAGAGTATTAAATATTCTTTTTCATTTATTGTTCCTGTTATGTAATATTGGTTTAATTGATTAATTTGATATTGTTCCTGTTTGGATTTATTTGATTAATTTATTAATTATGACTTATTTGATAAACTAAATTTAGATATTCCCCAAAATATTATTTAGATGAATAAAGTACAAAAATTACCAAAATATAAGGAATTAAAGCAAATAATATCTAAAAAACGTAAAGAATTAAAAATAAGGATAGAAAGATTACAATATAACATAATTTCCGGAGTTAGTAAAAACTCAATAAATGCACAAAAAGAAGAAATATTAAATTTAGAATCAACAATAGATAGTCTAGAATATACATACCAACATGATCTATTAACAATTAAATAAAAATGAACAAAGAAGAATTTATAATAGATGAAAAAATATATGAAAACCATGAAGGATTAAAAATAAAAATAGTATTTTCTAATCTAGGAAGAAGGTATAAGAAAATAGGTGAACATTTATATTTAATGTTAGAAAAAGAAGAATTAAAATTAGAAGATAAATTGACAGCTATGGTAAGAATAGAAAAAGAAAATGAAGAAATAGATAGAAAAAAGGAAATAGAAAAAATAAAACAACAAACTACAGAATAAATACGAAAAATAGAAGAAACTAAAAATAGTAGGATTGCTGAATTAGAAAAAGAACTACAAATGTTAAAAGATTTGTATGAAAAAAGACAGAAAGAAAAAGAAAAAAAAGATATAGAACAAAAATTATTAAAGGAGATAAATCAATTTAAAGAAAAATTAGAAATAAATACAATAGATATTGAAGAAACAGATAATTATGATTCAGAAGATAGTGAAACCTATACAGAAATCTTAACAAACACAAAAAATTTAGAAGTCAATGAAAAACAAGAAGTAATTAATGAAGAAAACTTAGAAAATAGAAACACAGAAATAAATACTCTTGATAAAAAAAAAGATGAAAATATAATACCTAGAACATTAGAAATAAGAAAACCTACATATTATAAGAATAAGTTTAAAAGATATAATCTAAAGGATGAATATGACAAATGGATACCAAAACAAATAGTTAATAAAAATTATAACTTTTTAGACTTAGATTGTGTAATAGATACAGAAAAAACAATACAATTCTGGATAGGATATATGACAAAACAATTATTAGATAATAATATAAATGTAATAGATGCACCAGAATATATAGAAAGAACACTAATAGGAACAGTGAAATTATGATTTTCAAATCTAACTGAAAATAGTAAAAGGGTATTAAGAACTGACAAACGTACAGAAGAAACATCATCAACAACTACAACTAAATTAACACCTATAGAATTATTAAAAAAATATGAAATAGCTATAAAAGACGACTTTAGCAGCATGACAACAACAGAAGAAGAGCAAAATGAAGAGAAAGATACAAATAGGAATTTAATGTTAAAATTAGCAATATGTAATATGTGTTACATAGATGAATATACTTGCGCATTTAAAGAATATTATTATAAAGGAACATATAATACAGAAGAAAGTAAAGAAATAAGAAAATTATATTTTAGTAAATTACCTGAACCATTTAGTTAAAAAATAATAAAAAATTGGAATGAAGCAAAAATAGTAGATACTCTAGGAGCACGAATAAAATTTTTACAACAATGGTATAGAAACCTATGTGAAAAATATAGAGAAGAAATAAAAATCAAAAAAACATTAATAAGAAATTTAGCATGTTGCAAAAATAAAATAACACCTCAATTTGGATGCGAAGAAAGATATTATAAGAAAAGAAAAAGACATAAGAAATATAAGAAATACAAAAAATCAAAATCTAAATATAAGAAACCAAGAAAAAGATATTATGTAAAAAATCATAAACATAAAAGACCATATAGGAAAAAGAAATATATAAAAGAATGTACTTGTTATAATTGCGGAAAATTAAGACATTTAGCTAGAGATTGTAAATTACCTAAAAACCCAAAAAATAAACAAATATCATAAATAAAAAAAGAAAATACAGAATATATGCAGATAGATTATATAGATTACGAATTAGAAAGTGAAGATAGTATATATGAAATTTCAGAGAATGAAACAGATAATGAAATAGATAGTGCATTAGATGAATTAAATGACTGAAGAAGATATAAGAATAAACCAAATAACTGAAGAAGATATAAAAATAATAACAAAGGAAGAATATTTAAATGAAGAAGGAAGATATCAAAAAATAATATTTGATAGTCATATATTTGATGAAATAAAAGAAAAAGAATTAGATTTAAGTGTAGAAAAAATATTTAAAATACCAACAATAAAAAACATATTTAGTAGAAGAAAAGAAGAATACTACGTAGTAAGCCAAAAAGAATATGTAATAGACTGTAGATATGCAAAAGGTAAAGCTAGTATACCACTAGTAACAAAAAGGATAATTAATAAAGAAATAAACGATATAAAAAGTAGAGACCCAATAAAATATGTACACCTTGGAGGTACGGAGATATTAATAAAAACATGTTTTAGAGAAGGAATAGATACACCAATAGAATTATACCTAGCAGATGATAGAATTATAAAACCTATAGAAAAAAGTATAATAACTGCCATAAAAGGAAACTTAATATACCAAAAATTTTAATTTATAATAAGTGTGAATTATTCAGTAGCAATAACAAATAAAAATATAGATAAATCATTAGTATTATATTGGAAAATATCAGGAATAGAACTAACCCCAAGAAGTAAAATATTTACAGCAAGATGTAAAAATCTATATGTATTAACAACAAAACATAAAATAACGTGAAAAAATAAAATTAACAAAATACAAATAGAAAGTCCTTTCGAACAATTTGTAAAAATAATTGATAATAATGATTATAGTTATAGAGACATAGATATAGAAGAAATTTTAGAAATAATAAATGATAAAATAAGTACAACAAAAAGAATAGCTTATGAAAAAACAGAATCATCAAGTTCGTCAAAAAGAACAAGTTATGAAACAAGTTCAACAACTAATTTAAACCAATATTACATAACAGGAACAATAAATGAAAAGGAATATTTAATACTCTTAAATACAAGACAAGAAGAAAATTATATAGCAAGATATCTAATAAAAAATGAGGAAATAAAATCTGACAATAATATATGCCCAAATCTACCAAGAAGCTTAATAAACACTAAAAATATAACAAAAAAAGAAATAACAATAGGAGTTAGAAAAATAAAAATAGAATTTGAAATAAAGGAAGAAATGCAAAAAGCAGACATAATATTAAGAATAAAATGGCTAGAACAAGTAAAACCATATAATATAGAGCATACACAATTATCTATAACATATAACAAAGAGAAATTATTCTTAAGAAGAGCTTTAACATAATATGAAAATACATGTATTAATGAAGATAGTAGTAGAAGGGTATTACAGTAGATATTATACGCCTATGATAGATACAGGAGCAGAAGCTAATTTATGTAGATATAATTGTTTACCAAAAAGTAAATGAGATAAATTAAAAACACCAATAATAGTTAAAGGATTTAATAACAAAGGAAGCTTAATTACTTATAAAGCTAAGAATGTAAAAACACAAGTATGAGATAAAATATTAACAATAGAAGAAATCTATAATTATGAGCTAACATCAAAAGATATACTTTTAGGAATGCCGTTTTTAGATAAATTATACCCACATATAATAACTAGAACGGATTGGTGGTTTACAACACCATGTAAACAGAAAGTAAGAGCAAAAAGAGTTACTAATAAAATAAGAAAGAAAACTGATTGGATAGAAGGAAGTGAAAAATTACACAAAAATTAAAAAATA
This sequence comes from Capsicum pubescens, assembly GCA_030864215.1. Lineage (NCBI taxonomy): Eukaryota > Viridiplantae > Streptophyta > Magnoliopsida > Solanales > Solanaceae > Capsicum > Capsicum pubescens. Next base: position 263,473,447 of record CM061538.1, read on the forward strand.
TAAAAAATACTGAAGATACAATAGAACTGGTCGTATTTTCAATAAATAAAAAGGAAATAACTATATTTTCAATAAGTAAGATAGAAATAATTAAGAAAAAATTAGAACAATTATATAGTGAAGATCCATTAAAAGGATGGGAAAAACATAAAACCACTATAAAAATTGAATTAATAGATAAAAATAACATAATAACTCAAAAATCATTAACATCTAATTTTGACGATTTAAAAGAATTTAAAATGCACATAGAAGATTAGAAAAACAATATATACAAAAAAGTAATAGTAAACATAATAGCTCAGCATTTATAGAAAATAAACATAGTGAACAAAAAAATGGAAAAAGTAGAATGATTATTGATTATCGAAATTTAAATGCAAAAACTATGACATATAATTATCCAATACCAAATAAGATATTAAAAATAAGACAAATACAAGGATATAATTATTTTAGTAAATTTGATTGTAAATCAGGATTTTACCATTTAAAGCTAGAAGAAGAATCTAAGGAATTAACTGCATTTACGGTACCACAAGGATTTTATGAATGGAATGTACTACCATTTGAATATAAAAATGCACCAGGTAGATATCAACATTTTATGGATAGTTATTTTAAACAATTGCCTAATTGTATATTATATATAGATGATAGACTATTATATACAAAAAACAAAGAAAAACATTTAAAATTGTTAGAACAATTTACGGATATAATAGAAAAATCGGGAATAAGTTTAAGTGAAAAGAAAACTGAAATTATGAAAACCAGATAGAATTTTTAGGAATACAAATAAATAAAAGTGGAGTAAAAATGCAACAACATATAGTACAAAAATAATAAATTCGAAAGAAGAATTAGATACAAAAAAGAAATTACAATCATTTTTGGAATTAGTAAACCAAGTAAGAGAATATATACCAAAATAAGCAGAAAATCTAAAGCCTTTACAGAAAAATTTTAAAAAGGATGTAGAATATAATTATAACGAAGAAGATAACAAACAAGTCTAGAAAATAAAAATCCTTTGTAAAGAATTACCAAAATTACAATCCCAGACGAAAATAAAAAAAAAACTATATATATAGTACAAGCAGATGCTAGTGAATGTAGTTATGGAGGAGTACTTAAATATAGGTATGAACATGAAAAAATAGAACATCATTGTAGATATTATTCAGGAACGTTTAGTGAAACAGAAATAAAATGGGAAATAAATAGAAAAGAATTATGTTCATTATATAAATGTTTATTAGCATTTGAGCCATATATTGTATATAACAAGTTTATTGTACCAACAGATAATACACAGGTACGTTGGTGGCTAACAAAGAAAATACAAAATTCAGTTACAACAAAAGAGATTCGGAGACTAGTATTGAATATATTAAATTTTACATTTACAATTGAAGTAATTAGTACTAACAAAAACGTTATTGCAGATTACATATCAAGACAAAGCTACACAGACTGATATAATAGAAGATGATGCTTTACAAAAGATATTCAAAATCCTAACTACGTTTTCAATGAAAGTGGATAGTATGGGTAATGAAATAGAAAAGCTAAAGACTAATGAAGATAAACTGAAGTCTGTAGCTACAAATCAGCTAACTCAGCAGTGTGCAGAGCTATGTCGATCGGAAGACATTAAAATTCAGAGCTAGAAGGAAACGTTGGGACACTCCGTAAAACCCATAACGTTTATCAATCTACAATTGCAGGTACAAGCAAAGGAGTTATTGGACAAAGATACCAGAATATGAACTTAAATAAGACATTTGAAAAACCATTTACACCAAAAATAAAAAAAGACCTCTTGAACATACCCCCACAAATTACCACATATCGAGATAGTCTGAACCAAGATAAAAAAGTTTATAACTATACAACCCAAAAATACATAGAAAATATCTACCGAGTACAAACTTCTCTAAACCTTAACTCCAGAGCTACAGATATCAAAGAACCCAACACAAACTATATAACCCAAAGATTACAAGGTCACAACAAGCTAATTGTACTACCCAAAACTAACCCAAGCCTAATAAAAACTTATTTCGACTATGGATTATTCAATACCATATATACCCAAGATGGAGAAGAACTATCAGCTATGGAAGAATTACAAAAAATATTCAACACCTATAAAAGAGTAACCAAAGGAAATCTATTTTATATAAAGTGTTATACTGCACCAGCAGAGATATTATACGACGAGATAAAACCAGTTATACAAGTTGTAAAAATAGGATTAACCAGAGATATGATTATACCAGAACCTATTGTGCAGTAGCCAGAGATACCCAGAATCGAGATACCTAATTTTTATGCAAACAAACGACTTATTGGACTAGCTACAATTATTCAAGAACTAGCAAACAATTATACCAATGGAAACCGAATATGGTGTTATTATTCAAGAGACCATCAGATGATTTATTCAAATTCAAAAGAACTACGACAAGCAGATATGAAAGATGTTAGACAATGGATAATGACGTTACTTAACCTAGAAAAACAATCTACTGCAAGGGCAATTAAGAGAGGATTTATTTTAGATGGATTATTGACAAGATATTGCAAGATAATTGGACACAAATATTCAGATCATCAATGTTCGAGATGTAATGGAGAAGATAATATTATCCCAGAAGTTCGGCTAGAATAAAATAAAAAAAAATCAAGAAGATAAGCATGCCAGCTGGAAAGAAGATAGAAAAGCAACAGATACGACAAGAAAATATCAACGGAAGCAATAATGAAGATAAAAAGAAGACGGAGCAATAATAAAAAGAAGACAAGTTAATGCTAGGAAGTGACATAAAGAAGACAAGTTAATACTAGAAAATGACATATGGAAGATTATATATCTTTCTTAATTCATTTACGTAAATTATTTATTAGTTACTATTTACTTTTTGACTTTTTGGCAAAATGTCATTACTAAGTTTCGTCCTTTTGTAGAAATAATTTAGGACCTTTGTAAAGTCTTTTTCTACTTTTATAGATAGGTGTAAAGGCTTTTGTAAAGTAGGTAGGTAACGTGTAAAGTTAGATTAGGACAGATGTAAAAATGCAAAACGTTTATGCGTTTTCTTAAAAATATAAATAGAAGAGCATTTGCTCAGATGAAGGCAAGCCTTCATGCGTTGAAGCAAAAAAACTCTCTCTTGTCTACAACAAATATTTTGATTATTTAAAAAACAGGTATATTTCAATGGAAAAATCTATGGAGGAATAAATCTTAGAATTATCAAAACTACCAGAACAGGTATATTCATTTACTATTATGAATAGCTAAATTCATAAACTCCTAACAATCATGATATGATAAAATAAGTTCATGTTAGTTGCTTTATAGTAGAATTATTCGAAAAATAGCATGTTAAGAAGTTTATTAGCAAAGTGGAAAAGGAGAAAAATCCCTAAGAACTATGCCATCCTAAAGGTGAAACCGGTGAGGCAAGAAAGCCGTGATAGGGGAGTAACCAGAGTAGAGGCGCTGTTTAAGAGAAAAGTATCCAGATTACCATGCTAATAGTGACCGAAGAATATGTTATTTAAGAATAATCTAGTATATAGCAATCTAAAGTGATCATATTTTGTTATGTGCATGATTGAAGGGAATATTTTGAAAATAGCAATTTTATGAAAAATGGATAATTATTTATCTGACGAAATGGTAGATAAATTTAAAATACTCGTTTTATATGTACTTAAGGATATAGAAATAGTAGATATAAGAAAAATCATATTGGAAAAAATATTTGATAGATATTTTATGACTAGAATTAATTATATACCACACCTACCGAACTACTCTTATAAATACTTATATACCAAACCCACACACTAACTATGATAAATTATGTATATTTAGAATTTTGGAAAATAGATATAAAATATATACAATTTCTTAGTGAAAATATAGAAGACTTAATGAGATTAAAACAAACAACTAAAAAATATTATAATAAAGTATTTAACCAATTTTAAATGATAGATAATCTTAAAATATTAATCTTATATATACTTAGAGATATAGAAATTATAGATATTAAGAGAATAATATTAGAAAAAGTATTAGACTATGAAATTGAAACTATAAATTGGATAGAACAGTTATACCTGGATAATTACCCAGATGGATATTATTCAGAATAAGAAATGTTAGAATATATTAGAAAAACTAGTGAAAATCAAGATAATCTAAATGAAGAAATTAATTATAGAAATCGAATTAGAAAAATAATGAAGAATCTAAAAGAAAAATTAATATGGATAGAAGAAACCCTAGAAAATTTAGGAAAAAGTACATGTGATAGTTTATATAATTTAAAAAACTCGTTACGAGAAGAACAACACAAGATAATAAATAGCATTGAAAATCTAGAATTAGATATACATTACAGTACAATTAGGATAAATTATTATACAGAAATTTGTAAATCTACAATTACTACAGGATAAAATGATATATTCTGAATATTTAAAATATTGGAGAGAAACTTTGGAAGAAATAATATTATTAAAAAAACTTATGAAAGACAATCTAATTGGATATTTTGAAACAAAAAATATAGAATATTTAGAATACCTTCAAAATAATATAGAAGAATTACAAAAACTAAGAGAAAAAAATAAAGAATACTATAGTAAAGCATTTAACCAATTACCATAGAATCACTCCCCAAGATATGAATATCAATAAAACTATAATAAATAAACTCAAAATAAAAATAAAAATATTTAGAGAAGGTAAGAAATATTCAAGCACAAATAAAAATAGATCCATTGTATTTATAATAGATCTATTTTACCACACAAGTTATCCGCACCCCCTACAATTTAATAAATCTATTTTACCACACAAGTTATCCGCACCCCACTACAATTTGGTATCAAAGCAAGTAGACGTTGGCCCAACGGTTATATGGCCGTTTTTGGGTTCAAACGGCTACTTAGCCCTTTTAAATTGAAAAAAAAAAGTTTTTTTATTTAAAATATTTTTTTAAACCCCAAAAAATTTCTATAAATACCCTACACTTTCAAATCATTTTCCACAATTTTCATTCTCTCAAATCTCATTCTCTCTCAAATCTCAATTCTCAAAATTCAAATATTCTATATATTTCCTAAAGTGCTCAATTTAATTTTTTAATTTTGCGATTACAAAGTACGAGTGGAAGTTTCTAAAGTCTCAACTTTTCGATACTTCCAAAATTTGGTATTTTATTCCATCTCTTACTTTTAATTTTTAATTAGTGTATTAATTGTTGAATATTTAATTTTATTATATTTGTATATTTTAAATTTTTTTAGTTTGATTTATAGTATGGATAAATTAATAAACCTCGCCACTAAAAGTGTAAATTTTTTTTGTCCCGAAAGTGGTAGTGGTAGTAAAAATCAAATTACTGGCGGTAGAGATAGTTCAAGTAGTAGATATACCCGTGTGCCTCCGGCACCGCTTAGTCAACCTATTGAGGAAGAAGTAGGTGTGGGTGCTCACGATATGGATTATGTAGAAGTTCAGAAAAATTACGGTATAGATGAAGAAAATGAAGTAGATGCGGTTGATTTAGATGAAGATGATGAAAATATTGGTGAGACACCCGCAGTAGGAAATGCTAATATTAGATCTGAATCGGTTAATCGTCCTCCCCATGCCCCAAGAGCTCGTAAAACAACTAGTATTGCATGGTAATTTTTTACACGTATATCAGATACTGAGGTGCAATGCAATATTTGTCAACAAATATATAAGCATAAAAGAGGAGGCAAGCAAGGGAATACGGGTATGTTAATGAGACATATAAGTGATAATCACGAAAGAGAGTTATTTATTGTAAAAGGTGGTGAGGATGTTGGTGGGCTAACACAAACTAGAATGGACCCAGCAACCGATCAGTTAATTAAGAAGCATAATAAATTGAGAGACCGGGAAGAAATATTAAAAATGGTAGCTGTGGGTTGTTTTCCTTTCAGTTTTCCTTCTTCGGATGCTTTTATTCATTATATTCAAACAATTTATAATTCTATGTTTAATGGTATTCCTAGAAGTACTTGTCGGACCGATATTTTTAGACTTCATTCATAATATGTTTTTTATTTATCTACATTGTTAAAAAATATTCAATGTAGAATGACTTATTCAATGTAGAATGACTCTAACTTCTGATCTTGGTCGTGCTATTAATAAAAATAATTATTTAACCATTACTTGTCACTGGATAGATAGTAATTTTGTTATGCAAAAATGTATTCTAACTTTTTTGTATGATGAAGATCGTAAACATACTGGAGAGTTTATTGCTGAATCGATTGGTAAAGTTACAGAATTTTATGGTATTGAAAATAAAGTCTTATGTATTGCTTTTGATAATGCTTCTAACAATAAGACTGCTATTACAAAGTTAAAAGTTAGGCTCTCTCCGCCGTTACCTAAAATATTTTACGTTAAGTGTGCTTGTCATATATATAATTTAATTGTAAGAAATGGTCTTGAATTTTTTGAGCTTTATATTGAAAAAATATGGCTTGCTGTTGGTTTTATTCAAGAAAAGTCAACAAAATGGACTTGCACCGATATTGATGGCTGAAGAATGTGATACTAGATGGAATGCTACGTATGATTTTTTAAAAACTTGTCATACTTATAGAGTTCCTATTACACTAACTTTTAACCAACATTGTGGTTCATTTGCTGATTCGGCTGAATATATGCTACATGATTCTGATTGGGCTGTAATTGATGATCTTGTTAAGTTTTTGGAAAAAATTTATATAGCTACAGTTGAATTTTTCGGTGCTTATTATCCTACTGTTTGTAATATTTAGCATATATAGCCAATATTTCTGGTTTGCTCAAAGAATATAAGAATATAGAAGGTTACAAAGAAACTGTTGGTGCTATGTTTGCTAAATTTAAAGAATATTTTTTCCCGATTTCTCCTATTTACTTGGTTGGTGCTATGCTAAATCCGTGTATGAAATATGCTACTATGTGCCATTTTAGTACTCTTAGTTATTCTAACTTAGAGATAAATACTAATAATGATTCTGATGATGAAGAACAAGAACAACCAGATTTGTGGACGACTATGGGTGATGCGAACGCTTACATAGATAAATTATATAACCATTATGCTGATTTACTTGATTTAGCTGTACCGCCAAATATCACTCCAACTGTTGCTCCTCATTCTCCCGATGAGCCATCATCTTTTAAAAGATCGGCACATAGTGATTTTCTTGATCATTTTTATGATTTAAACTATTGGAATAGTGTTGAGGCGAGAACTTACACAACAACTTATCAGGAAGAGCTTAAGTATTATCTTCGAACGCCGCTAGAGGATCGTAGAAGATGGATCAATGCATTGGATTTGTGGAAGAATAATGAAACACAATATCATGTGCTTTCAAGATTAGCTAGAGATATATTGAATGTTCCAATGTCAACCGTTGCATCGGAGAACGCTTTTAGTCAGGGACGACAACAGCTTGGAGACAACCGAAATTCATTGGAAAGCAATGCTATGAATGTTCTAGTTTGCCTTAGAGATTGGATTAGAGCGGAACAAAGAAATCAAGGAATGGAGGTGGAGCCAAAAGATAAACATAAAATTGAAGAAATTATGACTTCAAGGAAGAACTCAGCAGAATCAAGTCCAATGCATGGTTTTGCCCCCATTGATTTTGACTATCCTATGCCAGTTCCCGTTAATGTTAACATGGATGAGTTGGAAAAAATGATGAAAACTTTGTAGATTTTTCATTCATGTACATTATAAATTTTGAATCATTTTGCAATCAATAAAATATGACATTCATTCACTCCTTACTTTATAATTTTTTCCATTTAATGATTTAAATTGAATTTCTAGTTTAAATTAAATACTTAGTTTTAATATATTACTAATTTACTATCAAGTTTTACACTAAGTAAACAATTAAACATAACAAACATATAACCATATATATACACATAATGAAAAAATAAATTTCTTTTAAGTTCAAAACCTCAAGTATTATTAATTTATTATATTAAGTAGCATATTATTTAAAGTAGTACACATATTGAATGGTATGTATATATGTGTATATATAGAGTATAGAATCTAAAGTAGTATATATTTAAGGTATACATGTGTATATGTTTTATAAATTAGTATATAACTATATATATAGTGTGTGTATATATTGTAGTATATATATATTAGTATATATCTTCTAGTATATGTTTTATTTAAAGTAGTACATATATTGAATAGTACGTATATATGTGTATATATTTTTTATAGACTCTAAAAGAGTATATATTTAACGTATACATGTGTATATGTTTTATAAATTAGTATATAACTATATTTATAGTGTGTGTATATATTGTAGTATATATAAATTAGTATAGTTATCTAGTAGTATATATTTTATTTAAAGTAGTACACATATTGAATGGTATGTATATATGTGTATATATAGAGTATAGAATCTAAAGTAGTGTATATTTAAGGTATACATGTGTATATGTTTTATAAATTAGTATATAACTATATATATAGCGTGTGTATATATTGTAGTATATATAAATTAGTATATATCTCATAGTACATGTTTTATTTAAAGTAGTACATATATTGAATGGTACGTATATATGTGTATATATAGAATATCGACTCTAAAGTAGTATATATTTAAGGGATACATGTGTATATGTTTTATAAATTTGTGTATAACTATATATATATAGTGTGTGTATATATTGTAGTATATATAAATTAGTATATATCTTGTAGTATATGTTTTATTTAAAGTAGTAGATATATTGAATGGTACTTATATATGTGTATATAGAATATAGACTCTAAAGTAGTATATATTTAAGGTATACATGTGTATATGTTTTATCAATTTAGTATATAACTATATATATAGTGTGTGTATATATTGTAGTATATATAAATTATTATATATCTTGTAGTATATGTTTTATTTAAAGTAGTAGATATATTGAATGGTATGTATATATGTGTATATATAGAATATATACTCTAAAGTAGTATATATTTAAGGTATACATGTGTATATATTTTATAAATTAGTATATAACTATATATATATAGTGTGTATATATTGTAGTATATCTAAATTAGTATATATCTTGTAGTATATGTTTTATTTAAAGTAGTACATATATTGAATGGTACGTATATATGTGTATATATAGAATATATACTCTAAAGTAGTATATATTTAAGGTATAGATGTGTATATGTTTTATAAATTAGTATATAACTATATATATAGTGTGTGTGTGTATATATAGTATATATAAATTAGTAAATATCTTGTAGTATATGTTTTATTTAAAGTAGTACATATATTGAATGATACGTATATATGTGTATATATAGAATATAGACTCTAAATAGTATATATTTAATGTATACACGTGTATATGTTTTATAAATTAGTATATATCTTGTTGTATATGTTTTATTTAAAGCAGTACATATATTGAATGATACGTATATATGTGTACATATTTTCTATAGATTCTAAAGTAGTATATATTTAAGGTATACATGTGTATATGTTTTATAAATTAGTATATATATTGTAGTATATGTTTTATTTAAAGTAGTATATACATTTAACTAACGTATAGTCGTATACATGATTACATGTGTAATTGTGTATGTGTGTATATGTTTTTTAAATTCTAATGTAGTATATACTATATATATAGTGTATATATATTGTGTGTATATTGTTTAACATATTTAAAATGTATATAGGTGGCTATATATAGTGTATATTGGAGAAAAAACATTTTTTTTTTCAAGTTTTGATCGGATTTTTGACCGAGTTTACACGGGTTGGACCGGGTTAGGTTTATTGGGCCGGGCCGGGTTGTTTCTAAAGATACTACTATTGGGCCCAAAACCGAACTGGATCGTTAAACCTGGCCCACATCTGGACCGGCCCATAACCCGGTTAAAAGTGACGGGCCAATTTCGGGTTGACCCGGCCCGACCCAGTTAACAGGCTTAGTTGTTGTTGCTCTTATTTATAGACAGAAGAGTGTTGAGCTGAGTGAGCTTCTCTCCAGCTCATTGACAACTCAGCATAACCGACTAACAACCTAACAACTTGCCTAACAACTTCTTCAACTAACTTTGTAACTAAGTCACCAAATAACCATCTGACTAACTACTTTATCAATATCAATACAGTTGTGAGCTATTCAATGGAACAGTAACTCTGTACATTAACACATACAGATGCAGTGATGCATTGATCACATATATATGTTGAAACACTCCCCCTCAAGCTGCAGGGTGGATTATGTTAAGCACACCAAGCTTTTCTAACAAGTGTGCATGTTGAGCTTGACTTAAACCCTTAGTGAGAAGGTCAGCAACCTGATCAAGAGTGTGAACATAAGTGGCCTATATCAAGCTATTCTTGATCTTGTCCCTGATGAAATGACAATCTATTTCAATGTGTTTTGTCCTCTCATGAAACACTGAATTATTGGCCAATTGTATAGCTGAATTGCTGTCACTAAATACTGAAATGGGTAGAGTAATGGGATTATTGATTTCTTGGAACAATCCAACTAGCCAAGTTACTTCTGCACTGTTGAAGCCATGCTTCTATATTCAGCTTCAGCAGAACTTCTGGACACAGTGTGTTGTTTCTTGGACTTTTAAGAGATTAATAATCTACCAAAATCAATAGCATATCCAGTAACTGAACGTTTAGTGTTAGTTTATGCAGCCCAACCTGAGTCACACCAACAAGTGATAGTAGTAGAAGGATCAACTTTCAACCAAATGCCTTGACTAACTGAACCTTTGAGGTATCTTACCACTCTAGTAGCAGCCTTCCAATGTGAGTGCTTAGGATATTGCTTGAACTGGCTGAGATTTTGGACAACAAAGCTAATATTAGGTCTTGTGATAGTAGCATACATGAGCTTGCTTATCAGTCTTTGATAAGAAGAAACATCAGACAACAACTCGTCTCCTTGTACACCTGTGGATTGATCATATTCAAGTGTTGTCAATCCGAGATTAGACTCTGAAGGGGTAAGAGTAGGCTTAGAACCACTAAGACTTGTATCATAAATTAACTCAAGGATGTACTTTCTTTTATTTAATATCACCCCATAAGCTGATCTAAGGATCTCAATGCCTAAGAAGTACTTGAGATCACCCAATCTCTTCATTCTGAACTGCTTATGTAACTTGTCTTTGGTTGTATTAATCAAAGAATTGCTGCTACCAGTAATAAGTACGTCATCAACATACACCAGAACTATCACTGCATCAACACCTTTATGTAGAGTGAAGAGAGAATAATCATGAGCACTCTGTGTGAAACCAACATCAAGTAAGACATTAGTGAGTTTGAGATTACATTGTTTGAAAGCTTGCTTGAGACCATACAGGGATTTAAGTAACTTGCAAACTCTATTCTCCCTTTGTCTTCTGAAACCTTGAGGTAGTTTCATATATACTTCTTCTTCAAGATCACCTTGTAAGAATTCATTATAGACATCCATCTGATGAAGTGTCCAGCCTTTAGATACTGCTACAACAATTATATACCTAACTGTTACCATTTTAGCAACTGGTGAGTATGTTTCATGATAATCTAACCCTTCTTGCTGGCTATATCCCTTGGACACTAACCTTGCTTTAAACCTTTCTACCTCCCCATTTGCAAGATATTTTATTTTGTATATCCACTTGGAACTCACAGTGTTTTCTTGCCTTTGGGCAAGTCAACAATAGTTCATGTATTGTTAGCCTCTAATGCCTGGATTTCCAACTTCATAACTTCCACCCATCTGCCATCCTTTATAGCTTGCTTAAAGTGCTAGGGTTCAATCAAATTGGAGAACTTTTACAAGCAACATTACTAAGTAAAGCTTGTTTTTCTTTAAGACAAGTTGTTGGCTAAGGGATGCTTACACCTTCGGATCTTAGAGGTATCAATATAGTCATGCATCCACACAGGTGGTCTAACAGTTCTAGTAGACTTGCTGGTAGATGTTTGAGTTAAGGGGGGGATCAACTGGACTATCTTCTCTATTACTTGTGTTAGGTACATCTAGATTAGGTGCAACAGTATCAGTAAGAACATCAGCTTCAATGGAATAGTGCTCATCAGGAACCTCATCAGGAATATCATCATCTATGGAGTTTAAGAACTCAGTGATATCTTTACTAGCTTTAGAAAATGTTGCAGGATGTAAGTCCTTCTGTGATGGATAAAATGGGAATGTGTATCTCTACTAACAATCAACTTTTTCGATTGCAATTCCAGAAGTAAGTACCCCTTTTGAGACTATGAATATCCTACTAACACAACAGGTTTTGCCCTTTTAGAAAACTTATCACCTTTAGGAACAACTGTGACATAGCATAGACATCCAATCACCCTTAAGTGAGAAAGTTTGGGATCCTTGGAGAATAAAAGATGCAATGGGATTCTACCATTTAAAACTGAGGATGGTAGCCTATTCATGATGTATACAATAATCTTCACACATAATCCCTAATACTTGATTGACAAATGAGATTGAAATTTTAAAGCTCTAGTTATGTTTAGTATATGTCCGTGCTTCCTCTCCATAACTTTATTCTGTTGTGGAGTGTGAGGACAACTAGTTTGATGCAAAATTCCCAAAGACTGGAATAATGTACGACATTGAGCATTGATAAACTCAGTCCCATTGTCAGACCTTATGGTTTTTATTAATACTCCAAATTGTGTCTTGATCATAGATATGAAGGTTTTAATAACCACTATGGCTTCAGAATTCAGTTGTAACATATGTACCCAAGTGTATCTACTGTAATCATCAACCATAGTCATAAAATAGTACTTATTATCAAAAGTAACATTTCTATAAGGGCCCCAAAGATCCATGTGTACAAGCTCAAAATATGTTGAACATTTTGAAGTACTATGAGGGAATGGTAATCTTGTTTGTTTAGCTAGTGGGCATACTGTATGTTTATTCAACATATCTACATCATTATAACTCTTCAAAAAATCTAATGATCTTAGAACCTGTGAAGCTAGATGTCCAAGTCTTTTGTGTCATAGTGTGCAACTTGGAACAGAAACTTCTATAATGAACTTGCTATGCTTTAGTACTACAGAACTAGTGTTATCTTTCCATTCTCCTCTAAGTATATAAAGGCCACCCTCCTTTCTACTAATCCCCTTCATCTTTCCACTGAAGAGGTCCTGAAATATACAGAAATCAAGATAGAAGAAAATAAAACAAGAGAGTTCCTTGGTTATTTTAGCAACAGACAGTAGATTAAGTTTGAAGTTTGGGACAAAAAGAACATCCTTGATCACACCATCTGCAAAAACATAAGCCTCTCCAATATGAGAAATGTTTACTTCATCACCAGTAGGAAGGTGTAGTTTGTCCGTTTGATTTGATACTAGGATTGTACTATTTCTAAACATGTTTTTGTGTGCAGCCACATAATATGTATTCTCTGAGTCTACAATCCAATTGTCAGAACAATTTTTGGACAGAAACAAATGGTTATACCTGTCATGTTGACTTGTTTCATGTTGTTGGTGTCCTTGTTCAACATGCTCATAATTTGAGTGTATTATTCATCTGTGAATGTGTAAGCCTTTGCCAGTGGTGCAGGTCCCTGATCATGACTTGAACCAGCAACATCAACTTGTCCTGCTACCACATTGGCTGTTTGAGAAGGCTTACCAGTTGTGTTGTTGCCACTACCATATGAGGAATAACTGTCACCACTACTATATAACTTGGGATTAGCCATAATGTACCCTTGTTTCTTTTTATTCTTCCAATCAGTAGGATAGCCAATCAGTTTATAGCAACTCTCTTTGGTATGACCTGAGAGGTGACAATAATCAGACTTTATGCCTTTGTAGTTGGAACTTCCCTGTCCATAACCATAAGAACCATAATTTTGATTCACCTACATGGCTAGTGGTTCTAATCTATCATGTACAACAAACATATAAGAGGAATGTTGGATTTCATCCTCAACAAGCATGGCATAAACTTGATTGATAGTAGGAGTTACTTCCTTGAGTAAAATTTGTCTCCAAGCTTGATCATAGGACTCATTTAAGCCACTCAAAAACTGTAAAAGTCTCAATTGACACATATAATCTGAATATTCCTTAGACATAGGGCAATCACAGCTAGGAGTAGGAACCAACACATCATACTCACTCCACAAATTTTTTAATTTAGTGAAATAAACTGATATTGAATCAATACCTTGAGATAGCATATTGATTTCACGGTGCAACTGATAGATGCGCATACGATTCACTTTGTCAAATCTCTCTTTCAGATCTTCCCAGACAGCATAAGCATTTATAGCATAAATAATGCCAGATAGCAGGCTCTCATTGACTGTGTTCATAATCCAGGATAAGACAATCGCATTACATGTCTCCCATTTCTCATGAAGTTCCTCCCTGTACGAGTCTTTGCTGCAAGATCCAGTGGCAAAATCAAACTTCTTCTTTCCTAAGAGTGCAACGCGCATTAACGATTCCACAAGTTGTAATTTTCTGAACCAGTGAGTTTGATGGGAACGAGTACAACATTAGATCTCTTTGAAGTACTAATAAAAAATGGATCACTTTGGTCAATCTTAGGAGCCATGGCTGAATAGACTGAATCAACAATCGAGAAGAAGAAGCCGATAACAGAGATCACACAAATTTGGATTTCAATCTAGAAGAAGAAGAAGCCTATAACAGAGATCACATAAATTCATCGAGATTTGCAGATAATAGAATGAGAAGTGAACTGCTCTGATACCATGTGAAATTCTAGCACAACAGCTAGATCATTCATGATCAATGAAGGAAAATGTAAAAGTGGAGTTGAACTTTATTGATTCATTAGCTTTACATTGTTGTTGTTGCTCTTATTTATAGACAGAAGAGTGTTGAGCTGACTAAGCTTCTCTCCAGTTTATTGACAACTCAGCATAACTAACTAACAACCTAACAACTTCTTCAACTAACTCTATAACTAACTCACCAAATAACCAACTGACTAACTACTTTATCAATATCAATACAGTTGTGAGCGATTCAATGGAACAGTAACTCTGTACATTTACATATATAGATGCAGTGATGCATTGATCACATACACATGTTGAAACAGAGGCAAACTCGAGGGATAATCCATGATTGATGAAAATGCTTCTTATTTTTAGTTTTTCTATATTTATATAATTCAAACTCAAGACATTTTGATTAAGAGTCGAGAGATTACACCTTTTTCAATATCTCCTTGATGGTGTAAATTTTAATAAACCATAATTGTAAACTCACGAAGTAGGATTATTTCAGTGAAATTTTTTAAATCAATTTAGTAAATATCTTTTCTCGTTTTATTTCTAATGATTCCTTTATGATTTTGAAAAGTTGATGGCCGAAACTTGGAGGCAATTAGAGAAACATAAAAAGGTACTACTATACATGATTAATTTATCCGATAGTCAATAAAAATCATATAAATTGACAGCCACTTCAATTTAATTAATTGATAAAAATGCCAATTTGTGATGAACATTTTAAATAAAATAAAGATTTTATTTTTTATTTTTCAAAGAGAGATAAGATTTAGAGATAAGTCACAACCGAAAAGGCTAAAACTATAGTAGGACGAATCATCGGGTGAATCTAAAAAATAGACCCAATTTGGGGTGGCTTTCAAATTTTAGCCCCAAATAAAAAAGCTTCCTCAAAATAGCCTTTACCTATTAACTAATATTTTTTTGGACAAAATTGCCCCTAGTCAATGAAGTAAATTACCTAAATGATCCTCATAATGCATAACAACTCCATATTTATATCTTTCAACTTTTTTTTTTTTCTCTTTTTAATTTTACTTTAATTTTTATTTTTTATTTTCTTTTTTCTCAACCCTTACCTTTTTTCTTTTTTCCTCTCAACTTTTTTTTTTCTTTTATATTATTTTTATTTTTTATTTTTTCTTTCCTATTTTTTTTGTTCTTTTTAGTTTTTTCTCAACCCTTACTTTTTTTCTTTACACCTTTCAACGTCTACTTTTACAAAAAAAAAACTGTTTTATTTTTCTTTAATTTTTTTCTTTTTAAATTTTTCTCGACCTTTATTTTTATTTAATCTTTCTTTTTTTAATCAACCTTTATTTTTTTTTCTATTCTCTCTCAACTTCTACATTTTCTTTGAATTTTATTTTTTTAATATTTTTCTTCATTTTCTTCCCTTTTAGTAATTTTATTATTTTTGTTCTTTTCTTTGATTTCTTCAATTCAAGTTACATCTCATGAGCAAGAGTTGACACTATCACATTATAAAGGCAAGACTTATGACTTTCGAATAATAAGCTACGTTTCATGGGAAAGAGTTGACATTACTACATTGTAGAGGCAAGTCTTATGACTTTCAAACAAGAAGTTATGTTTCATGGACAAGAGTCGACACTACCACATTGTATTTTGATTTATGAGATGTTTAATAACTCTTACCTTAGAGGAAAGACTTAGCTCAGGGACTTTCAAACAACAAATTATGCCCCACGGGCAAGAGTTGACTCTACCACGTTATGTTTTCATTTATGAGATGTTCTACGACTATTGCCTTAGAGGCAAGACTTAGCTCAAAGACTTTCAAACAACAAGTTATATTTCATAGGCAAGAGTCGACACTACCACATTGTATTTTAATTTATGGGATGTTCTACGACTATTGTCTTAGAGGCGAGACTTAGCTCAAGGACTTTCAAACAACAAATTATGACCCACGGGCAAGATTTGACTCTACCACGTTATGTCTTCATTTATGAGATGTTCTACAACTATTGCCTTAGAGGCAAGACTTAGCTCAAGGACTTTCAAACTACAAATTATGCCCCACAGGTAAAAGTTGACATTACCCCGTTATGTTTTCATTTATGAGATGTTCTACAACTCTTGCCTTAGAGGCAAGACTTAATTAGCTCAGGAACTTTCAAACTACAAATTATGCCCCACGGGAAAGAGTCGACACTACCACATTGTATTTTGATTTATGGGATGTTCTACAACCATTGTCTTAAAGGCAAAACTTAGCTCAAGGAATTTCAAACAACAAATTATTCCCCACGGGCAAGAGTTGACTCTACCACGTTATGTCTTTATTTATGAGATGTTCTACAACTATTGCCTTAGAGGCAAGACTTGGCTCAAGGACTTTCAAACTATAAATTATGCCCCACGGGCAAGAGTTGACACTACCACGTTATGTCTTTATTTATGAGATGTTCTACAACTCTTGCCTTAGAGGTAAGAATTAATTAGCTCAAGGACTTTCAAACTACAAATTATGCCCCATGGGCAAGAGTTGACTCTACCACGCTATATTTTTATTTATGAGATATTCTACAACTATCGCCTTAGAGGCAAGAATTAGCTCATGGACTTTCAAACTACAAATTATGCCCCACGGACAAGAGTAGACACTACCACGTTATGTCTTCATTTATGGGATGTTCTACAACTCTTGCCTTAGAGGCAAAACTTAGCTCAAGGACTTTCAAATAATAAAGTATGCCCCATGGGTAAAAGTTGACACTATCACGTTATGTCTTCATTTATGAGATGTTCTACAACTCTTGCCTTAGAGGTAAGACTTAATTAGCTCAAGGGCTTTCAAACTACAAATTATGCCCCATGGGTAAGAGTTGACTCTACCACGTTATATTTTAATTCATGAGATGTTCTACAACTATTGCCTTAAAGGCAAGACTTAGCTCATGGACTTTCAAACAACAAATTATGCCCCACGGGCAAGACTTGACACTACCACGTTATGTCTTCATTTATGGGATATTCTACAACTCTTGCCTTAGAGGCAAGATTTAGCTCAAGGACTTTCAAACCCACGGGTAAGAGTTGACACTACCACATTATGCCTTTATTTATGAGATATTCTACAACTCTCGCCTTAGAGACAGGACTTATCTCAAGAATTTTCAAAGAATTTCGTAACAATAATTTATGCCCTTAAATTTGCTTTGATGTCAAAAAAAGAAGATACCTTTGTGGATTATTTAATTTTTTATTTATTAGCAAAATATAATAGAAGTGAGAAAAAAGAAAAAAGCGATCAAACAAAATAGAGAAATAAAAAAAAGTTTGAGAAGAAAAAAGTAAAGAAAAAAATAAAGATCAAGAAAAAAGTGAAGAATTAAAAAAAGTGAGAAAAATAAAAATGAGAGGAAAAATAAAAATAAAGTTTGAGAAAAATGAAGAAAAAAAAGAGAACTGAAAAAAGTAAAAAGCGTCAAACAAAATAGAGAAATTAAAAAAAAGTGAGAAAAAAAAGGCAAGAAAAAAATAAAGATTAAGAAAAAAGCGAAGAATTAAAAAAATTGAGAAAATAAAAAATGAGAGGAAAAAATAAAAATAAAGTTTGAGAAAAATGAGGAAAAAAAAGAGAACTGATACCCCCCCCCCCCCCCCCCCAAAAAAAAAGGGTTAAAGACAAATGAATTAAAAAAAGAAAAAAAAAAGAAATAGATAATGCTTGAGAAAAAAATAAAGGTTGAGACAAATGAATTAAAACATGAAAATAAAATTAAAGAAAAAAAAGTGAAAATAATAAAAAATAGAATAATAAAATTAAAAAAAAAAATAAAAAGGTGAAAATAATAAAAAATAGAATAATAAAATTAAAGGAAAAAATAAAAAGTGAAAATAATAAAAAATAAAATTTGAGAGACAAATAAGTATGAAAAGTTTAAAAAATATATTTGAGTTGTAGCGGGGCAAAATGGTACTTGTACTATACTTAAAAAGTAAGGAAGATTATTCTTTAAAGACATTTCTTATTGGGGTTAAATATCTAAAGCCACCCATATTTGGGTCTATGACATGTAATTTCCTGCGAATCATCACCCGACAGGCCGACACCTTAACTTTTAAACTAATGGATCAACCTTAAATACTTCCATAATTTAAATGTGTCACATACGTAAATTATGGGAGTAACTTCGGTGGAAGATAACAAGCGGAAAATTAGGTCAAGATGGTTTGAGCACGTAATGAGGCGGCATACGAATGCCTCGGTACAGAGGTGTGAGAGGCTGACTATAGATGATTTCGGACGGGATAGAGGTAGGTCGAAGAAATATTGGAGGGAGATGATTAGGCATGACATGGAGCAGTTGCAGCTTACAGATATGACCCTTGATAGGAATGTGTAGAGGACGCAGATTAGGGTATAGGGTTAGTGGGTAGAAGTGCGTCCCTACTAATAGGGAGGAGTGTTTTGTTTGTAGTTGTGCTTGTAGTCATAGTGTTATGCATGTGTCTTGTAATTTCTTATTCGTGGTGTTTTGTTGATTTATGTGATTTTGGGTAGATAGTTTATAATATTACTATGTGGGTGTCTTGTTTCTTTTATTATATAGTGGTGTGTTACCTCATTTTATTTGTTTTTATGTTATCTGATTGTTATATTGTTATTTATCTTGAGCCGGAAGTCTATCAGAAACAGCGTCTCTACTTCATCCGATCAGGCAGTGGCTTTGTAGGAATACATCAAATATTTTATTGACTAATTGTTGTAGTATTTACATAAAGTAAATTTTTGGTAGAACGTTTTATTTCCCCATATATAAATGTGAATTGTAATTAGGAAATACTCCCCAAGTAGAAACGAAAGAAAAACAAAAACATCATATGATAGACTGCGCCGATGGAGCGTTTTTGTTCATATAATCATCCAATAAAGTTGTACGTTAGCAAAATATTAAAACTCATATTTACTCTTTCCATTTCTAACAATCGAGAAGATTGACCCTGTATTAAATTTTTAAATAATGGTTGTTAATTTGAGAAGAGTCCTTGTTTCAATTATCTGCAGCTTTTCGACCTTTTGAAAAAAAATAAAATATTCTTTTAAGATAAGAAAAAACGAAAAAGAAAAAGAAATCAGAAAATGAATTGAGCAAAAAACATTTTAGAATAGTAACTTATGTGCAATAAACGTCGTCTGGATAAAAGTTAAATAATTTCTAACATCATAGTTAAAGTATTATCTTATTGTAGATTTCATTAGACAATATCGACTTATAATTTGATGCAGAAAGAAGAACTTGTGCATTGATTTGAGCTATATTTCGTTAAAAAATAAATAAAATCAAAATGAAATACTATCAACTTTTGCGTTGTTGCTTTCTTTGAAATTTCCATGGAAAAAGTTGTTCATTGACATGACTATGGACCATCTAATTTCTTATTGGTGCAATTGGATTACCACTCAAAAAATTTCCATATGCATCAAAACATATGATTTACTATAACCAAGTGATAAAGTAATGTGGGAATTAATACATATTAATGAATCGTGCTTAAGTGTTTAATATGGTACAAGAAAAGACATCTTTCGTGATTTTCGGGGTGGGTGTGAATTTTCTTTCAAAAGAAAGTATTACCTTGTTGTCACTTTCACATGACATTTCCACTAAAAAGACTATGAAACATGTTAAAGTTAGATTTTTTTTTGGATAGTATTGATTTTTTTCGTAAAGTTTCTAGAATAATTAAGTGCAGTATTTAGAATAATCATTTTGAAGAAAAATATAGGTATTTTAGGTAGAAAAATTTAGAAAGTTAGAAGTGTAGTCTTTTTAATATTTGTATTTGGGAAAAGTCTACATATTTTAGATTGTTACATATTGAGGAAGATATCTGTAGAAAAGGATAGAAAATTTTAAATTTGTGATCTTTGACCTCGGTTGCAGCAGTCTTGAGGGGAAGAATGATTCCAACAGCACCCTATTCCAACTCTCGCATCTCCAAAGGCTTAACCTTACTGGGAATGACTTCTCGAATTCACATATTTCACCTAACTTTGGCAAGTTTTCAAGCTTGACACATCTTGATCTTTCCTACTCGGACTTCTCTGGTGAAATTCCTCCTGAAATCTCTCATCTTTCCAAATTACATTCTCTCTTTCTTTCATCTTACAGAGGATTGAAACTTGGACCTCTCAGTTTTAAATTTCTCCTTCAGAATTTGACCCAATTAAGAGAGGTTGATCTAGACAGCGTACAGATCTCTTCAACCATACCTCAAAACTTTTCTTCTCATATAACAACTCTGAGGCTTGATGAAACAAACTTGCATGGCTTATTACCTGAGAGGATTTTTCACTTGCATAACTTGGCAGTTCTTCCCTTAGTTAACAATCAACTCAATGGTTATTTTCCAAAGACCAAATGGAACAGTAGTGCATCTATCGTCGAGTTGGAGCTCCCTGGAGTGAATTTTTTCTAGTAATTTACCTGAATCTATTGGATGCCTAACTTCACTGGTTTATTTGTCACGTGGTTATTGTAACCTCTCAGGACCTATTCCAAAATCTCTTTGGGATCTCACTCATGTAGAATATTTGAACCTTGGAAATAACCATCTTGAAGGATCAATTCCTCTGTTTACAAGTGGACTGCAGAACCTAAAAACACTTTCGTTGTCGGGTAACTCGTTGAATGGAGCAATACCATCCTGGATATTCTCTCTGCTATCACTAACTTATTTAGGCTTGGGTTCTAATAGCTTTTCTGGTCAGCTTGAAGATTTCAGGTCTAATTTGCTGGTTGATATTTCCTTAGAAGGGAATAAGTTGCAAGGTTATCTTCCCAAATCAATTCGGAACCTTGTGAACCTAGAGATGCTTCATCTTTCTTCTAACAACTTTAGTGGCAAGATAGATGTCAGCTTCTTTGAGGAGCTAAATCTTTCTCATAATAGTATTTCACTGACAAATTATGAGAACAAAATCAAGTCTACCTTGCCCGAATCTATTAGACTCTTAGGGTTGTCCGCGTGTGAAATAGATGAATTCGATTTTTTGAGATCAACAAAGAATCCTTGGAATTTGGATCTTTCAAATAACAAGATCCAAGGAAGCATTCCTGATTGGGCATGGTCTAATTGGCTGCTTTCGTTGACAGTTCTTAATCTATCTCACAACAAGTTGTCAGTTCTTAATCTATCCCGCAACATGTTGACAAGTTTTGACCAGAATTCTCGTCCTCATCTATAGTCTGTTGATTTACGATCCAATTCTATTCAAGGGTCTCTACCTATCCTACCACCCTCAGTAAATATTTTCTTCGTGTCAAATAATAATCTCAGTGGGGAGATCCCTTCTTCTGTTTGCAATTTGACATCATTAAGAGTTCTAGATTTGGCAAGAAACAATTTGAAGGGAGCAATTCCACAATGTTTGGGTAACATGAGTGATCAACTTGAGTTTTTGGATATGCAACACAACAGTCTTTCTGGGGATCTTCAAACAACTTTTGGCCTTGGAAGTGGACTAAAAAGCTTCAACTTGCACGGCAATAAGCTAGAGGGCAAAATCCCAAGATCCTTGGCCAATTGCAAACAATTGGAAGTTCTTGATTTAGGAAACAATCACCTCAATGACACATTCCCTATGTGGCTGGGGATTCTTCCGAAGCTACGAGTTTTAAGCTTGAGATCCAATAAATTGCATGGACCCATTAGAGCTTCACGTAGTATGAAATTGTTTCCTAAGCTTCGAATGTTAGATCTCTCTTGCAATGCTTTTACGGCCGAGATGCCAACAAGTCTTTTCCATAATTTGAAAGCCATGAAGAGAATTGATCAAACAGCGAAGGGGCCAAATGATGAATATTATGAAGACTCGGTAACAGTAGTAACAAAGGGGCAGGAATTTGAAGTTGTGAGAATCTTGTCTTTGTACACCACTATGGATCTTTCAATTAACAAATTTGAAGGGCAGATTCCTAGTATGATTGGAGACCTCATTGCACTACGTGTGTTGAATTTATCACATAATGGGTTGCAAGGTCATATACCGACATCACTTGGAAAATTATTTGTAGTCGAATCATTGGACCTTTCATTTAACCAACTTTCGGGAGATATTCCAGAAACACTTGCTTCTCTTACATCTCTTGCAGTTTTAAATCTTTCCCGCAATCATCCTCAAGGATGCATCCCTGGAGGACCTCAATTTGCTACATTTCAGAACAATTCATATGAAGGCAATGATGGATTACGTGGATTCCCACTTTCGAAAGATTGTGGAAGTAGCTGGAGACCAGAGTCAGACAGCACAACGGGTGTGCTGGATCAAGAAAGCAATTCTACGCTTCTGAGTGAACTCAGTTGGAAAATGGTTCTTATGGGATATGGTTCTGGACTGTTTATTGGATCCTCCATTGCATATTTCTTGCTGTCTTCTCGAAACTCAAATTGGCTTTCAAGGATTGCAGAAGATCTAGAATACATTATCATTGTGAGAAGGCGAAAGAAGCAGCTAGGACAAAGGCGTTACAGAAGGAGGAACAATGATGTCTAGACAAGTTCCCTGAGGTACAAGATGTAAGGAGGAAATTGCTTGAGCAAATAGATGCTTTTTATTATTTATCTTTTTTGGTGTTGTGGAGGTTCCTCCCCTTTTCCTGTACAAGAAAGAAAAGAGAGAATAAATTCTTAGTCCTTTAAGTACTCTATGTTTATGTGCATTTTTTCGTTTTAGTTGTTCCATAAGATTTGTAACATTTCTCAGAATGAACTATTTTTAATTTCATCCAAGTACTAGTAAACCGAAAAAAGTACTATATGTTTTAACAACCCTGCGAAATAATTTATGTACACAGACGAAAGAACAGTAGACGGGTAGCAGAAGATGAAGATGATACAAATCTTTTGAATCACTTTCGTAAAAATCGATACCATTTTTAATAGTTTGTGATATTTCAAGAAAAAAACTAAAGCACCATTTCTATGTATATTGGAGTCAATTGTTTTACTTCTTTTTATTCTTTAATACAAAGAATCATTGTGAGTGCTATACTGTTCTTTTTCCACGTGATTAAAGTTTATACATTTATGAAGGCATGTTTAAGAGCTGTAATATCTCTGCCAAGAATTTTGAGCGAGAGCATTGATCTAGATTTAGGATTACAGAGAATCACAGATCTCCATCCAAGTTTGAGCGTTGTGTTTAAGTTTTGGTAG
This sequence comes from Capsicum pubescens, assembly GCA_030864215.1. Taxonomy (NCBI): domain Eukaryota; kingdom Viridiplantae; phylum Streptophyta; class Magnoliopsida; order Solanales; family Solanaceae; genus Capsicum; species Capsicum pubescens. Next base: position 263,497,554 of record CM061538.1, read on the forward strand.
CATACTTTCGCAGTAGTAACTATTCATTAAAGTTACTTCCATTTTCATTTCTCAGTAGTAATAAAAGGCAAGGCCTAATCCTCCTCCTCCATCTGTACCATTTTACTATTTGCAGATTTTGTATTGGTTATATATATATTTTCTTGAGCTATGTTCTGTTAAAAAATGAAAAGACAATTTGTCTGTTGTGGATTTCTTTAAAATTTCCACGGAAAGATTTGAACATCGATGTGAGTTAAACAATGGGTTATCTGATTCTCGTTGCAGCAATTGGATTACATTGAAAAACATACCCATACTATGATTAAAGTGATAGCTTAACATTAGAATACATGTTAACCACTCATGCGTAAGTGATAAAATATTATAGGGAAAAAGGTCAAATTTACCCTTCTACTTTGAAAAATTAGCTAAATATACCCTTCGTTATACTTTGTAGTTAAATTTACCCTCGGTGTCATACTTTGGGACAAATTTACCCCTTTACTTTAGAAATTGGCTAAATATACCCTTCGTCATACTTTGGGGTCAAATTTACCCTTGATGTCATACTTTGAAGTCAAATTTACCCTCATTGTTAAGAAACTTTTCATATGTACACTTTTTAAATAGAAAAGCTCAAATGAACGTTAAATACCCCATTTTTTAAAAATAAAATACACCTTAATCTAATCCGTCTGATCTGACTCGAGCCACAAAAAAGACACAAATAATAAATATATCCCCTTCAGTTCTGTTGGCCAATTTTTCAACGAGATTAAGCCACTAGATATTTATCGGGCATAGCTCATGAAAAATTGATTTGCATCAGTGCAAACACAAAGAAATATATTCCTTTCTCAGTTCGTGGATCTGCATCAGTGCAGAACTCATGAAAAATGATACTTGACAAACTAATGCAATAGATTAGGCCCATTGGATATTCTCTGAATGATTGAGTTAAGAGGTCTCCTAATGTGCCAATCGGACATCTCTTCATTCATATATATTTATATGCAATTTAGATTTATACAAATTTTTTATCATGTCATTTACTTAAAAAATTTATTCACTGATTTTAGAATTTTGATGCACATAGAATTGCATACCAAAATTTGAAATTTGAACGTAAGCGAACAAGAGCAAAGTTTGTAATAGACGTTTTCTCTAGTTTCATGCTTCTCCGTTATCCCATTTCGTTTTACGTTTTGTTCATTCGTAAACTACCTACCAGCATTGCACATTGAAAGAGAAGTATTTTTGTTCGTTGAAAAAATCGACCAACAGAACTAAGGGAGGGGTATATTTATTTGTATATTTTTTACAGGTCAGATCGACCGAGTTAGATTAGGATGTGGTTTATTTTAAAAAATTGAAGAATTTAACTTTGATTTGGGCTTTTCTGTTAAAGGAAGGTTAAAAGTGAAAAGTTTCTTAACCATGAGGGTAAATATGGCCCCAAAGTATGAAATTGAGGGTAAATTTGGCCTCAAAGTATGATGAAGGGTATATTTAACCAATTTTTCAAAGTAGAGGGGTAAATTTGGCCCCAAAGTATGACAACGAGGGTAAATTTGACCCCAAAGTATGACGAATGGTATATTTAGCTATTTTTTCAAAGTAGAGGGACAAATTTGACCCTTTACCCTAAAATATATATATATATATATATATATAAATGATACGTGTCATCATGAATTCATTGATTTAGTTTTAACACCGGATGCGAGTGAATATTTTCCTTTCAAAAGTAAAAAGTATTGTTTTGTGGATGTGGTAGCTTTCACTTGACATTGCCATAGAAAGAGGTGTGTATTGAGTTAATCATAAGGAACAGAGTCTGTTTGATCTGTTCAACCATGACGACTAAAATCGATGTGAAATTAACTATAACTTGAAAGGACTTGTCCATTGAAATTTCCAACGAAAGACTTGTGCCTTGACTTGATCCAAACAACTGTTCAAGAAGAATTGACTCCTTTTAACATCCATACCTCAAATGTGCCCCAAAGATCAAAGTTTTTTTGTCTGTAGAATTTAATGATCAAGCATTTGTTTTGTATGCCTCAAATCACATATTCATTTGCTACTTCCAAAAACAAGTTCATGGAATATGAGCGGAGATTGTTGCTTATGAGATGGAGTGAAATGTGATTACTTGACTGGTCATGTTATTGTACTAAAGGTAAAGCCATAAGGCTGCCAAAAACTATGCAAGGAAAAAAAAATTTAGGAGTTAATATTAAAGACCCATCTAGAGTATTCAATGTTGTTCCGGGTACAAAAATCTGTATGTTTCAAACCAAACTTCAATAAGTTCAAGAACATGAAGTTTATCAACTTCAAACATAAGTCCAAATGAATAATCAAAATGAAACGTTTATCAACTTTAAGAAAGAACATGAAGCAGAAAATTGTATAGTCAAGTCCACCGAATGCACGGTGTGTCAAGAAATTTATTCCCCTCAAGTACCCGAGTTTATGGAATCTTTCCTCCTAGAATAAAATGATTCTCTTTCTGAAAATAGCGATACCTCAAATTTTCAGAAACTTCGAACACACTCAACGATTTGATGATCACACGAGAGTTTTTAGAAGAAGAAGAAGATTATTTTTCTACTCAAAAATTATCTTTACGTGAGGAAAAATTCAGTTATTTATAGCCATCAAGGTGTTGCTTCATGAAGAGAAGCAATGGTTCAGAAAGGTGCACCCCTTCATAAAGGTGCAACTCTTCGAAAAAGATGCAACACTTCGAAAAAGTCACAACCCATTGGAAAGGTCACAACCATTCAATCTGAAAAGATGCCTATTTAAATTGCATCCTTTCTCTTGGTGTCTTTTCGGAAAAAACACCTATTCATTTTCCATTCACACCTCTTAAAAACCCAACAATCCTCCACGTGAATGGAAAATGACTATTTTAGCAAAACATTTACGGACAAGTGTGTTATCAACAAGCAAAGACTGATTGCATATGGATAAGTGGGTTTTCCTTTGAACTTTTCGTAGTGAACATGCATCGGATGCGCTCAGTCAATCGGTAGATTTGATATCTTTGAACCATCAAACTTTAAAATACACCGAGACAACACATGTCACACAACCAGCCTTTTATCATTTATGGTTCTCACGATTTTATTCGTTTTAGCCATGAGCATGTCACGGTTTCATGAGAGCGTAGAGAATAGGACTTTACTAACATTTTTCTTGAAGCGGCTTCCACTTCACCCTCACATAAGTGATTTCTAAATGTTAAATTCCATAGATTAAACTATTTAGTCAAATCTGCCAAATTTAGATAACCATTAAAAAGCTTCACACCATACGCCTTATCCTTGTTTCCTAAACATTGTCTACATCATGAGAATGAGTTGAGTATATTGACAATGTTGCACCGTCAGTCACAACTTTATTTGATATCCTTGAACTTAGCTCTTGGGATCTCCAGTCTCCTAGGTAGAGTTACCGCCATGCTGACTTGTCCTAGGCCGTAAACTCATTCCCTTCGTTGTTCCCTCAACTCCCTCTCTAGATAGGACTTTTGTAAGTAGATCTGACATATTATCCTTCGACTTCACATAATCAACAGTGATAATTCCACTAGAGGGTAGTTCTCTACCGATATTATGTCTCCATCTCATATGACGAGATTTACCGTTATACATCATTCTCCCTTTCCTACCTATCACCGCTTGGCTATCACAGTGTTTACATACTTGTGTCAATGGTTTGGGCCAATAATGAATATCTTTCAAGAAATTTTGGAGTAATTCAGTTTCTTCACCGACTTTATTTAATATGATAAATTTAGATTCTATTGTAGAGCGGGCAATACATGTCTATTTGGATGATTTTCAATGAGATTTATTGGTATTACTCATGTATCGACTCAATTTACTAATAGCACATGTTATGTCTGACCGTGTATAGTTTATGATATACATTAAACGTCCCAACACTCTTGTGTAGTCTAACTATGAGTCACTTTCACCTTTATTCTTTTGAAGTGCAAAGCTCACATCTAATGGAGTCTTGAAAATACCGAAATCCAAATACTTGAACTTGTCAAGTACCTTTTCAATGTAATGAGACTGTACAACGCTAACCCCTATGGAGTTTTATGGATTCTTATTCCTAAAATCACATCCACAACTCCTAGGTCTTTCATATCAAACTTGCTCTCAAGCATTCGTTTCGTAGCATTTATGTCAGAAATATCTCTACTGATAATTAACATATCATCCACATACAAACAAACAATGACCTTGTGATTTGGAGTGTCTTTAATGTAAACAAATTTATCACATTCGTTTATCTTAAATCCATTTGCCAACTTGGTTTTGTCAAACTTTGCATGCCACTGTTTGGGTATTTGTTTTAGTCCATAAAGTGACTTAACAAGTTTGCACACCTTCTTTTCTTTACCAGAAACCACAAAATCCTCGGATTGTTCTATGTAAATCTCTTTCTTCAATTCTCCATTTAGGAATGTTGTTTTCATATCCATTTAATGAATTTCAAGATCATATACCGCCACCAAGGCAACTAACTGTCACGACCCGAACCGATGCCCTGGACATGACGAGCAATCCGAACCATGAAGGCCCAGATGCCCATCTAACTTGTAATCACATACACCATTCATATACAGAAAAGAAATGCAGAAATATAACTGAGTATGAGATCATGGTCATGCTCTGAAATCAACAAAATGTTAAAGACTGCAATTCAATAATATCTAAAATAATATCTGACTCCGTTTGCGAAACCTCTACTACATATGAAACAAAGATGTCTGAAAACTTGGACAAGGCCCCCAGTAGACCAAAACCATAAATAAATGTCTGAAATTTAAACAGGCCTTTTGAAACATAGAAGACTCACCAACTAAACTCTACACTTCTGTCTGGAAAGATCTACTGCTTAGCCGGACCGCTAGATTGAGCCTCAGACCCTGAGAGGTAGGGGTTCAATACAGATTGGATCAATACAGATTGAGAGTCAACTGCCAACTTAGCCCCCCTCCTAGCTACCTTGTACACCTCCCTATTCACCCGCTTCTATTCTTCATCTTTACTCTCAATCAGCTTAATATACGCCCCCTTCTTGATCTCCACTTTCTTCTTCATTTCTTTATTCCACCACCAGTCCCCCTTATGCCGACCTGCCCAGCCCCTCGAGACACCCAACACACCTTTAGCAGTCTCTGTGATGTAGCTGGCCACCCTATCCCACATAGCATCCACGTCCCCCCTGCACTCCCACGCCCCCATACCCGCCACCTTTTCCCCTATCTCCAGTGCATTTTCTGGCGTCAAGCTACCCCACTTAATTCTAGATCGACCCTCTCTGCCACGTCTTCTTCCTCTTCTTGATAGACAAGTCCATCACTAATAGCCTATGCTGGGTTGAAAGGTGCTCGCTCGGAATGACATTACAGTCCTTACATAGCACCCTATCCCCCTTTCTAAGAAGTAGAAAGTAAATCTGAGTTTTGGCTTTTGCACTTCGGAAGGTAATCAGGTGATCCTCCTTCTTCGGGAAACTCGAGTTCACAACCACCAGCTCAAAGGCCCTCGCAAAATCCAACAGGGCCGCTCCTTTGCCATTTCTAACACCGAAGCCAAAACCACCATGCACATCGTCATAGCCTCCAGGTAGGACCCCCAATGTGCCCATTGAAGTCCCCTACTATCGATCTTCTCCGCGCTAGGCACGTTTCTCACTATCTCGTCTAAATCTTCCCAAAAACTCGCCTTCACCTCCTCTTCCAAGCCTATATGTGGCTCATAAACACTACACACATGCAACGAAAAATCCCCAAAGACCAACTTAATCTTCATCAGTCTATCGCTGACCCTCTTAACCTCCACCACCTGACCTCTCAGCTCCTCATCCACTAAGATGCCGACTCTATTCCGACGCATATCCCTCCCCGAGTACCAAAGCTTATACCTATCCACATCCCTAGCCTTAGATCCTACCCACCTAGTCTCCTGAACACACACAATATTAACCCTCTTCTTCTTAAGAACTTCACCAACTCTACGGACTTAACCTGAAGGGTCCCAATATTCCACAACCCTACCTGAAACCTATCTTTTCTCGCCTCTCACCTATATCTACCACCCTTCCCTGGCCCAACCCTAATACCCTACCTATACTCCTCACCCACCCCTGTCCTCACAATGATAACAAAATCACAAGAGATGGAAATTTAAAACACAATATTCAATGACCTAAGAATACACATATTACTCTTGTCTGAACTGAACGCCTCATAAGAACAAGGACATAACTTTAAACTTGAGGGATTTACGACACACTAGGGAGCTCCTCTCAAGCCCTTTGTGTGACTTCTGAAATTTCTGCTAGTAATCTGAGAGCATTATCTGGGAACACCAGAGTAAGGAAAGAATTAGGATAACTTTTCTTTCATATGAGCGACACCATAGCACAAATTAGAGTATGAAAGAGGAATATTCTGACTCCATAGCATGAACTAGAACGTGAAAAAAGAGAGAAATTCCTAAACGCCTTGTAGGCTTCTGCTTATAAGTGTGAAACGCTACACACCCATAAACTAGACTCTACCCGACACAATTTCGCAGATACCCTGGGGCCATGAACTGTGCTTTGATACCAAGTTTGTCACGATCCGAACCGAGGCCCTGGCCATGACGATCAATCCCAACCATGAAGGCCCAGACACCCATCTAACTTGTAATCACATACACCATTCATATACAGAAAAGAAATGCAAAAATATAACTGAGTATGGGATCATGTTCATGCTCTGAAATCAATAAAATATTAAAGACTGAAATTCAACATCTAAAATAATATCTGACTCTGTCTGCGAAACCTCTACTACATATGAAACAAAGATATCTGAAAACTGGGGCAAGGCCCTCAGTAGACCAAAACCATAAATAAATGTCTGAAATTTAAATAGGCCTTCTGAAACATAGAAGGCTCACCAACTGAACTCTGCACTTCTGTCTGGAAAGATCTACTGCTTAGTCGGACCGCTAGATTGAGCCTCATACCCTGAGAGGTAGGGGTAAATACATTTGTATTGGTACGCAGAGCAAACCCAAAATAATATTTGATATTCAACATATATGAGAGCAATTTAAAAATGGTTCACAAATATGTCACATAGTAAAAGTCACATGGGCGTGGTTAAAAGACTCTATAAAACCATCTGAACTCTGTGACATACTCTTTGTTTTACTTCTTTGGTAGGTGGTATACCCTACAATTTTGTAATTCCACGGGCTATATAAAATCTGCCCTTAACTAGGCAGCCAAGCCCCCAACCCAAGTTTGCCACAAGGGTCGGAGTCTCTGAATCTCTACTACGCCATAGAGCTGTCGCCAGCGTACAAAAGTAACATACCCGTATCAGCAAAACACAGTTTTAGACAATGAGTCGATTGACTCGTGCCCTCTTCGGGTAACCACCTAACCCTCTTTAAGCCCATTTTAATTCTTTACAACATGCAATCTTTAAAAATCAAACTCTGAAGACTCTAGTTCTGTTATGGCATATATTTACATGGTATCGTCATACCATTGACTTGCAAGTCACATTCTCTGAGCCATTTATATTAAATTATGTCTCTATTCTCAAATCATGGAATTCAGGACCACCATATCAACAATTCTTTTTAAGAAACTTATTCTTTAAAACTCATGTGAAACCATGCAAACAATTCTCTTTATCAACGATTCAATAAACAAAGATGGTAATGTTAAAATTCTTAATTTCATGCAATTCTTTCTCTTTAACACAAAACATAGATATCTCAAGAAACAACCCCTCATCATCCCTAAATCATGTTAAAATACTATGACATTGAGAAAACTACTTTCACATCGTAAAACATGTATTTCAACTCTTTTCCGACAAAACCATAAACTTTAATTCAATACACGAGAGAAAATTCATAATTTGTGCTCTCAAACAATCTCAAATCTCAATTTTCATACATATACATATACATATAAATTAGTTTAGGGGAAAAGACCATAAGGCCAAAGCAATAGTAACATTAAAATATTCGGAATACATAATTTAAATATAGATTCCAAAACCCCTTTAAAATTCATGTTTAATAATCTTTAAATCATGCTCTAATGTTTACAAGACCATGTAGTTTTTAGGATAACCCCCACGTACCTTAGACTATAAGAGTTGAAAGATGGAACCTAGATCTTGATAGATGGAACCCGGATCTTGACTCTTTTCTTGGATTCTTGAACTTAAGATCTTGATTCTTGATCTTGAAGGAAAGAATTTAGGATTTTAATTTGAGAGGAAAAATTGAATTATGGAGTGTATTCTGCTTTTGGAGCGTGAATCTTATGTTATGGACAGACCTTGGGTGAGGTAAAGGTCCAAATTACCCTTAAAAACGCAAAAACAAAACCTGAAAATTAGGTGCGTGTGACGGAGCATGCGTTGCACGCTAATCGCGCGCAGCTACTGTCTCTCTCACGAAAATGGCTATAACTTTTTGCTTGAGTATCGAAATTTGGTAAAATTGGTATCGTTGGAAACCTACTTCGAAGACCTTTCATTTTATATATAGTAGGCCCTCTAATTCAATATATACAAAAAGTCATGGTCGATGGAAGTTGACCCAAGTTTAAACGTCCACTAAAAAACTTAATTACTAGAAATGTTTTCAACTCGTCTTAGAGTTAGGGGACTTTATGACCTCAATTCATATTCAAAGGTATTCCCACACTATAGGATTGATAAACACACATATATTAACAAGGAATTATCTAGTTCGGGTCTATACACATAGGAACGACGATCTAGATTCTAGCCCAAAAGTACAGGGTGTCACGCTAACATCCGAATTAACGTTATCCTTGTTACATGAAAGTATGTATCAAAATAATCAAGGTCTTTCTTATGTTTAAAGATTTTTACTACTAGGTTGTCTTATATTTATGAATAGTACCATCCGCGTTCATTTTTCTTTGGAAGATCCATTTAGAACCTAAAAGGTTTATTTTCTGGAGGAAGATCGACCAACTTCTAAGTATGGTTGCTCAATATTGAATCAATCTCACTATGACTGCCTCTTTTCAAGAAGATGAGTCTGAAGACGACATAGTTTCTTTAAATATTTTAGGCTCATTTTCTAGGAGAAATATTACAAAATTAGATCCAAAAGAAGTTGACGTTCTTTGACGTGTACTACACCTTGGATTCTCATCTTTATGCACGTTCTCTCTTGGTTCATCTCAAAATCTTTTAGACCCTCCACTAGCTTGTTCATGTCCAGTTTTATATGGATAAATGTGTTCAAAGAACTCAACATTATCTGATTCAATTACTATATTTTCATTTATATTTGGATGTTTGGATTTATGAACAAAAAACCAACATGCTTTACTGATTTTAGCATATCCAATGAACACGTAGTCCATAGTCTTAGGTCCTATCTTTAACTTTAGCATAGGAACATGGATCATCATTAGACATCCCCACACTTTGAAATATTTCAAGTTGGGTTTCCTTTATTTTCATTTTTCATATGGAATAGAAAGTTTCTTACTATGAGACACTCTATTGAGTATTCGGTTAGCTGTAAGGATAGCTTTCCCCATAAGTTTAGTTGTACATTCATCATTTTCTTTAATGTTTGATTTTTTCTTTTCACAATTCCATTTGATTGGGGTGAAAACAAGGCAGTAGTTTGATGGACAATTTCATTCTCTACACATATCTCCGTAAAAGAAGATTCATATTCTCTACCCCTATCACTTCTTATCATTTTGATCATTTTCTCTAACTTATTTTCAACTTCTTTTTGTATTGCCTAAACGCTTCTATTGCTTCATCCTTACTATTCAGAAAATAGATATAACAGTACCTAGTGCAATCATCAATAAAAGTTATAAAGTATTTTTTTCACCATGAGAAGTTATTGATTTCATATCACAGATGGTTGTATGGATTACGTCTAAGGGAATGGAATACCTTTTAACAGACTTATATGAATGCTTAGCATGCTTAGATTCCACATATATTTGTCACTTTGATTTATTGCACTTAAAGTTAGGAAATACTTCAAAACTAATCAGTTTTTGCAAGATTTTATACTTGACATGCCTTAAACGACTATGCCACAAGTCGTTTGACTCTAGCAAGTAAGGAGAAACCTCAACTTTCTTCATTTCAACAACCATTACATAAAGTTTGAAAAGGCCCTCGTTGAGGTAGCCCTTTTCTACATTCGTTTCATTTTGCTTATTACAACTTTCTCCGAAATAAACATACACTTAAACCCATTTTAACGAGAAGTGTTGTCGACACTAAGTTTTTCCTAATAGTAGTAACATGGAGAACATTGTTGAGAGTTAACACCTTGCCAAAAGTCACTTTTGGGAATATCTTCCCACTTTCTTCAATCTTGGTTGTTGCATTATTTCCCATGAAGATCACTTCTTTGGGACTAGTGGGATCATAAGTTGCAAAAGTTTTTTTTGTCCGCTCAAACATGTCTAGTGGCTCCTAAATTAAACTACCATTCATTTGGATATCCAGCTAGATTGCTTTCAGTGATCATATCATATAGATTTTCAATCTTTCTAGTTGTTTCCAACATGTTTATCTAATATCTTTTCTTGTTCTTATTTAGAACTTGACTATTTAGAGCTTTATGGACAACATCACTATAAATGTAGCAATTACCTTTGAACATTTTCTTATTCTACTTTTTTCCTTGTCCAGAAGACTTCTTCATCTTCTTATTATTTGGAGCATCATCCTTAACAAAATTTGTAACCATCATTGATGATTTTTCATACAACTCATTATCCTCGTCAATCTTGAAATGGCTTACAAGATCTTTCAAATCAGACAATTGATTTTCAATTATTATTTTTTCTAGAATATGAGGATCTATACTTGTGAACATTTGCATTTCAAGTTTGGCCTGCCAAAATGACATCATTTGCTATCATTCTTTGAAGTTCACAACAAAATATTTTTCTAATTTCTCTGTCATTTTCATTGCTAGAGCAATCCCTGAACGACTTAATGACGCAACATTGATTGCCGTTGGGGTAACACCATTCACAATCAAATCAATTTGTTGTTCATTTTCATTCGTCATTTTTCTGTCAATCTTTGACATACTCTTTAGTATTTCAGACTACTAACAATAAAGACTTTAGTCTCTAGCCAACTTGTTTTTAGTCAATGATGAAGTTTTTATATCTTCAAATCATCAATCGAATGAACTTTAAAACATGACGAAGTTCTTATGACTTCAAATCATAATTAAATTCAAACAGAGTGAAACCCCACAGATTTTAAACCTCAAAACCAATACAGAGACTTTAACGAGTTAGTGAAGTTTTTATATTTTTCTAACTGAGGGAGTAGAAATTAAAAGATTTTAGTCTCCTCAAAATCAGACCAAATATTTGATTTATAAATGGTGATAATTTTTTTCTTTCACCAAACAAGCACAAAAAATAAATATTTTTTATAATTTCCTTAAAATTGTTGTTTTTCTTGGGTTTGGTAAAATTTGTATTTTCCAATAATAACTTCAAAGACATGTTCAAATTAACATATGAACAATCAAATGAAGTTTAAACTCCATATTTACAACTTTGAACTTTTAACAATAAGTTCAACCCAACTTATGAACATCAACAAAATAAAGTTCAAACTATTTTTCTGAAAAATAGCAAGACCAAATGTTAAGAACTTCACCCCAAGTTCAACCAACTTATGAACTATCAAAATGAAGTTTCAAGAACTTCAAACACAAGTTCAAACAGTTAAAGAACTATCAATATGAAGTTGAAACTATTTACTAAAAAACAGTAAGATCAAACAATACAGATTAGTATGAATTCCTTATGATTAATATTCCGGGTCAAAAAATCTGTATGTTTCAAACCAAACTTCAATACTAAATTCAAGAATAATATTCAAGAACTACAATGAAGTTACAACAACTTCAAACACAAGTCTTAACGAATAATCAAATGAACTATCAAAATGAAATCCTTATCGACTTTAAGAAAGAAGATGAAGCAAAAAATTGTAGAATTAAGTCCACCGAATGCATGGTGTGTCCTTAAGGAATTTATTTTCCTCAAGTACCTGAGGTTATGGAATCTTTTCTCCCGGGATAAAATGATTCACTTTCTGAAAATAGCGGTACCTCAAATTTTCAGAAACTTCGAACACACTCAATGATTTGATGATCACATGAGAGTTTTTAGAAGAAGAAGAAGATGATTATTTTTCTACTCAAAAAATTTTCTTTACCTGAGGAAAAATTTTGATATTTATAGCCATCAAGGTGTTGCTTCATGAAGAGAAGCAATAGTTCTGAAAGGTACACCCCTTCATAAAGGTGCAACTCTTCGAAAAAGGTGCAACACTTTAAAAAAGTCACAATCCATTAGAAAGGTCACAACCATTCAATCCGAAAAGATGCCTATTCAAATTGCATCATTTTTCTTGGTGTCTTTTCAGGAAAAAAAACTATTTATTTCAATTCATACCTCTTAAAAACCCACCATTCAATGACTGGATTTCTCTTATTTGTGAAAAGAGGAATTCACATCAACATACATTTATTTGCTATCTATAGAGTTCGAATTGGACGGAGGAAAGAAAGTACCATCGAACTAAGAAGAACAAAGACCAAAGATAGAAGTCCCCACTTTGGCTTCTGTTAAGAATTCTTCTAGTGTAGTTAACAAGAAATATATGTTCCATTTTCTGGGAACGTAAAAAGTTAGAATAATACATGGACTCCACATAATGTTAACAGTTATAATTTCTCAAGCCAAGTCAACTTTGCAACTTGAGGCATACAACACAGAGTAATTGGTATAACAATATTGTTCATTATTTAGAAGGGTGAGTAGAAAATTTAACAGGTCCATCTAAAGGAAATTTTGGGGAGAGTGCATCTGTTTCTTCCAGTCCAAATGTGAGAGGCTTGATAATGCTAATGATATTTGTGGTGAGAGTTATCCATTGAAACACAATACGTTATTGATTGTTAAATGTGGCCATCACAAGTAGATATAACGCAAGCATTACACCAAAGCCATGGTGGCTTTTCCTTGAATGCTACTGGTACTTCATTGAATCTTGATCACCTTGAATAGGAAGATCAACATATTTTGAAAAGGATCTGTTTGCACATTCAGAATATTGGGTTTTTAAGAGGTGTGAATGAAAAATAAATAGGTATCTTTTTCTTGAAAGACACCAAAAGAAAGGATACAATTTGAATAGACACCTTTTTGGATTGAATGGTTATGACCTTTCCAATGGCTTAGTGACTTTTTCGAAGAGTTGCACCTTTTCTGGAGAGTTGTACCTTTATGAAGAGGCGCACCTTTCTGAACCATTGTTTCTCTTCATGAAGCAACACCTTGATCTCTATAAATACTTGAATTTTTCCTTAGGTAAAGACAATTTTTTGAGTTGAAAAACGATCTTCTTCTTCTTCTAAAAACTCCCATGTGACTACCAAATCGTTGAGTGTGTTCGAAGTTTCTAAAAATTTGAGGTACCGTTATTTTCAGAAAGAGAATCATTTAATCCAAGGAAAGATTCCATAAACTTAGATACTTGAGAAGAATAAATTTCTTAAGGACACCCCGCGCATTCGGTGGACTTGATTCTACAAATTTTTTCTTAATCTTCTTTCTTAAAGTTGATAAACACTTCATTTTGATAGTTCATTTGATTATTCATTTAGACTTGTGTTTGAAGTTGTTGTAACTTCATTGTAGTAATTGAAAGTTGTTCTTGAACTTAGTATTGAATTTTGAGTTGAAAGATACAGATTTTTGTACCCGGAATAACAATCTTAAGGAATTTATAAAAGAAAATATTTTTTGTGCTTGTTTGGTTAATTTTCTTTTCACCATTTATAAACAAAGCACTTTCATAATCTGTATTGTTTGGTTTCTGGAGATTAAAGTTTGCTACTTTCTACTTTGTTTGAACTTAATAGTGATTGGAAGATATAAAAACTTCATCACGAGTTAAAGTTCACTCGGTTGACGATTAGAAGAACGTAAAAACTTCATCGTTAATCTAGAAACAAGTTGGTGTTTAAAGTTTTTAAAACTTTATAAATAATATTCTGACATACTAAGTTGGTTGTTTTTTTGGTGACAACAAAATGTTTGCTGAAAGTCGTGCAAATGATGAAATGGCAAGTGTAGCAGTAACAAATGTTGCTACGACAAGCTGTACAAGTGTTGCGCCTGCAATGCCACCTACAGAGAAACCCAAATTTTTTTTAGTGTGGACTTCAAACGTTGCCAGTAAAAGATATTCTTCTACTTGACGACTCTAAGTCTTTAACGGTTCATCTCTAAAAATGTTTCAGAATTTCCCGAAGAGACACCAGACAAGGAACGTTTTATGATAATGGAGGCATGGAAGCACTCAAACTTCTTATGTAAAAATTATATACTGAGTAACCTTAAAGACGCCCAGTACAATATGTATAGTGGTATGAAAACCTCAAAAGAATTGTGAGATCCTTTGGAATGAAAATATAAAACTGAGAATGCAGGAAAAAAAAGATCTTTGTTGCAAAATTTCTTGACTCTAAGATGATTGACTATCATATATCAAGTGCAAGAATTGCAAGTAATCATCCATGATATCCTGACAGAAAGTATGAACATAATGAATACCTTATTTGAACATATTAAAGTTGTTCTTGATAATCATATAACCATTGTTGTCGGTTTAATTGTGAATGAGGTTTTTTAAGTAGCGGCTATAATGGAGAAGTTGCCACCTTCGTGAAAAGAATTCAAAAACTACTTGAAGTATAAAATAAATGAGATGTCAGATGAAGACCTCATTGTGAGGTAACATATTGAAGAAGATAACAAAGTAGACGAAAAGAGGTCAAAAGGAAATTCTGCAATTAGTGGAGTAAATATTGTGGAGGATGATCCTAACAACTCAAAGAAATGCAAGAAAGCATTTGGATAACAAGCAATTCTCCAAAAATAAATTTAAAGGAAACTGCTTTACTTGTGTTGGACATAAGTCTGTGGATTGTCGGGCTCCTTAGAAAAACAATAAGAAGGATCAAGACAACTTGACTGAATTAAAAAATAAAGTAGATAATCTATATGTCATGCTTTCAGAATACAACTTGGAGGGTAATCCTAGAGAATGGTGAATTAATTCTGGCGCCACCTGTCATGTCTGTGCCAACAAGGAGTTGTTTGCTTTGTATGCTCCAACTCAATATTAGGAGAAGATTTGTATGGCTAAATTTGCAACAGTAAAGGTTGAAGGAATGGGAAAAATTTGCTTGAAGATGACATCAGGCAAGGTGTTGATACTTGACAACATCCTTCATGTACAGGAGTTGAGAGAGAACTTGGTTTCTATATCACTTTTGATAAAAAATGAATTCAAATATGTATTTGTTTCTAATAAAGTTGTAATTAGCAAATGAGAAGTGTATGTAAGAAAAGGTTACCTCACCGCGGTCCTGTTTAAGATTAATATAATGACTGTTAAGATCAATAAAAGTTCTAATTCTTCTTACTTGTATGAGTCTAATGAATTGTGGCATGAACGGTTAGGACATGTTAATTATAAAACTTTGTAAAAATTGATTAACTTAGAAGTTTTACCAAACTTTGAGTTTAATAAATCAAAGTGTCAAACGTGTGTGGATTCAAAGTATGCTAAGCATTCATATAAGTCCATTGAAAGAAATTTCAATCTCTTAGAATTAATCCGTACATACATTTGTGATATGAAGTCAACACCATCTCATGGTGAAAAAAAAGTATTTTATAACTTTTATTGATGATTAAACTAGGTAATGTTATGTTTATTTGCTAAATAGTAAGGATGAAACGATAGTCACGTTTAGGAAATACAAAATAAAAGTTGAAAATCAGTTAGAGAAAAAGATCAAAATGATAAAAAGTGATAGGGATGGAGAATATGAATCTCCTTTTGCAGAGGTATGTGTAGAAAATGAAATTATCCATAAAACTGCTGCCCCGTATTCACCTCAATCAAATGAAATTTCAGAAAGAAAGAACCAAACATTAAAGGAAATGATGAGTGTCTTACTCATAAATTCTGGTTTACCACAAAACTTGTGAGGTAAGCTATCTGTACAACTAATCGAATACTCAATAGAGTGCCATATAGTAAGATACTTTCAATTCCACATGAAAAATGAAAAAAAAGGAAACCCAACTTTATATATTTTAAAGTGTGGGGGTGTCTAGCTAAAGTCTAAGTTCCTATGTCTAAAAGGGTGAAAAGACATCATTTCCACCCCATACTATACAAGAAAAGTCTAATTCACACCTAAATTATATAAGTGATCCATTACACACCTTAACTATATAAAAGTGATATTATTACCTCCCCGCGACCCCCATTCTAAGGCGTGTGTGTAACACTTATTTTAGGTGCGCCCAACCTATTAAATAACAAAAGTAAACGGCTAAAAATATTAAGGGAAAAGGCATCGTTTCCATCCCAAACTATAGTCGAAAAGTCGAATCCACACCTAAACTATATAAGTGACCTATTACACACCTTAACTATAAAAAAGTGATACTTTTTACTGACGTGGTGCTGACGTGGCAGCGCGTGTAAAACACTACACCACATGCAAGTGGTGGTAGCCTGACAGGGTGTAAATAATTTCATTTTTTTATAGTTTAGGTGTGTAATAGGTCACTAGTATAGTTTAGGTGTGGCTTCGACTTTTCGGGTATAGTTTGGGGTGGAAACGATGCCTTTTCCCAAGGGTGAAAATAGAACCTAAGACTGTGGAATGGGTGTTTATTGGATATGCTAAAAGCAGTAAAACATTTTAATTTTAGTTCATAAATACAAACATCTGAATATCAATGAAAAGATGGTAATTGAACCAGATAATATTTAATTCTTTGAACATATTAATCCATATAAAACTAGAGATGAGCAGCCTAGTGGAGGGTATAAACAACCTCGTGATGAACCAAATGAGAATGTACTTAATGATGAGAATTCAAGGCATAGTATATGTCAAAGAACGTCGACTTCCTTTGGATCAGATTTTGTGATATTTCTTCTTGAAAATGAGCCTCAAACATTTAAAAAAGCAATGTCATCTTCAAACGCCCTTTTTTGGAAATAGGCAACCAAAGTGAGATTGATTCAGTCTTGAGCAACCACACTTGAGAATTGGTTGATCTTCCTCCAAGAAATAAACCTCTAGGTTCTAAATGAACCTTCAAAAAGAAAATAAAAGTTAATGGTACTATTGACAAATACAAGACAAGACTTGTAGGGAAAGACTTTAAACAAAAAGAAGCCTTGATTATTTTGATACATACTCGCCTTTAATAAGGATAATGTCCATTCTAATGTTAGTTACCTTAGCAACGATATATGGTCTTGAAATTCATCAAATAGATGTGAAAACAGCATTCCTAAATGGAGAATAGGAAAAAGAAATTTACATGGAACAACCTGAGGGTTTTGTGGTTCCTGGTAAATAAAAAAAAGTGTGTAAACTTGTTTAGTCACTTTATGGACTAAAACAAATACCCAAATAGTGGCAAGCAAAGCTTGAACAAACCATGTTGGCAACGGTTGCAAGATAAATGAATGTGATAAATGTGTTTACATTAAAGACACTCTAAATCACAAGGTCATTGTTTGTTTGTATGTGGATGATATGTTGATCATAAGTAGAGACATTTCTGACATAAATACTACGAAACCAATGCTTGATAGCAAGTTTGATATGAAAGACCTTAGAGTTGCGGGTGTAATCTTAGGATAAGAATCCATAAAACTCCACAAGGCTTGGCGTCGTCACAGTCTCATTATATTGAAATGGTACTTGACAAATTTAAGTATTTGAATTTGATATTGACAAGACTCTATTAGACGTGAGTTTTACACTTCAAAAGAATGAAGGTGAAAGTGACTCACAGTTGGACTACTCAAGAGTGTTGGAAAATTTGATGTATATCATGAATGGTACGCGATCAGATATAGACTGTTCTATTAGTAAATTGGGTCAGTACATGAGTAATCTCAATCAAACTTATTAGATGGTAATGAAAAAAGTTTTGGGGTATCTAAAACATACTCAAAACTATACTTTGCATTATAATAAATAACTAGCAATAATTGAAGGATATAGTGATGCAAATTGGATCACCGATCAAATAAAATAAAATCGACTAGTGGATATGTATTTACTTTAGGTGGAGCAACAGTCTCTTGGAAATCGTCCAAACAGACATGTATTGCCTGCTCTACGGTGGAATCTGAATTTATCGCGTTAGATAAAGCCAGTGAAGGAGCTGAATGACTTCAAAATTTCTTGGAAGATATTCCTTATTGTCCCAAACCTTTGACACCAGTATGTATACACTGTGATAGTCAAGCGGTGATAGGTAGGACAGGAAGCATGATGTACAACGATAATTCTCGTTATATAAGACAGAGATATAATACCATTAAAGAACTACTCTCTAGTAGAATTATAATTGTTGACTATGTAAAATCAAATGATAATGTGTCAGATCCACTTACAAAAAGTCTATCTAGAGAGCGAGTTGAGAGATCATTGAAGGGAATGGATTTACGGCCTAGGACAAGGCAACATGGCGGTAACTTTACCTAGCAAACTAGAGATCCCAAGAGCTAGGTTTAAGGAGATCAAACAAAGTTGTGACTGACAGTTCAACATTGTCAATATACTCAACTCATTCTCACGATGAAGACAATGTTCAGAGAACAATGATAAGGCTTATGGTTTGAAGCTTTTTAATGGTTTTTAAGTTTGGCAGGTTTGACCAAATAGTTTGATCTGTAGGATTAAATATTTAGGAATCACCTCTGTGAGGGTGAAGTGGAAGTCGCTTCAAGGAGAATGTTAGTAAGAGCCTATTCTCTATGCTGTCATGAAAATGAGACGTGTTCATGGATGAAACGAATAAAATCGCGAGAACCATAAACGGTCAAAGGTTGATTGTGTGACTTGTGTTGTCTAGGTGTACATTAAAGTTCAACGGGTTCAAAAATATCAAATCTATTGATTGACCAAGTACATCTGATGCATGTTCACTATGGAAATTTCAAAGGGAAACCCACTTATCCAAATGCAACTAGTCTTTGCTTATAAATCACACATTTGTCCGTTAAATTTTTATAAAATAGTCATTCCTCATTACACATTCATGTGGAGGATTGTTGGATTTTTAAGAGGTGTGAATGGAAAATAAATAGGTGTTTTTTTCTAGAAAGACACCAAGAGAAAGGATACAATTTGAATAGGCACCTTTTGGATTGAATGGTTATGACCCTTTCAATGGGTTGTGACTTTTTCGAAGAGTTGCACCATTTTCGAAGAGTTGCTCCTTTATGAAGGGGTGCACCTTGACGAACCATTGCTTCTCTTCATGAAGCAACACCTTAATGACTATAAATACCTGGATTTTTCCTCAGGTAAATACAATTTTTTGAGTTGAAAAACAATCTTCTTCTTCTAAAAACTCTAGTGTGATCATCAAATCATTGAGTGTGTTTGAAGTTTCTAAAAATTTAGGATACCGCTATTTTCAGAAAGAGAATCATATTATCCTGGGAGGAAAGATTCTAAAATCTTAGGTACTTGAGCAGAATAAATTCCTTAAGGACACATCGTGCATTCGGTGGACTTGATTCTACAAATTTCTGCTTCATCTTCTTTCTTAGAGTTGATAAACACTTCATTTTGATAGTTCATTTGATTATTTATTTGGACTTGTGTTTGAAGTTGTTGTAACTTCATTGTAATTTTTGAACATAGTATTGAAGTTTGGGTTGAAACATACAGATTTTTTACCCGGAATAACACAGTATACCATGACCATCATCTCATTTTAATGCCCTCCCACTAGTCATGCAATTGTGTTTTAGCTCAAGTACCAACGGAAGCCAAGTTTCTGATTGATTTAGTTTATCTGAACTACCAAATATTCTTTTCTTGCAGATATTAGCAAATTTGATAATTATTCAAAAAACTTATCAATTGCTAAATTTTGTAAATAGTGCATCTTGTGTCTATTCAACATCAGAACTTTTAAACTTAGGTTGGTTAGCAGATGGTGAGGCCAAATATATTCTAAACTATCCCGATTGTATGCCTACTAGTATAAGGGAAAGCAAGAATAAAACGAAGCTAAGATGATAAATACACAATAAACAAGTTGTGAATAGTCAACTAGCAAGACTATTATTATTCCAATGATTGAGATAATTCACATAAACAAAGGGGCATATGCCCCGGAGTGGACTAACTAAGAAAATTGTCAAGTGAATGATATACTAATACTCTCCACTATTCATAAGACAAAAACAGGAGAAGAGTGAAAGTCCACTGTTATGGCCCTTCTCTTTGCTTTATTTTGCTCCGCCACCTCTCTTCGAATTTTCTTTTACTTGTTTCAAAATCCATTGACAGTTTTACAGGTTTGTCTGATGCTTTCTCTCGTTTTGTGCATTGGTTTCTTAATCTCAGCATTGCAGTTGCCCTGTTTCTTGAGTACCTTCGTGATCTGTCTGGAACATTGTTTGTCATGAGGAGGCCGGAGGGGCAATTCGTACACGCTTGATGGCTGCATTCCTCGAAACTCCTATACTGCACGACTTTGTAATGAAGGAATGCATCGTTCCTTGTTGATCACCAAGATCTGATTGTTTGAGTTGCTCTCCGAATTCCTCAGGCCTTTTGATGGACACTTTTATCTTCCTTCTTGAACCAACTCCATTGCAATTCTTCGAAATTAGTGTCTTATTCGTATTCTTGATTTCACCTGTGTCGCTCTGATTTTGTGCATAGATGGTCTTGATTTCTTTATGATGTTGTACTTGAAACTTTTCCATCTGCTTCTCATCTATACATGTATCAGAGCCATCTTCTTCAACTTTTCCAGGATTCATCACATGCTCTAGGATTTCGTCTTTTCGCTTCTTAAACTCAACAGGGTACTTCCATGCACCAACAACGATAACAGCAGCTTGAATCAACTCAAAAATATTTGACTTTTTCTCCATTGAAAAACAACTGTGAAACATTGTTTCTATATCCATTGCCTAACACTATCTCAACAAACAATTACCAGAACAGATCGAATTGCTTGTTAAGAAATAAGAATGATTGCAATATCCCTAAAGTGCTTGCTTACTTATAATATTTCACTACTTCTTATCCTACTCAAATTGGGAAGACGTCCAAATAGAATAGAAATAGGAATGCAAAAAAGTATAATACTAACATGGGTGAATCTAAAAAATAGACCTAAATTAGGATCACTTGTAAATTTTAGCCTCAAATAAAAAAAATTTCTTAAAATAGCCTTTACTTATTAACTAATATTTTTTTAGACAAAATTGTCCCTGATCAATGGAGTAAATTACATAAATGATCCATAACAACTCCATATTTATATCTTTCAACTTTTATTTTTTTTCTTTTTAATTTTACTTTGATTTTTATTTTTTATTTTCTCTTTTTATTTTAAATTTTCTCAACCCTTACTTTTTTTCCTTTTTTCCTTTCAACTTCTTCTTTTTCTTTTTTCTTTTATATTTTTTTTTCTTTCCTCTTTTTTTTTTCTTTTTAGTTTTTCTCAACCCTTATTTTTTTTCTTTACACCTTTCAACGTCTACTTTTATAAAATATTTTTTTATTATTATTCTTTGATTTTTATTTTTTATTTTCTTTTTTCTTTTTAAAATTTTCTCGACCTTTATTTTTATTTAATCTTTTTTTATCAACCTTTATTTTTTTCCTATTCTCTCTCAACTTCTACATTTTCTTTGATTTTTATTTTTTAAATATTTTTCTTCATTTCCTTCTTTTTTCACAATTTTTATTATTTTTGTTCTTTTCTTCGATTTCTTCCATTCAAATTACATCTCATGAGCAAGAGTTGACACCATCACATTATAAAGGCAAGACTTACGACTTTCGAACAATAAGCTACGTTTCATGGGCAAGAGTTGACACTACTACATTGTAGAGGCATGACTTATGACTTTCAAACAACAAGTTATGTTTCATGGGCAAGAGTTGACACTACCACATTGTATTTTGATTTATGAGATGTTCTACAACTCTTACCTTAGAGGCAAGACTTAGCTCAGGGACTTTCAAACTAAAAATTATGCCCCACGAGCAAGAGTTGACACTACCACGTAATGTCTTCATTTATGGAAAGTTCTACAACTCTTGCCTTAGAGGCAAGACTTAGCTCAAGAACTTTCAAATAATAAATTATGTTCCACGGGAAAGAGTTGACACCACCACGTTATCTTTTCATTTATGAGATGTTCTACAACTATTGCCTTAGAGGCAAGACTTAATTAGCTCAAGGACTTTCAAACAACAAACTATGCCCCACGGGCAAGAGTTGACACTATCACGTTATGTCTTCATTTATGAGATGTTCTACAACTATTGCCTTAGAGGCAAGACTTGACTCAAGGACTTTCAAACTACAAATTATGCCCCACGAACAAGAGTTAAATCTACCACGTTATGTTTTCATTTATGAGATGTTCTACAACTATTGCCTTAGAGGCAAGACTTAATTAGCTCAAGGACTTTCAAACTACAAATTATGCCCATGGGCAAGAGTTGACTCTACCACATTATGTCTTCATTTATGAGATGTTCTACAACTATTGCCTTAGAGGCAAGACTTAGCTCAAGGACTTTCAAACTACAAATTATGCCCCACGGGCAAGAGTTGACACTACCACGTTATGTTTCATTTATGAGATGTTCTATAACTATTGTCTTAGAGGCAAAACTTAGCTCAAGGACTTTCAAACTACAAATTATGCCCCACGGGCAAGAGTTGACACTACCACGTTATGTCTTTATTTATTAGATGTTCTACAACTCTTGCCTTAGAGACAAGACTTAGCTCAAGGACTTTCAAATAATAAATTATGCCCCATGGGCAAGAATTGACACTACCACGTTATGTCTTCATTTATGGAATGTTCTACAACTCTTGCCTTAGAGGCAAGACTTTACTCAAGGACTTTCAAATAGTAAATTATGCTCCACGGGCAAGAGTACTACCACATTATGTCTTTATTTATGAGATATTCTACAACTCTCGCCTTAGAGACACGACTTACCTCAAGAATTTTCAAAGAACTTCGTAATAACAATTCATGCCCTTAAATTTGCTTTGATGTCAAAAAAAGAAGATCCCTTTACGGGTTATCCAATTTTGTATTTATTAGCAAAATATAATAGAAGTTGAGAAAAAAGAAAAAAAAAACGATCAAACAAAATAGAGAAATAAAAAAAAGATTGAGTAAAAAAGAAAAGAAAAAATAAAGATCAAGAAAAAAGCAAAGAATTAAAATATTTGTGAAAAATAAAAATGAGAGGAAAAATAAAAATAAAGTTTGAGAAAAATAAGGGAAAAAAGAGAACTGAAAAAAGAAAAAAGTGATCAAATAAAATAGAGAAATAAAAAAAGTGATAAAAAAAGGCAAGAAAAAATAAAGATTAAGAAAAAAACGAAGAATTAAAAAAATTGAGAAAATAAAAAATGAAGGAAAAAATTAAAATAAAGTTTGAGAAAAATGAGGGAAAAAAAGAGAACTGATAAAAAACCAAAATAAAAGAAAAATAAAGGTTAAAGACAAATGAATTTAAAAAAGAAAAAAAAAAGAAATAGATAATGCTTGAGAAAAAAATAAAGGTTGAAACAAATGAATTAAAACATGAAAATAAAATTAAAAAAAATAAAAAGTGAAAATAATAAAATTAAATAAAAGATAAAAAAGTGAAAATAATAAAAAAATAGAATAATAAAATTAAATAAAAAATAAAAAGTGAAAATAATAAAAAATAGAATTTGAGAGACAAATATGTATGAAAAATTTTAAAAATATATTTGCGGTGTACAAGGATAAAATGGTACTTGTACTATACTTAAAAAGTAAGAAAAATTATTTTTTAAAGACATTTTTTATTGGGGTCAAATATCTGAAGTCATCCATATTTGGGTATATGGCATGCAATTTCCTGTAATATATATATTTGCATTAGGGTTAATCAATTTTCAGGCCCGTAATTTAATATCTTCCACCTCAAGCAACTTTTTTATGGCAACTTTTCTTTGTCGAACACATATGGAAATTTTTCATTTGGAAACTTTTTTTTTTCTTTTCAGAAAATTTTTCCCAAACTTTTCTTTTTATCAGAAAATTTAAGTTTAAGTTCTTCCACCCAAAGCAATAATTAGATGTGTTTTTTTCTCCTTTCTCGAACTCGAACACATATGGGAGGGAAATCTTATTACTCCCTTTGCTCTTATTTATTTACTAGTCACGTATACGTGTTTTGCACGTATGCCGTATTAATTAATAATAAAGATATAAAATAGAAATTTATACCGCATAAACGTTATATCAAATTACTTTTAAATAAATTAATAGCAAAGTCTTTGACTATATGATCATTTTCATATTGTGTATATATATGAGCATTTTCTTATCAGTTAAATTGAAAATCGAACCATTATAAATCAAAATTCGATAATAAATATCTTATTAATTCGGTTATTGATTTAGCGCGTTCAGAAATCAAAAACTAATTTAGCGTGTATAGAAATCAAAAACTAATAAACCAAATCGATAATACATCAAATCAAACTAAACCAATCGTTGAGCACCCCCAAACTGTTATCATTGAAGTCTTTGTATTCATAATTAAAAATAGAAAACAATTCAACATAAATTTATAGTTGGTTCAAATAGAAAATTAAAAAAATAAAATAAAGACTCTGAAACCAAATGGAGATCAAAGTGTTTCTTTCTTTTTAACCCAATATAAATCTTATTACTATAAAAAATTGCATAAAAGTAAAACTTGTGGCCATAAAAAAGAGAATCACCATTCTCATAATATAAACCGTAATTTTTAGGCAAGATAAACATTTGAATTTTTTGGTTACTTCACTCGGGGGCAACACGAAATTGTTAAAAGGGTGATTTATATACCAAAAAAAGGATAGTAGAAAGGAGGTATGTCTCAATTTTGAGCTACTACTTTGAATGAAAAAACATGCTTACAAGTTGTAAAACACCACCTATTAGAAAAAGATAGTTATTTAAATTGATGGAAAAAACTAAAATTACCTCTGGAAAGATTGTTTGATCATATTTTATATGTGTCATAACCATTACAGCCTGTACCATAAAAAGGAAAACAATCATTAAAAGCCTACTAAAAAAACAATGATGACATGCTAGATCTCATGATTTATTCATAATTAAAATAATTGCATATAATTAAAATTTAAAAGAGAACTCATATAACGAAGAATGCTAAAAACCCTAATGAATGCAAGAAGATAACTTTAATTAATCAACAATCAAAATAAAAATAAAAATAAGAAGAAAACGTAGAAGTAGAAGAATCACGCGTATGTTTCGAGTAAAATTTGATCAAATAACTGTATAAATAGAATTGTAAATATTCTTTTTTATATAAGGTAAAATTCTAATTGATTTAAAAATCTCCTAACTCAATTTTCATTCAGCACATTAAATTTTTTTATCAAATATATAGATGCACCTAAACAAAGAAAGTAAAACTTAATTAAAGAATCCTAATTAAGAAAGAAATACTCCTAAAGAATCCTACAGAATTCTAAATTTCCAATTTTATTATCTTGCTCATGCACGATAGTAATACCTCCTAAATAGAGTAAAATTCATAGAATCCTATACTTAATTAAAGAAAGTTCAATTATATATACACGGCAGTTTCTTTTTTCAACAAAAAATAATTATTAGTAATTATAATTAAATAGTAAATAATAGTTTTGGAATTTCTTTTTCATACATAATTTTTTGTTAAATAAAAATTTTGGTGCTTATTTTTGTTTCTATACATAGATTTTTCCCTAAAAAATTACATAAACTATCAACCAAAAATATCATACATTACATTTAATTTTTTTTAGATACGAGATTCTTCCTTCTTTTTTTTTCCAGTAGACTAAATGTTTGAATAATAATTTAATGATAATTATTTATATAGAAAAGGATGAAAAGACGATTTTGTTTAAAGGAGGGTCTTTTAACGAAGGGCAAAAAGTTCAAATCACTTTTCTAAGAGTTTTCACACTTTTAATATATTACTATACTATTTAGGAGTCTCACTTTTCTCGCGCGTGTACCTCACATTATTGAGTTCAAATGTTATACTAAATAGGATATTTTGTCTAAATAACAAAGATATATACAATAATTAAATTCAATATCTTTTGGAGAATTGATTTAATTAAAACTAACATTTACAAAAAAAATTTGTAAAAGCCGATCGACATTCATCTACTACCTGTAAACTGCAACAAAATAATACGATGATAGAGACATCAAAACAATATAATTACACAAAAAATTTCTCAAAGTCGTCTGACAGTCATCTACCATCTGCAAAGTATAATAAAATAATACGATAATAGAGATATCAAAATAATACAACTAAACTTAACCTTTACGCAAAATAAATTCTCAAAATAGAGGTATAAAAACAATACAATTAAACCTAATCTTTACCTAAAAAAATCCTCAAAGCTGATCGACATTCACCTACCACCTGTAAATTCATCTACGACCTATAAACCACAAAAAAATAATACAATAGTGATCACAAAGCTTTAATTTTGATGAAAATAATTCTTGTGTGAGCGAAAATTTTGACCCTAAAGAATGACTTGAATGAAAACAAAGAAGATATATATATACACACACGTTGAATTCTATTATGTTGACAAAAATAGTGAATAAGTTGAGAGTTAGAAAATTAAGCATCCGCCAATCTAGACATGCAACCGAATTAAGTTAAATGGGCATCAATCATATTTTCCCACTAAGTAAATTGATTTCTTTGGTAGTTTAACGTGCATCTCAATATTTATAGAAGTATTAAGAGTCCTATTTTAGGAGTATTTTTCTATCCTATTTTAGGAGTAT
Source organism: Capsicum pubescens (assembly GCA_030864215.1). NCBI lineage: Eukaryota > Viridiplantae > Streptophyta > Magnoliopsida > Solanales > Solanaceae > Capsicum > Capsicum pubescens. The sequence continues at coordinate 263,524,606 of CM061538.1, forward strand.
TTTTCTAATTGATCAGTATAAGAAAAAATATTAATTAATTCTCCTTCCATATATTTTAGGAGTCTCATATATTTTAGGAGTCTAGTTAATATAATAAAAATAATTAAAAAAAATAGTGAAAAGATAGTTTTGTCTAAATAAGGATCTTTTAATGAAGGACAAAAAATTCAAATCACTTTTCTAAGGGTCTTCAGACTTTTAATATATATATATATATATATATATATATATTCTTAAAATCAAATTTAGTTGATTTAGAATTCTTAAAGTAACAAAAAAAATATTAATTTTCATTAATTCTGATGATTTCTAATAAGGAAAGGTTTTACCATAAATATATTTAATTAATTTTCAACTCTTAAATATTAGGAAAAATAATGAAATGATGATTTTTTCTAAAACAAAGACTTTTAATGAATGACAAAAAGTTCAAACAACATTTCTAAGGTTATTCACACTTTTAATATATACTAGTTTAGGTGTACACACTTTGCACGTGTACCTCACTTTAATGAGTTCAAACATTACACTATATAGGATATTTGTTTAAATAATAAAGATGAATATAATAATTAAATTTAATATCTTTTGAGCATGTAAAGATTAAAAATTTATTTATTAAACCTAATTTTTACCAAAAACGATAATAGAGATATCAAAATAATACAACCAAACCTAACCTTTCAATAAAATAATACGATAAAAGTGATATAAAAACAATACAATTAAATTTAAATTTTACACACAAAAAAATCTCAAAGCCAATAGAGATCATCTACGAACTGTAAACTACCACAAAATAACAAACTAATAGAGATATTACAATAATACAATTAAACCTAACCTTTACCTAAAAAAATTTCAAAGGCGACCGACATTCATCTGGCGTCTGTAAATTAAAATAAAATAATAAGATAATAAAGATATCAAAACAATACAATTAAACCTAACCTTTCCACAAGAAATTCTTCAAAGCCAACCAACATTCATCTACGACCTGTAAACTATAACAAAAAATAATATAATAGTGATCACAAAGATTCGATTTTGATCTAACTAATTCTTGTCTGAGCGAAAATTTTGACCCTAAAGAATGATTTTGAATGAAAACAAAGAAGATTTATATATAACACACATGTTAAATTCTATTATGCTGACAAAAATAGTGAAGAAGTTGAGGGTTAGAAAATCAAACATCCATCAATCTAAACATGCAATCGAATCAAGTTAGATGAGCATCAATCATATTCTCCCAATAGACAAATCGGTTTGTTCTTTAGTTTAATGTACATCTCAATATTTATAGAAGTATTTTCTTAATAAAGTTCTATTTTAGGAGTATTTTTCTAATTGAACAGTAGAAAGAAAAATATTAATTAATTCTTCTACCATATATTTTAGGAGTCCTATATATTTTAGGAAGTCTAGTAGAAAGAAAAATATTAATTAATTCTCCTACCATATATTTTAGGAGTCTCATATATTTTAGGAAGTCTAGTTAATATAATAAAAGATAATTAAATAATAAATTAAAAAAAAAGTGAAAAGACTGTTTTGTCTAAAGAAAAGTCTTTTAATGAAAGGCAAAAAGTTCAAATCACTTTTTTAAGGATCTTCACACTTTTAATATAATATATATATATATATATATATATATATATATATATATATATATATATATATATATATATATATAACTTCTAATAAGGAAAGGTTTTACCATAAATATATTTAATTAATTTTTAACTCTTAAATATTAGGAAAAAATAGTGAAAAAATAATTTTGTCTAAAGCAAAGACTTTCAAAGAAGGACAAAAAGTTCAAACAACATTTCTAAGGCCCTTCACACTCTTAGTATATTATTATAGATTACTTTTTAAAGTTGCACATCCTTAAGAAAAACATTAACTAGAAGAAAATTTGACTAAATTACCCTTATTTATTACTCGTCTTTATTTAGTCTTTCTCTTTTTTATACTATATTAATATCTCTCCATGTTTATTATTAAAGTAAAAGTGAAAACAAACAACTAATTACGCCTTGGATTTGTAATGTGACAAGTATGAAGGAACATCTTTTTTTATAAGAAAAATTACAAAAAAAATGCAACTAGTAGGTGTTACATTTCAAAATATAGCTCACTCTATGTTATATTACCAAATATTATCTCAATTGTATAGAAAAAAAAAGTTATTTTACATTCTCAGCCAAATTATTCCCCCCCCCGCCACACACACATCTCTCATCTTTATCTTACAAAATACAAAAATTATTGTCTCTTTCATTTAGTAATGTTCCTAAGTACCATAAAATTTTGCTAATTTTTCTTCTAAAGTTTCACTTTTCTTCTCCAGTGAAATCTGAAATGTTAGGAGATTTATAGGCATCTGAAAATAGACAACAAAGTCCTTAGGCAAAACCCATATTAACAACATGATCACTATATTTTTCATCTAATTATTATTTTTCTACTGCTAATAGTTGGATAGTATTTAGTAGTACGTATACCCATTTGATATGACAATATCCATCCACCTATGTATTTGTGAAATTTAGAAAGAAAGTCTAACCTCTTTGTCCTGTTTTCCGCAAGCAGAAGCCTACTCATAGGCCCAAGCATGTACAGAGCACATCAAAATACAATACACCTTCAAAAACAGAGAAAATCATTACCTAAAAATTCAACACAAAGCAATCACATATGCATATAAAAGAATATTTTCCTTCCCAATTAGACTATTGGAGTACCATTAGTTTTTAACCCTTAAGACTCCAGATTTTTTTTAGTTTTTTGTATATTACTTATTGTTTTATCCTTTTCTGGATTTTGTTTTAAAGAAAATGATTTTGACCGCTTTAAACTATTTCAAAAGATTTGAACAATCTCGAAATAATTTTTATAAAATTACAGAGTCGTCACTTACTTTTTATAGAAAAAATCAAGAAAAACTATGATGATATTTCAAAGACTCAAAAACAGAAATAAATCTTTGAAACAAGAGAAATTGAGTAAGGGTTCAATTAACGTCCTAAGAAGGTTTTTAAGGCATTTAGGAGCGTTCGTTTTAAAATGATTCACCAAAAAAATCATTTTCTGACTAACTAAATGAAGGTGACTAACTTTAAGAAAAAGTTGATCTTTAAAAAATATAATTTATTTATTTTTGCATGCTTAAACCAAAGATGTATTCCTACTTAACTCATAATTACTTTTAAATTTTTTTTTACGAAAATGTTAAATTAAAGATGAACTTATTTAAACTATGTTGCACACTTGGACTTTGAAAGAAAATAAATTATATATTTTTTTAATAGTAAAAAGAAATTACATAATTTTTTTTTTTAATCATTATTATCATTTTTTATTTACTATATATATGTAAAAGGAAAGGGTCCATTTTGTTATAGATAAAATAAATAGTTTTCTTGATATGAAAGAAGTTATTTTAATCCAAATAAACTACTAGTCATATGAACAAAACACAAATGCCATTTTAAATGAAATATTGAGCAATTTCTTTCGGGCTTAGTTTTGAGGAGGGAAATCGAAGGTAACCATTTTTATTCATTTAGACGTGATACACTAGGCAAGAAAATTGCTAATTGACTAGAAGCCGTGATAAAATAAATGGTAACACTTTAGGAGATTTATCTAGATTAATTAATTAGGATGTTCAAATAAATAAGAATTGAAAGTAAAAGAGAAGTTAGAATTGGGCCCTTTTGACCCATTTATGGGCTGCCCAGCCTTTGGGCTTAATTCCCATGGATTTCAGTCCATTATTTTGGGGTATGTCATCTGTGTATACAGCAGCCACTTTTCCTTGCGTTTTTTTTTATATCTGATGTATATCAGACTGTATATCAGCCATATATACATATATTTTAGTCTCCCACCTGTACACCAACTTCAATTTCCATCTCCCCTTTTCTGGAACTGTTTAATTACGTACATCTTTTGTATACCAGCACAAAACAGTCCCCTTGTGACTTGAATTTGAGGTTTTGACTCGATGCAAATTGGGTTTAACCCAACGGAATTAATGCGAGAGAAGGGAGCCCAAGGGACTTTTCGGGGGCAGCGAACTCAGAGACGACGATCAGTTTTCACCACTTTGAAGTGCAAGAGATCAAAAATAAGAGTAGTGGAATTAATGACAACCAGAAAACAAAGTAAACAGAGAACTTGGTAAATCGGAGAGTAGAATCAAACTCCCCCCCTCCCTTTTCTCAATCTCCTCTACTTATAGGGGGAGATACTGATTTTTTCTTCAAAAATGAAGGAACATATCCCCTAAAATCCGGACTTTCTTCATCTAGATTGGATTTTTGAATTTGGACACACAATCTCAAACAAAGTCAACAAAGATTGTTTCTAGGCCTGCAAAATCGCAGATATAAGTTGAAAAGGGAAGATTTTGCGTGATTTTTGGATCTTTATTGGTTGAAATCGGGTTGGGTATGGCTGTACGCGTATTTTGTACGCTGGTTGCTGTTCATTGTTGGGATGGTTATTGATATTCTTCTGATGTTAGTTTAAAGGAGAAGGTAATATGGTGTTGGGCTGCTGGGTTGGTGTTTTAAAATTGGGCCAGTTGAGTTGGCTAATTGGTGAAGGGAAATAAAGAAAAAGGATGTTGTTTGTTGTTGCTTATAATTTTGGGTTGGTGGGCAGATTTTGGGGTCATTTAAGGCATGACCCCAATTAGGATTAGGTATAGGTTATTTATTAAATAGTCTATTGATAAAATTTTAGTCAGTTTGTTTAAATTTTAACCTAATTGAAAGTTAATTGACCAATTTTATTGCGATTGTGGCCAAATAAACCTTAATTAAAGTCAAATTTAATAAATTGACGAAATCAAATCAAGATTTGAAACGAATTACCGACTACTTTAATCATGAGTTTCTTGAATTGACAAATTGAGTAAATATTTCTTCAAATAATTTTTTTTCTTTTTTCGAATAGGTCATGTTTGAATCAAGCTAAGCCTTGATTAAAATCCGATATTTCGTAAAATAGTTATTTAAGTAACAAAGTTATATAAGCTCATACAATTAAATACGTTATTATATAATTGTTACTTAAAATGGCAAAATTACCCAAATAAATATTTTTAAAAGATTTTTATTTGGATAAAATAAATACTATAATTTTATCAAAAAATTGAAGAAACTCAAAATTAAACTTGATTGTGGGAGGAAAAAATTAGGTGTCAACACTTATTATAGCAGCTCGGTAGCTAATAAGGCCTATTGCAAATACTTGGATAGAGACTAGTGAAGCATTTTCACATGTTCAGTGTTCACAGAATGCATAATGTTATATGTTATTAGGTTTCACTAAGAAAAAGAATCGAACTATGCTTACCAAATAAATATGGTAATGACAAGCCATTCATCTAAGAATTGAGATGCAAAATTTCGACAGTCATCTGGACTTGAGTGTCAAGTAGATTCTTTGTATAGTATTATCTATTAGTATATTATACATCTCTTATAATTTTGCATAATGTTGTATATTAGGTGTATATATGCAATTATACAATAATATACATAATTATACAAATATATACATATGTATATATAATGTTTAAACTACGTATTTACATAATATAAGTTTGTATAAAATGGAGAGGAAGAAGAAATCACAGAAAAAAAGATTTTATTGTATATACAATAATATACAATATATTTTACAAATATATACTATAATATACAAATATATACACTGTTGTATTTAAAAAGAGACTTCGTCTTCTTTCTCGAATTTAAACATCAAATACATTCAAAAACACCTCAAAACTGCATCAAATTATCCAAAATTTCATATTGAATTCCTCGATACATAAGTGATCTTTTGTAACCATACTCACTCATAATTGAACTTATTTATGAAAATTCAAAATTGAAGCTCGAATGACAGAAAAAGTTGCGCAATAATATTGAATTTTTTCACAACTACTTATGTAAACAATTTACGAGTTGATTTATTTATATTTTGAGTTGAATAAGGAGTATAAAACATTTATTGAGAGATTTTGGAGCTGAAAATTGGATAACCAGAAGGTTCAATATGAAAAGGAAGAGTCTCTTGGGGCTTTAGGCCACAGGTGACAAAAGAGTTTTAAAATGAGGTGTAGGTGACACAAGTCCTAATTATTAGTTGGAGGTGACAATTACTTTATTATGGATTAAAAAAGTTGAGAAAGTTTGAAAATAACCCACAAGTTTTTAAATTTATACTTTGATCCCAATGTTTACCTAAAATAACGGAAAACGGAGGGAAAAAAGGCACCTTTCTCTCTCTTTTCATCCATTGTTGATTTCTCTCTCTCTCTTAGTAATTTTTGTTGTTCATTATTTCTGCTGCTTTATTCATCATCTTCTGCTTCATTATCATCATCTTATACTTCATTATTATCTTTATCTTCTTCTTGTCGACCATTTATTATTGTTGTTGTTGTTGTTGGTATAGCGCTACTGCTGCTATCTGACCAATTTCTTAGGTCAAATTTTATTTACTACATCACTTTCCACTTTGACATTACTTCATGGGTGACTTTGGTAAGTAAAATTATGATTTTTATTCGTATTTGTCATCTGGGTACACTTCTGTTTTCCCAACAATGGATAGAACTCCGATCATGAATCCAACATAAGTGCCCACAATTTAAACAGATCAATCATCTGGTGCATCAGTTAAGTAATCTGTTGCATCAGAAGATTTATCTATTGCATCAGACTGTTTATCTGTTGCATCAGAAGATTTATCTGTTACATCAGACGTATTATCTGTTGCATCAGGCGTATTATCTGTTGCATCAGAATGTTTATCTGTTGCACCAGACTAATTATCTATTGCAACGAACGATTAATCTATTTGGAACAACACAAATCAGCCCCAGCCACAAACCCAACAGATAACCAATATGTTTCAACTCTTGCTATTGCTACTGGATTCAAAATTATTCCTTACGTCCAATTACACGTCCCAAATTTCTTAATTCAATTTCTCATTTTACTTGTCTTTTTCATTAATCAAGAAAAGATTTTAAAAAATCCATGTTTTACCCTTTGCATTAATCACTTTTTCTTCAAATTAAAATGAAAACATCATTTAATAAGGGGACTATACTCCGACCGACATTAAAAGCTTTCTTCTCTTATGAAATTTCGATTGAATGAAAACAATGGTTATTTCAAACACGTCTACTGTCCCACCAACTGATCAGTGGATTATGGTAAACTAGACATGTTATTAATTATTTTTCTTAATCAATGTGGCATCTCAATTTGGGACGGGTAATTTGAGACGGAGGGAGTACGAATTAAAACGTCAGAGCCAAGCAACAAACTAGTCATATGCTGAAACAGACTATTTATTTGTTGCATCAGACTTCTTATCTGTTGCAACATGAGTAATCTATTTTGAACAACACATCAGCCCCTGCCACAAACCCAACAGATAAATCTTGTTATTGCTACTCCATTTTAAATTATTCCTTTTACGTCGAATCGTCGACATGTTTGTTGAGAAGATAATAAACAGAATGAATATTAAATATGGATTAAAACAGCAAAGATCAAACATAATTTTTTTATTAAACAAAAATAAATAAAAATACATATAATAGACAAAAGAAAAATAATAATCTAATTATTATTATTATTATCATTATTATCATCATCATCATCATCATTGCCAGTCGACCAATCTTCAACCGGAAGTAGTAAGACCCTCCTCAGCCTGCGTATCTCGCAGAGCATTCTTGCTCTAACTCCTCCCAGTTTCCATTGCAGATCACGAACTTGATTCTGAAGTTCATTCACGGCGTCTTGCAGAAAAGCAACGTCCCGCACTGGGTCAACCATAATCTTCTAAAGTGTAATATGAAAGACGAGATGTAATAAATAAAAAGAGTGTAGTTGAATGAACGATTGAGTAAGGAGGGACCTATTTATAGAGGATTGAATTTTAATGAGAGGCAAAAAGGCGCGACCGTTCACCTCCATTCATTAATTACATTTTTTATTAAATTAAGAAAATAAATATTGTGATAAGTCATGACTTTTCAGATTATTATTATTAATTAGTTCTTTCCAAGAATTATTTTTATTGAGTTGTGGCAACAGATTCTATATCTGTTGCATCAGATAACACATCTGTGACAACAGATATATCATCTGTTGCAACAAATATAAAATATGTTACATCAGATAACCTATCTGTTGCAACATATAATCTAACTGTTCACCTCCATTTATCAATTACATTTTTGATTACTGTGAAAAGTAATGACTTAATTAAATTAAGAAATATTGTGATAAGTCATGACTTTTCAGATTATTATTATTAATTAGTTATTTCAAAGAACCGTTTTTATTGAGTTGTGACAACAGATTCTATATCGGTTGCATTAGATAAATCATCAGATAATATATTTGTTGCAACATATAATCTACTTTAAAAAAAAAAACTATCATCATATCATTAATCCAAATTTATTGACTTTTTTATTTTATAAATTAAAAAAAATACCTTTTCAAATTCTTTAATAAAATAATAACCATTTTTATTTTCTGGCAACAGATTGGATATCTGTTGAATCTGATAAACCACCAGTTGCAACAGATATACCATCTGTAGCAACAAATAGATGTTCTATATTAATATTTTTTTTATTTCTTCTAACAGCTGATACAACAGTCGCAACAGATGGGGAATTTGATGCATCAACAACACTATTAAATGTATGTGTTTTTGTTTTAGACAAAAAGTCACGACCGACCTTCACCTTGTTTTTCTTAACAATCATCATATAAGTTAATTAATTCAATATTGTAATTTTTTTTATTATATAATAAATAATTTTAAAAATAAATTCAAAAATAAAAATGGTGAAAAGTCACGATCAGTTATTAAAATTAAATAACCGTTCTTTTACGGTTATAAATTGTGTTTATCATTTATTTCCTTATTATTTATATATGAAATATTTTTCATATTAAATAATTGGAAGGTTATGTCTTTTTCACTATCTCAATAACAACAATAACCCTTTTTTATTAATAACCGCCTGGTGCAACATATGATCGATCTGTCGCATCAGATTAACCTCTGTTTATACAAATTTCTCAATCCTTACCACCAACTATCGACATGTTGAGAACAAGGAATAAACAGAATGATTATTAAATACTAAATAAGAATTAAAAATTCAAAGTCGATCACCAAATGAAACATAGATTTTTGAATCCCTTGGGTAGATCCGATATAAAAAAGGAGGAAAATACATACGCTAAAATAAAAAATATTACCTAATTATTATTAGTACTATTATTATTAATGTCAATCGAACATTTTTTATCCGTCAGCCTTGCTCCGAAGTCAGCCAAATCTCTCTGGAGTTCATCAAACTGCCTTTGAAGTTCACGCAAAGACTTTATATGAATATTCTTGTACGAATTTGGATCATCCATATTTGTAAGGAGGGACCTATTTATAAATTATTGTATCTCGGAAAGAAAAGAAAATTGCTTTAAAATAAATCTACCAGATGGGTAATCTGTTGTAAAATATATTTTTTTTGTTAGATAACTTACAACATACTGGCAATCTTTTGCAACAGATGTATATATATGTTTGATTTCTCCAACAGATACGTCATATGTTGCAACAAGTTGATCATCTGTCGTAACAAATGTCTCCAATTGTTTGACAATATAAATAGATGTGGCATCTGTTGCAACTAGCTAGTCATCTGTTTATTCAATTTAAGCCATAGATGGGCTAGAAAGAATAAGGCGCGTACATATGGATCCACTATCATATGTGTGGAAGTTAAGAATGTATTACTAATAAGGTCACTGGGACAACACACACAAAGTACAATGTTTTTATGAATGCAGTTTTTAACCGATTAGGCACTGATCATTCAAACAGATCCTGCATTGTACCATTAAGTTTGATGGGTTCAAAATTGACAAGGCTGAGGATCTCATGAAGATAGTGCAGATACCCTGTTACGAATTACTGACGGTTGTTGCTCGTGTTTATACGTGTCAAGTTTTGAGAAGGGATCAATATTTGTCTCATTGTAGATAACCAATAGCGATTAGACTTAACTTTAAATGTGCATTGGACTCTAAGAAAACCTTCGAAGCCTCACACTGCATCAAATAAGAATGAAAAACCAATAGAAATTCCCCTGGCCCAAATTTATATGGTTGGGTTGCTAGCTCGGGGTGAATATTATATGCCAGAAGGTGCGACAGGAGAATGCCTTCGAGGGAAAATGGGTGGTTGATGGTAGACTATATCATCTGAGAGCTAATTGAAGAAGTGACATAGGGTAGAAAGTAACTTCTAACGAATCTGGCCGATGGAATTATCTTAAAAGATGCGAAATCTGAATCAAGTGCAAATATAAAAGTGTATCCGGTAATGTAATTTCATCTGTTGTCTCTCTAAAAGAAAAATAATGCAGATGAACACTTTTCTAGGGAGCTGCGTGGTCAGAATTATCACCTAGATAGAAAATAGGAGAAGACCTACGAAGCAGCCTCACGGGCATCGAGGGTTGAAGTGATGTACAAAAAGTCTAGAAAACTTACGCCAACAACAACTGCAATTAAAATAAGGAATCTAAGCGAAGGCGATAATTTCTGAATTTTAAATTTCATCCCATGCCTTCTTGTTTGTGTTTTCGATCAGGTCCACTGCCGTTGACCTGATTGGAACCACAAACGAGATTGAAAGGCAAATAGAGTATCATTACTTCCTTAGCAATATGAATTAATTGATTGTGTTTTCTTTCCTTAACATGCTTTCAACATTCCTTGGAGAAGATCAGATGTTTGTTGTAGTATGTGAATCCCGATAATTTTCAAACTTGCCTCCAGCTTGTTGATTCTGTATTCAAGCTGGTCGTTGCCGTCTTCAAAGTTGGTAAGGAGTTCCTCATCTCTTGTGAGCTCGATCAGGAACACTACCTTTAAAGTTGTGGCATTTTAGAAGCCCTTCAGAACACTTTCTTCAGAAGCCTTAAAGGATACATGGAGGGCCGTTGTGTTTGTTTTAGGTCAAAATGTGTTGATACACGTTGAAGATGTGGTCTCAACAGTTAAACAACACACTTTTATCGAGCGTTGCTTCGTGCATCTTGCTCAACCAATTTGATAAATCAAAAAGCAAGGAGTTACGTAGCGTGTGATCTAAACCGACTCTACCAAGCCTATCAAACATTACGTAACTCTGAGCTCATTACCCTATCAAAAAAATATGACCGAGTTAGTGTACAAATCAAATAAGCTCAATCTGTCAGCCTTTCTGCTGATCACTCTTCTCCAATAGAGATAACAAAATATCTGTTATACAAAAGTCTACAAAGTCTCCAGACATGCTTGCCAGGGAGCAATTCTTCAGAAGGCATCAACAAATATCTTCTGAAGAATTGCTCCCTGGCAAGCATGTTTGGCGACGGTGTAGACTTTTGCATAGTAGATATCTTGTCATCTATATTGGAGAAGAGCGACCAGCAGAAAGGCTGAGAGATTGAGCTCATTTGATTTGTGAACTAACTTGGTCATATTTTTTTAATAGGGTAATGAGCTTAGAGTTACGTAACGTTTGATAGGCTTGGTTGAGTTAGTTTAGATCAGACGCTACGTAACTCCATGCTTATTAATTTATCAAATTGATTGAGCAAGATGCATTGAGCAATGCTCGATAAAAATGTGTTGTTCAACTGTTGGGACCACATCTTCAACGTGCATCAATACATTTTGACTTAAAACAAACACAACGACCCTCCATGTATCCTTTAAGGCTTCTGAAGAAAGTATTCTGAAAGGCACCTAAAATGCCACAACTTTGAAGGTGGTGTCCCTGATCGAGCTCACAAGAGATGCGGAACTCCTTACCAACTTTGAAGATGGTAATGACCAGCTTGAATACAGAATCAGCAAGTTGGAGGTAAGCTTGAAAATTATCGAGATTCATATACTACAACAAGCATCTGATCTTCTTCAAGGAATGTTGAAAGTATGCTTAGGTAAGAAAATAAAATCAAATATAACCATATTGCTAAGGAAGCAATGATACTCAATTTGCCTTTTAATCTCGTTTGTGGTTCCAATCAGGTCAACGGCAGTGGACCTGATCAGAAACACAAACAAGAAGGCATGGGATGAAATTTAAAATTCAGAAATTGCCGCCTTCGCTTAGATTTCTTATTTTAACTGCAGTTGCTGTTGGCATAAGTTTTCTAGACTTGTTGTATATCATTTCAACCCTCGATGCCTGTGAGGCTGCTTTGTTGGTCTTCTCCTATTTTCTATCTAGGTGATAATCCCGACCACACAACTCCCTAGCAACTTTTTCATCAGCATTATTTTTCTTTCAGAGAGACAACAGACGAAATTAAATTATCGGATACACGTTCATATTTGCACTTGATTCAGATTTCACATCTTTTAAGATAATTCCATCGGCAAGATTCGCTGGAAGTTACTTTCTACCCTCTGTCTCTTCTTCAATTAACTCTCAGATGATATAGTCTTCCATCAACCACCCATTTTCCCTTGAAGGCATTCTTATACCACACCTTTTGGCGTATAATTATCACCCCGAGCGAGCAACCCAACCATATAAATTTGGGCTAGGGCATTAACTATATTAGTTTTCCCTTCTTGTTAGATGTAGTGCTAATCTTCGAAGGCCCTCTAAGGGTCCAATCCACCCTAAAATTTAGTCCAATCGCTATTGAATCTCTTTACAATGATACCAAAACTAGATCCCTTCACAATGCTTGACAAATAAACATGAGCAACAACCGACATTAAATCTTAATAGAGTATCAGAATCATATTCATGGTCCCTCAGCCTTATTAGTTCGGACCTACCAAACTTAACTATAAAATTGTAGACATCTTATTTGAATAATCTATGACTAATCAGTAAAAACAACATTCAGAAAATCAGTGCACTCTATGTGTGTTTCTATGATAACATTATTAGTAATACATACCTTCCATATATGAAGTGGTTCCATCTGCATGGAACTTATTCCTCTGAACCCATCTTTACTGCAGCCTCTTGTGATGGTCCGACAAAAGTTGATCAACTGTCAGTTCCTTATATTTACAAAGAAGAGGAAAGAAATTGATGTCACAGAAAGAATATTATCCATCTGTTGCATCAGATGTGGAGTCTGTTGCATCAGATATGGAGTCTGTTGCAACAGATGTGGAGTCTGTTGCAACAAATGTGGAGTCTGATGGAATACATCAAACCAGTCTTTCTGGTAGTTTGATTTTTTCCAACAGTTTCTCCATTTGTTGCAACATCAACAACAACATAAACTACAAATAAAAAACATTAACAACAAAGAAACAACAACATTTGTTCCAACAATATCATCAACAACAAAGAAGTAACATCCTTTGTTCCAGAATCATCAACAACACCACACCAAAAGTTTCAACAATGCCAACCCCACTAACAACATCAATAAATGCATCAACAATAAAGAAACAAATAAAATACATACAAAAAATGATACTTCCAACAAGACTTTTAAACTTCTCCCAACAGATGACCTTTCTCACATATTGTAATAAAAATTCTTGATTTGTTTATTCAACACTTAAAAGTTCCTTTAAATTTTTTTAATAAATATGATATGAGTAAATAGTAATTAAATAAAAAACAGATGTAAATAACTTGCAAAGAAGAAGACGAGAATGAAAGAGCAATAATGAACCATACCTTAATGTCAAAAAGGGGATCAAAACAATAATTTTAGTCGAGGAAAGATATGGATCGGTTTAGATCCAAAAGGATCTTTATGAGAAGAGAAGAGAAAAGAGAGAAAAAAGACTGTGATAACCCTAAAGAGGAGAGAAATAAAAAAATGAGAGTTGAATAAAATAAACTGCAGCTGAAGGAAGAGAGATGAGATAATTTCTATAGATGTATTATGTACGTAGACGTGGGGTTTTTTAATATTCATTAATTAATATTCATTAATTTCATTAATAATTTGAGGGGCACGAGGAAGACTAAGGCTAGTGACATTGAAAAGACAAGACAAGATTGCTCAATGAACTCACTTTTGAGATATTCAAGAAACATTTTTTACCGTCTTTAGTAGTAACGACTATTTGATATTATCTACTCGGACAGAAGATTGCTTTAAAATTAAAAGAGAAAAAAAAGATTTTCAAATAAATATGTAATCTGTTGCAACATATATAAATATCTGTTTAAAAATCTGAACAGCTCAGTCATCTATTACAATAGATATCAATATCTATTTAAAAATCCCAACAGCTCAGTCATCTGTGAAAACAGATAAAATTATTCATTTGATAATTAATTAAATCAGATCAGTCATATGTTACAACAGATATACATATCTGTTTGAAAATTTTCAATAGCTCAGTCATCTGTCACAACAGATGTAAATATCTATTTGATAATTAAATCAGATATGTCATATGTTACAACAGATATAAATATCTATTTGAAAATTTTCAACAGCTCAGTCATCTGTCACAACAGATACAAATGTCTATTTGATAATTAAATTAGATATGTCATCTGTTGCAACAGATATGAATATCAGTTTGAAAATTTTCAACAGTCCATTCATTTGTTGCAAAAGATTTCATTGCAATTGATTTAAGTGGAACTAGGGATGAATGAATAAGCTCACAGGGTTAACTACAAATCCAATCGAGTCTTTGCAATTGCATGGCGTTGGTATTACGTTCATCCCGACCCAAGTCATCGATTGATCACTCTGAGTTGAAATGAGTTCTCATCAACTCAATGTTAGGATAGTGATAGTCTCTAAGTTGATTTAGGTGGAACTAGGTATGAATGAATGAGCTCACAGGGTCAATTACAAATCCAATCGAGTCTTTACAATTGCATGGCGCTGGTATTGCATTCATCCTGACCCGAGTCGTCGATCGATCACTCTGAGTTGAAATGAGTTCTCATCAACTCAATGTTAGAATAGTGATAGTACCTAAGTTGATTTAGGTGGAACTAGGGATGAATGAATGATCTCACAGGTTCAACTACAAATCCAATCGAGTCTTTGCAATTGTATGGTGTTGGTATTGCGTTCATCCCGACCTGAGTCACCCATCGATAACTTTGAGTTGAAATGAGTTCTCATCAACTCAATGTTAGGATAGTGATAGTACCTAAGTTGATTTAGGTGGAACTAAGGATGAATGAATGAGCTCACAGGGTCAACTACAAATCCAATCGAGTCTTTGCAATTGCATGGCATTGGTATTGCGTTCATCTCGACCCGAGTCGTAGATCGATCACTCTGAGTTGAAATGAGTTCTCATCAACTTAATGTTTTAAAAACTATATCTTTTAAAATTTTTAAAATTAATCAAGATCAATTCAGACCAAATTAGCAATTTCAAAACTTGTCATTCTTTTCCAAAATTACAAATCAACCCATACAAATTATCCATTTGCGTGAAAAACTTTTTATTTTAAATTTGAAGTTATTTCTCTCTCCTCTCTCTCTCTCTCGGTCTCCTCTCTTTGTCAACAATACAAACAATAACTACTCAACATATTGCTCAACCCTTCAAAACATGTCAATTTTCTTCCCATTTACGACCACATATAGTTGTCTTTTTTTACTTCATTCCCACTTGTATTCGTTGTTTTCTCTATCTTGGTAGGTAACAGAGTTCGAGAAGAGTTCTACATTTGTTCTTTATTTTAAAAATAGGATTTTTTAGTTAATAATAAAAAAGAAGACTTTTAGTTGTATTATCTTCGAGAATGAGTTAACTATTTTGAGTTTTGATGCTAAAAAAGTAGGAAGCACCCGAGAAAATCCTAGTTTTTCTCTCAGTGTTTTGTTGACTGTCGTGGTATTGTTGGATGGTGTTTGTGGAATTGTTGATGGCTGTTGTTGGTAGTGTTGGTATTTGTGTTTTTTGGCAGTGGTGTCGGTGGTTTTGTTGTTGGTATTGGTGGCATTGGTGGTGGAATTGGTTGTGGTGGTGGTGGTCCATCTGTTGCAATGGGTGGAAGATCAATTAAGAGATATTAAATAGGTCTTCAAACAAATTTTCCATCTGTTCCAATTGATGGGTTATCCGTTGGAGTATTTTTTTGTAATGTAGCGTAGAATAATTTATTGAAATTTGTCCATCTGTTGTAACAGGTGGAATATCTGTTGGGAGATATTAAATAGGTTTTCAAATAGATTCGGGTTCCCCATCTATTCCAACTGATGGGTTGTCCGTTGGAGTATTTTTTTTTGTTATGTGGCATAGAATAATTTATTGAAATTTGTCTCATCTTTTTTAAAAAAATTATGCAAACATCAAATGCAATGTATTTTTTATTTTTCTATTGTTTATAATTAAAAGATGTCTCCCAAAAGAAAAGAAACTGAAAGTGAATCAACTTCTGACTACCCAACAAAAAAGGCTAGACTATAGATAGATTCGGAGTAACTTCCAGAACAATCTCAGTCAGGGCAAAATGAAGCTGAGGAAAGTGATAACTCCTTCTCACCAATGGAGCATGAAATAACATTGAAATTCCAGCATGATTTTGTCAAAATTATCACTATCGTCGGGTTTTGAGTTGCGATGCCGATGAGTAACCCTAATGCAGTATTTTGTGATGTTGTACTTAAATGTCAGTTGGGAAAACCTTTAACGAACTTAAGAGTATTATGAAGAAAGAAAACATAGATGGACTTTTTAAGCAGAGTTGTTTTGCATACTTTCTTAAGCTGTCTGGGACCCGCCCTCTCCGTTTCCCAATGATCATGGTATATAGTACCCTCAAGCGTAGGATCAAGTATGCGGGGGATGATGGAGGTTCAAAGGAGGGCGGAAAAGGATGGATAAAGTCTGGATCAACTATTATGGCATGCCGGTTTGTTTTGGATTGAAAGAGTTTGTCATAGTGACGGGCTTGAGATGCGATCGTCCAGAAGAACCTCTCATCAAGAAAACACCCCACAAAGGGTCCAACAAACGCAAGGTAAAAAAAGATGGGTTATTGGGCATTGTTGGACCTAGCTACAGAGTGAAGGTTTTGATGGCGGATCTCAATAATAAAGACATACCAAAGCACTACAGGGAAAAATTATGCTTAGTTTGGTTTGTCCATTCCGTTTTATTGGCAAGAGACGTCAGAAAAGTCATAGAACATGATTTGTTGGCGTTTGCTGATGATTTTAGGAAATTCAACGATTATCCCTGGGGATACGACAACTACTACTTGACTGTCAAATATTTACTAAAAAAGCTAAAGCCAAAGACGACCATATTATATGACTTTCCTTGGGCTTTCATGGTAAAATTGATCACTATTTTTACTCATTCATTAATTTATATTGAATATAGTTATGACTTTTTTTTCTTGCTTCCTGTTTACAATTTTAGGCTTGGGCATGTGAAGACATTCCTCCCTTCGAAAGCATTTCAAGGATTACCCGGATAAGGTTTCTCATTCAAGGATCCTTAGGTGGTTGGCTGCAGCAGAGAGCAGAAAAAAAATATTAACGAGGCTAATCTCTTTAACCCTCTGGATGATGCATTACATCTTTTTTTAACTAAAATAATTTGCCTCAAAGAAAGATATTGAAACAGATATTCCATCTGTTGCGACAGATGGGTCGTCTGTTGGAACAGATTACCCGTCAACTGCAACTGGTGCAACAGATGGGTAATCTATTACAACAGACGATCCATATTTTACAACAGATTAACCATTTGTTACTCTGGTTCTCTGAACCCTACTCAACAGATTACCCATCTACTATAAATTATGCAACAGATGGGTAATCTGATGCAATATATTATCAATCTATTTCAACATACAGATCAGCTGTTGCGGTAGCTAGATCGTCTGTTGCATAAGTTGGCTGTGTTAACATCTATGTAACCCGAGCCCTATGTAACCCAACTAACTGTAAATTATTATTATCTGATTTAAATTCCTCCTGTCTTTTTTTATAGGTTATACATCGTTGGATCGTGCCTACCATTGATGAGTTGGGGATGACTTCTTTTCTTACTCTGGGTCTTGTTGATACAAAAAAAGACCCAACGGTAGAGTTAACAAAGAAGGAATTGGATGGAGCAACATCCATAAGAAGAGTAGTTAGGCAAGGTTAGCCTAATGTTGAAGCTTTTCACGACCAACCTCAAACTGCAATAGATCCGGGTGCTTTTTCTGGGGTACTGCTGGTGGAGTTGTTTGTGATGGTGGTAGCCATCCTGCTGCTGCTACTGCCAATCATGATTATGAGCATATTGGTGCTCAGCAAAAAATAAATATGTTTGAAAACACCCTTTGCACAGGTCCTCCCTCTCATCCCTACATCGGTCCCTCCCACCCTTATAATGGTCCCTCTCACCCCTTCCCACCTTCATGTTCTTATTGCAAATGCAAAGTGTGCAAGGACAGAGAGGATAAAATCTTTGAAAAGCTAGAGGCTATTGTTGAAGCTGTCAAGAAGTTGAAATTTAGGAGGGGTGTCATACCATCCAATGAGGTGAGGGAGCCATACACTCCTACAGTAGAGGTTAAGAGGAAGAGAAGAAAAATAAGACAAACCTCTTAGTTCTGAAATCAACGAAAATTGCAACTCCTCCCGCTACAAGAGTTGTTGAAGTTCAGGGGCCACCGAAGAAGGTGGACATATTTGCGGTGCATGTCAAGGAGAAGAATAAGGAACTAGAAGAATTCATCAAGATGAAGGTTAAAAAAGAATACACCATGCATTCATTTGCCGCCAAAGACTTCTCGAGTATGACAAATATGCGTGTGTGGTAGGAGGACAAGGTAAGTTTACTTTTTCTAACCTAACCTTCCAATCTACTCCATTAAGAAGAATCTACACAACAGATGTGTAATCTGTTGCAACAACTTGGTATTCTGTTGTAACATAATACACATCTGTTGTATAAGTTGTGTTGGCTGGGTAATTTGTGAAGAAATTAGCGAAGGAATCATGGGTTTTTAAAGGTCGAAATAAGAACAACTGTGTGCAAAGGGTGTTTTCAAACACCCTTTGCACAGGTCCTCCATCTAATGGGATTTGCAGCGTGCGGGATGTACTCACTTGCATACATTGAGTGTTTGCTGACCGGCACACAAATGATCGGTGTATGCGACACCGTTGTAGGAAAGATGCAATGGGTCTGGGCATATGGGGTACTAACTAAATGGTTGGAGCCCGTGTATAAAAAAGAACATGTACAAAGACAGAGACGAATACGATAACAAATTTTCATTTCAAGCTAATTCACTTTACATGTAGTGGCAATAATTTTTATGTCTGGCCAAGTTGAATTTTTATAATGCAACAGATTTTATATCTTTCGTAATAGATATAGTACCTGTTATGACAGATTGATTATTTGTTGGAATAGGTTGGTCATCTGTTGCGTTATGCAGATGTTCCTAGTATGTCTATCGTAACAGATATACGATCTGTTGCAACATATAATCTATTTGTTGCAACTAATCGGTAGTCTGTTAGAGCAAATAAAAAAAGTAGGAAGACCTGTTATATAATTTCCAGTAGATGACCTACGTGTTGATCTCATGTTGCAACATATGTCTAAATTTGTCTGATAAGAAATGTCGTCTGTTGCAACAGATGTATTATCTGTTGCGATATTTGAATCTAGTACTCCATTTCAATTAACATGTTCGAAACTAAGGATTAAATTATATTCATAGACAGAATAAAATAATTCGAAGCCTTCAGAAATTACATGAAATAACTCAACAAATAAATGAAATATAAAAAAAATTATTATGGGTGCAAACGATCTACTCTACAAATAAATGAACAAGTTAAACCAAGGAGGATGGGTTATTACATTGACGAACTCAAGCTGTAAACATCTAATCAATATGGACAAGTTGTTCTTCATCCGGTGCTACAAAATTCAGCTTTGGTCGTCGTGGATCTTTAACGTCGGTTGTGTACGACTTCTGAGCTTTCGCTTCTCCGTATTTCCATAAAAGAGCAACATATCTTTTGCGGAGTAATCCGGCATCAAGTCCATCATTTGGTACTTGTAATCCATCACTGAAATACTCGGCGTAGGCGGCAATAAAAGGACCGCAATCCCTCCATTATAAAAATATAGATAATCCATATCTTGCAGTTCATGCAAGGGTTGTGAAATTTATGAAATGAAACTAAATCATGACACTTAAACTTACAGGCTACCAATGGTTTGTTGAGAAATTCCTTCAACATATTGTACATCAAATGGATTAGCCATTTTATACTGGTATGCTTCAATCATCGACCAATCAGTACTAACCTTTTGGTCCAAAAAGACACTTATATCAAGGTAAGTAGGCAATATTTTGGCTAGCTTTTGTATCTCAGACGACGGCCCAAAACGTCTCCTTCGCGACATCGAGTCATAAACTCAGATGCGCCTCTCTTTTAGAACGACGACAACCAACACCCAATGAAATTCATCACCACAATTGATTGGGATGTACACTTCGTCGACCAAATGCCAAGGTAAGCCAGCCGAAATGCTAAAACCTTTGATGATGTTGATTAAGCATTCCTCATTTTGGGAAACTTTCGACTGTTATTGACAATACCTATCGTAGGCATTATTGATGTAAACTTTGTACAAATAATTGCCTGTCGTGTATCTGTATTGTTCTTGTATTTGCAACTTGGCCTTCTTTTGGAGGTAGTAAAAAATGACATCGATGTGCTGCACATATTATCAAATATTTTAGATTACGTAATGAAAAATCAATACACAGATGCAATTAAATAAAGTATTAATTAATAGTACTATGTATGACATTTAAACCTAATCATTCCAGCAAGTTTGGGGCTGTGACATCAAATAGAACCAATTCTTCATTCTGAGATGTGCAACAACAAAGTCGAACATATTAAAACCAAGACTCGATTCGTTCACTTTGTAGCTCTCGTCATTTTGTTTGCTACATGATGATTTATGTGTTAATGTCAGGTTCTTACAATAAAAATTGTATAAACTAATATCTATAAAATTAATTTATGTACCTGTTGGCGTGATGCTTTAACAGCCCATCGGCAATCCATTCTGGATAGTCGTTGATCAACTGTGTTAGTTTTTTTGGAGCCTCGTCTGAGATGTTGAACCCTTCAAACGGGTAATTCTTCCGTTCTCCCAAACTGACAGGCTTCACTTTTTCTTCTTCTTTGGAAGCAGTTGATAGATTATCAACTGTGATATTACGCTCTTTAGCAGTAGCTTCTACTATGACATCCACCTAGAAAGCCAGAATTGTCAATGCTAAGTAGAGATATACAACAGATTATTCATCTATTGCAACAGATGAGTTTTATGTTGCATCAGATGGATTATCTGTTGGGATAAATTTGAACAGGTAATCAGAGCAGTACGATAATTTTGAATAGATAACCTATCTGTTGCAACATAAGACTCATCTATTGAAACAGATAATGAATCTGATGCAACAGGTTAGACAACAATTGCAACAGATGTATATATTTTTTTAATAATTTTCATCAAATGTATCATCTGTTGAAACAGATATGTGCCTGTTTGTTTTTTGTAATAGATGATGTACATTCACCTTCTTCAGTTTATGCTGCTCTCCTGTGGCCCTTGCACACTAAACATCGGTGTAAGACAAAGACAGAGGCATTGCAATCTTGCTTTTTTTAAGCTTGATGATGCCTTGGAAGTGTCTTTCCTTCTCCTCTTAGCCTCCTTGATCTCTAGTGGAGTGTCTGGATATGAAATCCTCTTTAATGGAATGACACCCCTCTTAGATGTCATTTTCTTTACAGAAGTAGTTAGTGCATTAATAGCATTAATCACTCCATCGTGTTTCGCCTTGCAGTTTTGACATTTGCATGCAGAACATTCGCTAGATGTGACAAAATTTGGAGAAAAATTTGTACAACCATTATGATCATAATCATAATGGCTTGTTGTTTCAAAAACTGTAAGAGGAGCATCATTAGCCCCACCCTCCAAAATTATTTTTCTTGCGATGGTTGTTGCTCCAAATAATTCCATTTTAATTCCATCAATGACCTTAGGGTCCGATAAAGTTTGCACAGACCGTAAAGTAAGAAAAAATGACATCTTCAATTCTTGGTTGGTCAGAACAAGCCACGGATGGACAATCTAAAATAAATTGGTACATATATTAAGAATGATGATGGAATCATTTAATCATTAACTAAAATAAAAACTTGATTAGAATTGGACTTACTATTTTCTTGGGGGGATTGAAAAGATCGAGAAATTTTATATTTTATTGATTTTGTCCAACAACCATCTCAGAATTCTTGGACAGGAACTTTTTCCTGGTAGTTCACTTGTTATCTCAAATAAGGAATGACTTCAAATGCCAAGCCTATAACATAATGCCAATAAATCAAAAGCATTATTGAATAAAAAAATGACGAATCATATCATGATAAAAGAAATATTTACCATGAAGGTCCATGGAAAGCCATTTAAGTTGATTGTTTTTGGTGTTAACAGAGTCAACAAATATTCGACAGTCATTTTGAAGCTTTCATAACCCCAAGGATAGCTGTTAAATGCCTCAAGATCCTCGGAGAGATTTATTAAATCGAGGCTTATATTGTTTTTAACATCTCTCACCCAAAGAACATTATGTACAAACCAAGCACAATGATTGTTTGTGCTTCTTTAAAAGTCCTTTACCTATCAACACTTCTATTAGATTTTTGTTTTTGAAGCTTGGACCAACAATGGACACCAGGTCATCACGATCACTCGACTTGCCTTTGACTTTTTTGGGTGTGCGAGGTGCTTTTTTTTTGGGTCAGAGTAGGTATAACTTGAGAAGGCTAAAGAGGATAACATTTTAGTCTGGTAACTATGACAAACTCCTTCCAACCAAAACAAATAGGCATGCCACAGTAATTTATCCATACCTCACTCATCTTATCTTTGTTTTCATACATAAACCTGCGCTTGAGAAGATCATATACTATTTTTATTTGAAAACGAGTATTGTTGTCTTTCGACAAATCAAGATATTGCCCAAAGTAGCTTTCCCTGAAATAAGAATCCAATTTTTGTTCTCGAAGTATTTTTCTGAAGGTGTCGAAAGATCTTCCCATGGCTGACTTAACCACGAGATCACCCGTTAAATCTGTGGCACCATCGCACTGTGTTCTCACAGGATAACGATCAATGCTGAAGGTTTTGACCAACTCTTCCGTGGAAGGGCTATTAGCGTTTGGATCATCTCTTTTGAAAGATTCCTCCTCCTCGTGTTCATTATCTTCTGCTCCTAATTGAGATAACTCTTGTAAAGTAAGCTCATAAAGTGGTGGATGTAGCCGAGCTGCTGCACTTGTTCCTTTACTTGGACTTGATTCGATTTTTTTTCTTTTTGGAGCCATATTATCTTAAATTAATAGGAACATAACATAGATTATAATTGATTAATGCATAACAGTAATATAACAGTTCCAACAGACCACTAATCTATTGCACCAGGTATGTTATCTGTTGCAACATATAACCGACCTGTTGCAATGGATGAGTAATCCATGGAAACCATAAAAATAGATCACTAATCTGTTGCACCTGGTATTTTATCTGATGCAATATATAACCGACCAGTTGCAACAGATGAGTAATCCGTTGGAAATCATAAAAATAGATCACTAATCTATTGCACAAGGTATGTTATCTGTTGTAACGGATGAGTAAACCGTTGGAAAGAATAAAAACATATCACTAATCTGTTGCACCAGGTAGTTTATCTGTTGCAACATATAACCAACCTATTACAATGGATAAGTAATCCGTTGGAAACCATAAAAACAAATCACTAATGTGTTGCACCAGGTATGTTATCTGTTGCAACAGATAATCGACTTATTGCAACGGATGAGTAAACCGTTGGAAAGAATAAAAATAGATCACTAATCAGTTATCTGTCGGATCAATATTGTTTAGATTTCTTCCAAACAAAAGAGTCGTCTATCACAACAGATGAATGATCTGTTAGATTGTTCACCTGTTGCATAAGATTTTCATAGTTGCATCAAATTTCCATCTGTTCCATCAGATGTCTCCATTTGTTGCATCAGATATATTCATCTATCACATCATATATTTCATCTGTTACATTAGATGTTTCATCTGTTACATCAGATGTTTTATCTGTTGCAACACCATTTTTACCAAGACAAACAACAAATCAACCCAGCAACACCAACATATCACACACACACACACACACTAAGAACATCAACTGTGACAAAAAATTACCAACAAATTCAAATCAACAGTACGACAATAAAAAGAAAAAATGCCAGAAATTAGGGTTTTATTCAGTCCACATTTCAACACTAGAAGAGTAGTTGGCTCAAGTTCTTGTGTTTCTTCATGATTTTTTACCTATGAAAAAGGAAATGGGGCGACGAAGAACTTGAAGTTATTGTCGCCGGAGAAGTCTTCACGTCGATTGACGGTTAAAAGTCGAAAAGGAACTCGCTCGACTATTTATCGTCGGAGGTTAAAGGGAGAAATTTTGCAGAACTGTTGGTTGGGAGAGAGTTGAGAGAAGTTGTCGAGAGAGAGAGTGGTTGATTTGGATTGAAGAGGGGCGTGATTTGGGTTGATTTGTAATTTTGAAAAGATTAAAAAGTTTTGAAAATATTAATCAAGTCCACAATTAACTTAATCAAGTTTCCTAATGATGTTTGACCCTTTAAGTTGGTCAATGTCACCAATCCTTTATTCAAGACTTAAAAGACACCTTTCCTTCAATTTTCTCGACTCTCTTTACCCTATATAACCAACAAAAAGGTTAATTTGTAGATTTGGGTCAAATCTAATTTTGGGCCATGAAATGTAATGTAACTTTTGGGCTATAAAAATGAAATGTACATTTCTGAAGTGTAATTTCTCTTTTTTATTAAGATAACTTACATAAATCCCTGAATCTTTAAGTGATATTACATAAAATCCTGATTATTTTGTTAATTACATTTTATCTTGTTTTTTTTGAACTGGTGATACATATGTTATACGGTGATACATATAAAAAAGTGATACATTTGAAACTGACTAGATATTTATTTAAGAAAGTAACAAATTTTCTTTTATTCCGTGGAGCAAATCACGCACAATCAATTACACAATGAATTAATGAGATTTAAAAAAAAAATCAAAACCCTTCAACTTGTCTACTGCTAGTACATTCCTGTCTATGTTAGGTATAGTTGACGGGTGCCATGCCAGATTTCCATTCTTATATGCATTCCAAGTCAGTCGGTAGTGACACTTGTTCTGCTATTACTCCGCCCAAGTTGCCTGTGAACAAAAACCATTCGTAGTCCTTACTAAAGCATACATGGTTTAATCTCTTCATCCTCATCACAGAATCCACCGGCTCAGTAGATGTCTTCTCCGATAACGGCCCACCCTCCTGCCGATTTACTTTTGTTGATTATGTGGTTTTTTTGGTAGGCTGTTATAGGGATTTTCGGTGGTGAGTGGGTCATTTTTTGAAATGCATCACTCATTAACAACATATGAATCACCCAATAATTGATGACACCGATGGGGTGGTTTTCTTGGTAGGCTGTTATGGGGTTTTTCGATGGTGAGTAGGTCATTTTTTGAAATGTATCACCCATTAACAACATATGAATCACCTAATAATTGATGACTCCAGTGGGGTGGTTTTTTTGGTAGGCTGTTATGGGGATTTTTGGTGGTGAGTGGGTCGTTCTTTTAAATGTATCACCCATTAACAACACATGAATCACCCAATAATTGATGACGCCGGTGGGGTGGTTTTTTTGGTAGGATGTTATGGGGATTTTCGGTGGTGAGTGGATTGTTTTTTAGTGGACCGACGTTGGTTCACCGGAACAGTGAGGTCTGGTGATGGGGATAGGTGCTCCATTTTTAGATACAGTATGAACAAAATGTATCACCCATTAATAACATATGAATCACCCAATAATTGAAATAAATAACTGTATCTGTCATATAAATCATGATAATACCATATGTATCACCCATTAAAACCATACAAACTATATCTATCGCATGGATCACCATAATATCCATATAATGATATCATATTTATCATTCATATGAATCATCATTAAAGAATAAACATGTATGAATAACTAAATAAATTTATATATGTATCAACCGATATTTTTTTTTTAAAAGGGAGATTTTAGGAGAGGAAATTGTGAAAAAAAATAGTTGCATCCGTTAATGGAGGAGAAAAAATCAGGAAGGAAGATGATTTAGTTGATGATAAATAGGGAGAGATATTAGGGAAGAAAATCTTTGGAAAAATAAATATCTTGCATGAGTTAATGGTGGAGTAAAAATAAGATGTGGGGTTTTTATTGATATGTATCAAGAGTAAAATTAAAAATCGAGATTTTATATAAATTTTTAAAAAGTAAGGGATATTGAGTAATATATTCTCTTAAGTTTGGTATTTGTGGAATTTAATGTTTTTATTAAGGGAAAAGGACACGACATGGCCATTTTAAAACAAAATGACCAATAATTGAAAAGGTGGACATGTTGTAGCCAGTCGGCTAAAGTAATCCCCTTTTTTAGCCATTTGGCCCAAATTGGGCACATGCAGTCTCTGTACTCAATTGATACACTTTTATACCACATTGATACACTTTTATACTATATTGATACACTTTTTAGAAAAAGAGAAAGGAAATTTTATGCAAGGACATGCAGTCACTATACCCAATTGATACTCTTTTATAGCACATTAATACACTTTTATACTACATTGATATGCTTGCAGTGTCCATATACTCAATTGATACTCTCTTATACTAGATTATACATTTTTAAAATGCATGTAGAAACTATATAGAGTCGTATAAAATATGTATCTAAATAATAATTGTAGTTAAAAATTGTATAGAATGTGTATATCTATTTTCTTTTTGATGTTTAACTTGTTTTATTTATAGTTCCTCTTTTGAACTTGCAATAATGTTGGGGGTTGGTTTTTGGATTTGGGGAATTGCAGTTGAACTATTAAAGAAAGTTGGAGTTATGTTTTCCATTTTGAGTTTGAGTTGCATTATTTGCTCCTGAAAATTCTATGTATTTGTTTTGGTCAAATAAAGTTTCTTATAGTAAAGCTTTCACAGGGCTTTTTTGATAGTCAATGTCATCATTCCATAAATATAAATAATGCATGTTTTGACGTATAACAATTGTGGTTATGCTAATTTCAAAAAAAGGAATAGATAAAAAGCTGCAAAAAAAGAGAGTATAAAAATAGTGAAAAAAATACAAAAGAGCAGTGATTTCTTTTATAATAGAATGAAACATCATACTTAAAAAATTATAGAACATAAAAAAAAAACAGCAAAATTAAAAAAATAAAATAAACTAGCATTTTTTTTTAAAAGGAAAAAAACGAGAAGTAACTAGCATGCAAAATCCACACTTTTGCTTTGCAAAAGCAAAAGTTGAATTGCATATAATTAGGTACATGTAATAAAAAGAAAAAAAGATTGACGTGGGTGTGAAACGTTTTTTAAAAAAAAATAAAAAATGAATCAAAGATAATATCATATTTATGTTTGGTATATCATAGGAAGTGGAGCTGCACGCTTTCTGCTTACCTTTTTATCCATTGGCACCATGATCGAGTGCTATTTTCTGAGTTTTTAAATTTAGGTGCTAGTTTTGTGAAATTATTTTAATTTTAGGTGTTATTTTTGTCCTTTCCCCTTTAATTAAGCACACCAATTAATTAGGAAGTGGAGGAAGTATATGTTTTACGCAATTCTGAAGGAAAAAATAATAATGGGTGCACATTAACTAATATGACCCTACTATCTATTTAATCTTGAATACATGAATTTTCTTCGATTAATATGAGAGTAGTCTCTATTAATAAACGTAAAGCTAGAAAAAAGGCTAATTATCTTTTCATCTTTTAAACATGTCATGAGACAAATTTTTTTAGTAAATATACCAACTATTTCCTTCATTCGCTTTTACTTATCACTTATTTTTAAATGAATTTTCTTTTTTGCTTGTCACTTTTGATATATAAAAAAAAAAGATAAAATTTTAACTAAAAATAAACATAAGAAATATTTTAAAATGAAGAAAATAGTTCAGTTGGTAGGCCGTCGAGAGTCACATCTTGTTGGTGAGGATAAAATTCCCACCTTGTAAATTGTAATCCTTCCCCATTTCCTCTTTCCGTGCCCCTAATTTAAGCACATTGAAAGTTTTGACCTGGGAACTTCTTTTTTTCATTTTTATGTTCGTATTAGAATATGTGCAGTATTAAATTATACTTCTTTCGTTCTACAATATTTATCTACTACTATTAATTTGACACATAAGTTAAGAGATAATAAATAAGAAAGGTAATTTTGTGATATTACTCGTTGAATAAAATAAATTTAATATTTTGAAAAATGTATTGAGTAGTAAATATTATTTAAATTATAAGGATAAAATGAATAAAGAAGGTAAATCATCCATTAGTTTATATATTATTCCCTCCATTTCGAATTAGTTGGCCGTTATAGACTTGACACATCCATTAAAAAATTAATAAATAAAGATCTATTTTATATATTTACCCTTGTGTGCCTTCTAAAGTGCAATAATCAATACAATGATTAAATATTAAAATTTGGTACATATTACTCCATCCTATACATTACGTCTAGAACATTGAGTATTTAAAATTGGAACTAGTAATAATCATTTAGTTTTGATTTTTACAATTGAGAATATTTATGCATCATTCAATAACTTTGAAAATTATGAATGTATTTAGTATTTCTATCAAGAATAAAATGAGAAACGTATGTATAAAATACTCTTGATTTTCGAAC
Source organism: Capsicum pubescens (assembly GCA_030864215.1). NCBI lineage: Eukaryota > Viridiplantae > Streptophyta > Magnoliopsida > Solanales > Solanaceae > Capsicum > Capsicum pubescens. The sequence goes on from CM061538.1 coordinate 263,553,545, forward strand.
TTGAACAACTAAATTGAAATAAAGATTTTTAGAAAGAAGGTCAACTAATACGAAATGGAGTGAGTATTAGTCATCTATTTTTAGTATAGTGAACAAATATTATTGAAAAAAGAAAATATTAACCATGTCAAATTCTGATATCAATTAATTTGAGTACATCATATTACTTAGTACTAAATAATTTCAACTACCATCTTGTTTCTTACTGCAATACCCAGTGTTGATATTCGGACTATTATGTAAATATGTATTTCTAGTAGGGGTAAAGTATTTGACCTAATTTTCCTCTAATTTACTTGTGACAAAGAACTATTTGTATCTATATATACCCGTTTTATGAGATGAATAAAAAAACAACCATACATAACCTAAATTTCTACATGGTATCAGAGAAACCTAGTAGATTGACGTAGATTGCCATTTTTTCATGTTTTTCCAAGATGGGAGATTCTACGCCTTCTTCTGTCAGCACTACCAAACCCACGAACTCAACCGTAACAAACCCTACCTCAATTATAGTTCAACAAGACAACTGACCTTTTCCAACAGAAGTTATTCTTGACGAAACGAATTTATCACTATGGTCTCAATTGATGGAGATGCGTATCGGAGCTCGAAACAAGGTTGGCTACCTTACTGGCGAAGCAAAAATACCCGAACAAACTAACTCGAATTATGAAATATGGATTATGGAGAATCATAAGGTGAAGAGCTGGTTGATTGACTCGATCAGTCCCACCCTAATGCAGCGGTTTATCAGACTTTCCACGGAAAAGAAAATTTGGGAAGCTATTGCCAAAACATTCTATGACAGTTCGGATGAGACTCGATTATTTGAACTAAATCAGAAATCCTTCACCACTATGCATAATGGAAGGCCCCTGTCTACGTACTATAATGAATTGGTTGAAAATTTTCAGGAAATTGATCACTGAACAAATACGCAAGATGAATCGATTCAGGGTATTCTTTAGATGGACTCTATAATGGCAAGGCTGTGAGTTCACATATTTCTCAATGGACTTGATGCGGAATTTGATCAAGTTCATGGAGAGATTCTACGAAAGGATCCAAAGCTTGATCTTGAAAGTACATATGCTTATGTCAGAAGAGAAGCTCAACAGAGGCAGACTGTGGGAAATGCTTGGCTGATTCATGAGAGTTCTTCCATGACTGTCCATCATAGCAATCCTGTTAAAGATCGAACTAATTAGCCATCTGGTAAGGCTAATAATCTTACTTGTAGCCATTGTGGTGAATCAGGACACTCAAAACAATAATGCTACGAGATCATTGGCTATCCGAATTGGTGGGATTTCTTGAAGAAACCATGCAAAATCATTCCAAACAGAGCTACATCCACAACTACATGAGGAATTAGTCAGCTAAACAATGATGGTAAGATAGAACCTCATGTTAATATGACACAGTCGGGTATTACTAGTAATAACAATGTTAATATTACTGCACATTCTACGCGTAGTACTTGAATTATTAATAGTGGAGTATCTGATCACATGTCCAAGGACCGAGATGAATTACAATCATTAAAACCATCTTCTCAACCCTTTATTTCTACTGCTAATGGAGGTACTTCTCCGGTTTTAGGAGAAGGACCAGTTGTCATAACAGATACTTTAAAACTTGACACAGTTTTAGTTGTACCTGAGCTTGATCATAATCTTCTATTTGTTAGCCAAATTACCTCCTTTCAATTGTACTGTAATCTTTTGAACTCTTTTTTGTATCTTTAAGGACATTCTGACTCGGGGGACTCTTGGTTATGGTATTAAGCGAGGAAATATCTACTTTCTGGAATTGCCTAAAGGTAGAGAGAAAAAATCCAGTCATGCATTCCGCACACATAGGGTTGAGAAGGCACACAACCATATATGGTTATGGCATAGGAGGCTCTAACATATATCATTTGGTTATCTTCAGAAACTCAAACCAGCTTTGTTTTTAGGTTTAGATAGCTCAGTTTTTCATTGTGACATTTTTGAATTAGCAAAAAATCACCGTGTTCCATATTTATTAAGTTTGAATAAATGTTATGAGCCTTTTGCTGTTATACATTTTGATATTTGGGACCCTGCAAAAGTTGAATCTCTCTCTCAAGCTCGTTGTTTTATTACTTTCATAGATGAATGTACTAGAATGACATGGATATTATTGCTTCGGAAGAAGAGTGATATGTATATTGCGTTCAAAGATTTTTACAATATGGTACATACTCAATATCAACAACAGATTCGTGTTTGGAAATCTGACAATGCCATGGAATTTATGCAATCCACCATTGATGAATACCTTCAGCAATGAGGTGTACGTCATCAAACATCTTGCACATACACACCACAATAAAATGGTCTAACAAAAAGAAATAACAGACAAATTATGGAGATTGTTCGTGCATCTCTCTTTGGCATGAATATGCTAAATATTTATTAGGGGAAAACGATAAAGTCTGCGGCTTATCTTATTAATCAAGTTCCATATCAAGTCATTAATTTTTAGACTCCGCAACAAAAGCTCCATTCTTTTTTTTCTCATCCACATCTGCCGAACTTAGAGCCAAGGGTGTTTGGTTGCATGGTTTACACTCACATTCCCAAAGCTCTGTGAGGAAAGTTAGATCCGTGTGCAAGACGGTGTGTATTTGTTGGCTATTCAAAACTTCAGAAAGGATGCAGGTGTTATGACCCATGAAATAAGAAATTATATGTTACTCTTGATGCATTTTTTGTGAGTTAGAATCTTATTATGAAGGCTCAATAACACCCTCATCTCTTCCGGGGAAGAGTGACAAAGAAAATACTAGAATGAATGTAGCTTTAGGGGGAAAAACAGAGTTCCTGGAAGTAGAAGCTCATGAGGAAAGATTAAATGCATGTACTGGTATCTTGGAACAAGATGTAGTCTCACATGAAGACAAAGAAGGAACCAGGAAAGAAGGAAATAAAATTCGCGAAGCCACAAATGAAGAAAATGAAGAGATTATTTCAGAAAGAACAACAACAACTCTATTAACCAATGTGTCCTCTCAGAATGTTCTACATTATCATATACCTCAGGTACCTCTGTCTAATGACCCTTATCTTCCTCCTTCCCATTTTCCATTAAGAAAAAGTAAAGGTGTACCAAGAATAAACTATGAACTTGATCTTAAGGCCAATTCGAAGTATCCCATTAGTAATTATACCTCCGCCAAAAGATTAACAACATCATATGCTCTAACTGTTAATCAATTATCCAAAGTGTCCATTCCTAATGGTGTGCAGGAAGCATTACCAGAATCACAATGGAGGAAGAAAATGAACGAAGAAATAGAGGCCTTGCAAAAAAATCAAACTTGAGAACTAGTCTCACTACCTGAAGGAAAGAGGACCGTCGGGTGTAAATGGGTGTATTTTGTAAAGCTTAAAGCAGATGAAAGTATTGATAGGTATAAGGTGAGGTTGATAGCAAAAGGATACACACAAAAGTATGGAGTGGACTATCAGGAAATATTTGCACCAGTGGCTAAACTCAATACTATTTGTATCCTCATATCAGTCGCAGTAAATAGAGATTGGACGTTGAGATAATTTGACGTAAAAAATGTATTCTTAAATGGTGACTTAGAGGAAAAAGTTTATATGGAGATAACACCCGTAACTACGCAAAAGCACACTTATAGAAAAAAAGGTATGCAGATTAAGAAAGACAGTATACGGCTTAAAACAATCACTACGGGCATGGTTTGGACGTCTCACATCTGGAATGACATAGGTTATAAATAGAGTAACTCTGATCACACTCTCTTTATAAAATACAACAAAGGGAAGGTAACTGCATTGATTGTGTATGTTGATGATATGGTCCTGACAGGAAATGATTCTGATGAAATGGATCAACTGCAGACCTTTTTGGCATCAAAATTTAAAATGAAAGACCTGGGACAATTGTGATATTTCCTAGGCATTGAAGTATCAAGGTCGAGATAGGGAATTTCTCTTTCTCAAAGAAAATATGTACTAGACTTGTTAATAGAGACAGGGATGCTAGCGTGCAAGCCAATTGAAACACCTACGGAGATAAACCATAGACTCGAGAACTCTTCGACAAAGCAAATAAAAGATGTAGGTAGATATCAACGTCTAGTAGGAAAGTTAATCTATCTGACTCATACAAGGCCAGACATTGCATATGTTGTAAGTGTTGTGAGTCAATTCATGCAGAATCCAACAGAAGATCATATGGAAGCTGTCTATAGAATTTTGCAATACTTGAAAAGATATCCAGGAAAAGGGCTTTTGTTCTCGAAGAATGAGAAAACTACCATCGAAGACTATACAGATGCAGATTGGGCAGGAGATCAATTGACTAGAAAATCAACAGCGGGGCATCTCACTTTTTTCAAAGGCAATCTTGTCATGTGGAAAAGTAAGAAGCAAAAGGTTGTCGCAAGGTCTAGTGCAGAAGCAGAATTTCGAGGGATGACCAATGGCCTGTGTGAGCTATTATGGATTAAATATGTTCTGAAGGATCTTGAAATTGAATACACAGGGCCTATGAACTTGTTCTATGATAACAAGGCCTCAATTCAAATAGCATAAAACCCCGTTCAATGTGATCGCACTAAGCATGTTGAAATTGATTGACACTTTCTTAAAGAGAAGTTAGATTAAAAGATTATACATTTTTCATTTGTCAAGTATGAAAGTCAGCTAGCAGATGTACTCACCAAGGATGTATCAGGAAAGGTCTTCCATGCGAGGCTTGGCAAGTTGGGTATGATAGACATCTATGCACCACCTTGAGGGGGAGTGTTGACATTAAGACTATTATGTAAATATGTATTTCTAGTACGGTTCAAGTATTTGTCCTAATTTTCCTCTAATTTACTTGTTGACAAAGAACTATTTGTATCTATACATACCCATTTTATGAGATGAATAAAAACAACAACTGTACATAACCTAAATTTCTACACCCAGTAACACTTTCTTTTAATGAAATTAAAGTAAAACAGATCATATAGTCATCCATAGATCTAAGCTAAAATAATAATAATAATAATAATAATAATATTGAAATATATCGTAGACAAGTGATGAAATCCTTTCTTATTCTCTTCCAATTAACCAAGTGTCTTCAAATATATAATCCATCACCAATCATACCTCATTACCTCTTCTATATACTATTATTAGAAGAGGATAATTATAAGATTATCTTAAACATGAGATTAGCCTTCTAAGAATGTGGGAAGATTATGAGTATGTGCGAGATCAATAATGATGGAGTCTTTGTTTAACATGCGAAAGATCTCACCGATTGTGATGGAAAATCTTTTTTTTTTTTTTTTTCATTTTCTTCTTTCTTTCTCAATTCTCTGTTCTCGATATACAAATGAATATGTAACGAATATACATGTATACTCTCTCTATGTATATATACTAGAGTACTAGACACAAGAGACTCTGTTTATATGCTACTTTTTTGTCTCAATTTATATGATATAGATAAATTTTGGAGAGTCAATCAAATTTTTTGTACAATCTTTAAATATTTTAAGTTTTTAATGATATACAATACTTTTTAAATAATTTTTAGACAATACATGTTACTTTTATTGTTTGAATTTATGTACCATTGATGTAATTTACAGATTCAACCAAAATTTTTATATAATTTTGGGAAAGGGGGCAAATATGCCCCTAAACTTTGCGAAAATATTCAGATATACCCTCCATTAAAAGTTTAGCTCATCAATGCCCTTGTCGTCTAAGTTTTGATCCATATATACCCCTGTTGTTAAGTTTTGAGTCATATATACCCCTGTTGCCAAGTTTTGGGCCATATAAACCTCTGTCATCGTTAATTGCTTTCCTGGAATTTCCCAACCTCCTTTTTTTTTTCTTAAGAAATTATATTTGTCACATCACTTTTTTATTGTCACATCACATATAATTAAATTCTCCCCTTTTTCTATACATTAAACGTCCGTCAAATGCTCTCATCTATCTCACAATCTCTTTGAATATTCTCTAATTTGTCAAAACTCCTTTGTTGTATTTTCAGATTCTTGCGTAACTACTTCTCTCAGACATACATACATACATACATACATACATACATACGTACATATGTACGTATAAAAGATATCCTCTTAACTGACAACTTGTTTTTGTTGTCTATATATGAACTGCCTCTTTTACACTTCTACATCTCAATTTTTCACTTGGGTTTTCCTTATACTTCTTATTATTGATGTTGGAATTGACGGTAGTGCAAAAGATGGAGTCGGTTGATGATACTAAAATAATTTGCAGTTGGTAAGCACTTTAATTCTTGATTTTTATAGCAATTGCGCGTTGAGTTTTTATGAAGTGTTCTTGACTTTTTTTATTTTTTTACTTGATCATTCTTATGGTTGAAATTTTTTAGCAAAGCAATTAATGGCAACAATGGTATATATGGCTCAAAACTTGACAACAAGGATATATATGACCCAAAACTTAGCAACGGAGGTATATATGGCCCAGGACTTGGACGACAAGGGCACTGGTGAGCTAAACTTTTAACGGATGATATATCTAAATATTTTCGCAAAGTTTAGGGGCATATTTGACCTTTTTCCTTATAATTTTTAGATGTTTGTATGATTTTTAAATATTTTAAGTTGTTAATTTTTATAATTAATAGTATTTTTACATAATTTTCAAATAATATATGCTACTCTCTCTGTCTTAATTTATGTGACGCTGATGAAATTTAGAGAGTCATCAGATTTTTACATATGGTTTTACATATTTTGAGTTGTTAATTATTGTGATTTATAGTACCTTCTACTATTTTCAATTAATATGTGTTATTTCTATCTCAATTTTTGTGATTGTGATAGTATATGAAGAATCAATGAAATTTTTTTATGTCAATAATATTTTAAGTTGTTAATTATTATGATTTATGATACTTTACGTTATTTTTAAATTATATATGTTTTTTCCTCTATCTCAATTTATGTGGCTGATAGAATTTCGAGAGTCAACAAACTTCTTAATGTCCTTCAAATATCTTAAATCATTAATTATTGTAATTTATAGTAACGGTTATGTAATTTTTAAATTCATAACAGATAAAAAATAAGACAAACAAATTAAAATGGATAAAAATAATACTAATATATAAAAAGTGGTCTAGGTTATGTCCTTCAAATATCTTAAACCATTAATTATTGTAATTGGTAGTAACTTTTATGTAATTTTTAAATACAACAACAACAACATATCCAGTATGTTCCCACCAAGTGGGGTCTGGGGAGGATAAGTGTATGCAGGCCATACCACTACCTCAGATGTGAGATAGAGAAGTTGTTTACGATAGATATCAGATAAAAAAATAAGACAAACGAATTAAAATGAATAAAAATAATAATATATATTAGTAATTAGTAATGTGTGCGTGATATATTAGTAATTAGTGATGTGTGTGTACACGTGTGTATATCACATATACATATGCATATAAGAGATATGAATCGATATACATGAATTATACACTGAGACCATATTGACGGATATACACTCTGCCTATCTTATTTTACCTATATATCTCAGAATGTCCCCCCCCCCCCTTTTTTATAGGAAAAGTTCTATTTTTCTTCTACGACAAATCATTAATTTGTGTTGAAAGTGTATCTGAGATTTGGACCCCCCAAAAAAAGATGAAGTGCGAACGAACTCAGGGTGTATCCAGCTTGGAGCTAGGGGTTTCATTCAAATCTCCTTCGGCATAAAATTATACTATTTATATATATATGGTCAAAAATTAGTTTTTAAGTATAAATAATAGATCCTGAATCTCAACCCCTATAGTTTTCTACATATTTTGAACCCCTTTCGTGAAAATTCTGACTCCACCACGAGAGCTCAGGTGGAGAGCTTGCCTCCTAGATCAATTTTTTCCGAAACTCATATAATTGGACATCTCAACTGTTAAGAAATGAGGAGTTTTCATGATATACATGTGAATGAAACATGTTGTGAAAGCTGGTCCATCCAAGTGAACAAAGCTCAACTGCAAACAAGTTATTGATAAGATGACTCTGTGTACAAACAAAAGTGGATAACATTTATCACATCAGAATTTAAGTTGAACAAGAAGTCTTGCAGGAGTTGAGTTGAACAAGAAGTCTTACAGAATTTGAATTGAATAAGAGGTCTTGCAGAGATAAAAGAAGAATCCTATTGAAAGAAGAATCTTATTCAAAGAAGAAGTGAGAGATGCGGCAGCAACAAGAAGAGTGATACTACCTAGAGTCCTATTGAGCATAGAAGATTAGATCAGTTGAAGGACTCTATGAGGCGTGTACTTAAATACAAGAAACGAATTCAAAAGCACTTACTCAATGCACTGAAAAAATAATCAACAATTAGCAAAACAATTCACATACTTGAAGAAGAACCTAGTCCCTTACTTAGCAAGTCATAGACTGTTTGTAGTAGGTAGGTTATTTGAGTTGTAATGAGTCATTGGTCTAGTCTCAGTGATCTATAAACTGAGTTAGGAGTTGCGTCTTCAAGTTAGGGAACTTGAAGACTTGAGAACACTTATCTTGGGAAGATTTGTGTTTTTGTAGTGATAGGAGTTAGAAGTTTTAATTCCTAGTTTACAAGAAGTCTTGTAATTTTGTTGATTGTTGAGGCTCAAGTGTTATAGTGAAGTTGGGGTTAAATCCTGTAGAGGTATAGGTCGTGGTTTCTTACACCTTTCTTGAGCCGAGTGTTTTCCACATAAAAAATATTGTGTTCAGTTTTTACTTCTGTGAACCACGTTTACTTACTTGTTCCACAGATAGGCAATTAGTAGGGCTCGTACTTTAACAAGTGGTATCAGAGTGAGGTTGTCTTAAATACGGGTATCACCTAAGAAAAGATCAACATGATAAATTCCGCACCTCCTACTGGTCACAGTGAAGGTCAGTCAACTACTAGATCTCCACTTTTTGATGGCTCTCACTTTATCTGGTGGAAGGCAAGGATGGGGATGTTCATCCAAGGTAAAGATTATGAATTATGGGATAGGATTACTGATGGACCCACTATTCCAATGAAGTTGGTTGATGGTGTACAAGTCAAGAAAGTAAGGAGTGAATTTACTCCTGATGACTTGTTGGCTTTGAAGAAGAATGCAAAGGCCAAGAATATCTTGGTTTGTGGAATAGGACCTTCTGAATACAACAGGGTATCAACCTGCACTACTGCTAAGCAAATTTGGGATGTACTGGTGAATGCTCATGAAGGTACCTCTCAAGTAAGAAAATTCAGGATCTCTCTCCTTTTCACTGAGTATGAGGCATTCAAAATGAAGGAAAATGAAACCCTGCATAAGATGATGACACAACTCACCACTTTAACAAATGAGTTGACTTCCTTAGGAAAAGTCATCTCTGAGGAAGAACAAGTTAAAATGGTACTGAGGCTATTACCTAAATTAAAATGAAATGTTAAGGTGACTGCAATCAGGGATGCAAATAAGGATATTGAAGGCATGAGCCTGGATGAGAACTAGTAGGGAACTTAAGAACTTACGAAATGGAAATTGATGGAACCAAAGAACAAGAAGCTCCTGAGAAAATCTTGGCATTGAAAGCTTCTGATAGTGATGAGGGATTTGAACTTGACAAGGAGCAAGTTGCCTTCATAATTAAGAATTTCAGAAAATTCTTTAAGAAGAAGAAGGGGACAAATACTAAGAAACGTTCCAATGACAATCCAAATGGGTGCTACAAATGTGGCAAAACTGATCATCAGATCAAAGATTGTCCAGTCTGGGAAATAGAATAGAAGAAGGAAAGGGCTGAAAAAGAACTGAAGGCAAAAAGGAAGGAGGAGCATGCAATAATAGCAGCCTGGGGATCTGATTCAGATGAAGATGAAGTTGATGAAACTGCATTCATGGCTCTTGGAGATTCAGATTTAGATGAAGAAGATGAGGGTTCTAAAGTAAGTATTCTTGAACTCAAAGAAAAATTGCAATTGTTTTCAAAATCAAAACTTATTTTCTTGATAAGTGCATTGATTGATGATTTCCAAGAGTTAACCTCTAATAGGGATGAATTGTTCAACAATCTTGCAAGCCTCAAATTTGATCTCATTGATCTAAAGGCTTGCTCAGGTACAGTTGACAAGGAAAATTGCACTCTCAAGAAACAGGTTGCAGAACTTGAGATTTCAAATAATGATCTTAAGTCTGAAGTTCTCAAATTAACTCTCATTGAAAATGGGAAAAAGACCATGAGTAAAGAATAAGAAAATGTTGAACTTGAGCTAGTTAAATACAAATAAGAATGCAATGATTTAACTGAAAAGGTGAATAAGTTTAGTCAAGAAGTTTCTAAACTAAAACTGGATCTTGAAAGAGCAAATAGGTGGACAAACTCCTCAAGAATTGTTCACAAATTAAGTGAAAGAAATTACAATGAAAATGATGGTTTGGGATTCCACAAAAGTTTTGATGATCCTAAAGATTTATGTTATATTTGTGAAAACCTTGGACATCTCACCACTAAATGTCCAGTGGCTGGAAAAAGCAGGACAAACAGTCAAAACTTGGCTAACAGAATTTCTCAGACCAAAATGAACAAAACCAGTTCTGGTCAGAGAAACAGGTTGCCTGCATGGACTAGAAGAAATCTAATTCATCCTTTCACTTATAAAACAGGACCTAAGTTTGTCTGGGTTCCTAAGTCCAACCATTGATTTCTTTTGCAGGAGAAGGTGAAAGGAAACAAGAGGCACTGGTACTTAGACAGTTCTTGCTCAAGACACATGACTGGTAAAAAGAAAAAGTTCCTTTCACTCTCCAAAATAGATAGATGAGGAGTTTCTTTTGGTGATGGAAAAAAGGGAATCATTACTGGAATTGGAAGAATTGGCTCATCTGAGTCAAAAGCATTGAAGGATGTCTATCTTGTAGAAGGATTGAAGCATAATCTGCTGAGCATCTCACAATTATGTGACAAAGGCAATAAAGTGATTTTTACTGTTGCAGGGGGTTAAAGTCAAAAGGATGGACACTAAAGAAATTATGCTCACTGAAAGGAGATACAGAAATATATATATAAAGCAGACATAATGGCAATACCATAACCTGAGCTGACTTATCTAAGTGCAATAGAAATTGATCTCCTCTTTTGGCACAGAAGACTTGGATATGCAAGTCTGAAACAACTAAACATATTTTCCTCTAAAGACATGGTATTGGGATTACCCAAGACCAAGTTTAAGGAAGAAAAGTTATGTAGTGCTTGTGTAAGGGAGAAGCAGGTAAGGTCCTCTTTTAAGTCAAAGAACCATGTTAGCACATCCAAGTGCCTTGACCTGGTTCATGTGGACTTGTATGGACCCATGAGACTTCAGAGCAGAGGTGGAAATAGGTATATTTTTGTAATTATTGATGATTATTCTAGGTTCACCTAGACATTGTTTCTAGCCTCGAAAAAAGATGCCTTTGATGTCTTTCAAATTTTTATTAAGAAAATTGAAAAGAAACTAGGTACTTCCTTAGTCTCCATAAGGTCTGACCATGGTACAAAATTTGAAAATGTAAAATTATTGGAATTTTGTTCAGCAAATGGTATAGATCATAACGTCTTAACTCCTAGAACACCACAACAAAATGGAGTGGTGAAAAGAAAAAATAGAACCTTGAAGGATATGGATAGAAGAATGATGCTTGCAGTAAATGTTGCTAAAAACCTTTGGGCTGAGGCAATAAATACTGCAACATATATCATAAATAGATGCATGATCAGACCTATGTTAGAGAAGACTCCCTATGAATTACTAAAAGGAAGAAAGCCTAACATCTCTTACTTTAGAACCTTTGGATGCAAATGTTTCATACATAATAAGGGAATCTTCTTAGGTTATTCACTTCATAGTAAAGCCTATTTTTAAACAACAGAACTAACTATGTTGAAGAAAACATGTATGTGATCTTTGATGAATCCTGTGTTAAGACTAACCTGCAGGAAGGAAATAATGCCGAGGAACAGGTTACACAACCCGATTCATTGAGTGGAACTACCAAACCTAGAGGCACCTCAACAGGGGAAACTGAAGCTGAAGGCACAGTGACAGGGGAAACTGAGATAACAACTACCCCATATCAGAATGTCATCAGTGATCCTAGTATCTCACTAGGCTTGATTCCAAAGGGATACAAGTATCAAGGATCACATCCTATAGAGAATGTTCTCACTGAGCTCACCTCTGGGATCACTACCAGATCTAGATTGAGAAGCATGTGTGCCTTCAAGGCATTTCTATCAGAAATAGAGCCAAAGAAAATAACTGAAGCATTGCTTGATACTGATTGGATCATAGACATACAGAAAGAGTTGAATTAGTTTGAAAGAAGCAAAGTATAGCTCTTAGTTTCTCTTCCAAAAGATAGATCAATGATTGGAATTAAGTGGGTGTACAAAAATAAAGTTGATGAGTATAGAACAGTCACAAGAAACAAGGAAAGGATAGTGGTCCAAGGATACAATCAAGAGGAAGGAATCGGCTTTGATGAGACTTTTGCTCCTGTAGCAAGACTTGAAGCTATAAGATTACTTGTTGCTTTTGCTGCCTACAAGGAGTTTATACTCTACCAGATGGATGTGAAGAGTGCATTTCTAGATGACATTCTTTGAGAGGAGGTGTATGTCAAGCAACCTCTAGGATTTGAAAGCAAGGAGTTTCTTGATCATGTGTATAAACTGGATAAAGCCTTGTATGGGTTGAAACAAGCACCTAGAGCTTGGTATGAGAGGTTGTCAAAGTTTCTACTGGAGAATGGTCATTCCAGAGGTAAAATTGACAATACCCTTTTCTAAAAAACTAATAAAAAGGATTTATTAGTTGTGCAGGTATATGTGGATGACATTATTTTTGGATCAACCAACATGAATATGACTCATGAGTTTGTCAAACTCCTGAGTTGTGAATTTGAGATGAGCATGATGGGAGAGCTGAATTACTTCTTGGGATTGCAAATAAAATAGTCAGCATCAGGAACAATGATACACCAACAGAAGTATGTCAAAGAGTTTCTCACAAGATTCTCCATGGAAGAGGCTAAAGAAATCAACACTCCTATGGCCACTGCCACAAAGCTTGATCTAGATAAAACAGGTCCTGATGTAGAGAAAAAATTGTATAGAGGCATGATAGGGTCATTACTATACCTCACAACAAGCAGGCCTGACATTGTGTTTAGTGTAGGGCTATGTGCTAGGTTTCAAGCAAAGCCCAAAGAATCACATCTAAAACCTGTGAAAAGAATCTTCAGATACTTAAAGGGAACTAGTGATCTTGGATTATGGTATCCCAAAGGTAGTAATTTAAATTTGGTAGGATACTCTGATGTTGATTATGCAGGATATTTGGTAGATAGGAAAAGCACTACTGGCATGGCACACTTCCTTGGATCATGTTTGATTACCTGGTCCACTAAGAAGCAAAACTCATTAGCCTTGTCTACTGCTGAAGCTGAATATGTTGTTGCAGGTTCATGTTGTGCTCAATTGCTATGGATTAAGCAATAACTTATGGATTTTGGTATAGATGTTGGTTGTGTTCCCATTTTTTGTGATAATACAAGTGTTATTAACATAACTAAAAATCCTTTTCAACATAAAAGAACCAAGCATATTGATATTACACATTATTTTCTTAGAGATAATGTTGAAAAAGGTCATATATCAATTTTGTTTTGTTCTACTGAAGAACAAATTGCTGATATTTTTACTAAGGCTTTGAGTAGAGAACACTTTGAAAAAAATAGGTTAGCCTTGGGGATGATTAAAATTGCATAAGTCTCCCTCAATGCTTGATTAGATTAAGCTGACCTTAAAGTGATTATTGGTCAATTCAGTCTCACACATTATGTTGTGTATCCTAATTCCAATATTTTAGAATATGTTGACTCATGAATGTGTTGATTTTGCAGAGAGACTGGATTACAGGGGCAATTTAGTTCATCTTTTCATTCAGGTATGACTATTGTTACCTACAGTGACTAAGAGTGAAACGAGTTGTCTACCTGGTTCTCCTGTGTTACATTTAAACCACCAAAACCAAAGAGTCACACTTACTTCAAAAAGCTGCTACTTGTTTTCCCATCAGTTCAGAGTTCCTCATCATTACGATTCTTACACAGATACAGTCCCTCAACCCCTCAACTTCTTCTGTTTCTCTCTTAAATATGCTTTCTCTTTTTCTTGATTTATATTCATCTTCTCTTCAATTTTTCATAATCAAGAAAAAATTCCAGGTTCATAAAATGGCATTTTATTCCATCTTCTTCATCCCTTTCCTCCATAATTCTGTCACCAATCCCTTTATCGCTCTTACCCTTCATCCAAACATCACCTTACCTCCATTAATCCCTCCTCAAATCTCTCAAAAATTCACGAACTTTGCAGCCTTCAGAAACTTCCCAAACCCTTTTGCCAAAATTCCTTCACTTTCTTTATCCTTCTCACAACCTCTTATTCCTCTTCCTATCCCGCTCCAAATTATTGATGATGATCTTCAAATTGTTAATGATAGAGATGACCTTCCTATTACAGACTTGATTCCAAGAAGGTCGAGATCTCAGTTAAAGAAAAAACCCTCTTCCATCGTTGTCAATATCGAAGATACTATTCCTACGAAACCCTCTCCAGTTGTCTGTACTCCTCAAACGCGAAGATGCTTCCTTGTCTGAAGCACTTCAAGCTAGCAAAAGAAAGTGTGTGGGTATATTTGATCCCACTCCTCCTCCTATATCTTCTCCTGCTTTCTCTCCTGATCTTCTTCTTCGATCAGTCAGGAAGAAGAAAACTATCATGGAAAAAAAAAACCAAACTTCTATGTCTCAAAGGTCTTCTTCAAAGCCTAAACCAAAGGCCTCCTCCTCTTCAAAATCCTCTCCCATAGTCAAAGTTTCCACATCCTCCAAAGTTTCTCCTCCACAGTCTTCTACTCGCTCAAGGAAACAGGTCAGCAAACCTGTTCCTTCTGACTTGTCTAACTCTGAATTCTATGTGGACACCACTGCTGAGGTTGATCCTGATTTTGAGGTACCTGCACCATCCTCTCACGAGATACTCCTGAGGCTCATCATCTCCACTTTTAAATTCGAAAATTAGCTAGAAGAAGAGTTGTTAGTGGTTTTGGGGGTATTTCTATGCAGACTCTACTGGAAAAATTAGAGTTTCAGGGATGGTCTCATCTCTTTCTACAGGGAGACCTTCAGAGAAAATTTGCTAAATCTGAAGTGTATGAGTTCTATACGAATGGGGTAGACATTGGCGAGTTGTTCTCCACTACTGTTAGAAAGGTTACTCTGAACCTTTATGTTGCTAATATTGCTAGGATTTTACATATTCCTTCTAGGGGGTGGGGTCACTATGTCAAGGGCAGTTAGCCACCTCTTGATAATCTTGCCTCAACTCTTGACATATGTAGAAAGTTCTCTGGGAATGCTCAACTGGTCAATCATAGAAGAGTACTTAAGAGGGAATGTATCCACTTCACCAATTGTACTTTGATGTAGTGCATAAAATGATTCTCCCTAGAAAGGAAAGGAGGACTGTGGCTAGTTTTCTTGATCTTACTCTCATGGAACTACTGGACACTGAGGTGAGAATTGATTTTCCTAGACTCATACTGAAGCATATGCAAAGGGTTATCCTCAAGGAAACAAATGGGCATGCCCTCCCTTATCAGTTCTGGCTCACCCCTATATTTGAGGATTTTGGTCTTTTTGTCCAAGTGTGGTCTTCACAGACTACCAAGGATATCATAGGGCCTGCGAACAATATGATGTTACTTGTTTCCACGAGGAGTGTTGATAATCCAATGCAAAGGTTGAGAAATGCATTAGTTGAAAAACAAGCTAAGGTGGAAGTTGCTCAGGCAACTTTGAAGGCTGCACAGGCTGCTCATGAAGAAGAAAAATGGATCCTTCAAGCTCAGATTGCTTCCCTTAATTCCTTGTTGGAAAAAGAGAGCTGAAAATGCAGATGTTATTAGGAAATTCACCTCTCTTATCCCCTCTTCTTCTTCTACTTAACCTCTTTACTGATATCTTAGGCCTATATCCTTTTTTGATCCTTTCCTTGATAGCTTGATTTACTCTTAGGTTGCTTATGGTAAATGTAGTCGTATCTTCTAGTGGATGAAATAGACCTGGTTGTTTAAACTGTTTTCTACTCTTGTTTTCTCATACTGCATTCATATTCTCTTATTCTGAATTTTGATTGTCTTAGTGATAGCCTCAATGGCCATGAATTATTAAACGTTTTCACTTGTTAAGCCAGCTTTTCGATGATGTCAAAAGGGGGAAGAATAAGGCTATGCAATGCTTATAACTCAAATTGGACTAACCTGTTTCATTCTTTGGTTCTTTCACTTAAATTCCTTATTAAGTATGTCAGGTTTTTGTGTGTCTATGTTTATCATCATCAAAAAGGGGGAATTTGTTAAGAAATGAGGAGTTTTGATGATAAACATGTGAATGAAACATATTGTGAAAGATGGTCCATCCAAGTGAACAAAGCTCAGCTGCAGACAAGTTATTGATAAGATGACTCTGTGTACAAACAGAAGTGGATAACATTTATCACATCAGAAGTTGAGTTGAACAAGAAGTCTTACATAATTTGAATTGAATAAGAGGTATTGCAGAGATAAAAGTAGAATCCTATTGAAAGAAGAATCCTATTCAAAGAAGAAGTGAGAGAGGCGGCAACAACAACAAGAGTGAAACTATCTAGAGCCCTATTGAACATAGAAGATTAGATCAATTGAAGGACTCTATGAGGTGTGTGCTTAAATGCAAGAAACGAATTCAAAAGAACTTACTCAATGCACTGAAAAGACAATCAACAATCAGGAAAACAGTTCACATACTTGAAGAAGAACCTGGTCCCTTACGTAGCAAGTCATAGACTGTTTGTAGTAGGTAGGTTCTTTGAGTTGTAATGAGTCATTGGTCGAGTCTCAGTGATCTATAAACTGAGTTAGGAGTTGCGTTTTCAAGTTAAGGAAATCGAAGACTTGGGAACACTTATCTTGGAAAGATTTGTGTTTTTGTAGTGATAGGAGTCAGAAGTTTTAATTCCTAGTTTACAAGAAGTCTTGTAATTTTGTTGATTGTTGAGGCTCAAGTGTTATAGTGAAGTTGGGGTTAAATCCTGTAGAGGTACATGTCGTGATTTTTTACACCTTTCTTGAGCCGGGTGTTTTCCACGTAAAAAACACTGTGTTCAGCTTTTACTTCTGTGAACCACGTTTACTTACTTGTTCCACAGATAGACAATTAGTAGGGCTCGTACTTTAACATCAACCTTAAAATATATCATGACTGTAACTATTAAATCCAGTAATCGCAGTAAGAATGTATCATGAGACACATGCATGCCCAGATAAAAAATTTCTTTTTCTCACATTCCATATTGATGGAAGAAATTGGTAAACTGGCGAGATTATGCTTAATTACGAAATTTAACAATATTTTTATTTCAAAACATAGCGGAATATACTACATCCGTGAGTATATTAATTGTGAAATACATTGTATCCACCCACATAATAAATGTATTGCGCATATATAATATTTCTGTAGCGGAATATATTGGATTCATGCACATAATAATAATAAAATATAATGTATCTGCACGCATAATAAGTGTATTGTGTATCCGCACATATTCACTATAAAACCCAAAACTATGTAATTTTCTTAAACTACCACTATGAAGGATAAATAGGATTGAGTTAGCTAAACCACATATATTTTCCCTAAAAGGATTTATATAATGTTTTAGTCCCTCGAAATTCAAACACTAATTATTGACGAGTCATTTCGTTATTTCATGAGATGAAATTGAACAAGGGTTCCCCACAAGTCTTAAATTTGAACAAATAAATGTGATACGTTAGCTTTAAGTATATGGATTCATAGAAAAAATGTTATTCACATTTTCACATTGATTCATGCTCTCTACCAACAAATTAAAGAAAATCTTGACCTCAGATATAACAAATCTTTGACAGCTAACGCGCTGCCTGGACCATTCTTTTAAGCACTCAAAAGATAAATCTGAAAAACGTGCACAACTTAATTAGGTTGGGAGGTGGGTGTTCCGTGTAGAGATCTGGGATGGAATCCAGCCTCCGTCTGCCACTCAATCATGAGGTCATCGCAGGGCTTGTCTAGTCCAATTACATTTTCTGTGTGGTTTATGAGCTATTGCACATTGAACAATTACTACAAAATGTTCATCCGAAGGGTAGAAGTTGTGGCAGAGGTTGTGAATGTCCCTCGGGTAAGGGTGTCAAGTGGGATGGCCCGACCCGGCCCTAATAACTAACCCGGCCCGGTTTGACCCGGCCCGATAAGCCCTAGGGCTTTAGGGTTCTGGGTACCGGGCCGGTTATTTTTTTAAAATGGGCCCGGCTAACCCGGCCCGGACCAAGCCCGATCCAGGCCCGCCGGTTAACCGCCCGAATACCTTTTTTTTTAAAAAAAATAAAAAATAAAAAAAAATGAGATTTTGGGTCAAACTAGCCGTTGGCCCAACGGCTATATAGCCGTTTTTGGGTCCAAACGGCTAGTTTGGGCCCATTTATTAAAAAATAATAATAATAATTTTAAAAAATATTTTTTAATCCCAAAAAAAAATCTATAAATACCCTACAGCTTCAAATCATTTTTCACTCTCTCAAATCTCATTCTCTCTCAAATATCAATTCTCAATTCTCAAATATTCAATATATTTAATTTCTTATAGTGTTCACTTTAATTTTTTAATTTTTCGTTTACAAAGTACGAGCGGAAGTTTCTAAAGTCGCAACCTTTGGATACTTTCAAAATTTGGTATTGTCGTTCCATCTCTTACGTTTAATTTTTATTTATTGTATTAATTGTTTAATATTTAATTTTATTATATTTGTATGTTTTGAATATTTTTAGTTTAATTTAATTTATATTATGGATAAATTAAGAAACCTCGCTACTAAAGGTGTTAAAATTTTTTGTCCCGGAAGTGGTAGTGGTAGTAAAAAGCGAATTACTAGCGGTAGAGGTAGTTCAAGTAGTAGATATACCCGTGTGTCTTCGCCTCCGGTACCGCTTGGTACACCTTTTGAGAAAGAAATAGGTGTAGGTGCTAACGATATGAATTATATAATCACTATGTTGATTTATTTGATTTAGCCGTACCTACAAATATCACTCCAACTGTCGCTCCTCATCCACCCGATGAGTCATCATCTTCGAAAAGGCCGGCACATAGTGGTTTTCCTGATTCCTTTTATGATTTAAATTGTTGGAACAGTGTTGATGAGAGCACTTACACATCAACTTATCGGGAAGAGCTGAAATATTATCTTAGGTTGGCACCAGAGGATCGCAGATGAAGGATCAACACGTTGGATTGGTGGAGGAGTAATGAAACACAATATCCTGTGCTTTCAAGATTAGCTAGAGATATCTTGAATGTTCCAATGTCAACCGTTGCATCAGTGAGCGCCTTTAGTCAGGGACGACAACAGTTTGGAGACAACCGACACTCATTGGGAAACAATGCAATGAATGTTCTAGTTTGCCTCAGAGATTGGATTAGAGCAGAAAGAAGAAACCAAGGAATGGAACCGGAGCCAAGCGACGAGTTGAAACTTGAAGAAATTATGTCTTCACGGGAGAACTCAGCAGAATCAAGTCCAATGCATGGTTTTGCTCCCGTTGACTTCGACTATCCTATGCAAGTTCCTGTTAATATTAACATGAATGAATTGGAAAAACTGATGCATAATTTGTAGATTTTTCATTCATGTAAATTATAAATTTCGAATTATTTTGCAATCAATAAAATTCACCAAATTCATTCACTCCTTAGTCCTTGCTTTTTATATTTTTTCATTTAACGATTTAAAATTTTAAATTGAATTTCTCGTTTTCTACTTTAAATTAAAAACTTACTTCTAATATATTATTAATTTGCTACCAAATATTATTAATTTATTATATTAAGTAGCATATATTTTGTATATTTGTGTATATATCTTCTATAGAAGTGTATATTTAACATATACATGTGTATATGTTTTATAAATTAGTATATAACTATATCTATATATATTGTAATGTATATATAATGTAGTATATTTTATAAGTAGTATATATACATTGAATGGTGCATATACACGTGTATATATCTTCTATAGAAGTGTATATATAACGTATACATGTGTATATGTTTTATAAATTAGTATACAAGTATATCTATATATATTTTAATGTATATATAATGTAGTATATTTTATAAGTAGTAGTATATATACATTGAATGGTGCGTATACACGTGTATATATCTTCAATAGAAGTGTATATTTAACGTATACATGTGTATATGTTTTATAAATTGGTTTTTAAGTATATCTATATATATTGTAATGTATATATATTGTAGTATAATTTCTAATTAGTAGTTTATATACATTGAATGGTGCGTATACACGTGTACATATCTTCTATAGAAGTGTATATTTAACGTATACATGTGTATATGTTTTATAAATTGGTATTTAAGTATATCTATATATATTGTAATGTATATATATTGTAGTATATTTTATAAGTAGTAGTATATATACATTGAATGGTGCGTATACACGTGTATGTATCTTCTATAGAAGTGTATATTTAATGTATACATGTGTATATGTTTTATAAATTAGTATATAACTATATCTATATATATTGTAATGTCTATATAATGTAGTATATTTTATAAGTAGTAGTATATATACATTGAATGGTGCGTATACACGTGTATATATCTTCTATAGAAGTGTATATTTAACGTATACATGTGTATATGTTTTATAAATTAGTATATAACTATATCTATATATATTGTAATGTATATATAATGTAGTATATTTTATAAGTTGTAGTATATATACATTGAATGGTGCGTATATATGAGTAATTGACTAATTGTGTATATGTGTATATATTTTTTAAATTCTAATGTAGTATATACTATATATATTGTGTATATATATTATTTAACGTATTTATGATGTATATAGGTGGGTATATGACTATATGTAATGTATATTGAAAGAAAGTTTTTTTTTTTTATATTTTTTACCGGGTTTGACCTTTTTTTAACCGACTTTAACCGGGTTTTGGTGGGTTTGACCGGGTTGGGTTAAGTGGGCCGGGTTAGGGTAGGTTTTAATTTTTTTACTGTTGGGCCCAACCCGTCCCGTCTAGCGCCAAAACCGGTCCTCAACCCGATTAAAATAGAAGGGTCGGTTCCGGGTTGGCCCGGCCCGGCCCGCTTGACACTCCTACCCTCGGGTTCTAAATTCTTTGATTTAAAATGGAATCTCATTTATATCCATGTAAGGAATGCAAAAAAAAAAATTGTAGACTAGGATGTAGTTATCTCAATTCCCTTTCATCTACAATGTCCCTACCTTTTTTTGTTAACAATAGAATCATGAAAGCCCAAGATTGTCACTATTACATTTTTCTAGGCATACACAATAACAACGTCCAATAATGTCTCTAACAAGAATGAGAGTTACCATGCTAGTTCAAACGACGTGATGTTGACTAGACGATAAACCGTATTTTATACGAAATATATATAGCCTTATACTCGAATTTGTGATCCTTTTTATATATACACATGCATGCATATTCGATCCGTCCCCGGTGAAAGGCGCGCTAAGGGTTTAGTTAGCTAACAATATTGCTGATATATATCAATAATACAATTAAATTCGCGGTATTGCCTCAATCACAAGCTTGTTAAAGAAGTACGAACTGTTCAAAGATGTCAAGAAGTTCCAAATAATGTGTTGAATTCATGAAAAGAGAATGTGTCTATGGGTAGAATTTTGAACTTTTTGATGATTGGGATGTCAAAGGCTAAAGGTTCATGTTAGAGTATATATAATCACTAATTGCTTGTACTAATGAAGGACTAGTGTATGATCTAGAATAGATGACTCGTAATATTTCCACCATATTAATCAAACATTTCCCTTTCATCATGTTGCCTTTGTAGTCAATGCAAATGATAAGTTCGGTTGCGTCCTAAAATGAAGAAAATATATACATGTGCCATGACCACATTTGATTTGGCTAATGTGTCTATAAATATATGTTTGACCAAAAATTGTGTAGTGGAAATTCAATTATGGAGGTGAACAAATGTGTTTTGATAGTAACATTTCCAATTAATTATTAGTGGTAACTAGACATCTTCGCTTTCACGAATGAAACAACGAAAACTTAAGCAAATCTTGGGGTTTTGTTTCTTTATACTCCTTTTTGACTTGTAAGTTATTCCATCTTAATATGACCAATGACCATGTTCACATCAAAGAATTATACTCTATTAGTCATCTCCCTTTCAATTATTTAGCTTTATAACAATAATTTGCTAAGTTTCAAACCATCCAAGTAATCCTTGGACCACGAACGCACCTATATATGATTATATGTATTCGTCGTAACCTAAAATGAATTGCGTGCATCATATGACGATTGACCTATCTAATTTTGCACGCGATTTCCCATATCAAATCTTTGATATTTGACTAGATTTTTTCATTTTGAATTATATTAAAAGTACTAAAAATCATGCATATTTTTCTGTAATTAGAAAATTTTGAAATTATTTGCATATCGCATGATCACCAACCTATCTAATTCAGTACACAATTTCCATATCAAATATTTGACATTTTACTAGATTTTGCCGTTTAGAATTACATGATAGTGCTACAAATCATGCAAATTCTTCTGTAGTTAGAAATTTTTTGAAATTATTTGAATATCGTGATTAAAGAAAACATGATTGATTTCCTCAATAATACTCCTAACAAATGGCTGTTTTGGGGGTGGGAGTTCCTTCTTTGCTTTGCAGGGTGTGGAACATGGAGCCTGGAGGGTACACAGATATCAAAATAAATGCAAAAGAAACACACTTTTCTAAACGAAATTTAATACTGTATCACGTTTTTTTTGGGGGGGCGGGGGCGGGGGTGGAGGGATATAAATATTAAAGATTTGTGTGAAAGAAAATAAAAGTTCGCATGTTATGTTTCCTATACGGACATCCTGATTTATCACGATGGACCTACAATCATTTATGAAGTTAAGACTTAAGAGTATTGAATATTATTTTTACAAAATATTAGCTACTTCCATACCAATGTAAAGAGCTTAAATAATTTTAAAAATATTAATCGTAAATAATATTACATCTGAAATGGGTCGGACAAGACTACATCCATCTGAAATTGACCCGGTTAAAACCCGGACACAATGGCCGGGCGGGACTTGGATAGGCTGGTTGGGAGGTTCAGGTAGGGAGCTGGATTGGCCCGATGCACTAACCGAGGTGCAAGCCTGATTCTTGGCTCACTAGCCCGGTGAGTAAATTTTCTTTTCAAAGAATTTTGGCATTTTCCAACGATCAACAAACAACTATTTTTACAAAATGGCCGCTGAACAGACTTTTGTAAAATAATTATTTTATTTGTTTGAAACTAAAGAAACTTGAATAATCAGCTAAAATTGTTGAAGGACAAAAATACCATAACATATACTCATATATATATCACACAATTCTGATAATTGGTTTGGAAAAATCAATTTCTTGTCAAACGAATGTCTAATTGAGTGTGTATTTTATTTTCTCAAAGTCAATTAAGTTACAATTCATTTTCATATCTAGTCCATTAGTTGAGCTAATAAGTTTGAATAGTTAATTAGGATATATACTTTATCTTAATTTTATTTGAATTTTGTCAATTTCAATCATTTTGAGCTAATTTGAATCTAAATTCAAATGTCTTAATATTCTTATTTTCACAACTTTCATCTTTTGAACGTACATAAGAGTTTTTTACTGACCACCTTACGTAGTTCATGATAGATATCTGTATGCTTTTGTGTGCCTGTTATGGCCTTAAAATAGGTTGGGACAACTTTTATAGACAAAAATTACAGGAAAAAGCTTGAAAGCATTAACTTGAAAGCATATATAAGAGGATATGTATTACTTATGTTCTTTTCTTTGCTTCCTTTTAATGGTACCTTTGACGGCTGAGAATCAAGAAGTACCCACCATTTAAAGCCTTCATTGTTGACTTGTAGTTCACAGAGATTAGCAAATGGTTTTCACTCCTCCTTTTCATGCATGTACTAATAATTTTGTTTTTCCTCCTATACATTTATTTGCTAGGTTTCTCTAGACGTGACTGTTGAAATATCAAGCCAATCAGTAGCGTTGCATTGAACTTATATTCAGGACAATTATTTATCATTATTACCTCAACAATATAACATTAGTGTTCAGACTTTTTGGTAGTTGTTTGGTGCCTAACAATCCACCTTAATTAATTTGGCAAATGTTACGACCGTTTCTATTTTGTTGGCACACACAAAATATATTTTAGTATTATATTAGTACAATGATCCTTAATGTTTATTTATATTATATATAAGTTAAGGATTCAAAATGTGCGGTAATTAAGACTCATGGTTTAATGGTGGTTGACTATGAGTCAACTATATATGTCAAAAGAAAGAGCACTACACAGACAGGATGGAGGCTTTAGATTGCTACCTTTTTGTCTCTAATTAGCTTGCTTAGTCAAATGGAAGGTTCTTATATATGCACCAAGTTTTCACTGATAATTAAGTTTTGTTTTTAAAATTTTGAAGAAGTTTAAAAACAACGTGATTTTTTTTATGCTTAGCAAGTTAGTAACGTCATATCAAAGTTTTTTTTAGGTTAGTGTATATGTTTCTTAATATACTAAACATGAATGGTGCAGCACCAAGAGTACCTCGTAACATTATTCATTGACCTGACTAATTTAGATTCATACGATATAACAAATAGTATATCATTAGTTTAAGGAGAAGGTGGGTTAAAGTACGTTCGTTAGTTGGGGTAAAAGACAACTAAAATCAAAGTGCGGCCGAATTGAATTAACATTTAACACACAAAAAAAAATGTTCGGTGAAACTTGAAACAATTCGTTAGGATCGAAGATCAAACTTAAACTCTTAAGATAATACTATGTGTGTTAAAAGTGTATGATCATCTTGTCTAAAAGTTTAAATTCTTCCAGGAGCATACTTTTATTTATATATAATTTAGGTTTTTAATTCGTCCTCACGTGCGAGTCTGATCATTTTTATGGGATAAGCATTTTTAGTAATTGATACGGGTGGAACTTGAAAGCATAACCTCTATTCTACCTACTCTAATACCGTGTTGAAGTGCATCAGTGCATGTTTAATTACCTCCTATACCAAAACTTAAGCCGCCAAAAAAGCACATTTTAAACAGCAAGTTATTAAGCTTTTTCGAATTATACAAGTCAACCCCTTTCATTCACATTAATTCAATTTTGAACTCATGTATGTGAACTTGAACGTGGACCTACAAGTGTAAATATGAGCCAGCCAGAAGATAATTCTGAAGCTATGTGAAATAATTGGTGTATTTAATCCAAAAATTCAAGACAATTAAGAGAAAGAGATTGTTACACAAAAAACTAAATTCATTTTTTATTATTTAAAGTGAAAAGATTTTGCAGACAAGGCGTGGATAGAGAATTAGTATATGTTTTTTAAAGTATAAAATAAACATGTACTCATAATCAGTTGTTACAAACCTTTAAAATATGTCATAATTAATTTCAAGAATAAATAAAGAGATTCGGCCACAAATTATTAATAACATACAATACAATATATCGAAAGGTCAGGGGTCCATTTGGAATTTTGGCTGAAATATTTTTTTTTTTTCAAAATTTCATAATGACGGCCGTGTAAGATACATGCATGGATACATAAAGAATCGGCATCCTAACTTGATTAATAGACACACACAAAAAAGAAAACACATAATGGTGTTTTACCTAAGAATAACAATGACTAATGCATAACTTGTCTAGTGAGCACCATGAACGGTGAGACAATATATAATTTTATATATCAAAAGAATACATTCATAATTTGTAACTTTCTTATTTTTCAAAGATTTCATTAATTAATTCAGAGAAACGGCTAAGAATAATAATAACGGGCGCAAGTTATGATCAACCACTTATGATGTTCAACTCAGCCCTGAATTAGCTTGTAAAGTTATTGTCATGTGATCAGTAGGTCACAGAATCAAGCTTTGAAAACAGTCTCTGACCAAAATGCAAATAGCGTTAGACCCTTATGGTCAGACCCTTCTCCGAACCTAAATGTTATAGAGCACTCGACTGCCCTTTAAGATGTCCAAACTCATTAGACACCACTTTTGGATAGGGGTGGGCTATTTTGGTTTAAACCGAAAAATCAAAAAATCAAACCGAAAAACCAAAAAAACAAACCAAAATTTTATTTTGGTTTTGATTTTTTGGTTTTTTGGATCGGATTCGTTTGTAATTTTAAAATTTCGGTTTTTCGTTTCGGTTTTTAAAAAAATAATTTGGTTAAACCGAAAAATTAAAATTTTATAAATAAATAAATAATATATATATATATATATATATATATTATATTTAGTAATTCACATTCACAATTAACATTTAACAGCAAATTCGTATACGCCGCAGGCTGTTTATGGATTATTTTAGTGACTCAAATATTTTATGGACTATTTTGGTGACTTTGGACTATTTTATGGACTATTTATGCAAGGTTATATTATATGTAATGATTAATGACGTTATGTATTATGTTAAGCTTATGATTATTTCATTTCGTTTCATCCATGTTGAGTTATTTATAGTTATTTATATTTGAGAATGAAAAACAGGTTTGAAAAAAAATATTTTTTCTAAAAAAACCATCAATTTTAAATGCTCAGTTATGAAAAAGAGAGGCTAACTACTTTAATATTTCAAACCGAAATAAAAATTCGAAATAACCGAACCGAATTTGTAAAAATCGAACCAAACCGAATTTATTTTGATTTGATTACGGATGCCATTTTTGTCAATCGAAAAATCAATAAACCGAACCGATATTAAAGAATCAGACCGAATCGACCGAACGCCCACCCCCTACTTTTGGAGTTGAGTTATTATGGGTACGGGAGGAGAGTTAGAAGGGGCATTATATACTCCAGTTATTAACAATAGACATGATAATATAGGTTGGAACTTTGAATTATATGTTCCAAAGAGATTCAAAAATATTGAATTACGTAATGATTTTGGAAATTTAAAGTAAATTATAATTTGATTGTAACGACCTTTTTCATCATTATTAAAAGATACCTCGTTAAGGACATTGGTTACAAAAAAATTTTAAAATGCGATCTCAAATTAGCATGGGGTGGCACGACTAAAAATTTTGAAATCTGAAATCTTGGTTGGTCTGACATCATTCCGCTGTAGCGGCGTCGCCATAGCGGTCGGCAAGCCTCTATAGCGAGATGACTGAATCAGAAACCCCAGGTGTGATTTTTATAATTCTATTTTCCCCTCTCCAATTGTAAAAGGGACGAGATTCATTTCAAAAACCTTCCTAGAGTTACTTCATGGCCTGTGAGCAAAGGAGAGGAGCGATTTCACATTTATGGGGTAAAATCCATGATTTTTCCCGCTATATTACACTGCAAAACTCACTTTCATGGAGTCAAAAACTCGTGTTCATACCTACATATCAGTATTTTGGCATTGCCATAGCGGTCGGCATGCCGCTAAAGCGAGATGATTGAATCAGAAATCCTAGGTGTGATTTTTATAATTCTATTTTCTCCTTTCCAATTGTAAAAAGGACGAGATTCATTTCAAAAACCTTACTAGGGTTACCTCATGTCCTATGAGCAAAGGAGAGGAGGGATTTCACATTTATGGGGTAGAATTCATGAGTTTACTGCTATATTTGTAATACCCCGTACTTTTCTTAGCCTCGGTTAGCTCTTAGATCAACTTTAAAAATGTATAACTCTTGATACGTGTAGAATTTTTAAGCTCTAGACCTACCAAATTATAGATAATTGAACCAGCTTTCCAACGATACGAATTTCGCTTAAATCCGATACCCGGTTGAGAAGTTATGGCATTTTTAGTGAGATACAGTAGTTCAACGCGATAGCATCACATCGCGGTGGAGGGCAGATTTGCAATCGTCCTCTTTTCAGTGAAGCATCGTGATTACACTGCGTCGCGTTGAATCCCAAAATCCCATTAGTCTCTTTTCAGTAGCTCATCGCAATTGGCCAGTGTCGCGCCAGAAATCGCGGTGGAGTAGACACCGCGTCGCGCCAGAGCCCAAAATCGCACTCATCCCTTTTCCAGTGACGTAACGCAATAGCTCCGCGTCGCGCCATAGTGCAAAATGGAACTCGTCCTTTTTTCAGTTAGGCACCAGATGGCACCGCGTCACGCTGAGGCCCAAAATCGGGATTTCAGTTCCGAACTTAATTTTCCAAAGGACAACTTAGTATTTTCCCAAGCCCCTAATTCATGAAAAATACTAGATTTAAACCTATTCTAAGTCTAATACGCTTATAATTCATCAAATTACTCTCTAAGAAACCCTAGAACTTTAAATTTCAAACCTTAAGAAATCCAAATTCCACCATTCTTTTTTCAAGATAACCCAAGATTCAAGATTCCCAATTCAAGATCTTCAAGAAACAATCTCCAAGAGCACAAATAGGAACTCAAAGTTCAAGCTTCTTCATTTATTCATCAATTGAGGTATGTGGGGTTATGAACAAGCATAAGTTTTTGTCCTTGTGCCTAAAATTAGTTTTAAAGTTGAATTTTACATGAAATTATATGAATTTCAGTCTAGGGCTTATACCCACTCATCATTATTTGAAGATTATGATGTTACAAGTGATTTAGATGTTGAATTGCATGTCTACTTTCATATTTTTATGCGTGTGGCATTATTTTCCAGATTTAGAATTGAATTTTCAAGGCTTTCACTACTAAGCATGAACTTTTTGATGATTTAACATGAACCTGATGCATGGATTATTAAGCCCTAGTTTGAATGTTGATATTTCAAGAATGACTATGCTTTTAAGCATCCCATGATTAGTTTATACTCAGCTTTTGAATCAAGATTTGATCTTTTGATCTTGAGCTAAGATATGCAATCCACTTTATAGTTTTAGTTACAGTTTACAGTAAATAGATACACAAGTGATTTTCATTATAAACCCTTATAATAGTTTTAAAAGTGGATTTCCTACAGAATGAGCATACATATTAAAGGGAGTAGTATTTAGCACCGAATTGGGTATGTTTACATGCTCCAGAACTACGAGACAATGTAGGTTCACATTATCAGATTATTCTCATTTCTATATGGATGACAATTACAGATTATGATCACTTAGCTTAGGTTATAATCTTTGACAAGAGTATGACACCTCTCTCCAACGTGAGGTTTTCCCATAAGAGAACTAGACGTTGGACACTATGATAACTCACATAGTGTATGTCAGTTAGAAGAACCTCCCTATAGAAAAGAGTAATCCTAACAGAAAAGAATAACAAAAAAGCTTTTAGAAACTAAGTGTGAAGACTCACGATTTTATTCAGATATTGTTTTACATAAGACATTAGTTACTAGATTTCAGCTTTCGGTTTACGGATACCGAGGTGAGTCCTTTTACACTTAGCATATATGATTTGAAAACAGATCTCAAGTATATATTAGAACTAAGTATGGTAGCTTACATCTTTCATATAGTATGTTTTATCATTCATGATTTATGATTACAATTTTCAATTACTCAAGCCTAAGTGAGCCATTATTGCTTAGCATGCATTGTTTATGAGAAAAATGTATATAGTACCTCACTATTTTATTTATGCATTCACCCGTATATGCTCCGTACATTGTAGAAGTACTGATCCACATATATGTCTATGTGCTACATTGTTTAATAATGGAGGTTCAGGTGCTCAGTTCCAGCAGTGTGAGTGATTTCGAGCATCTCTATCTGCATCCCGACAATCGGTGAGTCCTCATAGTTCGGGGACTCAGTTATTCAGATTTTCTAGCTTATTACCGTAGTTGATTCAGTATTTTCACTCAGTTCGAATCAGCTGGGGGCTTGTCCCAGTGGCTCTCTAGTTATTAGTAGTAGAGGCTTGTCAGACTACTAGTTATGATTTAGATATTCAGTGTTGATTGTCCAGACTTTTAAGTCAAGTATTTTTAGATATTATGTTCAGATAATTTCAGCTTAGATCAGACTGATTTCCACATTGATTATATGTTTATATTTCCCCTTTTTGAGTTACAGATTTAGTATAAGGCTTATAGGGTTAGCTTGAGGCTACTCGTAGTCTTGAGCACCATGTGACATCTCGGGACCCATTTTTGGGACGTTACAAACTTGGTATCAGAGCCTAAGGTTATAAGAGTCCTAGGGAGTCAGACAAGCCGCGTTATGTAGAAGTCTTGATCATGGGTGTGAATCGCGCCATATTTATAAGTAAGAGGCTACAGGACGTTTTAGGAAATTATTCTTTTCTTTCATGATCTATCATGCTTACAGTGTCTCTATCTTCTTTTAATTCATGCTCTTACGTGACAGTTAAATATGCCTCCTCGCCGAGCTAATGCACGTAGAAATGATAAACAGCCACCCTAGCCTACTGACCCTCTGAATGAGAATGTATCCCATACTTAATTTTGGGCTGCCTTTTAGGCGTCAGCCCAAGCTGTGACTACCATTGTTCAGGGCAACCATCAAGTGACAGTCTCACTTCAGTAGAATGGGGATTTAGCAGCAGCCAAAATTCATAACTTCATGATAATGAATCTACTTGAGTTCTATGGGTCAAAAGTAAGTGAGGACCCACAACTTTACTTAGATGAGGTGAGAAAGATCACCCAGATTATGCATGTTACTGAGGAAGAGAGTGTAGAGTTGGCATCTTATAAGCTGAAAGATGTGGCGTATGATTAGGTAGTTATGTGGAAGAATGGTAGATGTGAGAATGCAACTCCTATTAGGTTGCAAGCATTTCAGGATGCGTTTCTAGACAAGTTCTTTTCACGTGAAATGAGAGAAGCTAAGGTAGAGGAGTTTGTGAACCTGAGGTAGGGCTCAATGACAATGAAGGAGTATTGTCTTAAGTTCAACCAGTTGTCTGAGTATGTCCCTGATATGATAGCTGACCAAGGTCGAGTATGAGTAAGTTTGTTAATGGAGTATCTGGTTTGGTAATCAAAGAGTGTAGGACTGGCATACTTATAGGATATATGGATCTTGCTAGGTTGATGATTCATACTCAACAGATTGAGGTTGAAGGGGAGAGAGAGGGAAAATAATAAGGCTAGAATCGGGAAGTTTGATTATGGCCATACAAAGTTTCGAGGGGGTAATCGTTCACAGTTTCAGAGTCGCTCGACTATGTTAGTGCCATCTTCATCCAGTGATCCCGCCCACAGAGCTAGGAAGGAGAAGTTGGGGTAAGACTTCTATGTCCAGATCTCAGAATAGTGTGAGTGGAAAACCCAGTTATCCTTCATGTGCTAAGTGTGGTAAGAATCATCTTGGTTGTAGTAAATTGGGACATAGAATCAAAGAGTGTCCTCATGCTAAGCAGGGAAACAGGGATGTTTGTCCCCAGACTCAGGCTACTAGAGCACAGCTCCTCTAGGTCGCCCAGTCCCTCCTCAGGGCGGCGCATCATCCAGTACCGGTGGCGGTCATCGCTAGAATTGGTTTTATGCTTTACCATCCCTTCAGGAGTAGGAGAGTTCACCAAATATTGTTACTGGTATGCTTTGTGTCTTTCATCTTGATGTTTATGTGTGTTTTACGGAAATTTGACTTTTGAGAGTCGACACTTAATTTATTTGAAAAGAAATTAAGAAAACCTTTGTAAAGTACTTTAAATGATCCAAAACTGAAAAATCATTTAAGTTTGAAGATTCTGAGTAAGAGGTTCCTATTGATACTCTTGGAAGGTTGTTAAGGCACCAAGAGTATCGAATAACATACGGTTATCCAGACTGTTTGAAAATATCTTTCGACTAACTTAAAAAAAAAGATTGATTGTTGAAAAGTGATTGATTTTAGTAAAAGACTTGTGTAAAATAGATTTAGACGAATTAGTAGGGATTTTAACTAAGTCTAAACAAACTAATAGCAAAGCATGTAAAAGGAAAAGGGGAGAAAATAAAAGACTTAGGCCATTGAGACCAAATCTATAAACTTTATCCTAATCTAATTGGGCTTTTGACCCACTTACACCTATCCTAATCTAAATGTTGGGCCTTGGTCCATAACATGTCCTAAACTTTTTTTTCGGGCCTATTGACCCAAATCTGCTCCACGTGTATTAAATTTACAACTTTGACTTGAGGCCCAAATGAATGAATAATAAAATGAAGAAATAAATAAATAAAAGGACAACAACAAATAAATAAATGAATAAAATAAAAAATGAGACTTTTGAGTCTCTTGGCCGCTTCAAAGATGGGACTTTAACCCATTCCTTATTCTCTTATCTTTTTCGCACCCATACGCCATGTGATTGACTTTAGGACTTTCTCTAGGAATTGATTCGATGAGGAGAATGCGATCGAGAGTTTATGGAGAACTCGGGCACAACACATTCACCTGCATCAAAATAAAAGGAAAGAGGATTAATATTCACATTAACTAGTTTGGTCGTGCTATAACTAATTGCACATTACGATCAAACTGTAAAAGACAACCACTAAGGAAAAAAATTAAACCCAAGACAATTCAAAAGAGATCCTGAGAGAATCTTAAGACACATTATCATATGTATGATAACACTTGAAAAAGGTTTCAGCGTCTTAAAGATTAAAAAACACTTTGTCCATTCTACACGATGGCTTCAATAAACATCAAATTCATAAACGATAAAGGGAACAATAAATTAACTTTAAACGATGGGGTTCAATGTAAGGCAAATCTGGCTAAATCCAAGGAAAACGTATCAAACCTACCAATATTTCATCGAAAGGTATACAGTTCAAATCGACAGATTTTACAAATGTATTTGCTAAAGTTAGAGAAAAATCTGAAACTAAAATAAGACCAACTCAAATAGCAATCTGGGTAGGTTTAATTCATAGAATTGGGCATTCACGGGATTGGTATTATGACTTGATGGCAAACTCACAGGTACTTTCCAATATCATGAATCAAAGGAACATTATGAGTAGCAGTTAAATCAATAAAAAAAATACTAAACAGAATGCCCCCCTCCCCAAAAAAACAACAACCTCTCAAAGTCCCTATTTTTTATCCAAAGAAACTCCAAACTACTAAAAGTTGCGATGATGATAAGACATCCCAAAAAAATCTACTATTCGAAACAACAAGCTTAAAACCAAACATGAACATCATGACATAAAAAACCTGGTTCCTCATTCTATAACAGTCTTTATAAATGAAGCAATCTCTGCTATTCTGCGAAACACGGTCTTGCAAAACTTTAAGAATTTTAGACCGTGAAATCAATACCTAAGCAGAATGTAATACGAATCAAACTCAAGGAAAAAGCTATAAACCACATTGATTTTTGACATCAAATATATCAAATGCGACTGAATCTATTCACATGTTTGACATTCTTCAACAAACTATTACATTTCGAAAGCTTCAAAAGAAAGAGCACAATCCATAGGCTAAAAACAAAGCGGTGGGGCGTATTATTTCTATCCTCCTCCACTTTCTGACAAACTCAACCATGAGTTTTTAATGTTCGGGATGGTCCTCGAGGAATCATGGGATTTTATGGCTTACTATTGGACGTACCCTTATCATCCTCTTGGCATTTAAATAGCCTAAGAATATAAAGAGGAGTCCTACTAACGATGTTGTCGGCTTAATAATAACATCAACAGTATCAGCGAACAAGATGATATATTATTCCAATCCTCCTCCCCATTCCGATAGATTCACATGAAATGGTCGTTGAGGAATCCCAGGACTTTCTGGTACGCTTTTGACCTTTTTTTATTGTCCTTTGGGCATATCAGAAGCCAAAGAGGCTTAAGTGGTAGTCCTTCTAGAGGCGCTACTAGCTCGACAATTACAACATCATCCAATGATAACCACAGACAAGATAACGTCGAATAACAACTACGAAACCAAACAACATCAAGCTGAAATTGTTAAGCGGGTATCAAAACATGAACTTTAACCATGGAACCAATAATTCAAACCACAAACAGTACACAAGATGAGACATTAGGTCAAAAATTAATCAATAATGCCAAGAGTAGATGACAAATTTCTAAATCGAGATAAAGACAACGGAAACCACATATCAGACAATCAGAACATGAATTAATCCTAACGTAACAATACAACTAACATTGTCTTTCACTAAAACAGCAACCCATGGTCTTTAAGACCTCTATAACAGACAACCCAGCACACAAGATTATCAAAACATTATTTATGACTACAGAATGGTGAGATGAAGCAGAATACGATTGAAACTCATATGGAAATAGAATGTTCCCTGTTCGGGAGCAGCAAAATAGGACTACGAGCTGACGCCGGAATCTTAACTACCACCGAAGTACCTTTCTGTAAAACTCTAAGCAGTCGTCGACCTTTCTTAAACAAAAGAACTTATACCAAAAAAAGCTATATTTTTTTTTCTTCCCAAGTTTTTTTGAACCCCTTTCTTGGCTCTAAAATGAGCTATATATAGAGAAAAAAGACCCATCCCTTAATCTTTCTCCACAGATGTAGGATGAAAGGCAATTAAAGGGCAATTTGGGAATAAAACAAAAGGAATTTTGAAGTCAAGTTTTGGATAGCAATTCTTGCTAACAACTTGTACAAATTTAGGTGAAATTCGAAAATGGCCAACCAATAAAAATTGGTGAAAGGGAATAATCTTCAAGAACCAATAGAATTCTCCCAAATATGTATGAATTCTTATGGATTAATCCGAAATTATAGGGATTTAAATGTTGGGGAGACATCTAGGCCTATTCTAGAAGTTTTTTGGATCCTTCTTTGTCCTACTATTGTGTGAGACGTGTGAGGTGAGAAATCGGGTCGGATTGGGTCTTGTTGGACGAATTGGAGTTGTAGGTCGAGTTGGAATGGTGGGTTCGGGTCGGTTTGTCGCCGTATTTTATGTTGGAGCTGGGTCGCGATTGTTTATCCTTGCTGTCAGTTAAAATTTTGTTCTTTTGATGGTTGTTGTACGCTATGATGAAGAAAGAGGAGGAGATAGGGATTGGGTCGGGTCAAGTTGACGGTCTGGGCTATTGTTGTTGGGATGGTAATAAAGGAAATGGGATGCTGGATGTGTTAACTTGGGTTGTGGTTGTGGTTGTTGTTGTTGTTGTTTTGTTGTTGGGCCCAGGGTTGAGAATAGGTAGGCTGGTGGAGAAAAAGCTTTAGGCTGCTATTGATTTAATTGGGTTAAAATTGGATGGATCATAAGATTGTTAAGAATTTGGGGGTTGTTTAAAATATAACCCCTAATTAAATTTAATGATTTAGCCGAAATTAATTAATATTTAGTCAAATTGGAAATTAAATTGGTTAATTGCATTGCAATTACGACCAATTTGATTTCAATTATGGTTAAATTTTAATAGATTGGCTGGATCAAATCGAAATTCGTCATGAATTAATACTTTGTTTAATCCTGAACTTCTTGATTAGATAAAACCAAAAAAATATTTTTCAAATAAATTATTTTACAAAATAAATTACATTTATGTCAAGATTTTAATCATTTAAAATTATTACAGGATAGGCATTGATTAGAATCCGATATTTTGTAATAAATAAATAAATAATTAAGTAATAAAATTATATAATATCGTATAATTGAATACGGTAATATGTAATTTCTATTTAAAATGACAAACTTACCCAGACAAATACTTTGAAAAAATTTTATTCGAACAAAATAAATGTTGTAATTTTATTTATAACTAAAGAAACTCGAAATTAAACTTAGTCGTGGAGGGAAAAAATTAGGTGTCAACAACTCCCCCCCCCTTTGGGTAGGGTGGATGTAAGTAACCCTAGGCAAAGGGTGTTTGACGCTCCTAATTTATGTCCGGTGACAAATTTATTTCTAAAAGAGGTTGTCTTTCGCACGAGTTTCATAGAGCTATGGCCGGACCTCGATATCAGGTTTCCTATATATCTCAAGTTACATGAGAATTCAGGCCACCTGTAATTTACAAAGCTTGATTTAAATCATGATTTTCAAAAAATTCATAGCTATCTCGGTTTTGGTGTTTTAGTAAAAGTGAAATATTGGGAAAGAAGAGAACTGGGGAAAAAGTTGGAATGCAATCAAGTTTTTAAAATAGATCCCAGCCTACATATCCCCGAAACTCAGGGAATCATACTGCTTGTAGTTCAACTCGATCAGTAGAAAAGATAGTCTTTTATTTCAGACGATCTTTGGCTCAGGATGAGTGACAAGTTGATCGAGTTGCGTAAAATAGTCTTGCAACCTCTTAACCATGAATGTTGGATCCTTCACATCCATAGGCAAGAACTTACCTGGACATAATTTCCAAAACTCTAGGTGCCCTATCACTTGAATTTGAAAGAAAGACAAGTTTACCCTCGGTGTGAGTTTAGGAATATCCCAATAGTGAAGCTGAAACTAGAATACCTCAAAATACCCACATGCCTTATAAAAGGGGAGTGGTTGGATAGTGATGGCGATCATCCTTTAGCTCACATCCAAAGAGTTTGATGTCCCTCTCTAGACTATGTCCCATTTTCCTGCTAAGAAAGAGTTCCACGTTGTGCTGCGTCCTATCTGGAATAGTGCGCACTTGTGATTTTTATTTGAGATTTTCATTCTCTCGGATGTTCTCGATAATTTCTCAAACAAATATCATTAGTGCTAAACATAATTCATGAAAGAGGTTTATAGTCTTTACCATATGTCTACGTGAATTATCGCCTGAACAGCGAAGTCATCCTTTTATATACCTGTTTGGAAGGAAATAACTTGCAATAACAGACACAACAACCATATTTTTTGTTACATAATTATCTCGTTTGTCGGTTGAATATGTCTTCAAAGTAGGGGACCCCTTTAGACACTGATGACACTTTATGTAGAATGGTCCTTGCAACCGTGTATTCTTATGCTGATGCGATAACCCTTTGGTCACCTACAATGCTTGTTGTATGATAATCTCTCTGGTTATTTCCAATAATTCTTTGCATATGATCTCAAGTAAGTCTTGCGCATCTTTTGTATCGATACGACTTATAGATTTTTCTTGAATTATTAATCTTTGGATAATCTTGTGCATTATTTGATGTTGGATATGAGGCAACTTACAAATATCCTTTGAATTGCTATCCCTTAGGTAATCCTGCAAATTATCTGACCTTGGATAAGATATGGCTTACAGATATCCCTCCAATCACTAGTTCTCATATATTCCTGCTCACCATCCGACCATGGATACAATATGACTTATAAATATCTCTCAAATTGATAGTCTTTGGGTAATCCCGCACATAATCAATCTTGGATATGACGTAACTTATAGAGAACCCTTGGACTTGTCAATTTGATAATCTCTCATATTCTTCGATAAGGATTTAGTTGCGATTATGGATAACCTTTGGGCTATTATTTTTTGGGTAACATTGCACACTATCTGGTTAGGATGTTGTTGCAGCTTACGGATGACCTATGGATTATCAACTCAGAGGTAATCTTTCACACTATCCTATTTCAAATAATATGACTTATAAATGATCCTCAAATTGTTAATTTCAAGTAAATCACATGTCGTTCACTTTCAAATAGTGACTTAAAGACGTCCCTTTGAATCATGTGCTTTTGATGCATTCAGATGCTGATTCATAAAATAATGAGATATCTTCGACGCCAGTATATGATATTTGACATGTCAATAGATATTAGATGCTGATGATATCCTCGATGCTAGCGTATGCTATCTCATGTGTCAACAGATATTAGATACTAATGATATCCTCAATGCCAGCGTATGCTATCTCACGTGTCAACAGATATTGAATGCTGATGATAACCTCGGCGCTAGTGTATGCTATCTCGCGTGTCAACAGATATTGAATGCTGATGATATCCTCGACGCCAGCGTATGCTGTATGACATGTCAACAGATATTAAATGTTGATGATATTCTCAAAGCCAGCGTATGCTCTCTCGCGTGTCAACAGATATTAAATATTGTTGATATCCTAGATGCTAGCATATTCTATCTCGCATGTCCACATATATTAAATATTAATGATATCCTCGACACCAGCGTAAGCTATCTCACATGTCAACAGATATTAAATATTTATGATATCCTCGATGCGAGCGTATGCTACCTCTCATATCAACAGATATTAAATACAATGGCCCTCTCGGCAATGGCATGAAATGATCCGCGTTGCAATGATATGGAATGACCCTCTCGACAATGGCATGAAATGGCCCTCTTGGTAATGATATGAAATAGCCCTCTTGGCAATGACATGAAATAGAACTCTCGGCAATGGAATGAAATGGCTCTCTTGGTAATGATATGAAATGGTCCTCTCGGCAGTGAGATAACATGAAATGGTTCTTCCAGTGATTTGAAAATAGTTTCACCTGAATCCATTTGTCTGCGTTTTGCTTTCTATGCCATGAAATGGCCCTCTCGGCAGTGAGATGATATGAAATGGCCCTCTCGACAATGTCATGAAATGGCTCTCTTGGCAATGATATGAAATATCCCTCTCGGCAGTAAGATGACATGAAATAGTTCTTCCAGTGATTTGAAAATAGTTTCACCTGAGTCCATTTGTCTACGTTTTACTTTCTACATGTACCTATACTCAAGGTAGACAGTTAGTAGACACAATGTCGCTCTCACTGACGACCACAATCAATATTTACGATAGTTAAATGACAAATACTTGGTATCATGATCTGAATGGCTTAATCCATTATTCATCCTTTTTTTGAAGAAGTATTTAAATAGCACATCCATCGAATGCAAGTACATGGGGAAAAACCCATGTTTGGGGATTACTCAAACTGTTTGCTTCACTTCAAGGTGAATTTTGAGGATGAATTCCTTCTCTCTCTCCTATTGATTAATCCTTTTGATTGCTATTTTTATTGTGCTTACTCTTTTAAATGCACATCTTTTGGCGTGGCTCACAACTCGCTTTGGGATATTTTGAAAAAGATTCCTTTTTTTGTGTACTTATCCCGGCATCCACAGAAAAATAATTAGTTTTGAGTGAAACTACTTCGTGTTGATCTTATTCGATCCTTGGTTTGCTCCTCGCCATCTTTCGGGTACTCCGTTAAGTTGGGACATCCCCCCTGACTCCCCGTCCAATTGATGCCTAGGTAATCACTAAGTAAAAATATTTGTATAGGCTTTTAAAAGTAGACTTAATTTTTAAAAAGTAGTTTCAAAAATTTCTATAAAAGCTTTAGAAAATCTCTTCCAGTCATGTCATATACAAGCCCGACGAACGTCTTCATCTTGGTTCTGACTATGTCTTACATTTGATGGAGGATTTCTAGGGGTTCAGCATCATTGAGTCTATCTATCAGAAGTTCTATCATAGTCGGAGATTTAGTCTACCTTGACTTTGTCGCAGCTGGGGACTTCTAAAGCTTGACTTTGACCTTTGGTGCTGGAGAATTGGAAATATATTCCAGTGTTTAGTGGAAATTAT
Organism: Capsicum pubescens; assembly: GCA_030864215.1. Classification (NCBI taxonomy): domain Eukaryota; kingdom Viridiplantae; phylum Streptophyta; class Magnoliopsida; order Solanales; family Solanaceae; genus Capsicum; species Capsicum pubescens. The sequence goes on from CM061538.1 coordinate 263,593,299, forward strand.
GAGGTCTTCCTCAAAATTTCTTTCCCAGTTTAATGTTGTTTGAGATGATGTCAGCTCAGGGGGATCCAAAGTCTTTGTTGGTCTTCGTTCTCTTTGTTGGATGATGATCTTCCTCTTGTGAATTTTTGAGATTCCTTCTTTAAATTTTTTCCCCAGTTTCCATTTTATGAGGTTATATGACTGAGCTGTTGGGGCGCCTATGTATCCCGTTGAAGCAGGAATCAGGTCAAACATAGTTCAGAGCTACACTAAGGATATATAGAAAAATCTAATGGGTTGACCAAAGCCAACATAGGCCGCCTACGCATCCCTTTTTGGGGAATTCAAGTCATCGCGTAGTTCATACATGAAAGAAAAGGCTAAATTTTTCTAAGGGGTTGACCGAAGCCCACATAGGCCGCCTACGTATCCCTTTCTTAAGAATTCAGGTCAAACGTAGTTCGTATATAAAAGAAAAGGAATTCTAGGCAATTACACATCATACAACAAATACTATCATAAAGGCGATTACAAATAAACCAAGGAAACAAAACTAAAACATCATTCAAACAAAGTATTTCTTTACCACATTAGAATTGATTGGTTTGGTCCACTCTCGACCATCCATCTCAGATCGGATCAGGGCTCCTCTTGATAGTACCTTGCAGACTATGTATGGTCCTTGCCAATTCAGAGTAAACATGCATTTGTACTCTTCTTAGTAAGGGAATATGAGTTTGAGAACCAATTGCCCAACTTCAAATGTTTGAGCTCTTACTTTCTTGTTGAAGGCATGGATTATCCTGTACTGATACAACTGACCAGGACATACAACAACCAATTTTTTTCGTCAATCAACATGAGTTATTCATAGCGAGCGCGAACCCACTCTTCATTACTTAGTTCGACTTCCTGGATAATCATTAAGGAAAGTATCTCAACCTCTGCAGGTATTACAACTTCATTCCCATAAACAAGTAGATAAGGAGTTGCCCTGGTGGAAGTTCAAACTATTGTACGATACCCTAGTAGAGCGTAAGGCAACATATCATGCCACAATTTATAATTTTCAACCATCTTTCTTCAGATATTTTTGATGTTCTTATTGGAAGATTCCACCTCTCCATTCATTTGTGGATGATACGCAATTGAGTTGTGATAAACAATTCTGAACTGTTCACAAATCTCATTCATCAGATGACTGTTCAAGTTTTCCCCGTTATCAGTAATGATCGATTCTGACACTCTAAATAGGCAAATCAAGTTATCCCCGGTATTACAACTTCATTCCCATAAACAAGTAGATAAGGAGTTGCCCCGATGGAAGTTTGAACTATTGTACGATACCCTAGTAGAGCATAAGGCAATATCTCATGCCACAATTTATCATTTTCAACCATCTTTCTTAAGATCTTCTTGATGTTCCTATTGGCAGCTTCCACGGCTCCATTCATTTGTGGACGATACACGATTGAGTTGCAATGAACAATTCTGAACTGATCACAAATCTCATTCATCAAATGACTGTTCAAGTTTCCCCGTTATCAGTAATGATCGATTCCGACACTCTAAATAGGCAAATCAAGTTATTCCTGAAAAAAATCTGCAACCACTTTCTTAGTGATGGCTTTATATGAAGCATATTCGACCCACTTATCAGAGTAATCAATAGCAACCAAAATGAATCTACGCCTATTTGACGCCGACAACTCTATTGTTCCGATAACATCCATGCCCTAAGCTACGAAAGGCCAAGGTGAACTCATCGCATAAACCTCATATGGAGGCATTCAAATCAAATCTCCGTGTATCTGACATTTTAGGCACTTTTGCACATACTTGCTACAATCACTTTCCATAGTCATCCAGAAGTAACCAGTTCTCAGGATCTTTCTAGCAAGGGAAAACCCGTTCATGTAAGGCTCGCAAACTCCAGCGTGTACTTTCTTTATTAATTTATTGGCTTCCACAGTGTCGATACATCTTAAGAATCCTAAGTCTAGATTCCTCCTAAAAAGGATTTCTGATACAAGAAAGGCAAGGAATACAAGTAACAAACACCAAAATAGTCCACAAGTTCAAAGAACCGAGGACCTCTTTGAGGACCACTCTCGAATTCAACAAAACACCAACAAAACAAGATGAACAATGGTGTTTAACACACCAAATAGCCAGCCCAAACTAGATTAGCATATAAGATGAAGAACAACAACAATATAATAACAACAACTCCACGGATTTAATAACACAAGAATAAAACGGGTACAAAAAAGTAAGATAGATAACTTGACATACAATGTATAAACACTTATGAATCAAAATGTATATTAAACATTAAGACCAAAAGTTTTCATACAAATAACACCCTCCTAAGCAACCACCATTTCTAAGATTGTTATCAACACAAGTGATGTCCACACTTGTCACAAGGAATCCACCTTGCAAGACACTCTTTAGATATCTCAAAAATAAATCATCAAAAGTTGTGAACAAAATGACCTATCATGTTCTATTTATAAGCTAGGTTACAACTTATTACAAAATAACTAAAATGCCCTTAATGAGCCATGACAAAGGGGCAGCTTTGGCATGTAGAATTGGGTAGCCTTGAAGCGTTTTGAAAGGATTTTTTGACACTTCAAAGCTTGTTGTCTTGGTTGGGAAGCCCCCAAACTCGGGTTTCAACGTGTTGCTCTACAATCACAATCGATACAATCACGATCGATCTTGTATTATCTTCTCCTTCTTGAAAATGATTCGACCTCGAATTCGAACCTTGCAAAACAATGGAGGAGACAATAGAAAAAACACATATTCCTCATGACATGAGGGTTAATGTTAGCATAATCAAAAAAAGTATCAAGACATGAGTGTACATTCTACACATGCCATGGGGATTTAGGGAATAGGAGACCCTTCCAAACACCAAAAGAAATAACTTGTCTATCCATCTAAGTGTGACAAAAATCAAAACAAAAAAAGGAAAAGTGTAATTCCTTAAATCAGGGACCATAGTTCCCTCAGGTTCTTTCATCATCAAGAGGTCAAAGTGCAATCAAGACCTTACCTTCCTCGGGCCATGTATCATCATGAGGTATCCTCTCCATCAATCTGCAATGCACATTGTCTTCCTCTTTTTCATCCACCCTCTCGACTTCACCACCATATCCATCATCCTCTTGAGAGGTTTCCTCACTAACATCATTTTTGGTCACTTTGTCCCCAACATAGTAAGGATCACCCTCCACCAACATAAGTTCCTTTGGTTCGGTCACTCATTAGCTTTGTGACCCCAACCTTGACATTTAAAACAAACGATATCCTTAGTATTAGGAGTAGAAGAACTAGTACCTTCAAGACGTGAAGTCCTTTGAAGTGTTTTATCAAATGGCTTCTTCTCTAAGGTCTTGTAGGGTTTGTTCCACCCGAAGTTCTTCTTATCATGATTGTTTATTTCAACTTCAACGGCCACTTCTACAAGGTCCTCAATTCGGTTAAACTTGTGGACAACTAATTAAGAAACAACTTCGTAGCACAAGCCACCCTTGAACTAAGCTAGGTAATGATTTGGGAGTTCAATAATATCAAGACGTAGGATCAATTTTTGGAACTCATCGTAATATTCCTCCACACTTCTATCTCCTTGCCGCAAGTTGTAGAGCTTTGTTAGTTGCTCTTGTTTGTACCTAACCGTGAAATATCTCTCCCTCATAAGAGCTTTCAATTCATCCTAATCTGGGAGGTCAAGATTACCATTCCTCACTCGTTGCAACCTTTTTGTCTCCCACCAAGTAGAGGCATAACCTTCAAATTTAGCATTGGCATGTGTGGCTTTCTTTTGAGAAGTTAACTCATTGAGTTGGAAAATCCGATTACATTGTAACTCCCAATCAAGATAGAGAGATGGATCACTAGTCTCCTTGAAAGAAGAAAGAGTGATCTTAATGGAATTTAGGACCGTGTATCTACCCACATTGCCTCATTGGTCCACTAAACCTTCTTGAACATGAGGTCGGTGTCCCAAGTTACCCCTACCATGAGGAGTCGGTCCAACTCTTTCCCCTCGGCCTCCATGTCCCCTACTATAAGATCCTCTTCTATTGCACATAAATTCTGCAAAGTGAGTTGCTTCATCTAACCCCTCACCTCTATAAGGACCCTCACTTTCTACATCATTAATTTGGATTGATTGGTGTTGGTTTAGTGGTGCTCTCAGCATATCAAGGGGGTATAGGATTTGGGGAGCTTCTTGATGGACTTGACTTTGATTTTTTGGATAAGTAGGGATTTGGTGGATGAGTTCATAGGCTGGTCTAGGTGGATTGAGAAATTGGTGAAGTGTAGCCGGGGTGGTAGCATGTCCACTAGTTGAGGCATGGTAGTGTTTGGGACTTGAATGGTTGGAATCTAACAAACTTCCAATGTATCCATTCTCCTGGAAAAAGAACCCTCTATCTTGTAAAACCTTCCCTCCATCCTCTTCATTTGACCACTAAGATCATGTGTTACACTCATTATGGCCGCCAACAAAGCATCCATGGTTACCTCTCTCAAGGCCCTTGGACTACCTTCACCCGAAGCCATCGTACCTAATAAGAAAGACTAAACAAAACACAAACAATAACAAGTTAAAGTTTAGCAAAATCATTCCACAAATTGCCTCAAAACAATCCGCCAACTCTCAAGCTCACACTTTTGATGTTTTCACTCTATTGGCCTCACAAGTGCCGATAACACACTTATACTCTGATGAGGTCACTCGGTTCCAATTGTGGCTCGAGGTCCGTGTAAATTCTTGTTTGAAACGATACAAAAAAAAGTAATGTACGAACTTGAACAAAAAAAAAGTTACTACAATTCAAAAATGAGAAAAGCACAAAAACAACGTTAACACAAAGAACACACTCAAAAACTAATCTACAACTGAGTAGGTATTTACTAGTTGTCAATTAGTATTAGAGTCAGAAAAATTGGAAACCAATAGAAACAAGAAAGTGAAACTAGTAAATCCAATGTTCTTGAGCTCTTTGATGACGTGGCACTTAACTAATGGAAATTGTAAAGTTGTTGAAGTTGAAAAATTTTGTTTCAAGAAACTAGTTGTTCAATTTCATGTGTGGAGGAAGAGAATTTCGGCCAAGGCATGGGTCAAACAAGGTCTAGGCTCCACTTTCAAGATCCATAAAGTCTTTCACCTACTTGCACCAAATTGGCAAGACAACCTTTTTGGATGTCTTGTCCCCTTCCCCTTTTGGACAATCCTTGGACAATCCTTCCCCAAGCTCGGGTCTCAATGTGGTGGTCTACAATCACGATCGATCTTGTATCAATTTCCCCACTTGGAAAATAATTCTTTGCCAAACACCGGATTGTCTTCTTCTGATTATTGTTGGCTTCTTCAAGATATATCCCAGATTCTAAATACCTTTTAATATCATAGTACCATGGTGTTCCATCAGGCTCCTCTTCAATGTGTGCACAATTTGCGGGTTGTTCCTTTAAGCTTATCTCCATAGAATCAATATAACTCTGATCTGGGTGCTGAATCATGGAGGATATAGTGGCCAAAGCATCAACGAACTCATTCTGTATCCTTGGGATATGTCTGAAATTAACTTCCTTGAATCTTCCACATAATTCCTGCACCAGCTCCACATAAGGAGTAATCTTGGAGTTCTTTGCCGTCCATTCTCCCCGTACTTAGTGAATCAGCAAATCTAAATCTATGATGACTAACAATTCATGAACACCTATATCAAGTGCCAATTTGAGCCCTAGGATGCAAGCTTCATATTAGGCCATGTTATTGGTGCAGGGGAAATGTAACTTATATATTACTGGATAGTGTCGGCCTATTTCTGATATCAAAACTACTTTGATTCCTGAACCTTTGAAGTTGACCGCCCCATCAAAGAACAACCTCTATCCGGGGTAAATTTTTGCAATGTCTTCTCCCAAGAATAAAATCTCCTTATCTGGGTAGTAAGTTTGAAGTGGATCATATTCATCATCAATCGGATTCTCTACTAAATGATCTGCTAAGGCTTTCCCCTTGATTGACTTTTGAGTCACATACACAATGTCGAATTACTTAGAAAGATTTTCCACTTAGCTAACTTTCCTGTAGGCATGGATTTCTGGAATATATACCTCAATGGATCCATTCTTGAAATGAGATATGTTGTGTATGAGGATAGATAATTCCTCAACTTTTGTGCAACCCAGGTTAAAGCACAACACGTCCTTTGTACAATAGTATAACGAGCTTCATACGGCATAAACTTCTTACTCAAGTAGTAAATGGCTCTCTTTCTTACCAGTCTTATCATGTTACCTGGGGACACACCTGAAAGTATTTTCTGTGATAGACAGGTAGAGCAACAACGGGCTTCCTTCCCTTGGTGAAACCAAAACTGGCGGAGCAGACAAATATTTCTTAATTCTGTCAAAAGCTTTCTAACATTCTTCTGTCCACTCATTAAATGCATCTTTTGTTCAGCATCTTAAGAATGGGCTCACATATGACTGTCGACTAAGCAATAAACCTGCTAATATAATTCAGACAACCCAAGAAACTAATAACTTCTTTCTTGGTCCTCGGCGGTGGAAAATCCTGAATTATCTTGATCTTGGATGGGTCTAGCTCGATGCCCCTTCTGCTGACTATGAACCACAGTAATTTCCCAGCTGGCACACCAAAAGCACACTTGGAAGGATTCAACTTCAAGTTAAACTTCCTTAATCTTTTGAAGAATTTTTTCAGATGGGTCAGATGATCCAAATCCTCGTGGGATTTGATAATTACATCATCCACGTACACCTCATTCTCTTTATGAATCATATCATGGAAAATCATCGTCATATCCCTCATGTATGTTGCACCCGCATTCTTAAGACGAAACGGTATTACCCTGTAATGATAAACATCCCAGGGCGTAATAAAAGTTGTCTTTTCTACATCTTTCTCGTCCATCAATATCTGATGAAATCCGATGAAACAATCTATGAAAGACTGCATTTCATGCTTCGCACAATTATTGATGAGGATGTGGATGTTGGGCAGCAAAAAATTATCTTTAGGACTGGTTCTATTCAACTCTCTATAGTCAACACAAATTCAAATCTTTTCGTCCTTCTTCGGCACTGGGACAATGTTGGCTAGCCATGTTGGATATTTTGTGACCTCCATAACCTTAGACTGAATTTGCTTCGTTACTTCTTCCTTGATCTTCAAACTTAAGTTCGTCTTGAATTTCCATATTTTTTGCATGACTGGATCAAACTCATGATTGATCGGTAACTTATTTGACACAATGTTAGTGCTCAATCTCGGCATATCATCATAGGACCAAGAAAATACATCAATGTACTCCCGCAACAAGTGAATGAGTTCTCTTTTTTGTGCTTCTTCTAAGTGAACACTGACACTTGTTTCTTTGATTTCATCATGATCACCCACGTTGACTATTTCAGTTTTCTCTAGGTTGGACTTTTCTCGATTTTCAAACTCTTCTATATCTTTCGCTAACCACTCCTCGTCACCTTCTTTCCAATCATCATTATTTTCCTTACTTTGTTCATCTAAGCCTTGACATGACTAACATGGGCAGGTTTTAAATTACTGTTACTGTAATAAACAAACAAACCAAGTCAGATGATAATAAGATAATAAAATATACTAATTAATCATATTTCAAAATAACTTTTTAAAATAAAAGGAGGCCTTTTCATTGGAATTTGGGAAATAATTACAAACTATGGCTCATGACCCACGCAAATACAAGCCTATGTTTTTTTGAAACCAGTAAGACACGAGAAGAAAATTTGAGACATAAAAGGGTGGATCACGGGGCCTCCTCTGGATCATCACCAATTTTTTTAAAACTACTAGTAATTTTCCTTTCATCTACCACGATGGTCGATGGGTTATGAGTAGAGTGGAGGTCCAGTTTTGCAAAGCCTCCGCTAGTGCAACCTTCTTCACCCTACTGGACTTCGGGAAATCTTCTGGTACAAAATTGCATCCCTCGAATAGATTTCCTATCCCATCCCCATGACCATCATCATTTGGCATCTCACACACGGGAAATGACTGGTATAGGAGCGGCAAGGTCCTAGACAAACTCGCCTTTGACTTATCCTCAATCTCATCCTCCTCTGTTGGCTGGTATCTTAACCTATACTTAGATGCTTTCTCTGGGACCATAATGGGCTCAATAATTCCTTCCAGATTCTTACCCAAGCCCCGACCCAACTCAAACCCACTTCTTAACATCACAGTTGCAATCATTTTGTAGACAAAAGGCATTGGAGCTTTAGGCATCAGATCTTTCTCTGTATCACTTACAATTTCTATTATATAAAAACTACTACCCTTTGAGATATCTTCAATCACCGGCATACGACCATTGGGATGATTCACATGGCTTTCTTCCCCTTGAATAACTATTTCATAATCCTCCTAAATAAACTTCAATAACTGATGAAGGGTCGGTGAAATTGTCTTTGCACCAAGGATCCATGGTTTTCCTAAGAGTAGTTTGTAACCAGGATGGATATCCATAACATGAAATTTATCCATGAATTCAGCAGGTCCCATCTGGATGTACAAATCAATTTCGCCTATGGTATCTCTCAGTCCTCCATCAAATGCCCGAACATTTATGTGGCTTGGAAAATTTTCCTTAATTATATCCCATTTAAACCAATGTGAAAAGAGGAAAAATGATCAAACCAGATTCGTCATCTATCAATACCCGATTAATCATATAGTCTCGACAAACGACAATGACGTGTAAGGCTTTGTTATGCATCACTCCCTCGAATGACAACTCTTCCTCACTAAATGAAATATGATGACTTCCCATAATATTTCCTATCATTACGGACAGATTCTTGAAACTCATGCCTATGGGAATATATGTTTCATCCAAGACCTTTAATAAAGCTTATCGATCGTATTGCGAACTCATTAATAGTGCAAAAATAGAAATTTGGGATAGAGTTTTCTCTAAATGCTTGACAATTGAATACTCTTTTGGTTGCATATGCCTCCAAGATTCTTCGGCCTCCCCTTCAGTGACTGGCCTTTTTTGTGAATCCTTTCTATTGGTTAAATCTTCAGGAATGTAGAATCGTCTGGACCGTGTTATCCCTTGGACAACGACGGTCTCTACAATAAATTCCTTCCTAAGCGGAGGAGTGTACACCTGAGTTAGGATTTTCATCACTATCAACGGGGGCTTCTCATTGACACTTAAGGCAGCTATGACTCTCTCTATCTTCTACACCCCTTCTGTCCTTTTGAACTTTTTTAAATTCACCTTAGTGATGATCTTGCTAGACACCCACTCATCCTTTATTTAAATCATGTTAACTACAGCTCCTCCATGATTAGGAAATAGATTACTGTTGACATTCGATGCCGACGACTAAAGTGTGATGACCTTCTAATCAATCAAATCTTGAATCTTATGCTTTAAGATAATACAATCCTCGGTACTGTGCCCCGTTGCTCCAGAATAATAAGCACAAATTTGATCGGCATGATAAAATCAAGAGTTGGGATTTACAAGTTTTGGTTGGATGGGCTGTAAATGACCAACATCATTTAATCTCCTAAGGAGTTGGGAGCGACTTTCGGCCAGCGGCGTAAAGTTTTGGGGAGGTATTTTTTTGAGAGTTGGATATAGAGAGGGGGGTTATAATGGTTTTGATTAGTAGGAGAAGGTACTTGATGATAATTTGGAGGCGCTTGGACGTTTTTTCGGCTATGAGGCTAATAATTCAACTGTGGTACTTGGTATTGGATTATAATATTTAGTTGTGGAGTTTGGTATTGGGATTGAATATTTGGAAGTGGAGCTTGGTATTGGGATTGAATATTTGGAAGTGGAGCTTGGTATTGGGATTGAATATTTGGAAGTGGAGCTTGGTACTGGGATTGAATAATTAGAAGTGGAGCTTGGTACTAAGATTGGATATTTGGAAGTAGAGTTTGGTATGGGTTAGGTGTAGAATACATACTAAAAATTTGGTGACGGTGGAGAGGAGAGAATGTTCCTAGGTTTGAATCTCTTCTTCAACTTAGCAACAGAATTAGCAGAGACCCCACCTACATCTTTCTTTTCTTTTTTGCTAACATAAAAGTCCCAGACGATGATGGGGTTTTGATAATCCTTCCTGTTCGAATGCCTTCTTCTAGTGATTCCCCAATTTTTACCAAATCTACAAAAGTTTCCCTGACCGTGGATACCATACTAGTATAATATTCTTCCTCCTGAGCGTGACAGAACACAAACACCATCTCTTCCTCAGACATGAGAGGTTGTACTTTTGCAACTTCTTTTTTATAATAAAAGGCATAGTCTCAAAAACACTCATTATTCTTCTACTTGATCCGGTCTAATGAGTATCGGTCAGGGACTATTTCAATGTTAAATACATCTAGGTTATTTTCTCAATTGGTGTTTTGGACAAGTTGAAGAGCGGAAGCGGACGATATGTTATTTGGATGGTCCCGAGAACAGTTGTACTAAGGAAAGAGATTTGGAGTGGAGTCCCGTGTCCTCCTGGAGTAGGAGCATTGACAGTGATGGCCAGATTAGCCAAATCTCGAGTATGGTTCATCTCCTCCTGAAGTATTTCTAATTTTCTCGCGAGCTCAGCAATCATCTCACTTTGTTCCGCTATTACATTGTCCCTGATGGTCAATATATTTTCTTCATCACTTCCAGTCATGTTTGAATGATGGTTAGGGGATGGGATCTTATGCGCTTTTGAACGGGTGAAGTAAGGATGTTCTGCCAGCTTATTTCAACATGGAGTAGTTTTCTATTATCTGTAAAGCAAAATAACTCAAGGGCAAATGTTTTAATTCTCATATGTGATAAGCAATACAAGATATTTGACAAGAAGTAACCACATAGAGTTATTTGTGTCATAGCCAAACTGATCCACAGAAGCATAGTGGATAAATTTTTCTTTGATTCAAACAAATTCATATAAACACGTAAGGCAGTTATATCACATAAAAACATAATAACGCATATATGTAATACCCCATACTTTTTCTAGCTAATTTCATCTAAAAAATGTCTAGTATTATCTTCTAAATTGAATGATGGTTATTCCATGAGGAATTTTCAAGATTTTCACTTTTTGTCATGTGGAAAATTCAATAAGCCTTCCATCGATATAAGATTCACCCAAATTTGATAATCGGGTTAGAAGTTACGACTATTTCAAGTTTCCATCGTAAAACAGCTCCATATTAGTCAGTGGCGCGCCGCGCCACAAGGGGAAATAAAATTTGGAAAATTCCAGTAGGGGTCCGCGATTATGGCGCGTCGCGCCAGGGCTCAATTCAGAATTGTTCGTTTTCCAGTGTCTCAGCGCGATTTCCCCCGCGTCGCGCCAAAGTTCCAGGTCACAAAGGAAGTGAAAATGCGATGGCCCTGCATCGCTCCATCCATCAAATTCCCAATTATCAAAATCCAATGACACAGCGCGATAGCACCACGTCGCGCCAAGGGTCCAATTTGGGAAATTTTTACTAAAATTAAATGACGCATTCAGGGTTAAAAGGGCCAACTTTTCACCCTTATTTAAGCCCTTTAACACGTGATTCAGCCACTTTTTACCCAAAATATACTAGTTTCTCTCAAGAACAAGCTAGGGTTTTCATAGAAGATCCAATTTCAAGAAAGTTTCACCGTCAATTTTCATGAAATCACGAACTAAGGTATGCATAGTGTTCATTCATGGACTCCTTTTGTCCATGAAGCCCAAGAATCCTTTTTCTAAATTCAAGTTTATGGATTTTCTTATGAATTTCATGATTGGGCTGCTCTTGTTCATGTGGATAATGAGAAACTGAATTCTACTCCATGTTGGGTGATAAATTCTATGTGGGTTAAATTATTATAGATATAGATTCATGCAAACCTATGACTAAACCCTTGAATAATGAAATTAGAATTGAACCATGATGTTTAATTATTGTACAATGATGTTTACATGTACCATGCCTACAATATGTTTGATTAAATGCCTAGATGAAGGAAAAATGCCTAACTAGCATGATACTATGAAATCCCCATGTATGTACAAGTTATGCCTATCACATGTTTTGATGAAATGCTTTTATAAATATATTATGGATTATGATGTTAGTTATATGTTCAAGTAAGTTATGCTTGGTCAGTTTCCTTCCATTGAGTCCTGGGGGTACTCGTACCCAAAATATTAGTTGTGAGCCTAGAGTCATGTCATATTTTCATGATACTCTCAGTCAAGCTATGATCCTTAGACTTCAGATAGTCTTATGACTCAGGAAATCTCCATGATCTCATGAACTCAGTCAGTTGTCAGAGATCAGTAGTATTCCATCAGTCAACGGAATTCAGTAACTCAGCCCATGTTCAGTTCAGTAGATCATGTTCAGAGTCTATTCAGATGGGAGTAGGAATTAGCACCGAGTGAACCCAAGGATGGGAACACACACTATCAGATGAGGGTGTGATTCTTAGAAGTCATCCTTGCATTCTAGAACTATGTAGCCATCATAGGTTGAGACATCAACACTGTTCGATGAGGGTTGATGAGGTGGATAAGCATTGTCAGATAAGGCCCCCACAATTCTCGTATAGGGGACACTATTAGATGAGGGTCGCCCACAGATTGTCCTTACCAGTGGCGCGGTATTGACACCCTTCCAATTGAGGTTACAGATTGGACCTCAACTCAGCCATAATGGCGTATTAGGGGTATGTCGGTTAGATAACTACTTTCCACAGTTTCATGTTACAGAATCAGGACTGTCAGATATAGTCAATCAATGTCAGTAATAGAACTGTCAGATACAGTCAACTTGGATACAGTACAGAACTCATATAGTTCCATCGGATTCAGGACTGTCAGATACAGTCACTCATGTTATCAGTTATATTTAGATTCAGCAATCATGTTATCACAGTATTAGTGTCAGTTGTTATGTCTTATGCATGTATTCACATGCTTATGATAGTTAATCAATTATTATTTTTGTTCATGCATATGAACCCCATGTATTCAGCCTACCTCACATGCATACCAGTACATTCAAAGTACTGACGCATTTGTGCTATGGTGTTGTATACCATAGGTTCAGAGATACGAGCTCCAGAGAAACAATAGATTCCAGATATCCACAGACAAGAGTTAGAAGTACGTCCTCATATTTCGAGGACATGATTATTTCCCTATTATCTCATTAAATCAGTTTATTAGTTGGAGTTAGTTAGGGACATGTCCCTTCAACTCTTTACTCAGACAGTTCAGTCAGTTAGAGGCTTTTTAGACTATCATATTTCAGACTTCAGTATGTTCAGTTTTGTTTTGGGTATTCTATTACCCCATACAGATATTATATCATTCAGATCATGTTCAGTATTGAACCTTATGGCCTTTCAGTTCATGTTTCCGCATTATAAAGTATTTTATGTAGTATACAGGTACAGATATCAGTCATGGGTTAGCTTGTGGTCCTTCGGGGTTATGAGCACCGTGTCGCATTTTGGATACCTGATTCGGGGCGTTACAGTATCCTAACTGGGGTGACCCTTTCGAGCCAAGGGTTTAGGCCTAATGAATTTTGAGGAAAATATATGCCTTTTTAAAGTCAAGCCCCCCCCCAACTTTCATAGATATGTAAAAGGGCATAAATGCCTACAAAAGATAACATAAGAGAGATACAATCTTTAGGGGAAAGGGAGATAACATGAAAGAAAAATGAGGTCCCATGCAGGGGATAGAAAACTAGCTATTGGATGGTCCTTTATTTGATTTTGCCTTCTTAGCCTTGTTCACCTCCTGCCATATTTGATATCTGTTGATGATCAGATGACTCCCGTACAACTGCGGCCTATTCTCGTAGGTCATTTTTTCTATGCTATCAATCTGAGAAACCATGCAATCATCCAAATCGATTAGACACTGCCTAGCATCATTAGCCTCTTGCCTGGCTTGCTTCAACTCTTCTCTAAACATGCGCATGGTGAAGGCATCCTCCATGTCCATCTGTTGGTGTGGGATTTCACTTTTTTGAAGTTCATCTTGAAGCCTGTGGAGTCAGATCTGATGCTCTAATTCTATATCAATAACCCGAGTGGGTACATTTGGCCCAGGGACCAATGCTCCGATGAGACTAACCACTCCTTGTAAGTATCGCTGACTTCAGGCACATTCTTGATATAGAAAGAGACTTCCTTCCACCCTCTTCTATTCCAACCATCTACCATGTATTTTTTAAGTGGGAACTCGCCTTCGTCATGCTCAGTGAAGAATCTAAGCATAGGCGCGGTTTGGGGTATCTCCTGCTAGATCTCGAATTGTCTAAGAACTTTGCCATGATTATAAGGACAGGTCCCCATGAGACCTAGAAGCACTAGAAAAGGCCACTCACCCCCTCGAATGGTGTATCTTCCTGAACGAAGATATTTAATGGACCCTTGGACATCGTTATCCCTTAATTCCCCAAAAGTCTTAAACCAAAATTTCAGAGATGCTTTTATTTTGAACTTGTGCAGGAACAACCACATGTCATGCGATAATAGAATATTTCCCCTTGTTTGATGATTGAGTTGTACCATTTTAGGATTTTCACTAAATGCATCACCATCCACTATTGCAAGATAAGGTTGCAACCTTGAAAGAAATGATTTTCGGCTTGACACCTTCCCAAAGCTCGATATATGTCGGCTACAATCATGGGAGCTAAGTTGTGGAATACCTTTTTAGAACTGTACTCCACTCCATAGAAAGTGTGTGACATTGTGACAACTCTTAGATGAATTATGCCATTTTCCCCTTGTGGGAACAGTAAAGTACCAAGTAGACCTACGGCAAATGCAAATGCACTCGTCTCCTTCCATTTTACCTCCGATTCAAATTTATGCCTGAACTTTTCAAAAGTATTATACCTTCTGAACCGGCGATACAACTCATGAAAAGGTATGTTAGCCCCATCATATCCCCCTAGCCAGGTGTCATCATCAACTGAAAAGGATTTCCTAATCTCTTGATGGTCCCCTACAATAGGGACTAGAATGTTATTATAAGGTGTCTCCTTTCTCTTGAAACACATTTCAATGCCCTCATAACAAATCAACACCTCTTCAATAGTGGGGGTCAATTCAACATCCCCGAAGCGAAACACTATATTCTGATCATCCCAAAAGGTCATTAGAACATAAATCATTTCAGGCCAAGCATTCATCTCTATCAGCGAAGGCAAATGCCCGATATGTGTTCTAGCAATCTTTCTCTCTTCTCTGCTCATGTAATCCCACCATAGTTTCAAGAAGTTGTCGGGTTTGATAACTATATTGAACTTTTCACAAGGATGCTATTGATCTATACCTAATATAAAAGTAGACAAAGATAAGTCTCTTCTTACCCCAAAGGATAATGGATTGGAGTAAACAAACATATATTTTCTTCAACACATAAATATGATTAGTCCGTAATTGACTCGAGCTCAATAAATGCAAGATAAGTTTTCCAATAGGCCCAATACCCCCTCGAATATTGGGTCGTCCTAGGCTAATACCTAAAATAGGATTTTGATTTTGCTCTATCCTAGGTGTCTAGAGTGGGTTTGAACCAGGTTTCTAAGCGGATGACTTGGGTTTGGAAATACGAATAGCCATCAGATGCCTCACATGCTAATAAATCATCGTATTTCCAATACTTCATTTGTAGTTGAACAACAGGGGTCGGGACATCCACGAAACCCCAAAACAGTTAAATAATCAAGTGGGATTATTCCATGAGATGCAATAATTAAATTTAGCAAAATCAAAACATAAACACGTAAGCAATTTAAACAGTTAGTCACAAGATGAACTCAAACATTTGGTTAGAACCTAGTTAAATCCCCAACAGAGTCGCTATTTCTGTTTTGCGAAAATTTGACTTTTGAGAGTCATCATTTAATTTATTTGAAAAGAAATTAAGAAAACCTTTATAAAGTACTTTAAACGATCCAAAATAGAAAAATCATTTAAATTTGAAGATTCTAAGTAAGCAGTTCCTATTGATACTCTTGGAAAGTTGTTAAGACACCAAGAGTAACCGCTAACTTGTGGTTATCCGAATTGTTTGAAAATATCTTTCGACTAACTTAAAAAAAAAGATTAATTGTTGAAAAGTGATTGATTTTAGGAAAAAGACTTGTGTAAAATAGATTTGGACGATTTAGTAGGAATTTTAACCAAGTCTAAACAAACTAATAATAAAGTATGTAAAAGAGAAAAGGGAGAAAATAAAGGACTTAGGCCATTGGGCTCAAATCAATAAACTTTTTCCTAATCTAATTGGGCTTTTGGACCACTTGAACCTGTCCTAATCTAAATGTTGGGCCTTAGCCCATAACCTTCCCTAAACTATTTTTTCAGGCCTGTTGACCCAAAATCTGCTCCACCTGTATTAAATTTACAACTTTGGCTTTGAGATCCAAATGAATGAATAATGAAATGAAGAAATAAATAAATAAATAAAAGGACAACAACAAATGAATAAAATAAAAATGAGACTTTCGAGTCTCTTGGCCACTTCAAAGATAGGACTTTAACCCATTCCTTCTTCTTCTATCTTTTTTGCACTCACACGCTCTGTGATAAAATTTAGGACTTTCTCTAATAATTGATTCGATGAGGAGAATGTGATCGAGAGTTCATGGCGAACTTGGGCACAACACGTTCACATGTATCAAAATAAAAGGGAAGAGGATTAATAGTTACGTTAACTAGTTTGGTCTTACTTTAACTAATTGCACATTACTATCAAACTGTAAAAGACAATCACTAAGAAAAAGATTTAAACCCAAAATAGTTCAAAAGAGATCCTAAGAGAATCTTAAGACTCATTATCATATGTATGATAACACTTGGAAAAGGTTCTAGGGTTTTAAAGTTTAAAAAACATTTTGTCCGTTCTAGACGATGGCATCAATAAACATCAAATTCGTAAACGATAAAGGGGATAATAAATTGATTTTAGACGTCGGAGTTCAATGTAAGGAAAATCTGGCTCAATTCCAAGGAAAACATATAAAATCCACCAATTATTCATCGAAAGGTATACAATTCCAATCGACAGATTTTACAAATAAGACCAACTCAAATAGAAATCTGGGAAAAGTTTAATTCATAGAATTGGGGGTTCATAGGATTGGTATTATGACTTGAGGGCAAACTCACAAGTCCTTTTCAATATCATGAATCAAAGGAATCTTACGAGCAACAGTTAAATAAATACAAACAAATACTAAACAGAATGCCTAAAAAAATAGAACAAGCCCTCAAATTCCCTATTTTTTATCCAAAGAAACTCCAAACTACTGAAAGTTGTGATGATGATAAAACATCCCAAATAAATCTGCTATTCGAAACAACAAGATTAAAACCAAACATGAACATCATGACACAGAAAACCCGGTACCTTGGTCTATAACAGTCTTTATGGACGAAGGCAATCACTATTATTCGGCAAAACATGGTCTTGCAAATCTTTAAGAGTTTTAGACCGTGAAATCAACACCTAAGCAGAAAGTAATACGAATCAAACTCAAGGGAAAATCTATAAACCACATTGATTTTCGACATCAAATATATCAAATGCGATCGAATCTATTCACATGTTTGACATTCTTCAACAAACCATTATATTTTGAAAGCTTCAAAAGAAAGAGCATAATCCATAGGCTAAAAACAAAGCGGTGGAGTGTATTATTTATATCCTCCTCCTCATTTCGACAAACTCAAAAATGAGTTTTTAATGGTCGGGATGGTCTTCGAGGACTCATGGAATTTTCTGGCTTACTATTGGGCGTGCCCTTATTATCCTCTTGGCATTTAAAGAGCATAAGAATATAAATGAGAGTCCTAATAACGACATTGTCGGCTCAACAATAACATCAACAGTATCAGTGAATAAGATGACATGTTATTCTAATACTCCTCCTCATTCTGATAGATTCAAATGAAACGGTCGTTGAGGAATCCCAAGACTTTCTGGTACGCTTTTGGACCTTTTCTTATCGTTCTTTTGGCATATGAGAAAACAAAGGATCTTAAGTGGTAGTCCTTCTAGCGATGCTACTATCTCGATAATTACAACATTATCCAGTGAAACTAGATAACATCAAGCTAAAATTGTTAAGCGAGAATCAAAACATGAACTTTAACCATGGAACCAGCGATTCAAACCACAAACAATACTCAAGATGAGACATTAGATCAAAAATTAATCAATAATGCCAAGAGTAGATGACAAATTAAGAAATCGAGATAAAGATGAAGGAAACCACATATCAAATAATCAGAACAGGAATTAATCCTAATGTAACAATATAAGCAATATTGTTTTTCATTGAAACAACAACCTATTGTCTTTAATACCTCTACAACAGACAACCCATCACATAAGATTAACGAAACATTATTTATGACTACATAATGGTGAGATGATGCAAAATACAACCAAAACTTAAATGGAAATGGAATGTTACCTGTTTGGAGCAGCAAAATAGGACTACGAGCTGACGCCAGAATCTTGACCACCACCGGAGGACCTTGATGTGACTCCAAAAAACTCTGATCAGTCGTCGACCTTTCTTAAACAAAAGAACTTATACCCAAAAAAAGCTATATTTTTTTTCTTCCCAAGTTTTTTTGAACCCCCTTCTCGAGTCTAAAATGAGCTATAGAGAGAGAAAGAAGACCCAACCCTTAATCTTGCTCCACCGATATAGGACGAAAGACAATTAAAGGGGAATTTGGGGATATAACAAAAAGAATTTTTAATTTAAGTTTTGGATAGGAATTCTAGCTAACAACTTGTACAAATTCGTGTGAAATTCAAAAATGGCCAACCAATAGACATCGGAAAAGGGAATAATCTTTAAGAATCAATGGAATTCTCCCAAAGATGTATGAGTTCATATGGATTAATCTAAATTCTAGGGATTTAAATATTGGGGAGACACCTAGGCATATTTTAGAAGGTTTTCGAATCCTTCTTTATCCTACTATCGTGCGAGATGTGTGAGGTAAGAAATCAGGTCAGATTGGGTCTTGTTGGATGATTTGGAGTTGTAGGTCGAGTTGAATGGTGGGTTCGGGTCGATTTGTCGCCGGATTTTGGGTTGGAGCCGGGTCACGGCTGTTTGTCATTGTTGTTGATTGAAATTGTTGTTTTGATGGTTGTTGTATGTTATGTTAAAGAAAAAAGAGGAGATAGGGATTGGATCGGGTCAGGTTCCATGTCTGGGTTGTTGTTGTTGGGCTGGTAATAAAGAAAATGGGATGTTGGATATGTTAAATTGGGTTGTGGCTGTTGTTGTTGTTTTGTTGTTGGGCTCGAGGTTGAGAATGGGTAGGCTGGCGGAGAAAAAGCTTTTGGCTGCTATTGATTTAATTGGGTTAAAGTTGGATGGATCAGAAGATTGTTAAGAATTTAGGGGTTGTTTAAAATATAACCCCCAATTAAATTTAAGGATTTAGCCGAAATTAATTAATATTTGGTTAAATTAAAAATTAAATTGGTCAATTGCATTGCAATTACGACTAATTTGATTTCAATTATGGTCAAGTTTTAATAAATTGGTTTGATCAAATCAAAAATCATCATGAATTAATACTTTCTTTAATCCCGAGCTTCTTGGTTAGATAAAAATAAACAAATATTTTTTAAATAAATTATTTTCAAAAATAAATTGCATTTGAGTCAAGATTTTAATCATTTAAAATTATTTCAGGATAGGCCTTGATTAGAATTTGATATTTTATAAAAAATAAATAAATAAGTAACAAAATTATATAATTTCGTGTAATTGAATACGGTAATACGTAATTGCTATTTAAAATGACAAACTTACCTAGACATATACTTTGAAAAAAATTTATTCGGACAAAATAAATATTGTAATTTTATTTATAATTAAAGAAACTCAGAATTAAACTTAGTCGTGAAGGAAAAAAATTTGTGTCAACAACGTGTTGTTAGACCCAGGGTTAAATCTCACTTATGTGACCCCACTAGTTGCAGTAAATTTTGAAGTAGGTCCTGAAAAGCTTCCTAAGCCCTTCTTAGTTTCTACCCTTATGGGAGAGTCAGTTGTTACTGAACGAGTCTATAGAAGGTATCCTATCATTGTTCTTTATAAGATCATATTAGCAGACTTAATAGAGTTAGACATAGTCGATTTTGACATTATTCTGGGTATGGATTGGCTGCATTCTTGTTATGCATCTATAGCTTATCACACCCGAGTAGTGAAGTTTTAGTTTCCAGATGAGTCAGTCTTTGAGAGGGAAGGTAATTCAGTGTCTCCCAAGAGTTATTTTATATCCTATATGAAGGCCAAAAAGTTGATCTCAAAAGGGTGCATCTATCATCTAGTTCGAGTCAAAGAAACTAAGTCTAAGGCTCCAACAGCTCAGTCAGTCCGTGTAGTCAATAAGTTTCTTGAGATTTTTCTCGAAGATTTGTCAGGGGTACCTCCCGATAGGGAAATAAAATTTGATATTGACCTTCTTCCAGATACTCATCCCATATCCATTCTTTTATATCGTATGGCTACAGATGAGATTAAGGAGTTAAAAGAACAGATTAAAGACCTCTTAGATAAAGGTTTCATAAGGCCCAGTGTCTCTCCATGGGGTGCTCCTGTCCTATTCATGCGGAAAAAAAATAGTTCTTTGCGAATGTGCATGGACTACCGTTAGCTAAATAAAGTCACAATCAAAAACAAATATTCTCTTCCTAGGATTGATGACCTATTCGACCAACTATTTCTCCAAGATAAACCTTAGATCCGACTATCATCAGGTTAGAGTTAGGGAATGTGATATTCCAAAGACAGCTTTCAGAACCCGTTATGGTCATTTCGAGTTTTTAGTCATGTCCTTTGGGTTGATAAATGCTCCAACAGCCTTCATGGACTTGATGAATCGAGTGTTCAAATAGTATTTGTACATATTTGTCATAGTATTTATCAATGATATTCTGGTTTATTCTCATAGTAAGGATGATCATGCAGACCATCTTAGAATTGTGTTGCAAATTCTTAAAGATCACTAGTTGTTCGCCAAATTAAACAAATGTGAATTTTGGCTAAGATCAGTAGCTTTTCTCGGTCATATTATTTCCATTGATGGAATTAGAGTTGATCCCCAAAATATAGAAGCAGTAAGAAACTAACCTAGACCTATCTCTCTATCAAACATCAGAAGTTTTTTGCGTTTAGCTGGCTATTACAGATATTTTGTTACAGGTTTATCTTCTATTGCATCCCCTATGTATAGATTAACTCAGAAGAAAGTTAAGTTTCAGTGGTTAGATTCCTGAGAGAAGAGTTTTCAAGAGTTAAAGACTCGACTCACTTCAGCCCCAGCTTTAACGCTACTTGATGGTACAGATGGATTCGTTGCCTATTATGATGCTTCTAGAATTGATTTGGGTTGTGTTTTGATGCAGAGAGGTAACGTTATAGCCTATTCTTCTAGACAGCTTAAACCTCACGAAAAGAACTACCTTACCCATGATCTTGAGCTAGCTGTTGTGGTGTTTGCATAGAAAATTTGGAGGCACTATCTTTATGAGGTGCATGTCGATGTATTCACGGACCAAAAAAGCTTGCAATATGTATTTACTCAGAAGGAGTTAAATCTTCATCAGAGAAGGTGGTTATAATTATTGAAGGATTATGATATGAGTGTGTTGTATCATCCGGGCAAGGCCAACGTAGTGGTAGGCGCCCTTAGTAGACTGTCTATGGGTAATACTTCTCATATAGAGAATTATAAGAAAGAATTAGTTTGGAAGTTCACAGGTTAGCTAGATTGGGTATGAGGTTGGTTGACTCAACTGAGGGGAACGTTTGCGTTTAGAGTAGTTCAGAATCTTCTCTAGTTTTTGAAGTGAAAGAAAAGCAGGATAAGGACTCCAGTTTGGTTAGACTGAAGGGTTCATTTAAAGACCAGAAGGTTGAGGTTTTCTCACAAGGGGGAGATGGTGTGTTGAGATACCAGAGTAGATTATGTGTTGTGTGTTGATGATTTAAGGTAGAGGATAATGGAAGAAGTGCATGGTGCGCATTACTCTATTCATCTAGGAGCCACCAAGATGTACCACAATTCGCGAGAAGTCTATTGGTGGAGTGGTATGAAAAGAGATATTGCAGAATTTTTAGCTAAGTGTGCAACTTGTCAACAGGTTAAGGTAGAGCACCAAAGTCCCGGTGGTACATTGCAGGAGTTTGGTATTCCCACTTGGAAGTGGGAATAGCTAAACATGGACTTTGTGAATGGGTTACCCCATTCGCATCGATGGCATGATTTGATTTGGGTTATTATAGACAGATTGACCAAATCAGCCCATTTCTTGCCAGTTCACACATCCTACACAGTTGAAGATTATGCTAAGTTGTATATCAGAGAGTTGGTTAGATTGCACAGAGTTCTCTTGTCCATTATTTCAGGTAGGGGTACTCAGTTTACCTCTCAATTTTAGAAAGCCTTTCATAAGGGTCTTGGTACCCAAGTTCATCTCAGATCAACTTTTCACCCACAAACAGATGGTCAAGTAGAGAGGACCATTCAGACCTTAGAGGATATGTTGATAGGATATGTTCTTGATTTCAAAGGCAGTTGAGATGGCCACTTATCATTGATAGAGTTCGCCTACAATAATAGTTACCATTCTAGTATTCAAATGGTCCAGTTTGAGGCCTCGTATGGATGGAGATGTAAATCACCCATCGTTTGGATTGAAGTAGGTAAGGAAGCTTTGAATGGGATAGATGTGGTATTTGAAGCCATGGAGAAAGATCAGTTGATTCGAGAGAGATTGAAAGCAACTCAGAGACGTCAGAAATCTTATGCAGACGTAAGAAGGAGAGATCTTGAGTTTGAAGTCGATGATTTTATTTATTTGAAGGTTTCACACATAAAGGGGTGAAGAGATTTGGCAAAAATAGGAAGCTTAGTCCCCGATATATGGGTCCCTACAGGATTTTGAATCATGTAGGGAAGGTAGTGTATGAGCTTGAGCTACCTGCAAACTTGTCATTAGTTCACCTAGTGTTCCATGTGTCCTTATTAAAGAATTATATGGACGATTCAGTTGTTGTACTCCCTCTATAAAGCATAGATATTTAGAATAGTCTTTCATACGAAGAACTTCCAATAGAGATTCTTGATCATCAGATCCGTAGTCTAAGGAACAAAGAAGTTCCCTTGGTTAAAGTTCTATGCCAAAATCAGTCGGTTGAGGGTGCTACTTGGGAAGCAGAAGCAGACATGCGAATCAAGTATCCTTACCTCTTCTCCACAAACTCAGATTCAGCCTAAGGTAACAGTATTCCTTAACCCAGTTCTTTTCCAGTCTCAATTTCAGCCATGTGATTATCTTCATGTCAATTCAGACATTTACAGATTAGTTCAGTCGCACATTGTGTTTTAGATTAAGTCATGCAACTTTGTTTCGGTTGTGCATGCCAATATATAGTCTCAGTTCATCAATTTACTCAATTTAACTAGTCTCATTCGAGGACGAATGTTTCCAAGGGGGAGATATTGTAATACCCCATACTTTTCTTAGTCTCGTTTAGCTCCTAGTGTGTCAAGGGTCAACTTTAAAAATGTATAACTCTTGGTAAATGTAGAATTTTCCAGCTCTAGACCCATCAAATTGTAGATAATTGAACCATCTTTCCAACGATACCAATTTTTCTTAAACCCGACACCCGATTGAGAAGTTATGGAATTTTTAGTGAGAAAAAGCAGTTCAATGCAATAGCACCGCGTCACGGTAGAGGGAAGATTCGCAATCATCCTCTTTCCAGTGCAGCACCGAGATTATGCCAAGCCAAAAATTCTATTCGTCCCTTCCCAGTAGCTCACCGTGATTGGCTAGTGTCGTGCCAGAAATCGCGGTGGAGCAGATGCCACTTCGTGCCAGAGCCCAAAACTGCACTCGTCCTTTTTCCAGTGACGTAATGCGATAGCACCGTGTCTTGCCACAGTGCAAAATAGCACTCGTCCCTTTTCCAGTAAGCCACTGTGATAGCTCCGCGTTGCGTTGAGGCCCAAAATCGGGATTCCAGTTCCGAACTTAATTTTTCAAAGGGCTACTTAGTCTTTTCCCAAGCCCCCAATTCATAAAAAAAACAGTAGATTTAAACCTATTCTAAGCCTAATACACTCATAATTCATCAAATTACTCTCCAAGAAACCCTAGAACTTTAAATTTCAAACCTTAAGAAATCCTTCCACCATTCTTTTTTCAAGATAACCCAAGATTCAAAATTTGCAATTCAAGATCTTCAAGAAACAATCTTCAAGAGCACAAATAGGAACTCAAAGTTCAAGATTCCTCATTTATTCATCAATTATGGTATGTGGGGTTATGAACAAGGATAATTTTTTGTCCTTATATCTAAAATTAGTTTTAAAGTTGAATTTTACATGAAATTATATGAATTTCAGTCTAAGGTTTATACCCACTCATCATTATTTGAAGATTATGATGTTACAAGTGATTTAGATGTTGAATTGCATGTCTACTTTCATATTTTTATGCGTGCGGCGTTATTTTCCAGATTTAGAATTGAATTTGCAAGGCTTTAACTATCAAGCATGAACTTTATGATGATTTGACATGAACTTGATGCATGGGTTACTAAGCTCTAGTTTGAATGTTGATATTTCAAGAATGACTATGTTTTTAAGCATCTCATGATTAGTTTATACTCAGTTTTTTAATCAAGATTTTATCTTTTGATCCTCATCTAAGATATGGAATCTATTTTACAGTTTTAATTATAGTTTACAGTAAACAGATACACAGGTGATTTTCATTACAAACCCTTATAATAATTTTAAAAGTGAATTTCCTACAGAATGAGCACACAGATTAAAGGGAGTAGTATTTAGCACCGAGTTTGGTATGTTTACATACCCCAGAACTATGAGTCAACGTAGGTTCAGATTATCAGATTATTTCCATTTCTATATGGATGATAGTTACAGATTGTGATCACTTAGTTTAGGTTATACTCCTTGGCAAGAGTATGACACCTCTCCCCAATGTGAGGTTTTCCTATAAGGGAATTATATGTTGGACACTATGATAGCTTACATAGTATGTGTCGATTAGAAAAAGCTCCCTACAGTAAAGAGTAATCCTAACAGAAAAGCTTTTAGAAACTAAGTGTGAAGACTCACGATTTTATTCAAATACTGTTTTACATAAGACATTAGCTACTAGATTCCAGCTTTTGATTTACAGATACCGAGGTGAGTCTTTTTACATTTAGCATATATAATTTGAAAATAGATCTCAAGTACAGATTTAGAACTAAGTGTGGTGGCTCACAACATTTATATAGTATGTTTTATCATTCATGATATAGGATTATAGTTTTCAATTACTCAAGCTTAAGTGAGTCATTATAACTTAGCATGCATTGTTTATGAGAAAAATGTATATAGTCCCTAATGTTTTACTTAAGCATTCACCCCCATATGCTTAGTACATTTCAGAAGTACTGATCCACATATATGTCTACGTATTGTATTGTTTAATAATGTAGGTTAGGTTCAGGTGCTCAGTTCCAGCAGCGAGAGTAATTTTGAGCATCTTCATATACATCCCGATAGTTGGTGAGTCCTCATAGTTTGAGGACCCAGTTATTCAGATTTTTTAGTTTATTACAGTAGTTGATTCAGTATTTTTAGTCAGTTTGAGTCAGCTGGGGGCCTTTCCCAATGGCTCTCTAGTTATTAGTAGTAGAGGTTTGTTAGACTGCTAGTTATGATTCAGATTTTTGGTGTTGATTGTCCGAACTTTTAAGTCAAGTATTTTCAAATATTATGTTTAGATAATTTCAGCTCAGATCAGACAGATTTCTGCATTTATTATATGTTTATATTTCCCCATTTTGAGTTACAGATTTAGTAGAAGGCTTACAGGGTTAGCTTGAGGCTACTCGTAGTCTTGAGCACCATGTGACATCTCGAAACCTATTTTGGGGGCGTTACAATATTACACTACAAAATTCACCTTCATGGAGTCAAGAACTCATGTTCATGTCTCCATAGCAGTTATTTGGCATCCAGATATATTAGGTTTAATTATAGTTTAGAACTAGATAATAAAGTATAAGCATGACGTAGATTAATGGAAGATTGCATGCTTAGGCCTTCGGACATGGTGTTGAACAGATCAAACGAATAAAAACCCAATTAATTAGGTGAAAAATTATGATTATGTTGTGATATTAAAATTGTTCATGAATTTATGTGTTTATCGTATTGGTGTTCATCCTTGCATGATTAATAATGGTGTAGTATTCAAAATTTGGGTTAACCTAATTAGAGTCTTATTATGAAGGTTGGTTAGTGTTAGTGGATTCAAAAGAATCTATAGTAGTAATCAGAGGATTGAAAAATTTGTGATGTATCAAACTGTTAGGATAAACAACTGGGTGCGGATTATAACCCACAAATTACAGGTGCAACTTCTAGGTAATGGTTTTAATGTAGTGAAAAATCAATTTGTGTTATCTGTGCATGATAACTAACTCTTAGTATTGTTTGTATAATGCATGTTCAAGGAAAGTAAATGGTTATAGTTATCCTAAGTGTTAATCGCATGCAATAGATTTATATGAAATCTCATTGAATTTCACAAGTGTTATATGTTATCATTGTGGTTGTAGTTGTTGTTATATTTGTCATTATTGTGGAGCGTACTAGTATTTAGACATCTTCATGAAATTGGTTGATATAAAGTTTATAGATACTTGATGTCTGAGATTTGGTACATGGACAAGAACTCGTCCCCTACAAGTCATCACTAGTGGGCACACACATAAGGCCCTTAGCATGTATGTGCAAGGTACAGATGAGTGTGATGGTTCCTTGAGTGAATGGGGGGTTATATGTTTTCTTGATATGTTGGTTCCTTGAGTGGACCATCACAATTTCTTATTTGATATACATTGTGATATATTGGTTCCTTGAGTAGACTGAGTTAATTGCTTATTTGACATACACTGTATTATATTAATTTCTTGAGTGGATCGAGATAATTGCTTATTGACTTACACACTGTTATATTAATTTTTGAGTCGGTCGAATTAATTGCATACATGACATACATTGTCTCAATTCCTTAAGTGGATCAGGATAATTGCTTAATTGACATGCACCATGGTATATTGATTCCTTGAGTGGATCAGGTTAATTATTTATCTGGTTTATTGGTTCCTTACGTGAATCGAATTATGTGATGACTAGTGTATTGAAGTTTCTATGAACTAGGACTTACGATTACGATAATTTTCATTTAATTGTAAAGAATTCATATGAGGTCAGGCTAAGGTTAATAAAAGAAGAGGTTATATTCTATATTGTCCACTTATTTAGCTGAATGAGACAATGAGAGATATTTTATAGTGGAGTCTACTTGGTGGTCATAGTTTGGCTGAACTTGTTACCCTTGTTGACGCTTATTGACTAAATTATGTATTGTATGCTAATTACCAGGATAAATACAGTGAGCTTGAGATAGAATTGCATGATAGGGTTCATGATGATCTTGTTGTACTGTGTTATGATGTGTGTTGTGATGTCGAGATAAGGTTTTCGATAGGTGTCCGTGTTGTACCCATGTTATGGTTTGATCGGTGGTCTAATGATTATGGTATTTCGGGTCAAGAAAAATGGGTATTATTAACTTGTTGAGTTTACCTCATGGACTTAAATGAATCTAAAGATGCTAGAGTGTAAAGTTATGGTCGAAGTAGTGGAACAGAGTAAAGGTTAAGAAATCTTGAGGGATGGATATCATAGAACTCATAGATAATTACAAAATGATACTTTACTTGACAAAGTGATGGATACTTGGTGTCTACGACTAGTAATATCAAAGTGATAAGTGAGAAGGTTAATGAAAGATTCTAATTAAATAACTCTCAAGATGTATATTACTTTTTGGATATCTATGTGATGTTTATGTGATTTAATTTGGATCGATCGATAATGCTTATCAGTACGTGTGATTTTGTACTGATACTATTTTTGCTATATCTTTTTTAGGGTGTAGTATGATTGCAGGATCAGTAGATTTTTTATGTTTGACACGGTAAGGATCACCAGCAGCTTCTCTTATTGTTCCTATGGTAAAAGTTGTGTCTTTTATCTTGTATTTCCTCTTAAAACTTACCTTTAAGTTTTGATGATATCTTTTTATCACACAAGACTTAGGAGGCAAGCCTTTATTTCATCCTTGCCGCATTAATACGATTTTGATATTCTTTAGTAAAAATTTCTGACTCCATCACCGCTGGACTCATATCGCAAGGTACCATGACATGGATTGCGAAATCCTCCTGATTCAGATTTCACTCCTCGATTCAGTCTTCAGGGATGCCTATTTTTTTAAAAAAAAATTCCATTGAATTTCGTAATCGGACATGTCGGCTACACGTCATCGTATCAAATCCCCATATAGACAGAATTGATTTTACTCCATACAATTAGCAGTGTCATATTGTAACTGTCTTGAGCGAGGAAATGAATTGGTATGTCATTATATGGTGTTAGCTAAAGTGTTTTTGTGTCTTTCACTTATATATATGACTAGTGGACTTGATCACACTTTGCGTGATCATAAATTTAATCTTTTTAAGATGCTTGTTACCTCGGTGAAACTATTTTCATTACTTATGTTAAGAATGTAAAGTTTGAGTTTAATAGATTAAACTTTAATGTGAATATCCATATATAAAATATATGATTTTTCATTTGTCTTTTAAATATCTAGCTGTGTTATGTAATTTAATGTGGAGTATTCCTTAATATTTGAATCTATTTTAGATATAACGTAAGGAGAAATTTTTTGTATTAACCTCTTATAATATATAAAATTTATAATTTGTTATATCTCTAATTACTAAAATATCTATATTGTGATTTTATTATTTTTTTTATTTTTATAATTGATTTTTCTATTTTTCTAATTCGATTAAATTTATATAAATTTACTGACATTTTTCACAATTGTGCAAAGCACATCAAGAGAGGTGACACATCACCTACTTAATGCCTAATGTTACTATATATATATATATATATATATATAGAGAGAGAGAGAGAGAGATAACTCTAGATGTAGTAAATATAATATAAATATTTTTGGTTATTAAACACACTAAGAAAATAGCAAATTACTGATTCTTTTCTTTCATTTATTTTAGATTTCATGAAATGCTCCTATTTTGACTAAACCGAATTTATAAACATGAGTTATAAACAAAATTATATTAATTAATTGCATCTAAATGAAAATACAAACTTGCTATACTAAAAATTCAAACTAAATAAGTTACATAGAGAAACTACACAATATACACATCTTTCTTAGTATTTTTATTATAAAAAAAATAAATGAGAAAAGAAATATAGAACCAGTGTACAATATATCCTTATTATTGTCAATTCTTTTGCTATGTTTTTCTAAAGTAAAAATAAATAACGAAATTACATAAAAAAAGAAATAGCATAATTTTTAAAATCTTGTCTGACGCATCAATAATTCAATCAACATTCAAAAGTCTTCTTCATCGAATCAAGCTAAAGCATGAATTTGATACTATAATAGTAGTATAAGAAAAACACCATTTCAAAAATGGAATAAAAAGGATAATCTTGAATAGCGGGCAGCACAAAATAAAAAAGAATAATCTTGAGTGGAAATTTCATGAACCACAAATTATGAATTTATATAGATGAAAATTAAGAAATATCATAAAGTATCTTAAATTTTATTATTATATAGACGGGGGTTATAAATATGAAAACTCAAAATGATGGAGTTATTTATGTTATTAAGAGTAGAAGTTTAATAGGTATGAGTTACAGAGGTGAAAACTAAAACAAATAAAGGAGAAAAATAAAATAAAGCTTACATATTTGTTAATTAAGAATCAACCTGATATAATATTATTTTTAATAGTGGAATTATCAATTTGTATTTATTTTTTAAAATTACAATTAAACATAATAATCAATTGCAGCTGAAATTTGGCTTTCTAAAGATTTGAACCAATATATAATTAAATTTGAAATGTTATTTGTCTAGAAAAATGATCTTTAAATTATGTTTAAAGACTTTTGAATAGAAAGTTGAGTGGAGTATTAATTAATAAAATACATTAAAAAATAGAGTAGTAATAGCAGACACATACATCCTTACATAATAATAAGTAAAGAATTACAGAAAAAATTATCCAGAAAAATAAGTAAAAAGATAAATAGATTTCTTGATTATAGAGAGGCTCCACATCACCTTATCTATATCTTGCTTTATTATTATATAGATTTTGGATAATTCATAACTCATGAAGAAAATTTTCATTGAATAATCATTTTCAGCTCAGTTCAGTAATTAAAAATAGTCACTGTTCTTGAAGCTTCAAATTCTATAAATGAAATTTCAAAATAATGTGATGGAAGTTTACTGCTGAAATTTGAAACTCTAGAATAGTCGATATTTCTCAAAGATGATATTGGGACAAAAAGTGGCTAATGATTGCTATTTAAATTATAGAATTGAATTAGACCTAATGATTATTTTTCTTAACACGGTAACAGAGCGAGACTCCTTATTTTTAATTTATCCAATATTGTCCTCTTTATATTATATTATCCACACACTGACTTTTTGGACCAAATGTGCAAGCAGATATGCTAAATTGTGGAAAAGTTGCACGAACACAACAAATTATAGTCTTTACACTTATTCAAAAAATGCAAACTCTTACAAAGAATTATGATTGAGAGCACAATACACGAATATCCTTATTCAAACTTTGTGATACACGTGTATCTCGTAAAATACAGTAACATAAAAAAAAATATTTGATGGGAGGCGGGTTGGAATAGTTTCTGATGATAATATAATTGTATTTCATCTATAATCCATATCTATAATCTATAATTTATATCTATAATTTATAATATATTTAAAGTGTGAAGACCCTTAGAAGTAATTTAAACTTTTTACCCTTTATTAAAATACTTCGCAATAGATAAAATTATTTTTTTATCCTTTTTCTTAATTATAAATTAATTGAACATTCTCTCTCTAACGTTCCTTATTTCAGGAAAGCTCTAACGTTCTCTCTCTAACGTTCACTGCGCCTGAACCGTACAACTCGCGTTGACTGGCCGGCCGTCTCCGACGCTGGCGTAGACGCACCGACAACAAGTAGGGTACTTTCCCCCCTCCTTCTCTCTCTCTCCCCTAAGCTCTCTCTACCCTTTCTCTCTCTCTCTCCCGTCCCTTCTTGCACTCTCCCCACTGTTGTCGCCGGGGGGATTAGGGGTTCCCGCCGGCTCGACTCTGGCAACAGTGTAAGGGGGCAGCACCGGTCATAACAGGTTGGTACGATGACGTACATCAGGCCAGCAAATTCCAGACTTGCGGCAATAGTCATAAAAAGCCCCAGCAAACTCCGGCGATGCACTGGCAGCTGCTTGCCGGCGACTCTATTCCAACAACTAGATTCGACTCCAAAATTGCCGAAACCAGCAGCACGCAGGAGTACTCCAGTGACATCCAAATTTTGATACTTAGTTATTTCTTACCGTTTTGATTCTTTGTATTACTTTGTTGCTTGTGATTTTAGTTTTGACTGGTTGCTTTTGCGTATTGGTGGACAATGTTGTATTGTTCTAGCTATTAGGCCGAATAGAATATTTTGTGCGTACCTTCTGTTTTCTTACTATTTTCTTGTTTTCCCCTATTTTCCTACGGTTGCTCTATTTATTTGTCGGCTTGGGGCTTTTTCATTTTTTGAGTGGTGGCTGTGAGGATTGATGGTGGAATAGGGTCATGTCCGATGGAGTTGGGGTGGAGGATTATTTTGGGTGGGGGTGAAGAGGGAAAGGCAAGGGGGATGTGCGGTCCAGGTCGGATGGTAGGGCTAGTGCGGCGAGGGGTGGTAGAGTTAGGCGGGAGGCGAGAGAAGATAGGTTAAGGGTAGGGTCTTGGAACATAAGGACCCTTCAGGGTAAGTCCATAGAGTTGGTGATGATTCTTAAGAAGAGGAGAATTAACATTGTGTGTGTTTAGGAGACTAAATGGGTAGGGTCTAAGGCTAGGGATGTGGATGGGTACAAGTTGTGGTACTCAGGGAGTGAGAGGCGTTGGAATGGAGTAGGAATTTTAGTGGATGATGAGCTTAGAGAGCAGGTGGTGAAGGTTAAGAGGATCAGTGATAGGCTGATGATGATTAAGTTGGTCATTGGAGAGTTTTCGCTGCATGTGTGTAGTGTTTATGCGCCGCAAGTGGGTTTGGAAGAGGAGGTGAAAGTAAGATTCTAGGAGGTGTTGGATGAGGTGGTGAGAAGCGTCCCTAGGTCGGAGAAGACTATCATTGCGGGAGACTTTAATTGGCACATTGGGGCTCTTTCGGAAGGTTATGACAATGTGCATGGAGGTTTTGGTTTTGGTGATAGAAATAGCGAGAGAGCTGCTCTATTGGATTTTGGATTTTACGAGGGCTTTTGGGATGATGGTGGTGAATTTGAGATTTCCGAAGAAGGAAGATCACCTGATTACTTTCAGAAGGGCGATAGTCAAGACTTAAATTGACTTTATGCTGCTTAGGAAGGGGGATAGGGTTTTATGTAAGGACTGTAAAGTCATTCTGAGTGAGCATCTTTCAACCCAACACAGGCTTCTGGTGATGGACTTGATTATTAAGAAGAGAAAAAAAAAGGGCGGGGAGGGTCGACCTAGAATTAAGTGGGGTGGGTTGACGTTAGTTAGCGCACTAGAGATAGGAGAGATGGTGATAGGGTTGGGGGTGTGAGAGTGTAAGGGGGACGTGGATGTTAGATGGAATAAGGATACCAGCAGTATCACGGAGATTGCTAGAAAAGTGTCGGGTGTTTCAAGGGGGCGGGCAGGAAGGCATAAGGGGGACTAGTGGTGGAATGAAGAAGTTAAGAAAAAAGTAGAGATTAAGAAGGGAGCGTATGTAAAGTTGATTGAGAGTAAAGCTGAAGAGAAGAAGCGGGTGAATAAGGAGGTTTACAAAGTGGCAAAGAAGGAGGCTAAGTTAGCAGTTACGACTACTAAAACAACAGTTTTTGAGAGCTTGTATGCGGGGTTAGAGGAGAAAGGCGGGGAAAAGAGGTTGTATAGGCTTGCTAAGGCTAGGGAGTGGAAGAGTCGTGACCTCGACCAAGTGAAGTGCATTAAGGGGAAGGATGGTAGAGTTTCGATGGAGGATGTCCATATTAAGAAGAGATGGCAAGAGTATTTTCATAGACTTTTGAATGAGGAAGGGGACAAAGGCATTGAGTTAGGGAAGTTGGAGCATTCGGATGAGAGCCGTGATTTTATTTACTGTAGACATTTTAAGGTAGAGGAGGTTAGAGAGGCTATTCGTAGGATGAGGAGGGGTAGGGTGACGGGGCCCGACGAGATTCCTGTAGATTTTTGAAAGTTTATGGGTGGGGAAGGCTTAAGGTGGTTGACTGATTTGTTTAACGATATTTTCAAGACTGTGAGAATGCTTGAGGCCTGGAGATGGAGTACGATGATTTTGTCATATAGAAACAAGGGGGACATTCAAAGATGCAACAATTATAGGGGTATTAAGTTGTTGAGTCATACTATGAAGATTTGGGAGAGGGTGGTTGAGCAGAGATTGAGGAGGATCCTGTCCATTTTGGAGAATAAGTTTGGTTTTATGCCTGGTTTCTCAACGACAGAGGCAATCCACCAGGTGAGGAGATTAGTAGGCAGTATAGGGAAAGAAAGAGAAATTTGCACATGGTGTTTATCGACCTGGAGAAGGCTTATGACAAAGTCCCTAGGGAGGTTTTTTGGAGATGCTTGGAGGTGAAAAGGGTATCGGTGGCGTACACCAGAGCTATTAAGGACATTTATGATAGAGGGAAGACTCGGGTGTGAACGGCGGAAGGAGACTAAACACACTTTTCAGTCGAGACAAGGTTGCATCAGGGTTCGACTCTTAGTCCATTCCTATTTGCGCTGGTGATGGATATGTTGACGCAGAGTATTCAAGGTGAAGTGACTTGGTGTATGTTATTTTCAGATGGTGTAGTGCTGATTGATGAGACGCGGGGGGTTGTGAATGAAAAATTAGAGGTATGGAGGCAAACCCTAGAATCTAAGGGGTTCAGGTTGAGTAGGTCCAACACAGAGTATTTGGAGTGCAAGTTTAGTGACTTAAGGCAGGAAGACGAAATGGTGGTGAGGTTGGATTCCCAAGTTGTATGTAAGAAGGATAGCTTTAAGTATCTTGGGTCTATGATTCAGGGGAATGGTGAGATTGACGAGGATGTCTCTAATCGTATTGGAGCTGGTTGGATGAAGTGGAGTCTCGCCTCTGGAGTGTTGTGTGATAGAAAGGTTCCCCTTAGGCTTAAAGGCAAATTTTATAGAGTGGCAGTCCATCCAGCCATATTGTATAGAGCGGAGTGTTGGTCTGTCAAGAACTCCCATATTCAAAAATTAAAGGTAGCGTAAATGAGAATATTGCGCTGGATGTATGGGCTTACAATAGGAGGTAGAGTTAGGAATGAGATTGTTCGGGAGAAGGTGGGAGTGGCTTCGGTGGAGGAAAAGATGCGGGAAGGAAGACTGAGATGGTTTGGGCATGTGATGAGGAGGGGCACAGATACCTCAGTTCGCAGGTGTGAGAGGCTAGCCTTGGATGGCTTCATAAAGAGTAGAGGAAGGCTGAAGAAATATTGGAGGGGAGTGATTAGACATAACATGGAGCAACTTCAGCTTACCGAGGACATGACCCTAGATAGGAAGGTGTGGAGGTTGCGGATAAGGGTAGAAGGCTGGGGTGAGTACATGGGTTGTAGCAAGTAATTAGGAGAGACCCTATTTAGCCGGGGTAGTAATCGTAGGACTATATCGATAGGTAGGAACCGCTAGTCATGAGAGACTGGGTATGGTGGGTGGCTTTGGTCTGTGAGTGTAGGTTACTACTAGGCGGGTACCCTATTTCAGATTTTGTTTTTCTTATTTCTTATAGCTTATGGCTCTTAGTTTCCCTATCCTGTATTGCTCTGAGTTCTATTTTACTATTTCTGATTCTTTGCTTCTGTTAAGCCACCCATCCTACTTCACGTTTCATTATGACTTTTTTTTTATCTTGAGCTGGGGGTCTATCAGAAATAGTCTCTCTACTTCTCCGGGGTAGCGGTATGGACTGCGTATATTTAACCCTCTCCAGACCCCACTGTGTGGGAATACACTGGGCTTGTTGTTGTTGTTGTTGTTGTAGAATTAAAAAGTCCTAGATATATGGTAAGTAAAATTATATGACAAGAGTTAGTAGGAGAATTAATAATTAAAGAGTCCTAACTTTTATGGTAATTTGAAATCAATTAAAACTTTATATAGTCCTTTGATTTTGGACTTTGCACAATTCAATTTCTTTTAGACGTAATATTTTTTTTATTATTGGGATATATACCATTTTTTTTGCTTCATATTAAAAGTGACTTTTTAAGTCATAGATTATTATTGAAAATAAATCACTATGAAGAAAGAACAAAACAAAATGGAAAACTAAGTGCAAAGAGATAAAAGAAGAATTTTTTCTTTTCATTATGGCATAAATTGCAAAAAATTTACCTTATATTTAATGAAAATTTTACCTTATATTAAATGAAAATTTGTCAGAAATCATATCTCTTAAATTTGAATATGTGAGAGAAACTAAAATAAAAAGATCAACACAACACTAAAAGTACTTTTATAAAAGCACTTCTAAAATAAAACTTTTTGTTATAAACTAATAAAGAATAAAGAAGAAGAGTAGAGAAAACAAAGAGAGTATTTGTTATTTCTCTTGAGAGATTAATTACAATGAAGCAAAACCCCTTTATTTATAGGGAAAAACTGACCTTGGGGTTTGTAACTTTTCCATAAATAAACATACACAATATATGGTAAAGTAGGTATTCACTATATATTGTAAAGTGGACATTCACTATATATGGTACATTTATAACACTCCCCCTTGAATTTCTAATTGATAGATAATGTGTCTCATTAAAATCTTACTAGAAAAAAATCCAATGGAAAAAAAATCTAGTGAAGGAAAAAGAGTACACATCTCTAACAATGCGCATATAGGTTGCCTCGTTAAGAAATTTACAAGAAAACCCAGTGGGACAAAATCTCGTAAGAGAAAAAGAGTACAACTCATATTAACTCCTCCAAATGAGAACATTCTTGAACTTTTGCATCTCGATCTTATACATCATCTTCTTGAAAGTTGCAGTTGGAAGAGACTTAGTGAATAAATCAGCCACATTCTCACATGAACGAATCTGTTGTACGTTAATATTACCATTATTTTGGAGATCATATGTATAGAAGAGCTTTGGTGAAATGTGCTTCGTCCTATCTCATTTTATGAATCCTACCTTAAGATGTGTTATGCATGTTGCATTATCTCCGTATAAAATTATGGGTATATTGTCACATTTCAAACCATATTTTCTCGAATGAGATGTATCATTCCTCAACCATACACATTCTCAACTTGCTTCATGAATAACTATTATCTCAGCATGGTTTCATGAAGTGGCTACGATAGACTGTTTTGCATATCTCCTAGATATTGCAGTGCCACCAATATGAACACATAGACTATTTAAGACCGAGCTTTATGTAGGTCAGATAAGTACCCAATATCAACATGACCAATAAGATCAGGACTGCAAACTTGCTAACAAATTGACTAAAAAAGGCTATATCAGGCCTTGTAGTATTTGTAAGATATATTAGTGCATTAATTTCACTAAGATATGGTACTTCATAACCAAGAAGTTTCTCATTCTTTTCTTGAGGTCGGAATGGATCCTTATTCAATTTTGCATGTTTCTCATTTAAGCAAAAATTCTATTGCTTTTGAAAACTCTCCAAGAGTTCCAAGGCTACTCAAATCATCAAATTATCTCTTATGAGGATAATAAAAAGTTTCCCAAAAACTTTATATGCTTCAAGCATTTTGAATCCTTTAGGAATTTTCATTTGGATTTTTGTCAAGTGACAGTATCGAACATGTCAAGTGTGACATCTTCAAGTGTTTGAACTGCAAATCAAATAAGTTTTATACTTACCAAAATGCATCCTTTCGTGTCACTTGATAAATATTTCTATGTCAGCATGCTTAAATAAACGTAGAATTCGGATCCTCATAATATTTTACAATATTGCATCAATATTGTATCAAAGATATTATCGATGATATATCATTTTGTATCGGTTCACAATGTGAAATAACATTTTGAGATCTCAACACTTCATTATTTTCAGGTACCTGAACCGCTTATAAGGTTTCATAAAGTGTTATGTCATAGGCTCTTCAAGAGCACATTGCCTTCTTATTATGATCATTTTCTCTTTATTCTTTTCAAGAATTATTTTATTTGGAACCGATTGGTCGACTACGCTTCATACATGCATAGACTTTGTCCTTTAGGGACACAAAATAGGAGCACTTGCAGCTTAAATATAAGATGCTTTTAGCTTTTGACTTGAATTATCTTTTGAATGAGGATCTGATGATATTTCATAAAATATTTCATAGCTACTTATAATCTCCCCCTTATGTTAGGAAAACTAGCATACATCCTTCATATTTTTTTAGAAATCCATCTTTGTGCATCATGACATATTTATTAATCGTATACCGCACATCAAAACTATTAGATGGATAATGTATGATTCCTGACTTAGAACCAACTTTGAGGGAAAATTAATCACAATTTATTGATTTGATGCATACACGTACTTTTGTATATAATTTTTCAAATCAATACATGAAGCTTTGTTCTCAATAGTTTAACTATTATTGAAGGCATTCGATGCTAAATCATCATCATCAAGATGAATTATGTTAATTACACAATCTGAAAATTAGGCTCTTAACTCAATTTCATTGAGCAAGCAACTTTATGAATGTCAAACTGTAGGTTGATAACAAACGTACAAGTGATCATCTTATATCGATGCATCTTAATAGATCACATGACTGGTGAACGGGCCTTTATTCACCTTTTATATTTTTCAGATTTTAAGGGATCCAATTCAATAATTAGTTGGTCCAACCAACTTATCAAGAGAACAAACAACATGAATAATTCTTGAAGAATTTTTTAATTCTTCATTACATGTTCAATACTCAATATGCACATCTTCAGGATGTCATAATCGTTCATGTCAACTTATGAACTTTTATTCTAGCAAACTCCAAGTTTACCATAACATGTACCTTTTTACTTTAGTAAATTTCAGGTTTACTATTACGTGAATAAATTTCAGATTTACTACTTTAGAAGTAGATTTCAAAATAACTCTTCTCGATTATTCTGCCTCATTCGGAGGTGAGTTGTGAAGCCATCACAATTAAGTTCACGTTTGTTGATAAGCTTCACTAAATATCATCATATTCACCCAGGGAATAGATCTATGCTTATAACAATTAAAATTCTCATTCCCATGAATGAAATATAATTGTGTCTTAAGCCTATCAAATTGATAGCTTATAACCTATTTTATGATATTGCTACTTCAGGAGCAAATCGAGGAGCAAATCGAGGCATACATATGATCTAGAGAATTTTTCTATAACATATCTTATGATCATAATACGCGTGTAAAAATACCATCACTTTTGATGATCATTATCATATTGTCCCTCCACGCGTATATTCGTGCATTCAATCATTTGTCTTCTTTCAGACATATTATGTACTGCTATCATATACACTTCAAGAATGAAGTAAGTTGTCATATTTCAGACTTATCATATATTGCTACCACATTCACTTCATGGAATCAATATGGCGCATTGAAATTCAAACTCAACGTCTTACCATATAAAGGCGTCTTAGGCATAAATTGATGGGATTTAAACCTAACATATTATCATCCCTTTTGATAATATTGTTCTTGAGGAATAAATTTCAAACATAAATGGTTCCAAACTAATTATTTTTCCTCAAATCCAACAATAATTATATTATGGCATAGTAACAAAAGACAGATAACATAAAGAATTACTAACCTTGAAATTACCTTTAGATTTATAATCTCACCTTGTTTGGTAGAGTCTCGTGCTGATAACGTGTTATAAACTAATAAAGAATAAAGAAGAATAGTAGAGAGAAGAGAGAGTATTTGTTATTTTTCTTGAGGGATGAATTAAAATGAAGCAAAACCTCTTTATTTATAGGGAAAACTGACTTTGAGGTTTGTAACTTTT
Source organism: Capsicum pubescens (assembly GCA_030864215.1). Lineage (NCBI taxonomy): Eukaryota > Viridiplantae > Streptophyta > Magnoliopsida > Solanales > Solanaceae > Capsicum > Capsicum pubescens. The sequence continues at coordinate 263,632,660 of CM061538.1, forward strand.
CCATAAATAAACATACACAATATATGATAAAGTAGGTATTCACTATATATTGTAAAGTAGACATTCACTATATATGGTACATTTATAACACTTTTCAAAATAAGCTAATTTTAGAAGTTTGACCACAGGCTAAAAAAGCTGGGTACTTTTTTCTATTTTTTCTCTTTTTTAGTTCGATATAAATAATAATTGATATTGTAATGTTAATACATGATGGACTTGGAGAACAACTTCATTCGCTTAATGATGGAACAAATTAGCTCAATACGTTTAGCTGATAAGGAAGGAACTTGTGCGATACACAAGGTTATATGGTACCTCATAAAATAAAATGAATTTTATTATAAATTATGTATCTCACATTCCTTTTTAATACACCTTTAATCCTAAATATTTTACCTATTTTTAAAAACTAATTTGTACTTCTTAATGTAACATACTCATAATAATTGTTCACTTTATGAACAGTACTCATGATTAACGTTATACACACGTAGTTATACACACGTATAAAATAGGTACACTTGGCTAGTAAAATATAAGTGTCATACAATGAATATTGTGGCATAAATATTAAATACAATATATTTCACTTCCGTATGGATACATTTCTTTCAGCTACATTTTAAAACAAACTATCGTTATATTTCACAATTAAGGACGAAACTATCTCTATATGTAAAAAAGAAAGAATTCTTGAATTATCCAACCTTAACTGAGGAAATTGGTTGATATCCTTTATTGATATTAAATAATTTTCTATTATCAGCTTGCTATAGGAATTCGTTACGTCCATTATACATTTTCCAGGACATACAGAATAGTCTTTTTTTAATGTCTTAAGAGATTTGAATTGTCAAATTATATTGACCCTACATAAATCTGTGGGTCAACTCTCCTTTAAAAAACAGAAAGTAAAAACTTCGAAGTACATCCATTTGCTGAAATTAATAGTGAACATTATCAAGTGAACCCTCTAGTAAATTAAAGGTTGTGATATTGATGTATGATTAAGAATTAAGGTACTCGTTCAGTTGTTTCCAACTATATACCCAAAATCAGGATATAAAGTTTATGAATTCAAAATTTTAGCTTATTAGTTCCAAAGAAATAATTTTTAATTAAAATTATTAAATTCTGCCGAATGTATTTCAACCAAGTTAGCTCTGTCTCTGACAACCACACCAATTGTAAGGGGGGTGCGGATTAGGCGTGGTAGATAATAAATACCTATTAGGTTATTGATTATAGAAATTTAAATGCAAAAACTATGACTTATAATTACCCAATACCAAACAAGATACTAAAAATAAGACAAATACAAGGATATAATTATTTTAGTAAATTTGATTGTAAATCAGGATTTTACCATTTAAAGTTAGAAGAAGAATCTAAAGAATTAACCGCATTTACGGTACCACAAGGATTTTATGAATGGAATGTACTACCATTTGGATATAAAAATGCACCAAGTAGATATCAATATTTTATGGATAGTTATTTTAAATAATTACCTAATTGTATAGTATACATAGATGATATACTATTATATACAGAAACTAAAGAAGAACATTTAAAATTATTAGAACAATTTACAGATATAATAGAAAAATCAGGAATAAGTTTAAGTGAGAAGAAAGCAGAAATTATGAAAAGTTATTACCTAATAAGTATTTATTATCTACCGCACCTAATCCTCACCCCCTTATAATTGGTATCAGAGCCTTGTTATTTAAAAAATACGAAAGTTGTATATATATGGATTTACTTGATTAATTTATTAATTATGATTTATTTGATAAAACTAGATTTAGATATTCCACAAAATATTATTTAGATGAATAACGTATAAAACTTACCAAAATATAAAGAATTAAAATAAATAATATCTGAAAAACGTAAAGAATTAAAAATAAGGATAGAAAGACTACAATATAACATAATTGTCAGAGTTAGTAAAAACTCAATAAATGCACAAAAAGAAGAGATATCAAATTTAGAATCAATAATAGATAGTCTAGAATATACATACCAACATGATTTATTAACAATTAAATAAAATGAACAAAGAAGAATTTATAATAGACGAAAAATATATGAAAACCATGAAGGATTAAAAATAAAAATAGTATTTTCTAATCTAGGAAGAAGGTATAAGAAAATAGGTGAACATCTATATTTAATGTTAGAAAAAGAAGAATTAAAATTAGAAGATAAATTGACAGCTATGGTGAGAATAGAAAAAGAAAATGAAGAAATAGATAGAAAAAAGAAAATAGAAAAAATAAAACAACAAACTACAGAAGAAATACGAAAAATAGAAGTAACTAAAAATAGTAGGATTGCTGAATTAGAAAAAGAACTACAAATGCTAAAAGATCTATATGAAAAAAGACAGAAAGAAAAAGAAGAAAAGAATAAAGAACAAAAATTATTAAATGAGATAAATTAATTTAAAGAAAAATTAGAAATAAACAATAAAGAAATAGAAACCAAGGAATTAGAAATAAATACAATAGATGTTGAAGAAACAGATAATTATGATTTGGAAGATAGTGAAACATATACAGAAATCTTAACAAATACAAAAAAATTAGAAATCAATGAAAAACAAGAAGTAATTAATGAAGAAAACTTAGAAAATATAAACACGGAAATAAACACTCTTGATAAAAAAAAAGATGAAAATATAATACCTAGAACATCAGAATTAAGAAAACCTACATATTATAAGAATAAGTTTAAAAGATATTATCTAAAGAATTAATATGACAAATGGACACCAAAACAAATAGTTAATAAAAATTATAACTTTTTAGACTTAGATTGTGTAATAAATACAGAGAAAATAATACAATTATGGATAGGATATATGACAAAACAATTATTAGATAATAATATAAATATAACAGATGCACCAGAATATATAGAAAGAACACTAATAGGAACAGTGAAATTATGGTTTTTAAATCTAACTGAAAATAGTAAAAGGGTATTAAGAACTGACAAACCTACAGAAGGAACATCATCAACAACTACAACTAAATTAACACCTATAGAATTATTAAAAAAATATGAAACAACTATAAAAGACGAATTTAGTAGCATGACAACAACAGAAGAAGAACAAAATAAAGAGAAAGATACAAATAGAAATTTAATGTTAAAATTAGCAATATGTAATATGTGCTACATAGATGAATATACTTGCACATTTAAACAATATTATTATAAAGGAGCATATAATACAGAAGAAAGTAAAGAAATAAGAAAATTATATTTTAGTAAATTACCTGAACCATTTAGTTCAAAAATAATAAAAAGTTGGGATGAAGCAAAAATAGTAGATACTCTAGGAGCAAGAATAAAATTTTTACAACAATGGTATAGAAACCTATGTGAAAAATATAGAGAAGAAATAAAAATAGAAAAAACATTAATAAGAAATTTAGCATGTTGCAAAGATAAAATAGGACCTCAATTTGAATGCGAAGAAAGATATTATAAGAAAAGAAAAATGCATAAGAAATATAAGAAATACAAAAAATCAAAATATAAGTATAAGAAACCAAGAAAAAGATATTATGTAAAAAATTATAAACATAAAAGACCATATAGGAAAAAGAAATCTATAAAAGAATGTACTTGTTATAATTGCGGAAAATTAGGTCATTTAGCTAGAGATTGTAAATTACCTAAAAACCCAAAAAATAAACAAATATCAGAAATAAAAATAGAAAATACAGAATATATGCAGATAGATTATATAGATTATGAATTAGAAAGTGAGGACAGTATCTATGAAATTTCAGAGAATGAAACAAATAATAAAATAGAAGATAATGAAATAGATAGTGAATTAGACGAATTAAATGACTGAAGAAGATATACAAATAAACCAAATGACTGAAGAAGATATAAAAATAATAACAAAAGAAGAATATTTAAATGACGAAGGAACAGATCAAAAAATAATATTTGATAATAATATATTTGATGAAATAAAAGGAAAAGAGTTAGACTTAAGTGTAGAAAAAATATTTAAAATACCAATAATAAAAAATATATTTACTAGGAAAAATGAAGAATATTATGTAGTAAGCCAAAAAGAACATGTAATAGACTGCAGATATGCAAAAGGTAAAGCTAGTATACCACTAGTAACAAAAAAGATAATTAATAAAGAAATAAACGATATAAAAAGTAGAGACCCAATAAAATATGTACACCTTGGAGGTACAGAGATATTGATAAAAGCATGTTTTAGAGAAGGAATAGATACACCAATAGAATTATATTTAGCAGATGATAGAATTATAAGACCTATAGAAAAAAGTATAATAACTGCCATAAAAGGAAATTTAATATACCAAAAATTTAAATTTATAATAAGTGCAAATTATTCAGTAGCAATAACAGATAAAAATATAGATAAATCATTAGTATTATATTGAAAAATATCAGGAATAGAACGAACCCCAGGAAGTAAAATATTTACAGGAAGATGTAAAAATCTATATGTATTAACTACAAAACACAAAATAACAGGAAAAAATAAAATTAATAAAATACAAATGGAAAGTCCTTTTGAACAATTCGTAAAAACAATTGATAATAATGATTATAGTTACAAAAATATAGACATAGAAGAAGATTTAGAAATAATAAATGATAGAATAAGTACAACAAAAAGAATAGCTTATGAAAAACCAGAATCATCAAGTTCATCTAAAAGAACAAGTTATGAAACAAGTTCAATAGTTAATTTAAACCAATATTACATAACAGGAACAATAAATGAAAAGGAATATTTAATACTCTTAAATACGGGACAAGAAGAAAATTATATAGCAAAATATTTAGTAAAAAATGAGGAAATAAAATCTGATAATAATATATGTCCAGATCTACCAAGAAGCTTAATAAACACTAAAAATATAGCAGAAAAAGAAATAACAATAGGAGTTAGAAAAATGAAAATAGAATTTGAAATAAAGGAAGAAATGCAAAAAACAGACATAATATTAGGAATTAAATGACTAAAACAAGTAAAACCATACAATATAGAACATACACAATTATCTATATCATATAATAGAGAAAAATTATTCTTAAGAAGAGCTTTAACATGATATGAAAATATATGTATTAATGAAGATAGTAGTAGAAGAATATTACAGTAGATATTATACGCCTATGATAGATACAGGAGCAGAAGCTAATTTATGTAGATATAATTGTATACCAGAAAGTAAATGGGATAAATTAAAAATACCAATAATAGTTAAAAGATTTAATAATGAAGGAAGCTTAATTACATATAAAGCTAAGAATGTAAAAATACAGATATGGGATAAAATATTAACAATAGAAGAAATCTATAATTATGAGCTAACATCAAAAGATATACTTTTAGGAATGTCGTTTTTAGATAAATTATACCCACATATAATAATTAGAACAGATTGGTGGTTTACAACACCATGTAAACAGAAAGTAAGAGCAAAAACAATTACTAATAAAATAAGAAAGAAAATTGATTGGATAGAAGGAAGTGAAAAAATTACACAAAAATTAGAAAATATAAAAAATACTGAAGATACAATAGAACTGGTCGTATTTTCAACAAATAAAAAGGAAATAACTATATTTTCAATAAATAAGATAGAAATAATTAAGAAAAAATTAGAACAATTATATAGTGAAGATCCATTAAAAGGATGGGAAAAATATAAAACCACTATAAAAAATGAATTAATAGATAAAAATAGCATAATAACCCAGAAACCATTAACACATAATTTTGATGATTTAAAAGAATTTAAAATGCATATAGAAGAATTATTAGAAAAAAAAATATATACAAAAAAGTAATAGTAAACACAATAGTCCAGCATTTATAGTAAATAAACATAGTGAACAAAAAGGAGGAAAAAGTAGAATGGTTATTGATTATAGAAATTTAAATGCAAAAACTATGACTTATAATTACCCAATACCAAACAAGATACTAAAAATAAGACAAATACAAGGATATAATTATTTTAGTAAATTTGATTGTAAATCAGAATTTTACCATTTAAAGTTAGAAGAAGAATCTAAAGAATTAACCGTACTTACGGCACCACAAGGATTTTATGAATGGAATGTACTACCATTTGGATATAAAAATGCACCAGGTAGATATCAACATTTTATGGATAGTTATTTTAAACAATTACCTAATTGTATAGTATACATAGATGATATACTATTATATACAAAAACTAAAGAAGAACATTTAAAATTATTAGAACAATTTACAGATATAATAGAAAAATTAGGAATAAGTTTAAGTTAGAAGAAAACAAAAATTATTAAAAATCAGATAGAATTTTTAGGAATACAAATAGATAAAAGTGGAGTCAAAATGCAACAACATATAGTCCAAAAAATAATAAATTCAGAAGAAGAATCAGATACAAAAAAGAAATTACAATCATTTTTAGGATTAGTAAACCAAGTAAGAGAATATATTCCAAAATTAGCAGAAAACTTAAAACCATTACAGAAAAAATAAAAAAGGATGTAGAATATAGATATAATGAAGAAGACAAAAAACAGGTACAAAAAATAAAATTACTTTGTAAAGAATTACCAAATTTACAATTTCTAGATGAAAATAAAAAATTTACACATATAGTAGATGCAGATGCAAGTGAATATAGTTATGGAGGAGTACTCAAATATAGGTATGAAGAAGAAAAATTAGAACATCATTGTAGATATTATTCAGGAACGTTTAACGAAACAGAAATAAAATGGGAAATAAATAGAAAAGAATTATGTTCTTTATATAAATGTTTAATAGCATTTGAACCATATATCGTATATAACAAGTTTATTGTTAGAACATATAATACACAGGTACGATGGTGGCTAACAAGAAAAATACAAAATTCAATTACGACAAAAAAAATTCGGAGACTAGTATTAAATATACTGAATTTTACATTTACAATTGAAGTAATCAATACTAACAAAAATATCATTGCAGATTACTTATCAAGACAAAGCTACTCAAACTGATTTACCAATGACAGAGGTTGATGCCAAAGATACCCAGACCGACTTATTGCTCCAAATGTTTAAACAAATGGAGTTATTACAAGAACGAGTTATTACACTAACTACTGAAGTTACAAATATAAAAGTGCAAGTCGAGCACTATAAAAAACAAGATACTGTGCAGGAAGAACACATTAAAAAACTAGACCTAGAAGGTGACGATGAGAAACACCTTAAAATTCAAATCACTGACGTAACTTCAATTATAGCTACTGGCACATCTAAAGGGAAAAATATAGTCACTCAAAATAGACCTGAAATACCAAAGAAAAGAATTATAACCTCAGCCAAATATTTTCAAAAACATATACACCAAATATACAAAATTTAGAAGTATTTGCACCTCCCCAGATACATACATATTCTGAATCACTTAGCCAAGAAAAATAGATATACAATTATTCTTCTCGTAAATACATTGACAACATACACACCTTACAAACCTTATTAAATACCAAACCTATTCAAAGTGAAGAGCTAGCCTCACAACAAAAAGGATATATTACCCAGAAATGACAAAATTACACTAAACTTATTGCTTTACCAGGTACAAGCCCAAATTTTATTAAATCATGTTACTATTATGGATTATTATCTACGGTTTACACAATCGATGGAGAAGAGTTAGCAGGAATCCCAGAAATTCACAAAGAATTTATGACTTACAAGAGAATTACCAACGGACAATTATTTTATGTTTGATTTTATTCCGCACCAGCAGAAATATTATTTGACGAAATTAAACAGACTATTAATGTGGTCAAAATGGGCATGACCAGAGATTATATTATTCCGGAAGAAATATGTGAACAGACCGAGATATCAAAAATGCAGATACCAATATTTTACCTCAACAAAAGAGTTATTGGAATAAGCAATATATTATCAGAGTTACTTAATAATTATTCAAATAAAAAGCCAGTTTGGATATATAATTCAAGGAATCAAGCATTGATTTATTCAACTTGCAAAGAAGTTAGAGACCATGACATGGAAAAACTTAGAAAATGGAGATTAACACTCCTCAGACCAGAAGAACAACCATTAACGAGATCTATCAGTAAGGAAATTATTTCAGAAGAACCTATGGATCAATTTTGTGAAAAAGTTGGCCAAAAATACAAAGACCACATATGCAGCAGATGTAGTAGCAAACACAACTTTATTCCGGATGTGATACTACACTGATAAGAAGATAGAAAAACAGCAGATACAACAAAAAAGAAATAGCTACAGAGCAAAATAATGGAGATAAAAAAGACAAGCTATTAAATTGTGAAAGTGACATGTAGATAACTTTCACAATTTTCTTTACGTAAATTGTAAAAATTTGTATAGAAAAAGTCTTAGGTATTAACAATTTTTTGTCTTTTAGTAGTTTAAGATAAAGACTTTTTGTTAGGATAGTTATAGCCTATAGCGTAGCCTTTTTGACATTTTTGTTAAAGTTTTTTAGTCTTTTAGAAATAACACGTGCATGTAAAGTTTGTTTACAACTTCAACCTATAAATAAACAAGCATTTGCTCAGATGAAGGGCAAGCCTTCATGCGTTGAAGCAAAAAATTTTCTCTTGTCTACAACAAATATTTTGCTTATTTATTTAAAAACAGGTATATTTCAATGAAAAAATCTATGCAGGAACAAAACTTAAGATTATCAAACTTACCAGAACAGGTATATTTATTCAGTATTATGAATAGCTAAATTCATAATTCCTAACAATCATGATATGATAAAATAAGTTCCATGTTAGTTACTTTATAATAGAATTATTCGAAGAATATCATGTTAAGAAGTTTATTAGCAAAGTGAAAACGGAGAAAAATTCCTAAAAATTATGTCATCCTAAAGGTGAAACCAATAAGGTGAGAAGCTGTGGTGGGGAGTAGCCAGAGTTGAGGCGCTGTTTAAGGGAAAAGTATCTGGATTACCATGCTAATAGTGACCAACGAACATGTTATTTAAGAATAATCTAGTATATAGTAATCTAATATGATCATATTTTGTTATGTGTATGATTGAAGGGAATATTTTGAAAATAACAATTTTATGAAAAATGAATAATTATTTATCTGACGAAATGGTAGATAAATTTAAAATACTTATTTTATATGCACTTAAGCATATAGAAGTAGTAGATATAAGAAAAATCATATTAGAAAAAGCATTTGGTAAATATTATATGACTAGAATAAATTACATACCACAAATACCTAATTACACTTACAAACACATATATACCAAACCTACATGTCAACCATGATAAATTACATATATTTAGAATTTTGGAAAAAAGATATGAGAAACATACAACTAGTAGAAAAATAAATAAAAACAAATTTAGAAAAATATATGGAAACTAAAGATATAAAATATATAGAATTTCTTGATGAAAATATGCAAGAATTACTTAGACTAAAACAAACAACTAGTAAGTATTATGAAAAAGCATTTAATCAAGCCTAAATGACAGATGATATTAAAATACTTATTTTATATATACTTAGAGATATAGAAATCATAGACATAAAGAAAATAATATGGAAAAAATTACAAGATTATGAAGAGGAAGAATTATTAAACAATATAGAAAACTTACACATATATTATGAACATCAATACTATTTAGATTCAGATGGATATTATACAGACTAAAAATGTCAGAATATATTAAGAAAATTAGAGAAAACTAAGAAGACCTACATAAAGAAATTAATTATAGAAAATAAATTAGAGAAATACTGGAAAATTTAATAGAAAAATTAAAATGAATAGACGAAACCTTGAAAAATTTAGAAAAAAGCAAAGACAAAAGTTTAGATGGTTTAAAAAATTCATTAAGAAGAGAACAAGAAAAAATAACTAGTAGTATTAATAACCTCAAACAAGATATTAAATATAGTACAAACAGAATAGATTATTATACATGTACTTTAGAAGAATTAAATGATAAACTATGAATATCTAAAATATTGGGAACAAGAAATGAAAGAAATAAGATTAACAGAAAACCTTATAAAAATGAATTTAATTGAATATTTTAAAACAAAAGATATAAAATATTTAGAATATCTTAAAAATAATATAGAAGACTTACAAAAACTAAGAGAAAAAGTTAAAGAATATTATAGCAAAGCATTTAATCAACTACCATTTAATCACCCCCCCCCCTCCCAAAATATGAATATCAGTAAAATTAAAAATGTTAATAAGATATACGGAAATAAAAAATACAAGAACGAAGAAAAATAGTTAATAAACATTATTACAAAGCATTTAATAATTACATAAATTAATGGATACATCTTACGAAAAGAATAAATCATTAAAAGAAATCGAAAATAAATTATATAGTTTATACCTAGAATACAAAAGATTACATAATATTAACGAGGATCCTAGAATATTAGATAATTTAATTACGATAATATCTAATTTAAAATATCAATTAATAAAACATCTTAAGTCAAGAAGATAAAAATAAAAATAAATTCAATCAATAATATTGACAAAATACATTATATAAAAATAAATACTCACATAGAGATTAAAAAATAGATCAGTATAAAATTATTCAATAGAAATTTTAGGTGACAATTGTAATTCGACTTTTTACTTTAATTATTGCACTAAAATGTAAAACAGATATAGTTGACTAATGCTGTTTCTGTTTCCCCTTTTCCCTTTCTGATGATGAAATTAGGCAACAGAGGTAGAGAATCACTAATCCTTCTTTTCCCAATCCTCTTTTCATCTTATACTCACCGGCCATGTGAATTTTCTATATATTATTATTGCAAAGATGATACAACTCCAAGAATTCTAACATAAAATTCAAGAACACTTTGACACATGGCATACCACCAACAATTATTTCTAGGATCCTCTTCGTTAAGACATAAATGGAAAATAAAGATTTGAGAGAGAAAATATTTTAGTGTTAGAATAAAAGGTAATCACAAGTGCTCTTAGGCTTTGGTATTAGTGACGTAGCTAAAATTTTTATTAGGTGAGTTCAAAATATACACGAATCAATCGATAGAGGTTTAATATTTATTATTTAATATATAAATAATTTTAATAATGTATAAATACTGTAAATTTTCACTGAAGAAGAGTTTGGATCTATCCCAAATTAGCTTCACCCCTATTTAGTACATAACGATAAAAGCACAACGTATGGATCAATTATACTTGAGGATTCACATCGATTATAGATAAATGGTCAAGTCATTGCAACCGAATTTCAAACTGTACAATCAACTAATTTCTCATAATTATATAAAAGAAATGACAATTTGGGAGAATATATGTTAACAAAGGGATAAAATTAGGAAGAAGACAAAGGAACATTGATTAAAGTGGAATGAGAAGTGGGGTAGGGAACATGATAAGAAAAGATTGATTACTTGTAATCACATAGGTTTTGGGACATCTTTAATATGTTTTAAAAAATGATATTGGTGTCATAGCAACAAGGGTTGGACAGGCATATCTTGAAATCTTGTCATAGGGCTATGATGACGAGGAGTAATAGGGGCATGTTGACGGCCCTAACGTGGCTATATATGAAAACACGGCCGGCTTAGTGATGGATTGCCTACTACTTGTGCTATCATTCGTCCAATTCACCATTGCCCTACCTCATCATCACCCTTATGTGGCAAAACCTTTCCTAGTGTCATCTTGGATATTCCTCCCACTATCCATTTTTGGAAACAATTCAGACGTACATCACTCAAGTGTTGATAAAATTGTCTTAAATCTCAGTCATTTCAAATATAATTTTTCCAACATAAATTATAGCGATTTCAAATTCTTCTTCTCTATAATTTTGTAGGAAAAAAAGAAGAAAGAGATTAGACCTCTTAGTTGATCTAGGTAGCATCACGCATATATTTTTAGATGATAAACTTTAACTAACTGAAGTGCTGAAAAAATATGCATAGCTAAAGTGCTGAAAAAATTATCTTAAATCTCAGTCATCTCAAATACAATCTTCTCGACATAAATCATAGCAATTATAAATTCTTCTTCTCTATAATTTTGAAGGAATAAAAAAGAAGATAAGAAAGAAATTAGACCTCTTAGTTGATCTAAGCATCATATATATATATATATATATATATATATATATATATATATATATATATATATATATATATATATTAAACTTTAACTAATTGAACTGACCGTAGATAATATGTCATATCAAATAATCACATCAATAAGAATTTAAATTTTTTAAACTCAAATATTACCAAACAAGTAGCTTCACTTTTTAGTTTTTTTTTTTTTTTGGATAATCACTAGCTTCTATTAATTTCAAATTTAACAGTACATATGTTGTTGGGTTCGAAATCGAGAGGACGTCATGCGGAAGCTATTAGTTGTAAATTATCATAGTGATAATTTAGACGATAAAGAAAAATATACTAAAAAACATATTATTGATGTAATTTGGTCAAGTGACCTACATATTGAAAACTAATATAAAAAAACATTAAAAACTATTGGGAGAAAATCTCCCCCTAAACGAGACTCTTTAAACGACTACATTGTGGATGTTATTGTGTTATGGTATGAGAAGGGAGTCTTCTATTTATAAATGTCAAAAATCTTACCTCCAAGAAAGAGGCTAGCCAAATATGAAAAAGAATTATATTTTTTTCTTTTAGGAAAAGTAAAAGTAATTATAGTAACTTTTATTTTCCTTCTAAGAAAAAATAAAACTTAAATATAGTAAGAAAATCAGGGCAAAAACCCTAACAAATCTCCCCTTTTTGGCTTGATTTTCTTCACTTGATCCACCTTCTTCTTGTGCATGATCTTCGTTCTTCATATATATTCTTCATATATCACTGTTGTTTGACATGCTTTAAAAATTGAGCTTTTGGGTTAAAAGTATATGAGCCCTTTTCGGGTTAAAAAAATTGAAGCCCTTTTGCAGGGTTAAAAGCGAGCTTTATTTTTAAATATGTGACAGCAGGATTGTTGAAAATATGATTAACAATTATCTCCACATGTAGCTTTTAGACATATATCTTGATTATCATCAAATTGATTGCAACTTTGTTCAACAATTGGACCATCGATTTATTAAACCGTGGGCTTTGATACCACTTGTTGGGTTCAAAATCGAGAGGGCGTCATGCGGAAGCTATTAGTTGCAAACTATCGTAGTGATAATTCAGACGACAAAGAAAAATATACTAAAAAACATATTATTGATGTAATTTGGTCAAGTGACCTACATATTGAAAACTAATATAAAAAAAACATTAAAAACTATTGGGAGAAAATTCCCCCCTAAACGAGATTCTTTAAACGACTACATTGTGGATGTTATTGTGTTATGGTATGGGAAGGGGGTCTTCTATTTATAAATGTCAAAAATCTTACCTCCAAGAAAGAGGTTAGCTAAATATGAAAAAGAATTATATTTTTTTTTTCCAGGAAAAGTAAAAGTAACTATGGTAACTTTTATTTTCCATCTAAGAAAAAATAAAACTTAAATATAGTAAGAAAATCAGGACAAAAACTCTAACACATGTTAGATATAATTTTTTAATACTATATATAAGATACATTTTAGAAAAAAGTGAGACCTCCAAAATAACGGAGTCCTAAGTTATTGCTTTAAGTAGCTTTATTGATGAATTTTTCAAAAAATTATAAAATTGCTTGTTTAAATTTATATATCAAAACATCCGTATTTACCTTATTTTTTAAATATAAAATAATAATAATGTGGACCAGAACAATGTAGGTTAACTTATCGGGTAAACTAAACAGTCTTTCACGTGGTAGAGTTTTCAAACGTGGGTTGCTAAGAAGAAAGAAGTGTACCTAATTCTATACTTAATGGTATTACAATAATTTTTTTTAACGATTTTATAATAATGTTATACACAGAATAAATGCAACAAAAAAAATTTACTATTATTTATGTTGACCACAGTTATTCTTGTAACATGAATTTAATAAAAGTTCATCAAACTAAAACAGATAAATTGGTGAGTTTGACTTGTGGAAAAGCTTCATCATTGAGCAGTTTGGTTTAAGAAGTAAATTATGCAGAAATTAGTAACATAGCGCTATACAGAAATTACTTATGTTGTGGTTATATTGAAAGAACTATGATGCAGTAACTAATAATTTTTTGGGGGTATAATGAAAAAGACTCAAAAAATTTACAATATTTTAAAAATAACATTTCAGTCTTTCAGGAGAAAAAAATTTATATTCTTAAGCATATTTTCATTTCATATTATTAAATTTTCATCGTGATTGTTATACCTTTCACTTGTCAATAAGCCGACACATAAATTCATCGCAAACCATGTGTGTTTACTAGAGGTCATATTGAAATTCAACAGATATATATGGTCTTTAGTAATAATTCTAAGAAGATGATAGTGTGTGTCCTCATTTTAAATAAGCTTGACATCAAGTAGGTTCTGTTTCTTTCTCTAGTTCTTGATAGCCTGTTGGTTTTACTACATTTAGCCCTATGTTTATGCACCACGATGTTGTAGTGACGCCAGAAAAAGATCTCAACTTACCTCGATATTCTACGTATTCTATTAAGCATTTTGCCTTAAAATAGTTCAGAATACAAATACATACTTAATTTTGTATTTTTACATTCTTTTCTTTATAAATTATAAATTGATTCATGCGGCTCAATTTATGTGACACTAAGAAAAAAGAAAGGTTTTTTAAGTTTATGATCTAAAACGTACCTTAGATATTGATAAAAACTTATACACATCGGATGTATTCACTCAACTAATAAATGAATGACACTTATCACATTATTTAAATATAAATATTAATAGTTAACCATGTTACTTCATAAATTTATCCTCATATTCATTTACTTATAAATTTATCATCATATTTATTTACTTAATAAGTTTATCATCATAACTATGTACTTTACTTCTATTTGACCTTATACTATCTTAATGTCACTTTTTTTTTTATTTCCATTAGAAAAAAATATTTTTCTTATTTTGCTTACTTTTATAGCAAAAATATTTTGATCAATCAAATATAAAAATATTTTTCTCTATCAAGGCAAGGCTAACATCAATAGAACTACATAGTAGATGAACAAGATTCAAGTCCATATCAAAACTAGAATTCTCAACAGGAACCCCCATTTGTTTTTCGACAAGAGCAGCAAACTTACAATCTTCTTTCTCTCCTGGCACCCTTTCAGCGGGCAGTGATGGAGTAAGAATTTTTACTAAATTGTGTCCATGATAAGAATTTTTATTAAATTGTGTCCTCGAGTAAATTGTTTAAGACATCATCAAAGCTATGGCGTTTCAAAATTTTATTATGTACAAATTCATCATTCTCAATTTCTTCCACTATAGGTGTCTCAACTTTAACACAAGAATTTGATTTTTCATTTTTTTCCTTCTAATTCAATTATGTCATCTTTCTCAACTTCATTTTGTATTTTTTTCTCGTCTTCATCTTCCGCGTTAATATCTTCTAATAATTTTTCGTCATTCTCTACTTTGTCTTTTCTAAAGTTGACATTCTAATATTTTAAACAAGGAGAAAAGAATAAGAATCTGCCACAACACTGGAAAAAAATAAAAATAAAGTTTGATCGATGACAACAATCATTAGAATGATAGCGAAAATTCTTAGAATTAGTTATTAGCTTTAATTTTCTTTCTTTTTCAATTATTTAGTGTTGTTGGGTTATCGAATTTTTCTTCATTTTTAATTATTTAATTTCTTAGTTAAACATATTAACTTTAATTTACTTTCTTTTTTAATTGTTTAGTTTCGTGCTTGGATTATTGAATTTTTCTACATTTTTTAATTATTTAATTTCCTTAATGATTAGTTAACTTTACGTGTATACACTCGGTACGTGTAAGTTCTTATCTTAGATATTTGTGTGGTTATAAATAATTTCATTAAGTGTAAAAGAAAATTTTTAATATTAAATTATTTCTAACTATAGAAAAGTAACATACTTCTAGGACAAACTAAAAAAAGAAGTGTGTCACATAAATTGAGATAAGGGAGCAATATATAACTTTTGCATAGTTTAATACGGGTATTCTTTGATACCATCAACCTAAGTTAATTATCTTATACTTTAATTTTGTACTTTATGATGAGATTAATTATTTCTATACTAAAACCAAATGAGCAATTGACCATGGGTGGGACTCGAGTAATACGTGTTATAGAATACAAATGGGTGCGGATTTAATTAGTGTGTAATTTATGATGCACATAAATTTATGGTCTTTTCACAAAATAAGTTATATATTTTTTAAAATCAATCTTGATTGAAATGCAAGTTATTAAACCAAGAGGAATAAGAGTCAATTTCCACTTACAGCATTTTGTTTCCTCTTTTTTTTCCTTTTTAAAGAATAAATACATGTTTTAAAAATTCTAGATCGTCTGTGGTTATATAGATTGCTCTCATGTAATTAAACATTTTTTCTGTAATCCTTTTCGTTGTTTTGGCCCTAAATAGCTGGCCTTTTAATAGCTTTATGATTTCTTTATTAATGGTCGGTTCTACTCTTCTAGAAAGCAAAAAATGCACTAAGGATTAGGTTTAATCTACTACTAAATAAAACTAATAATTGATAGGACTAGATTATTTATCTACTAGCAACTTCTCTTCCATCTCACACTCGATAGAGATCTTACTATTCTCATAATCTCAAGAAATTGAGTGCAATCGATTTTAGATTATACTAACAATCGTATACTTCTTTTTATTATTATATGATAAAAAATGGATTTTGTTGGAGATCTACATTGATGAGGTCTCTTTTTAGGTTAACATGCTTTTTATTCTATTACAAATTATTAATCATTTTGATCCTTTTTTCACTTTAGTAGTCCCACATAAACAATTTAATTGGGTAGGTAACTAATTGAAAAATGGTGTAAAGCAATTAACAGTTTTGGTATTGTTTTAAAACTTGCGTTATTTTGTTGGTGAAAGATTTAACATGAACTTTTGGTATGAAAAATTTATTGGTATGATTTTTTGGAATAAAATACTAAGCTGGAAGATAATTATACTCAATATATCGAAACTATAGAACTTCTTGCTTATTGCAATACACGTTTCAAATTTCCTAGTACAAAAATTGATTAAATTTAGAGTTTAATTTGCATTCACTGTCAAGTAAGAAATTCTTTACGCCATCACATTTCCAAAAGATTTTTATAGGTAAGTTTTATTTGATTCTGGAGGCTAGCTCGGGTATGAAAAAGAAATACTTTTAGTCACATTAACATTATAAATGCAGTAAAATATGTATCAACTGTACCAACATGTGTCTTTGACATGGTCTACCCCCAACTCACCCCGGCACCCCCCACCACCCTCCAAACTGTAGGACCAACTCCTCTTTTTAGAATTTGAGAAAGAAACTATTAACTATCCAACTCCATTGATCAAATTGATCTTCTGACCTCTTGCTTCCAAGAGGGTAGAATTAAGTGACTTAATTAACCGTAATCAAATGCTATGTACTTTTATAATTTATCACTTAATCATAGTAAATTAGTGCTTGTATCAAATCCAGGCAACTTTCTTTCTGCTCGAGTACTCTAATATCAACCAAAACTTTACTTTTAAACAGCTCTTCCACCCTTCTTACCCTGAAGTCTCACACTCTCAATTACCCTATAACCCGTGGTGGTAAATGACATAATCATAATATCCTGAATTTTGATTATTTCATCAACACAAATATCAGATAATATTCGCCTACAAAGGTTAAGCTGATAAAGGTGAATATATCCACTTGGCTTTCCAAATGTGTATATATAATCCTGGCAACTTAATTTATTCAAGATTTGAAATGATGATAGCTTCACGGATCTTCCATCAATTCATTGGCCTACAATGCAAAGACAAGATAATCCCCCAAAATGTAAGAACCATATCTCTGAATCTAACCATGCTGCTGGTCCGAGTTCACAAAAGCAATAATAAATGTAAAAAAAAGGAAGGGGATAGCCCGGTGCACTAAATCACCAACTATGCGCGGGATTCAGGGCCGGACTGAACCACAAGAGTGTATTATATGCAGTCTGGCCTTGCATTTCTGCCAGAGATTGTTTTCACGGCTTGAACTCACGATATCCTCATCAGTGGTCACATGACAACTTTACCGGTTGCTCCAATGCTCCATTCGGAAAAAAAAAAAAAAAAAAAGCAATAATCTGATTCTGATTCTCTTGCCTGTTATAGGATCCAAATAGCAGCAAAGAATAGAGATAGACATTAAAGATAGATCAGCATAAAAACCAATGGATCATAAACAAATCACTCAAACAAAAAAAGAGGATTGAGTTTATCTAGTACAAAAATTTTACTAGCTTTTTTTGGAGCAAATCTACAAACACAAACAATAGCATGATTCTTTATGTGTCCATTTGTTGGGTACTAAGGCATCAATACTAAATGCATTTGAAGCAAAAAGAATAGGCAAAGAATATTAATTTGTGTTTCTTTTAGTGCATATGACCAGTGGCCCCTTTTTTAAGAGGTCCCAAACACTAAAAGAACGAGTCAAAGTTAACTTTTTTTTTTCTCTTTGCTATACAAAAAGCATGCATTTTCTTGGAAATTAACGTATCATGTGGACCCATATTTAGATGCCATCTAGCCCTTGTGCAGTGTCCCTTTCATTCAATCTGAATACAGATACGCAATGTTTGCCTTTCAACAACAAAACGGGTATTCAAGAAAATGCCAACTAGTATGTAACCTTAGCCCAAAGGTATCTTCTAAGTAAATTAATTCAAGACTTTGCATGACCAAGTTATAAGATTGAAATTAATCATAACAACTGTTAAACAAAAGGTAAAAAAAAAAAAAAAAAAAACTGTGGAAGGAACTGTTAAGAAAAGTTCACAGATCGAGGAAATCTTTCCTTTTTGATGACTTTTTCTCTTCACCATGGCATATGTGATAGCTGGCTTTATATAGTCTTATGGGCTCATTTGGTACGATGGACAAAGGATAACTAATTCTGCGATTATTTTTAAGATGAATTTATCTTATGTTTGGTTGAAATAAAATCGTGAGATAACTTATTCCGGAATTATAATATTATTTTTACCCTACATTGATATTGAAATAACAATTTTAAAATAACTAATCATGAAATAACTTGTTTCTCAACCTAACTAACCCTATAAGTATAAACTAAAGGCACCCAAACAAAAGGGAACTCAAAAGAAAAATCTTTCAAATTCTCCCACTTAAAGTAGTCAGTCTTCCCACGGTTTCTTTACCACTCAATATAAGTTGACTCTGCCACTCATATAATCTTAAATCTCTCCCCTTTAAATTTCCTTCTCAACTCTTCACCCTTTGCTCTTCTATACTATAGAAAATATAATCTTTCTTTCTTTCTATTCTTGTCCCTTTTAACAAAGAGATGACGTGCCAAAGCTTTGTATTGACCCAAAAAAAGAACGTTTTGTTCCTAAGAAGCTTCACAATTATGGTGTCAGTTTGGGTAATAACCAAACCAAACCTTTGTTTCTCTAGTGTGCTTTCCTCATTGAAGGCTCTTGATCTACAAGGCCATATCACTTTCGAAAACAATGAATTTGCATCCCAGGATTTTGGGAACCAAATTCATGCCCACCCTTTAGCAGTAGTCCATCCGAAATCCGTTGCTGATATTTCAGAGATAGTAAGACATGTCTGGCAAATGGGACCGGGATCAGAACTGACCGTGGCTGCACGAGGCCACGGTCATTCCCTTCTAGGCCAGGCACAAGCGCGAGGAGGAGTTATAATCAACATGGAGTCACTGCAGCAAGGTCAAGAAATGCAAGTCTACAGGGGGCAATTCCCTTATGTAGATGTGTCAGCTGGTGAATTGTGGATAAGCATACTGCATGAGACATTGAAATATGGACTAGCACCAAAATCTTGGACTGATTACCTCCATCTTACTGTTGGAGGTACTTTGTCTAATGCTGGCATCAGTGGACAGGCATTTCGTCACGGCCCTCAAATCAGTAATGTCCGCCAGCTGGAGGTTGTTACAGGTTTGAAGATTGTTCCGAAACTAATTGATTTCAGTACGACTAGAATAATATTCTACGACTAGCAATTAAGCTAAAGGCGATATGGCAGAATAACAGAAAAATGGTTATAAGACAATTTACCCAAGTTATTTCCTTGTATTTTTGGTCTGACGTGATATGTTAGTTATTGAAGACTAAAATAACAAGCTACAAACAATTTTCATAGTACAAGTTGGAATTTGACCGTTAATTTCAACAAATATGCTAAGACCACTCATTTTCATTCGACAAATATCAAATAATTTAAGCAAAATTTCAGCTCGTGAACTAATTTACATATCTTGAATGGGACTCATTGCAGGAAAAGGAGAAGTCCTGATTTGTTCACAAGAACAGAATGCTGACCTCTTTCATGCTGTTCTAGGAGGACTTGGTCAGTTTGGCATAATAACTAGGGCAAGAATCTCTCTTGAACGAGCCCCGAAAATGGTAAAAATTGGCACCATAGTGTTCAAGACTATACGATTTAAGCCATTCGAGTTTTATTGAACGTGTGTTTTTTCCTTAATCAACAGGTGAAATGGATAAGAGTGTTGTACTCTGATTTCTCCACATTTGCTAGAGACCAAGAGCATTTGATATCTGCAGCAAAAACATTTGATTACATAGAAGGGTTGGTGATTAAAAACAAAACAGGTTTAATAAATAACTGGAGAACATCTTTTGACCCTCAAGATCCTGTTCAAGCCAGCCACTTTGTATCAGATGGAAGAACACTCTATTGCCTTGAACTAACCAAAAATATATACCCCGAAAAGGCCGATACAGTAAACCAGGTAAAGCATGTTCATAACTTGAAAAAAGGGCTTATTTTTTGATGAAATAATTCTCATGTAAGTGCTTGTTGTTTCATGCAGGAAATTGAGGACTTACTATCCCAACTAAGTTATATTCCATCAACATTATTTATGTCAGAAGTTACATATATAGAGTTTCTGGACAGAGTTCATGCATCAGAGCTAAAACTTCGATCGAAAGGACTATGGGATCTTCCTCATCCATGGCTCAACCTTCTAGTCCCTGAAAGCAAAATACAACACTTTGCTAATGAAGTTTTTGGCAACATCCTGAGTGATACCAACAATGGCCCTGTTCTTGTCTATCCAATTCATAAATCAAAGTAATTTCCTTTTACATAACGTTCCGTGTGTACAAAATATCTACTACTAGACAATCAATTGACATGTTTACTTCTTTTTTTTTTTCAGGGTGGACAATAGAACTTCATTTGTTTGTCCAGATGAAGATATTATCTATCTTGTGGCCTTTTTATCCCATGCAAATCCCTCATCAAATGGAGCTGACAGTTTAAGACATGCTTTAACTCAGAACAAAAGAATTTTAGACTTCTGTGAAGTTTCACACCTTGGAGTCAAACAATATTTGCCTCATTACACAACACAGGAACAATGGAGGACCCACTTTGGTCCACAATGGGAAGTTTTTGTGCAGAGGAAATCTGCTTATGACCCCTTAGCTATGCTTGCTCCTGGCCAGAGAATCTTCCAAAAAGCAGTATCAGTTTCATAACACATACTGTTATTCTACGTTAGATAAAGATTCGAAGAAGGGTAGATTTGCAGCACCATTGAATAGAAAATGAATACTTGGTTGAAGCCAATATAAATGTGAATAGCTATTAACTTCATGTATTTCTTATTCCTTCTTTGCATTTAGAGAAGGCTAGCTCCAGTAGCTCTTCAAGATATATAGATTATTAGGCAACAAAAGTAATGTATCAGGATGCAAAGGAAAAAATATTGACTCAATGTATGGATTCTTTAACTAATACTCATGGTATTGTATCTCCTGTCTTAATTTTCAAGTGTTCTGAAACTATAAGAATGTAATTTCTGCAGTGATTAATCAAGCATTTATTAGCACTATAACATCACACTGCTAAACTCTGTGACAGCCACTTCAACAGATTGCAAGCAGGACTTTAACCTGCATGAGTTCTTTGTGTGGCAATACCTTGAGAAGCAAAACTGCAGGATGACACGACGGTGCTTATGTATATGTTAGAAATTAATAAGAAGAGAAGTTAATCTATTGGAAGTGTCCTTATTAGTACAAATCTATGATATTATTGTCCCAAAAGAGCCATAATCTTTTTGTAACATTGTTACATTTTATGTCGTATTTTGTCACTTCTGGTTTTTGTCCCAAGATGATTCTCTTTACACATTCAACCTACGAAAAGAAATGGCTGACCTGCAACATAGACTTTTCAAGAGTCCGTACCAATTTAAGTGTTGCAACTATGTACACATTTACCTCAACAGTTTCATAATGCAAGCTTCTGTTTACTAACAGTGATGCTTCCCTAGTTCAACCGAAAAGGAACGGCTACAATGCTATGTTCCCCAAGATAAACTGATAAAGCAAGAAGACTTTTGTTCTCATGAGAACCACCAAGGCTTCAACTGATTCCTCAAAGATCAGTTAGAATCCTCTAAAATAAGGTCACAACTTTGTTGGTATAAAGAATTTAATTTTTGACAACGACAACAACCACGTCTCAATCCTAAACAAGGTTGGATACTCGCTTATATCAATCCTCGTTAACAGTCCGTTGCTAGTTTCAGACAAGGAGGTTCAATTGAATCCCCTCTGCCAGAACATTGCATGTTACAAATCGGAAGAAGGTGAACCTTTTTGACTAAACTGTTGGATCTCCTTAACCTAAGGTAGATGCTAGTGAAGTAGTAAATGCGTCTTTAGGGCATAGGTTCAAATTCTAGGTGTGACATTCTTATATTTCTTGATTCCCTAATATGAATTCTTCACTCTCCGTCATTATTCACTGACCACATTGCTTCATTTAAACAAATTGAGATCGGCCTAAATAACCATTATTTGATTTATTATACATAGATAACTACTCTCTCCATCCCATTTTATATGTCAAGTCAAAGGGTGTCACGTAAAATGGAACAGGGACAACTTTAGTAAGATAACAAAATTGTTAAGATGAGTATCCATCCCTATATATGAGATGATGTGCAGGTAGAAGAAGTTCCAGCAGTCCTCTGGAATATTCCATGCAGTGATACTTATCAGATATTGGCAAAATGGGCGCCACCCAAAACTCTGATACCTACTCAGAAGTCAGTCAGAACCCACAAAAAAGCCACAGCCCAGTGCAGGGCCGTTTCTATGGTGCTGGGAATAAGGGATATGTCTTTAATTCTGAGGGGGCCCAAATTTAAAATAAATATTCGAAAAAATTGAACGATTATAAAAAAAAAACATTAAACAATAATTTTGCATCTGAAAAAACTAAAAAAAGTAGATTTCAAATAAAAATATATATGAAGTACGTCTAGATTTGTAGGCCCTGAGTTGTCCCTGACTTGGTGCACTAAAGCCCTATGGGCGGGGTTCGGAGAAGTTTCGAGCCTCAAGGATCTATCCTGCATTTTTGCGAAGGGGTGGTTTTAAAACCCACAACCCTCTTAAATGGTGTTGACTATTATATATTGATGATGAACACGGTTGAAAAAACTTCAATGGTGAGCTCTTAATGTTGCCCTTTAGACTGACCGTAACATGTTGCTTTTATATTATCAATGTCAATGGGAGTCCCGTCTTAAGATCAATAATGATATAAGGGGGTAAATATTGGCCCTGTCAAAGCGCAATATATTTACATGACCATCCATATGTGACCAACTAAAATTAGACAAGATTAAAAGTAACGACATTCAACAGAAGGCAAGTAAAACACATTGAAAATGAAACGAGAAAATATTATTTGGGATAATTTGATCATATTTGCGTCAATATAACACTCAGATGCACTAATTCAAAGGCGTGACTATGACGAGTGAAGTGCTAAACATGTAGACCTAACAAAAAAAAGGACAGTTGAACAAGGATATCTAAATAGGCTATTAGTTGAGAATATTCTATTAGTCATGTTGTACGTTACGTATAATTCAAGAGTCTTTTAGTCCCGTCGAAAATTTATGTGCAATTAGAAAGAATAGTAAATTTCTAATATTTTTATGCTTATTTTGTACTCTTATACTACATTGGACAGACACGAAATTAAACATAGCAATATATGGTAAATAAAGATTCGTATAATCAATCTTGATTTGCTTGAGATTTGAGACTTTAGTAACTGTTGTTGTGTTGATATACAAAGCTCAGTGTCCATCAAAATCACAAGATACGATCTTTGCATGAATGCGTGGCATGAAAGGTAGCCATGGAAATGCATGTGAAATTTTTCGAAAAGGAGAACAACTTTAACCCAAAGTTCAGACGTACAGCTCCATAAAAGGAAAATACAGTAAGTGCTAGCAATTGGAATATGAACGGCCAGCATTATGAGAAAACAGACTATTACACATTTACATCATGTCAAAATTCCAATCATGACTGCCTAGTCCCAACTCCCAACTCCCATTCACGGCGGAGCTACGTGAATGTAATGAAATTGATTTTTTTTCGTCAAAAAATTATATTGTATATGTAGAGTAAAAAATAAGTTTGTGTATGTATATTAATCGTTGAATTTATTATTTAAAATAAGAGAAAATAATTCTAATGAGTGGCAAGGGCTGTTTAAAATTTATTTTTAAGTCATAGGGTAGGAATTTTTTCAAAAATGGCAGTTTTTACCTGAGGATAGATACCACCATCACCCCAAATATCTTAACGTGAAAGGGCAAAGGAGAACAGAGAGAAAAGCTAGATAGTAGGAGAAAGGACAAGGAGATACTTGCAAGAAAGATATTTATGTGGGGATACTTATACAAACTTGCGGTGGCTACCAGTCGAATTCAAGATTTAATGTTATCGATTAGAAATTTTAGATAAGAATGTGTAGAGATTAAATATTTGGGTAGGAGGTTAGCAGAGCGTAGAGTGTTGTATTGCCTTAAGAAGGTTTAGGTTTGTCGGTATCAGAGGCGGAGCTAGCCTTTGGTAAGGGATTTTGTTCAAACCCGCTTCGCCGGAAAGTTGTACTATTCATGCATGACTAAAATTATATTTTGAATATATATATAATAGATGTTGAACCCCTTCGATTAGTTTTTCTTCGAACTTTAAACTCCTTAGTCGAAATCCTGGCTCCGCCTCTGGTTGGTATGTGGCAATATTAGTTGTATCCTTTTTGTTCTTTCTTTTGTTATATCTATTGTCATATGTTATTTATTGTGTTTCAATCACCATTTTATTTTGTTGTGTTAGTGTTTCTTCATGTAAGCTCTGCACTACATTCCTTATTACTCCAATTGTTATGCGTTCTTCACTGTTTTCTTCTTCTTGTACTTGGATTTGTTGTACTTGGGCGGAGAGTCTCTAGAAAACAACTTAATGATAAGGTTTGCATACAATCTACCTTAATTTCCTAGACCCCACTTGTTGAAATTCACTGGGTATGTTGTTGTAGTTGTTGATTAGAAAAGAATTCTAGCAGCAACAACAACAACAACTTATTCAGTTTAAAAGATTTTTCTTTTTCTTGTTCATTGGCACAAAAACGATTTTAACATTGAATTTATTATACTTCTAATATTATGGATTCATATCTAATTAATATAGTAGTCAGAATTTTAGTAAATTTCCGCGTCTAAGTCCATGTTCAATGTCGAAAATATTGATTCGGATGAACTCCGTCTCAAAGTGCTGCATCTGCCCCTAGGAAGTAAACGCGGAGCTTCAATATCAATTGATGAGAAATAGTAGAAATAGATATACCAAATATATACTACAGTATAGCTTCTAATATATGGTCCTTTTGTCATAAACTTTTTATATTCGCTTTTGGTACGACAATATCATTAGAATGGACTGAAATGGAAAAAGAAATTGTTTATGATGCTGTTGAGAATCATATACTTTTTGTTTGCTTCACGTAGGGTAATTCGACATAATCGCATAATGTAAGATTCAGAAAGCTCGAATTTGAGTGAACCAAAAATAAGTGGTACTCGTGATGTTATGATATGAACAGCTGAATATCTTGGGCTTAACCCACTTTTGGTGGTCCAACTTGACTCCCATATCTGGCCTAACAATTGAAGAGAAAGCTCAAACTACTCCAATCCTAGGTCCATTACCAAATGACACTTTTTCTGGAGGAATTGACATAAATGTACAACCTTCTCAAAATATTAGCATTTAATAGCCAAAAAAAAAAATAGATCAGCAAAAAAAAGCCTTAATTAATTGGCATTAAATAGCCAACTAGCAAAAAAAAAAACTACCTCTTTTTAAGAGAGTATATTCTTATTCCTCAAATTTTTTCTCCCTCTCACGTACTCTCTCTCATTTTAGGGAGTGTTTGGTAAGATGGAAAATGTTTTCTGAAAAATGTTTTTCTATTTACCTTTGTTTGGTTGTAGTAAAATATTGGGAAAGTATTTTTTAAGATAACTCATTTTCCTCTATTTGAGGGAAAATGACTTCCCTCATGGACCAAGGGAAGTCATTTTTCGGAAAATGACAAATATGACTTTGCCCCTACCCCCACCCCTCTTCCCCACTCCAACAACACTCATATTAAGCCTGTCAAACGGGCCGATTTTACCCAACCCGATCCGGCTCACCATAGAGGCCCGACCCGATCAATCCACGGGCTGTAGGGTTTCAGGTCCCGGGTCCCGGGCTAGGTTATTTTTTTTTTGGCCCGGTTAACCCAGTCTAGGCCCGTCGGTTAACCGGCCTGAAACCGGCCCGTTTACTTTAAAAAGAAAAAAACGTTTTTGACCGTTTTGGGCTGTTTGACCGTTGGGCCCAACGGCTATATTACCGTTTGGGCCCCAAAAACGATTAATTGGCCACTTTAAATAAATAAATAAATAAAAAATCAATTAAAATACTTTTTTAAACCCCCAAAAAAATTCTATAAATACCCTACACTTTCAAATCATTTTTCACACAATTTTCATTCTCTCAAATCTTATTCTCTCTCAAATCTCATTTCTCAAAATTCAAATATTCTATATATTTCCTAAAGTGCTCAATTTAATTTTACAATTACAAAGTATGCATGAAAGTTTCTAAAGTCGTAACCTTCGAATACTTCTAAAATTTGGTATTGTCGTTCCATCTCTTACTTTAAATTTTTAATTAATGTATTAATTGTTGAATATTTAATTTTATTATATTTGTGCATTCTGAATTTTTTTAGTTTAATTTATATTATGGATAAATTAAGAAACCTCGCCACTAAAAGTGTAAAAATAAATAAATTCGGAAGTGATAGTGGTAGTGAAAAGCGAATTACTAGCGGTAGAGGTACTTCAAGTAGTAGATATACCCGTGTGCCTCCGCCTCCTGTACCGCTTAGTCAACCTTTCGAGGAAGAATAGGTGTAGGTACTCGCAATATAGATTATGTAGAAATTCAGGTCAATTACGGTATAGAAGAAGAAAATGAAGTAGATGCGGTTGATTTAGATGAAGATGATGAAAATATTGGTGAGACACCCGCAGTAGAAAATGCTAATATTAGATCTGAATCGGTTAATCGCCCTCCCTGTTCTCCCCATCCCCCAAGAGCTCGTAAAACAACTAGTATTGCATGATAATTTTTTACACGTCTATCAAATACTGAGATGCAATGCAATATTTGTCAACAAATATATAAGCATAAAAGAGGAGGCAAGCAAGGGGGTACAGGTACATTAATGAGACATATAAGTGATAATCACGAAAGAGAGTTACTTATTGCAAAAGGTGGTCAGGATGTTGGTGGGCCAACACAAACTAGAATGGACCCAGCAATCGGTCAGGTAATTAAGAAGTATAATAAATTGAGGGACCGAAAAGAAATAACAAAAATGGTAGTTGTGGGTTGTTTGCCTTTCAGTTTTCCTTCTTCTGATACTTTTATTCATTATATTCAAGTAATTTATAGTCCTATGTTTAATGGTATTCCTAGAAGTACTTGTCGGACCGATATTTTTAGACTTCATTCACAATATTATTTTTATTTATCTACATTGTTAAAAAATATTCAATGTAGAATGACTCTAACTTCTGATCTTGGTCGTGCTGTTAATAAAAATAATTATTTAACCATTACTTGTCACTGAATAGATAGTAATTTTTTTATGCAAAAACGTATTCTAGCTTTTTTTTATGATGAAGATCGTAAACATATTGGAGATTTTATTGCTGATTCGATTGCTAAAGTTGCAGAATTTTATGGTATTGCAAATAAAATCTTATGTATTGCTTTTGATAATGCTTCTAACATCAAAACTGGTATTACAAAGTTAAAATCTAAACTATCTTCGTCGTTACCTGAAATATTTCATGTTAAGTGTGCTTGTCATATATATAATTTAATTGTAAGAGATGGTCTTGAGTTTTATTTTGAAAAAAATCGGCTTGTTGTTGGTTTTATTCAAGAAAAAAATTAGAGAAATTTTTTTAGAGAATTTAAAGTTAAATGCGAACAAAATGGACTTGCATCGATATTGATGCCTGAAGAATGTGATACTAGATGGAATGCTATGTATGATTTTTTTAAAACTTGTCATAAATATAGAGTTCCTATTACACTATCTTTTAACCAACATTGTGGTTCATTTGCTGATTCGGCTGAATGTATGCTACATGATTCTGATTGGGCTGTAATTGATGATCTTGTTAAGTTTTTGCAAAAAATTTATATAGCTACGGTTGAATTTTCCGGTGCTTATTATCCCACTGTTTGTAATATTTTAGCATATATAGCCGATATTTCTGGTTTGCTCAAGAATATAAGAATAAAGAAGGTTACAATTTTATTTTATTTTTCGATTCTCCCTATTTACTTGGTTGGTACTATGCTAAATCCGTGTATGAAATATAATACTATGTGCCACTTTAGTACTCTTATTTATTTTAACTTAGAGATAAATACTAACAATGATTCTGATGATGAAGAACAAGAACAACCAAATTTGTGGACGGCTATGGCTGATGCGAACTCTTACATAGATAAATTATATAACCATTATGTTGATTTACTTGATTTAACTGTACCGACAAATATCTCTCCAACTGTAGCTCCTCATTCTCCCGAGGAGCCATCATCTTCTAAAAGGCCAGTACATAGTGGTTTTCCTGATTAATTTTATGATTTAAATTGTTGGAACAGTGTTGAGGTGTGAACTTACACAACAACTTATCAGGAAAAGCTTAAGTATTATCTTTGAATGCCGATAGAGGATCGCAGATGACGGATCAATGCGTTGGATTGGTGGAGGAATAATGAAACATAATATCCTATGCTTTCAAGATTAACTACAAATATATTGAATGTTCCAATGTCAACCATTGCATCGGAGAGCGCTTTTAGTCAGGGACGACAACATCTTGGAGACAACCAACACTCATTGGGAAGCAATGCTATGAATGTTCTAGTTTGTCTTAGAGATTGGATTAGAGCGGAACGAAGAAATCAAGGAATGGAGGTGGAGCCAAACGACGACTAGAAACTTGAAGAAATTATGACTTCAAGGGAGAACTCAGCAGAATTAAATTCAATGCATGATTTTGCCCCCATCGACTTTGACTATCCTATGCTAGTTCCCGTTAATATTAACATGGATGAGTTGGAAAAAATGATGAGAACTTTGTAGATTTTTCATGCATGTACATTATAAATTTTGAATTATTTTACAATTAATAAAATATAACATTCATTCACTCCTTAGTCCTTACTTTGTAATTTTTTTCATTTAATGATTTAAATTTTAAATTGAATTTCTAGTTTAAATTAAATACTTAGTTTTAATATATTACTAATTTACTATAAAGTATTATTAATTTATTATATTAAGTAGCATTTTATTTAAAGTAGTACATATATATTGAATGGTACATATATATGTGTATATATTTTCTATAGACTCTAAAGTAGTATATATTTAACGTATACTTGTGTATATATTTTATAAATTAGTATATATATCATTATATTGTAGTATATATCTTGGAGCATATTTTTTAAAGTAGTACATATATTGAATGGTACGTATATATGTGTATACATATCTTCTATAGACTCTAAAGTAGTATATATTTAACGTATACATGTGTACATGTTTTATAAATTAGTATATATATCATTATATTGTAGTATATATCTTGTAGTATATGTTTTATTTAGAGTAGTATATATATTTAACTAACGTATAGTCGTATACACGATTACATATGTAATTGTGTATATGTGTATATGTTTTTTAAATTGTAATGTTGTATATATTATATATATTGTTTAACGTATTTAAAATGTATATAGGTGAGTATATATAGTGTATATTGCAGAAAAAACTTTTAATTTTCTTTTTAGGTTTTGACCGGATTTAAGTGGGTTGGACTGGGTTAAGTTTAGTGGGCCAGTCGCGGGTTGTTTTAATAAAATTTACTGTTGGGCCCAAAACCGGACTGGCCCGTTTAACCTGGCCTGGAACCGGACCCGATCCACAAACCGGCTAAACGTAACGGGCTGGTTCCGGGTTGACCCAGCCTGGCCCAATTAACAACTCTAACTCATATTCACATGACTCAAAAAATTCACATTTCTCAAAAATTTACATTACTCAAATTTTTTTTTCACTGTTCTTTGTTTCAATTTTTCACTGTTTGAAATAAAAAATAGTGAAGCCCGATTTTTTTTTCTTTTTCAATGTTCGTTGAATGTATTGTTATTTCATATGCATAAAGGAAAACTTACCTATGTTACTTTTGCTAATTGCATATTTCATTTTGTCATCAATGTAACTTGTTTCACAAGGTTGAATAAGCTTGTCGTTCCGTTATATTTATATTGCTTGTAGTATCTTGAGATTGTACTGACAAAATGTTGAAAAATGTCTCCTTTATTTGCTAATTAATAGTTTCTTAAATTTAGTGATTGTAATATTTTAGTTTTCGATATTAATATTATTTGCTATGCTTAAATTAATTGTTTCAAATTGTTTAGTTGCTAGAAACACTTATATGCTAGTTAACAGTTAGTAGTATTTTCTAAAATATTTTTTTCACTCACTAATCAAACACTAGAAAATATTTTTCTAAAAAATATTTTCTATTCACCAACCTAACGCCATAAAATATTTTTCGAAAAATATTTTCCACTCACCAACCAAACATGAGAAAATAAGTAGAAAACCAACTTATTTTCCAGGAAAACAATTTCCAAGAAAATATTTTCCATCGTACCAAACACACCCTTAAAGGTTGAATATTTTATCCCTATCTCTCTCTTTTGTTTAGCTCTCCCTCTTTTTTTAATTCTTAAAATTCATAAATAGCATACTTAAGACCATAATTATGAGATTCATAACAACACTTTCATAATTATTTAGACTAACAACTTGTATTTTATATTTGAACAAACTATTGCTATAAAAATACAAATACAAATTATTTTACTGCTCATATTTAACTCAAATCAGTTGAGTTAAATATGGTATAATTAGCCATGAATTAAATGTGGAGATTTCTTTTCCATTAAAACCACTTAATTAACATGATTTCCGTTATTTGTTACCAACTAAAATCAAAATTCAAATTTCAGTTTCACATTATCGTTTTCATCCCCCAAAAAATCAAAATCAAATTCAACTGAAACTTCTTCTGTTGAATATCTATGAAAATTCAAATTAAACAATTACTTTTTTGAAGCTATATAATCGTAATATTATTTTCTTATATGAATTTCATCAGTTTTTTGAAACCGATCAAAATTTTTTCGTTTTGAATTTTTTTTGAACCATTATTGTTATTTCGTTCAAATTTTTTTGAGCCATTACTTATGTTTCGTTCAAATATAGTGATCAAAATTGATTTTTTATTAAATTATTTTTGAATATTTTGAGCTATTAACGATTTTTCGTTAGAGTGATCAAAATCAATTTTCCGTTACATTGTACAATTTAACAATTTATTTTTTAAAATTATTTTTGAATATTTTGTAAACGAATTTCGAAAAAAGTAATGCAACAGTAAATTGAACTGATCGAACAATATAGTGATCAAAATCGATTTCTCAAGATGCTCAGACTTAATTTTTTTTCCTTTTCACTTCTCTTTTTTGTTTTTTTGTTTTTGTTTTTTTGTTTTTTTTTCATTTTTTTACTTTTTTATCTCTAACTTTTATTTTGAAAAGACAAATATGTATATCACATACACATATAAAAAAATATACAAAATACATAGCCATACAGATCTGGATATGTATTTACAGTATAAAACATACATATGTATCTACATATGTATTTACAAAAATACATATCTCACTCATATGTATATATAAGCATATAAGATAAAAAATATCTATAACAAAAAGGACAACTATATACATATACATATAGGTAATAAGAAAATACACTATACAGATCCTAAATGTTTATATATACATGTGAGTTAGATATGTATTTTTATAAATACATATGCATATATATATATGTATATTTTTTACCGTAAATACATATGCAGATCTGTGTGTCTATTTATTTTGTATATTTTTTGAATATGTATATGTGATATAGATATTTATTTTTTAAAAATAAAAAATAAAAAATAAAAAATAAAAAATAAAAAATAAAGATAGAAGAGTAAAAAAATGAAAAAAAGAAAAAAAAAAGAAAAAGACTAAAATGAAAAATAAAAAAATTAGAAAAAAAGAAGTAAGGAAAAAAAAGAAGAAAGAGAAATAGAAGTGTACAAGCAAAAGCGAAAAAATTTAAAAAAAGAAGAAGAAGAAGAAGAAGAAGAAAACGGGAAAAAGATATGAGAAAGGAAAAAAATAAGAAAACGAAAAAATAAAAAAAAATAAAGAAGAAAACGAAAAAGGAAAAAAAAGAAGAGAAGTAGAAGAGAGAAAATAAAGTGGAAAGAAAAAAATTAAAAAGAAAAAAATTAAAATAAAAAAATAAAACAATAAAAAAATAAAAAAACTAGCAAGAAAAAAAAGTTAGAGATATAAGAGAGTGATATTTTGAAATTTTGAATATCACGAAGATAATAATCTTCATAATTGAGTTTGATTTGGAAAAAGAATCTACTATTTTAAATAAGAGTAATTTATGGGAAAGGAAAAAAATTGAAAGCGGAATCTAAGAGATTTCAAACAATAAAGAAAAGAGAAAGAGAAGTGACATGAAAAAGAAAACCTTATACACGGTAACTTCTCAAAGGCATTAAGTGGGGGACCCTACTTAAAATAATGTTATGTTTGTTACACAATATAATTTCATTAAAGTGTTGCTATTTTTCATAATTTAACTTTTAAGTATGCTACTTTTTATAGTTTCATATGCAGTATATTTATGTGTTCAAGTGTCATGTCCTTTAATGTGTATATAGTATGTGTGTGTATTGAACTACCATTCATGAAAAAATCATATATAGTATAATATGTATGAGCAATCATGTTAACTCAAATTTAATATGTAAAACATATTTAATTATTGTAATTTATCATATATATTTTCTTACTATAATATATAAGAGAGTGTTTGTCTACCATTTAGATTATTTATTTATGTGTATTTATTTTTATATGCATGACATATATTTTCTTTGACATATGGTGTGCTTGATTAAGAAAAGGGAAAAGACATCGTTTCCACTTCAAACTATATCCGAAAAGTCGAAGCCACATCTAAACTATACTAGTGACCTATTACACACCTAAACTATAAAAAAGTGAAACTATTTACACCCTGTCAGGCTACCACCACTTGCATGTGGTGTAGTGTTTTACACGCGCTGCCACGTCAGCACCACGTCAGTAAAAAGTATCACTTTTTTATAGTTAAGGTGTGTAATAGGTCACTTATATAGTTTAAGTGTGGATTCGGGGTGGAAACGATGCCTTTTTCCTTAATGTTTTTAGCCGTTTACTTTTGTTATTTAATAGGCTGGACGCGCCTAAAATAAGTGTAACACACGCGCCTTAGAATGGGGGTCGCGGGGAGGTAATAATATCACTTTTATATAGTTAAGGTGTGTAATAGGTCACTTATATAATTTATGTGTGGCTTAGACTTTTCTTGTATAGTATGGGGTGGAAAAAAACACATGTGTGTTGTTTCTGCTCGTAATGGAAGCATCATAAAAGCTATTGGTGATGTGTATAAAGATGTACCGCATTATGCATGTATGTGGCATCTATGGAAAAATGTGAAAAAAATTATAGAAAGTCACATGATGAATTATCAGAGATCTTTTATATCATGACAAAATCATATTTAAAGTCTGAATTTCACAAGTTAATGGACAAGGTAAAAACAATAGATATTAGAGTGAAGAATTACTTGAAATTGGCGGGTTATGAAAAGTGGGCTAGGTCATATGCAACAGTTCATAAGGAATGGACTTTGACATCAAACATTGTTGAGTCAATTAATGTTGTACTTGTATCGGCTAGAGAACTATCTATATACGATTTTCTAGAGAAAGTTAGATTGTTGTTTTGTAGATGGAACTGTGAAAATAGACAGGAGGCTTCATATACATTTACAGATCTTATTGAATTTTTTTTAAGAAATACTCCAACAGAATAAATCAGAGTATACACGTATGATGGTATGAAAAAATACATATAATTATGTTATATGTGTATATGTATTTTCATATGTGATATGAATAATATGTGTATAAATACATATGTAGAATCGGAGAAAATACATATGTATTCCTGTATATACATATATGCAGAATAGTAAATACAAATGCAGACCTGTAAGACGCATATGCTGAATTGAAAAAATATATTTGTTGAACTGAAAATTACAAATGTCAAAATAATTTTTAGTTTTCTAATTAATTGTGTTTAAATAATTTTAGGTTGTACCAGCCACAGAGTATGTTTATACAGTTCACAACTAGGAGAAACATTTTTATTGTTTGCCTTAACGAAAAAAATATTCTTGTCATGCATTTCAATTGAACGAGATACCGTGTGTGCATGCTTGTGCAGTCCTGGATAGCAAGAGTTTTAAGAAGGGATCATATTGCTCTAATCTATACAAGTCAAAAATAGTATTGAGAATCTATGATATTTCAGATTATTCTCTACCACACAATGATGACTGGCTAATTCCACAAAACATATTGGAGGAAGTAGTTCTGTTCCCTAAATACAAACGCCCCCCTGAAAGGCATTCAAAGAAAGATCGTGAAAAATCAGGAAGGGATATGTTTCGAAAAGAAAAATAATAATTCTTGTAGTTTATGTGGGTTTAAAAGCCACAATATGCGTTCATGTAGGAAATATAATAAATGATAAGTTTGTTGATGTATTGAGTCAAAAAATAATTCTTGAATTTTTCATTGACAATTAAGTGATTTTACATTTTAAGTCAAATATTTCATGTTATTGAATTTGTTAAATAGTAAAATTATTGCATTTATTTTAATGATCTTACGATTTATTTTAGTTTATTATGAATATATTGATAAAATATATACATATAGCACAAGATGAATAAAATCATCTATATATGTACAACAAATATAATATTACACATAAAACGTCATTGATATAATGTCATCATATATGTAATCAATGAATAAAACAGAACCAATAAAAAGCTACAAACACTTGAAATATACGTATATAAACCTAAAAATCTAAAAAATACATAATTAAACCTAAAAATAAAAATTACATATGCAAACATTTAAAATATGAAAAAAATACATAGTAAGATCTATTAAATACATATGCACATCTATAAAAACTTAAGCATAACTGAAAATTCATTTCCAAATCAATAAATACATATGTAATCAATAAAATACAAATCTAATCAATAAATACATCCATTTAAACCATAAATACCAACATAAACCTGAAATATACATAGATAAACGTAAAACTATGAAAACTACATATGCAAATATTTAAAATGCAATTATCAAGGTCATAATGAATAACAAATACAACTGCATATCAAATACATATGTAAATATTAAAATATGAAAAATACATATAAAGACCTATTAAATACATATGACCATCTATAAAAACCTAATCAGAACTGAAAATACATTTTCAAATCAATAAATACATATGTAATCAATAAATTCATCAACATAAATAATAAAATACTACAAAAATTAAGAATATACATATATAAACGTAAAAATCTGAAAACTACATATGGAAACATTTAAAATGTAATTATCATATTCATAATGAATACTAAATACAATTACATATCAAATACATATGTATTATTCGTAAATACATATGTATTATTCATAAATACATACGTATTATTCATAAATACATATGCATAACTAGAAACATACATGTGCATTATTCATAAATACATATGCATACTGAAAAAATACATATGCATTTTTCATAAATACATATGCATAACTGAAAAAATACATATGCATAACTGCATATGGCTAACAGGAACATAAAACTAACCACAAAACATTCAATTTTAATAGATTGAACATCAATAATCGAAATATAATAGACAAGTTCTACATAATATCAACATTCAACATTAAAGTAACATATAAAACTTCAGATATATACAACTACGTCTTTGTCCCTTTAAATTAACTGTTGTCAAATACAACATATTAAAAATATACATCAAAGTTCAAACACTTCAGTATCTTCTGTTATCTCAATTTTTTAGGAGGCCTCATTGGTGTTTCATCGTTACTTTGTGATTTCTCTTCTTCTTTTCTCGAACCATAATGCCACAAAAGTGAAGCATATCTAGTGTGAAAAAGATCTGGGTCAAAGTCAACATAAGAACACCTTCACCATAAGTAAGACACTCAGCATATGTCACCATATATAATCCACGATCCCTGCAAATATATTTAGAAATAAATAAGTATCTGTTATAAAATGAATATATACATGTATACATGTAATACGTATATTCAGTATTTACAAGCTGCCACTTGGTTATTAAGGCAAATCATACACAAGGAAACATCAAATATGTCGCACTTATCATTATATTTGTAATTTAGATGATTGTCAATATCAATACCCTTCTTTTCGTAGAAATTACAGGCCGCGAGACATAAAGGTATAACCTCGACTAACTTTTTAATTTCGGCAAGCACCACAACATCATGACCAGCAAATGACAATGAATTATATACATATATGCACCTATCATTGAAAGATAAAATAGCAAAAAACAATGATATCTGTCCTTTACGTTGATAGAAATGAAAATATGATCAACTGTATGCCATGGAACTGTAGCATGCATGCGGAATTTATTTATATACCCATTTAGATGGTAATCCTTTTCACCAGCATTAAGGGTTGAATCATCCACCTCATAAACAGCTAACACACTGCTGACTGTGTTCATGAAGTTGCAATCTACTGTGCTATACTTAGATGTGCTATGAAGATCGTACTTGAACTTCTTTCGCAAGTAGTAAAAGCAAACCTCAATTTATTGCATTAGAAAAAATGCATTTGTAAAAGTAACCTTAACAAATGAAACACTGAAGCTCTAACACTACATATGTATATGAACATATAATACTACATATGTATATACTAATATACATATGGAAGCATACCAATATATGTATGTGCAAAAATACATATGTAACACTGCAATATTTTTTTTATATGCATAATATACTGCATATGTATGCATGTTTGAAACTAAGAAAAAACATACTATAAAATACTGAAAAAATAGAATAGTGCGATGCTTACAGAATCTGTCCATGACTGACCAGTAGTAACCATAATGTAGAATTAATTTTTGTCATCAACTGATAAAACTCCAAGATGCATAATTGGTATATGGACTTGTTCTTCTTGAAATATTTCTCTTTGTTGTTTCTGTTTATTCGTTAAATATAAAGATTAATCATGAATAAAATAAATAAATAAATGTTACGATTAAGTTGAACCTATATACATTTCTGAATAATATTTACGAAAGTCCACTGAAAGTCATAAGAGAAATTTATTGGTGACATTAGTATTTTCTACACCATCAATTGAATGAGATACAAATGAATGCTTCTGATTGAATAATTTTCGTTGCGCTGATGTGCTCCCTTTATTATTACAATATCCAAAATATATAAATATAACTAAACAAATATGAATGAATAATATATTGTTTAAAATACAAAAATAGACTGCATTATTCAGTATTAAAAAACCAGATATTACATTTTAATTATATAAAGTAAATAAATTTAAATATAAAAAAGCAGTCAGAGTACTTACCAACTGCTGAACCGAATTTTATTGTGTATGGTGACTCCTTGAATCTAGATGGTCGTCTAATCCTTGAAACATTCATAAGTGTTTTTTCTATTTGATTTGCCGATGGATGTACAATTATGCTTCTTTCAGGATTCACATACGCATTGAGATTAGGTAGAAACTCATCAAAAATTGTGAATTGATAATCTGGTAAATCTTGTTCACCCTTACTTTCATCAGTGACTATTTTATGACTGTGGACTGGAATATTATTTTACTCATCCAAGTATGATCTCTCCATATCATGTGTTGATGTATTTGCACCCACTTTTGCAGGTCCTTTTGTGTTCTATATAAAATCTACAAAAAACTTAAAATGCTGCAACATTTGACAATGAAATAAACGTACATTGTACATGTATTCACCATACCGTGGACTCATCTTGAACACCCAAATTGGGGTGTATGCAATCAAGATTAATTCTTCTAATTAGCTCATTAGGAATTGTGAATTAAGAATTTGATTTATGTGGTTCAACATTTCTTCCATCAACCTATTTTGTGTTCAATACAAAATGTTGAAACAAATTATATTGATGCAACATCTGTAAAAGAACTAAAATACAACATACATATATTCGGAAAACCGGTGAATCAAATACATCTTTTACTTTATGCATACCGATATCAGTTTTGTCCTTTCATAAACATAAACAAGCAAATGAATAAAATAATAATACTCAACTATATCAATATACATGACAAATAAAGAAGATAAAAAAAATACCAAAACAACATCAATGTTCTTATTAGACACATCCATCGAAATGGGATTGCGATTTTCTTTGAACTCTTTGGAAATCTGTTTTTAAAGATAAACAGTGACCACGTGTATAATTCTTATCGGATGATGATAAATTACATATGTATATACAAAGTAAAATGCATATGCATGTACACATATACTTACCAATGTGTCTTCATTATTCTTATCAAAATTATTCACCAAAGTGGGAGTGAATTTCTAAGACCCCATAAGATTATAGGTTCATTTCAGCCCATTCTTGCATGTAGAAAGGGGTCCAAAACTTAGAATATTTTACTAAGTGTTAGGACTTAGTCATTTCTAGGTCCTTCAAACTTTGATGAGTTTTAATTTGACCTTCTTGACCTTAAAATACCAATTTCCAAGTTGATTCATGATTAGGGTCACTTGTAGGTCATCTCAGTTGAGTTTCAGATTTTTTGAATTAGCGCAAGGGTAAGTTTGGATGACCAAAATAGCAAGGGGTCGCGATAGGGCCGCGTTGCGAGGTCCAGTTGACCCAGGCTTAGGGTCTCACTGCGAGGTCTGCTTGACCCAAGCAGGGGTCGCGC
Source organism: Capsicum pubescens (assembly GCA_030864215.1). Lineage (NCBI taxonomy): Eukaryota > Viridiplantae > Streptophyta > Magnoliopsida > Solanales > Solanaceae > Capsicum > Capsicum pubescens. The sequence goes on from CM061538.1 coordinate 263,672,453, forward strand.
CGCGATAACCGCTTGACCCAAGCAGGGATTACGACGCGATGGGGACCCCGTTCAACATTTTTAATCCGGATTTGTGGGGGTAAATGGATCATTTTCCCCTTACATTATTCAACCATAAGATGAAATCAAGCCTCTCAAAGGGCAAACTCACAGATTATTTCACAAAATTCTTCCAAGAGCAAGCCCTAGGTTTATCAAATTCAAGTCCAAGTTTCAAAAGTTCACCATCAATTCTCACGAATTCAAAAACCAAGGTATGTTAAGTGTTCATCCCTGGGTTCCTTCCACCCATAGAGTTTAATTATCCTCTTTTAAATCTAAAGGTGTGATTTTCCAAGTTATTATGTGTAATATCCCATACTTTTTCCTAGCTTGAAATCGTCCCAAGAATGTTAGAAACTTACTTTGAAATATGAATCAATTTTTGTACACATGAAATTTTAAAGATTTTCACTTTTTATCATGTGGTAAATTGAATTAGCTTTCCAACGATACCAATTTCGTCTAAATTTGATATCGGAGTGAAAAGTTATGGACGTTTTACTCAGAGCTGCCAGCATCGCCTAGGTGCTACGACCAGGTTGACGGACCGTCGATCCAGCGACGGACCATCGCCTTGACCGTCGCAATGAAGACAGTACGGTAACCCTCTGGATAAGGTGCGACAGACAGGTTGATGGACCGTCGAACTTGCGATGGATCATTGCCCAAGCCGTCGCTACTTAGGCAGTAAGTCCCTGTCCTGGTCCACCTACGATGGTCGAAACAACGGACCATCAATCCAGTGATGGGCCGTCGTACGAGCCAATGCAGGTTCCGTTCAGTGAATTTTTAAGCCATTTTTAAAGGGGATTTTTGGTCTTTTACCACCCGTTTATATACCTAGTAATATCCGACCAAGGCTCATAATTTCATTATTCTTCCACAATATAAAAAATTAGGGTTTTCTCTCTAAGAGAAATCCTCAAGAAAACAAAATCCAAATCATCTTCAAAAACTAAGAGATTCAAATTCTTTAAGTCCAAGAACTTCAAGAAACTCACTACCAGGTATGCATAGTGTTCATTTGTGGACTCCTTTCGTCCATGAAGCCCAAGAATCTCTTTTCAAAGTTCAAGTGTATGGATTTTTTTATGAATTTCATATTGGGTTTGCTTTTGTTCATGTTGACAATGACCAATTGAATTCTAATCCATGTTGGGTGATCAATTTTATGTGAAATTGATTAGTATAGGTGTAGATTCATGTGAACCTACGATTAAACCCTTGGATATTGAAATTAGAGTTGAATCATGATGTTTATTTGTTGTATAATGTTGTCTACATATACTATGCTTACCATGTGTTTGATTAAATGCCTATGTGAAGGAAAAGTGCCCAACTAGTATGATATTATGAAATCCTCATGTATGTACAAGTTTATGCATATCACATGTTTGATGAAATGCCTCAATAAATGAATTATGGATTATGATATTGGTCATGTATTCAAGAGAGTCATGCTTTGTCAGTTTCTTTCAATCGAGTCCTAGGGGTACTTGTACCTGACAATTTAGCTGTGTTCCTAGAGCTAGTGTCATGTTTTCATGATATCCTCAGTCAAGCCATGTTTAGTAGAATTCAGTTAGTCATGTGACTCAGTAAAACTCAGAATTCCAAGTAATATCAAAAAGCTCAGTAATACAGAAATCTCAGTAATATTTCGTCAGTCAACGGAACTCAGTTAACTCAGTCCAGTTTAGTTCAGTAATTTATGTACAGTGTCTATTCAGATGCGAGTAGAAATTAGCACCGAGTGAACCCAAGGTTGGGAACACACGCTATCAGATGAGGGTGTGATTCTTAGAAGTCATCCTTGCGTTCCAAAACTATGTAGCCAGCATAGGTTGGGACATCAACACTGTAAGATGAGGGTTGATATGGCGGATAAGCACTGTCAAATGAGGGCCCCACCATTCTTTTTTGGGGACAGTGTCAGATAAGGGTTATTCATAGCTTGTCCTTATCGGTGGCGCGATATTGACACCCTTCTAATTGGGGTTACAGATTGGACCCCAACTCAGCTATAATGTGTTATTTAGGGTATGTCATTTAGATAACTACTTCCCACAGTTTCATCTACATAAATCAGGACTGTCAGATATAGTCATTTAGTCTCAGTAATAGAACTCAGGTAGTTCTATAGAATTCAAGATTGTCAGATACATTCAACTCAGAACAATACGAAACTCATCTAGTTCCATCAGATTTAGGAATGTCAGATACAGTCACTCATGTTTTCAGTTATATCAGTCATCAGAACTCAGTTACCAGTCATGGTAGTTATCAGTAAATTCATGTTATCACAATCTCAGTTATAGTTACTATATATTCATGCATGCATTCTCACGTCCATATTAGTCAGTTAGTCAGTATTATTCATGCATATGAACCCCATGTATTCAACCTACCTCACATGTATACTAGCACATTCAAAGTATTGACACATTTGCACTATGGTGTCTTATACCTTAGGTTCAGAGACATGAGCTCCAGAGCATCAGTAACATTCTAGTCTCCGCAGTCAGAGTTCGCAGTGAGCCCTCATCCTTCGAGGAAATGACCATTACTTTATTATCTCATTAACTAATTTATTAGTTGGAGTTAGTTGGGGACATGTCCCTTCAACTTCTTATTCAGACAGTTCAGTCAGTTAGAGGATTTTCAGACTATCATGTTCAGACAGTTATTTTAGTTATTTTGGGTATTTCATACCCCATCCAGATGTTATATTTTTATCAGTTATGGTACAGTTTTGAACCTTATGGACTTTCAGCCTTTATTTCCATAATCATTTAGTATATTATGCAGTGTTCAGGTACAAATATCAGTCATGGGTTAGCTTGTGGTCCTTCGGGGTCATGAGAACCATGTAGCATTTTGGGTACCAAATTTGGGGCATTACAAACTTGGTATCAGAGCCAGGTTCAATAGTGTCCTAGGAAGTTTGAAAGCTGCATCAGTAGAGGTACATAGGTATGTTGCGCGCCACATTTATGTACTAGAGGCTATAAGATATTTTAGGAAAAGTTTCCCTTCTTTCAGTATTCATGTCGTGCCATTGAGCATAATCTCAAGTTAATTTCTCAGTCTAATCCATTTCTCCCTTTCTTCTATAGAACATACCTCCTAAAAGAAGAAATAGGAATTAGTCAGCCCGAAGAACCTTTGGTAGAACATGTTTCTCATGTAGAGTTTAGAGTTGCATTCACTACTTTTGATCAGTCAGTCGCTGCTCAGAATGAATGACCAGTTGTCTTTCCGGCCAACCCAGTGTCCAATTCAGCTGCAGCCAAGATTCTGGACTTCACCCGAATGAATCTTTCATCATTTCTCGGGTCTAAGTCAGATGATGACCCTCAGGAATTCATTGATTAGGTTCAGAAGGTTACTGACGTATGGGGGTGTCAGTTGTTGAAAGTACTGATCTAGCTGTATATCAGTTACAGGATGTTGCTCACACATGGTACAAACAGTGGAAGTAAAAAATGCTAGATGATGCAGGGCATATTGAGTGGGAGGAGTTTGTCACCACATTCTTAGAGAGGTTCTTTCCCCTAAAGCTGAGAGAAGCTAAAGTGTTAGAATTCATCAACCTCAGGCAGGGCAATACGACGTGGAAGAGTATTCTCTTAAGTTTACTCAATTAGCCAGATATGCCCCTCATGTGGTTGCAGACAGCAGGTCTAAGATGAGTAATTTTGTTTCTGGGGTGAATGATAGTGTGGTCAACGGGTGTAGGTCAGCGATGTTGAATAGTGACATAACTCTAGCCAGACTTATGACTCATGCTCAACAGATGGAGGAGTAAAAAATTAAGATGAGGGAGAAGTAGAATAAGAGAGCAAGGACAGGTAGTTTAAACTTTGCTCAACTCAAATCAGAAGGAGGAAACCGTTCTCAGTTTCATCCTAAGTCATCAGTTCCAACTTCTTCTTCATCTAGTGCTCCAGCTTTGAATTTCAGGAATGGTAATAGAGATAGGGCACCAGGATCAAAGTCTCAGGGCAGTGTCAGCAATGCCCGAACTAATCCCCTTTGTCAGACTTGTGGTAAGAACCACAAGGGTGCTTGCAGAGCTGGTAGAAATGTCTATTTTGGATGGGGCAAGCCAGGTCACAGAGTTAGAGATTATCCCCAGTCAGGTTATCGGGGTCAGTAGAACCGTTCCTCAGCTCAGTCCGATCGCCCAAACCAGTAGGGTTCCACCTCCAGTGCTACTAGTGGGAAATGCCCAAACAGACTTTATGCTCTCCAGTCCCGGCAAGATCAAGAAAATTCTACTGATGTGGTTACTGGTACGTTACAGATCTTTCATATTCATGTTTACACTTTGCTAGATCCAGGAGCTTCTTTGTCTTTTGTTACTCCCTATATAGCAGTTGATTTTGGAGTCAGTCCCAAAATTCTAGCAGAGCCCTTTTCAGTTTCTACCCTAGTGGGTAAAACCATCATAGCTCAGCGGGTATACAGGAACTGCCTGGTTATGATAATTCAGAAGGTCACTTCAGTAGACTTAGTCAAATTAGAGATGACTGATTTTAATGTCATTCTCAGCATGGATTGGCTTCATTCCTGCTATGCCACAGTTGACTGCAGAAACATAATAGTTCAATTTCAGTTGCTGAACGAACCTATCCTAGAGTGGAAGGGTAGTGTATCCACTTTTAGAGGTCAGCTTGTTTCCTACCTTCGGGCATGGAAAATAATATCTAAAGGCCGTGTCTATCATCTTGTTCGAGTTAAGGACACTAGTTCCAAAACTCTCATTCTTGATTCAGTCCCAGTAGTGAATGAATATTCAGATGTCTTTCCCAAAGATCTTCCAGTAATTTCTCCTGAAAAGTAAATAGACTTCGGCATTGATCTTCTTTTAGATACTCAACCTATATCTATTCTGCCATACAGAATGGCACCAGCAGAACTCAGAGAATTGAAGGATCTCTTAGATAAGGGACTCATCAGTCCCAACGTGTCCTTGTGGGGTGAACCAGTTTTATTTGTGTGCAAGAAAGACGGTTCTCTCAAAATGTGCATTGATTACCGTCAGCTCAATAAAGTCATGGTAAAAAACAAGTATCCTATTCCCAGAATCGATGACTTATTTGACCAACTTCAGGGTGCTAGTTATTTCTCTAAGATAGACCTCAGATCAAGCTATCATCAACTTAGAGTCAGAGAATGTGACATTCCGAAAATAGCCTTTCGTACTCGGTATGGTCACTTCGAATTCCTAGTCATGCCCTTTGGTCTTACTAATGCCCTAGCAACTTTCATGGACTTGATGAACCGGGTGTTCAAGTAGTACTTGGACATGTTCATCACAGTCTTCATAGATGACATTCTATTTTATTCCCACAGTGAGCGTAATCATGAGACCATCTCAGAATCATACTTCAGATTCTCGGAGATCATCAAATGTTAACTAAATTCAATAAGTATGAGTTTTGGATAAGGTCAGTAGAATTCCTTGGTCATATTATTTCCGGTGATGGCATTGGGGTTGATCCTCAAAAGACCGAAGCGGTAAGAAACTGGCCCAGACTTATCTCTTCATCAGATATAAAAAGTTTTTTGTGTTTGGCTGGCTATTACAGATAGTATGTTGAGGGATTTTCTTCTATTGCATCCCGTATGTCCATATTGACTCAGAAGAAAGTCAAGTTTCAGTGATCAGATCCTTAGGAGAAGAGTTTTCAGGATTTGAAGACTCGACTCACCTCATCTCCAGTCTTAGCTCTTCTAGATGGTTTAGATGGTTTCATAGTGTATTGTGATGCATCCAGAGTAGGTTTGGGTTGTGTCGTCATGCAGCATGGTAAGGTCATAGACTACGCCTCTAGACAACTTAAAACCTATGAGAAGAATTATCCTACTCATGATCTTGAGTTAGCATCCGTAGTTTTTGCCTTAAAGATTTGGAGGTATTATCTATACGGTGTTCATGTAGATGTGTTCACAGATCATAAGAGCCTTTAGTATGTCTTTTCTCAGAAATATCTTAATCTTCATCAGAGAAGGTGGTTAGTGCTCTTGAAATATTATGACATGAGCGTCCTTTATCATCTGGGCAAGGCCAATGTCATGGCTGGTGCTCTCAGTAGACTGTCTATGGGTAGTATTTCTTATGTTGAGGACAGTAAGAAGAAGTTAGCTCAGGAAGTCCATCAGCTTGCTAGACTAGGTGTTTGCTTAGTTGATTAGTAGGAGGGTGACATATGGGTTCAGAGTAGTTCAGAATCATCTCTAGTTTCTGAGGTGAAAAGAAAATTAAGATAGAGATCCCAACCTTGTCAAGTTAAAAGAGCCAATCAAGGATCAGAAAGTAGAGGTTTTCTCCCAAGGGGGAGATGATGTTTTGCGTTGTCAGGGTCGTCTGTGTGTTCCAGGTGTAGGCGACTTAAGGTAGAAAATTCTTGCAGAAGCACATGGTGCACTCTACTTGATTCATCCAGGGGACACTAAGATGTACCGCAATTTGTGGGAGATATATTGGTGGAGTGGGATGAAGAAAGATGTTGTAGAGTTTATGGCTAAGTGCTCTACATGTCAGCAGGTTAAGATAGAGTATCAGAAGCCTAGTGGGTCTATGCAGGAGTTCAATATTCCTACTTGGAAGTGGGAAGAAGTGAACATGGACTTTGTGATGGGTTTGCTTCGTACTCGTCGCCAGCATGATTCAGTTTGGGTCATTTTAGATAGGATAACCAAATTAACTTATTTTCTTCTAGTCCATACCTTTTATTCAGCCAAGGATTATGCCAAACTCTACATCAGAGAGTTGGTTAGATTGCACGGTGTTCCGTTATCTATTATCTCAGACAAAGGTACCCAGTTTACCTCTCATTTCTGGAAAGCATTCTAAAAGGGTCTTGGTACCCAAGTTCATCTCAGTACAACCTTTCATCCTCAAACAAATGGTCAAGTAGAAAGGACCATTCAGACTTTAGAAGATATGCTAAGGGCGTGTACAATTAATTTCAAGGGTAGTTGGGATGACCACTTGCCTTTGATTGAGTTTGCATATAACAACAACTATCATTCCAGTATTTGGATGGATCCATTCGAAGCTCTCTATGGTAGAAGATACAGATCTCCAATCATTTGGTTTGAAGTTAGTGAGGCCTCAATTATAGGTCCTGACTTAGTGTTCGACGCTTTAGAGAAAGTCCAGTTGATCAGAGAAAGACTCCGAGCTTCTTTGAGCCGATAGAAGTCTTATGTAGATGTACACAGAAAGGATCTTGAGTTCGAGATTAGTGATTATGTCTATCTAAAGATCTCTCCCATGAAGGGAGTGAAGAGATTCGACAATAAGGGAAAGATCAGTCCCCGATATGTCGGTCCTTTTAAAATTCTCAGTCGTTTTAGTAAGGTAGCTTATGAACTCGAATTGCCTTCAGATTTAGACTCAGTTCATCCAGTCTTCCATGTCTCTTTGATCAAGAAGTGCATAGGTGACCCAGTAGTTGTAGTCCCTATTCAGAGCTTAGATGTTCAAAACAATCTCTTTTATGAAGAGATTCCAGTCGAAATCCTAGATTATCAGACTCGTAGACTGAGGAACAAAAAAGTCCCTCTAGTCCAAGTTCTTTGGAGAAATCAGTCCGTTGAGGGAGCTACTTGGGAAGCAGAAACAGACATGCGTACCAAGTATCCTCACCTCTTCTCCACTGACTCAGATCTAACTCAAGGTAACAGTTCTCCTTAAGCTTTTTAGTTTCATGTTCAGGTTTTAGTTACAAGCTTGGTATCCATTTCATGTTCAAAATTCTATCACAAACTTGGTGTTAAATACCATTGTATATTCATTCATGCATTCATATATCAGTTCAGTTATGTAATCATGCATTATATATGCATTCTCATTGTGAGAACTTGGTTCATCAGAATACTCAGTCAAGCATTCATGAATCAGTTATACATACATCAGATATGCATGATCAGTATGATATATTCAGTTATCAGTCATGTCAGTCATGAGATCATGTTCCAATTGTTCATGTTTAGTATAGACGTCAATTTATATTCTCCCCTCTCACTCAGTCTCATTTGAGGACGAATGTTCTTAAGGGGCAGATATTGTAATACCCCAACTTTTTCCTAACTTGAAATTGTCCCAAGAATGTTAGAAACTTACTTTGAAATATGAATCCATTTTTGTTCAGATGAAATTTTGAAGATTTTCACTTTTTATCATGTGAGAAATTTAATTAGCTTTCCAACGATACCAATTTCGTCTAAATTCGGTATCGGAGTAAAAAGTTATGGACATTTTACTCAGACCTGCCAGAATTGCCCAGGTGCAACGGCCAGGTTGATGGACCGTCGACCCAGCGATGGACCATCGTCTTGACCGTCGTAGTGAAGGCAGTGCAGCAACCCTATGGATAAGGTACGACGGACAGGTTGACGGACCGCCAAACTTGCGATAGACCGTTATTCAAGCCATCGCTACTTAGGCAGTAAGTCCCTATCCTAGTCCATCTATGACGGTCGAAATGACAGACTGTTAATCCAGTGACAGGCCGTTGCATGAGCCGTCGCAGGTTCCCTTCAACAAATTTTTAAGCCATTTTTAAAGTATATTTTTGGTATTTTACCACCCGTTTATATACCTAGTAATATCCGACCAAGGCTCATAATTTCATTATTCTTCCACAACATAAAAAATTAGGGTTTTCTCTCTAAGAGAAATCCTCAAGAAAACAAAATCCAAATCTTCTTCAAGAACTAAGAGATTCAAATTCTTCAAGTCCAAGAACTTCAAGAAACTCACTACCAGGTATGCATAGTATTCATTCATGGACTCCTTTCGTCCATGAAGCCCAAAAATCTCTTTTTAAAGTTCAAGTGTGTGGATTTCTTTATGAATTTCATATTGGGTTTGCTTTTGTTCGTGTTGATAATGACCAATTGAATTCTAATCCATGTTGGGTGATCAATTTTATGTGGAATTGATTAGTATAGGTGTAGATTCATGTGAACCTATGATTCAACCCTTGGATGGTGAAATTAGAGTTGAATCATGATGTTTATTTGTTGTATAATATTGTCTACATATACTATGCTTACCATGTGTTTGATTATATGCCTATGTGAAGGAAAAGTGCCAAACTAGTATGATATTATCCAATCCTCATGTATGTACAAGTTTATGCATATCACATGTTTGATAAAAAAGCCTCAATAAATGAATTATGGATTGTGATGTTGGTCATGTATTCAAGAAAGTCATGCTTTGTCAGTTTCTTTCCATAGAGTCCTGGGGGTACTTGTACCCAACAATTTAGCTGTGTGCCTTGACCCATTTTCATGTTTTCACGATATCCTCAGTCAAGTCATGTTCAGTAGAATTCAGTTAATCATGTGACTCAGTAAAACTCAGAAATTCCAGTAATCTCAGAAAGCTCAGAAATATTTCGTCAGTTAACGGAACTCAGTTAACTCAGTCCAGTTTAGTTCAGTAATTTATGTACAGTGTCTATTAAGATGGGAGTAGAAATTAGCACTGAGTAAACCCAAGGATGGGAACACACGCTGTTAGATGAGGGTGTGATTCTTAGAAGTCATCTTTGCATTCTAGAACTATGTAGCCAGCATAGATTGGGACATCAACACTTTTGGATAAGGATTGATGAGGTGGATAAGCACTATCAGATGAGGGCCCTACCATTCTCTTTTGGAGACACTGTCAGATGAGGGTCACTCTCAGCTTGTCCTTACCGGTGGTGAGGTATTGACACCCTTTCAATTGGGGTTACAGATTGGACCCCAACTCAGCTATAATGTGTTATTTGGTACATGTTGGTTAGATAACTATTCCCATAGTTTTAGCTACAGAAATCAGGACTGTTAGCTACAGTCATTTAGTCTCAGTAATAGAACTCAGATAGTTCTACAGAATTCAGGACTGTCAGATACAGTCAACTCAGAATAGTACAAAACTCAGCTAGTTCCATCAGATTCAGGACTGCCAAATACAGTCACTCATGTTACCAGTTATATCAATCATCAGAACTCAGTTACCAGTCATGTTAGTTATCAGTAAATTCATGTTATCACGATCTCAGTTATAGTTACTATGTATTCATGCATGCATTCTCACATTCATATTAGTCAGTATTGTTCATGCATATGAACCCCATGCATTCTACCTACCTCACATGCATACCAGTACATTCAAAGTACTGACACATTTGCGCTATGGTGTCTTATACCATAGGTTCAGAGACACGAGCTCCAGAGCATCAGTAGCATTCCAGTCTTCGCAGTTAGAGTTAGCAGTGAGCCCTCACCCTTCGAGAACATGACCATTACTTTATTATCTCATTAATTAATTTATTAGTTGGAGTTAGTTGGGGACATATCCCATCAACTTCTTATTCAGACAGTTCAGTCTGTTAGAGGCTTTTCTGACTATCATGTTTAGACAATTATTTCAGTTGTTTTGGGTATTTCATACACCATCCAGATGTTATATTTTTATCAGTTATGTTACAGTTTTGAACCTTATGGCCTTTCATCCTTTATTTTCACAATCATTCAGTATATTATGCAGTGTTCTGGTATAGATATCAGCCATGGGTTAGTTTGTGGTCCTTTGGGGTCATAACATCGTGTAGCATTTTGGGTACCAGATTCGAGGCGATACATTATGATTTTTAATTCTAATTTTAACCATGAACTCTGATGAATTGTAATTCCACACCATGTTTACATAAAATTATGGTTGATATTGAACCCCACACATATGAATAATGTTATTTGTTGATTTAAACCCAAATTAGTTATGTAAATATTAAAATTGTGCTATGTCTACAAGATTTAAACTGCTTCCATGTTTAGTTCACACTATATATACCAAGTGTTTGATGAAATGCCTACAAGAATGAATTTTGAGTAAAAGCCTTCACATTATGTTCCCAAGTTTAGTACTATTTTTCTATGATTGCTATTGAGTCCTAGAGGTTATGAACACCTAAAAGCTTAGATGATTACTTAGCCTCAGTATCTTCAAATTAGTTTTAGACATGTTATGAGCAATATCTGTTTAGTTAGTCATCATGATCTGTTAAACTTAGAACAATTTAGTATTCTGAGTCAGTTCAGTTGGGAGTAGGATTTAGCACCGAGTGAGTGCCGGGATGACAACTTCCCGTCAGTTAGGTAAAGTAGTTACTAGCAATCCCCAAACTCCAAAACTATGTAGCCAATATAGAAAATTGAGGAGTCACCCATTAGTTTAGGCTTGACTACCTCTCAGGGGTCACCGTTAGTTCAGGCTTGACACCCTTAGTCCTTCGGGATAGTATACTAGTGGATCTATACAGCTAGTGTTAGTACCTATGGCACGGTACTGACACCCTTCCAATTGGGGTTACAGGTTTTACCCTAATTTTCTCATTGGGGCATGTCGGTTAAATGATAGCTCCCACAATCTCAGTTCAATCATCAGTTCAGTAACTCAATTAGCATACAACTATCGATTATTCAGTGATCAAATCTCAGTATTTTTGTTTACAAATTATCTTCAGAACATGTTTTATGATTGGGCATGCATTGTCAGTATCTACAGATTTCCCACATCTTCAGTACTTACAATTTTCATGCATTCTATTTAATATGTCATGCTATATATATATATTCAGACAGTCATTACTCATATTCATGAAACCATGCATATCAAACTACCTCATTTATCATACCAGTATATTCAAAGAACTGATAGCATACTCTTTCTTGCACTATGATGTATTATATCATAGGTTCGGATGCTCAGTTCCCAGATCGTGCATAGACATTTCAGACTATTAGTAGTAGCAGTGGTGAGTCCTCATATTTTGAAGGCGGACTATATTTATTTCCATGCTTCCAGTTCAGTAGCTAGTTGGAGTTAGTTGGGGCCTATCCCATCAACTCTTATTCAGTCAGTTTAGAGGCTTTTAGGCATTACAATCAGTTATTCAGTTTTTATATTTTAGTTGTCATTGTCATACAATTTTATCAGTTTTACCTTACAGATATTTTTAGATATATGATTTAATACCTTATGGCTTATTAGTTATTCTTCCACATATGTTATTATGTTATTCAGTGCTCACAGCAGATACTAGTATGGGTTAGCTTGTGGTCCTTCGGGGCTGTAAGCACTGTGTGACCCCCAGGGTATACTCTTGGGGTGCTACAAAATTGGTATCAGATCCTTGAGTTTTAAAGTATCCTAGGGAGTTTGAAAGCCATGTTAAGTAGAGTCATGTTCATGGGTATGAAGTACGTCACGCTTATGGTCAAGAGGCTACGAGATCAGTGTTCATATCATAGGAGTGAGAATAAGCCTAAGTTAAACTCTCTGTCTAATCCAATTTTTTCCTTTGTTTATAAAACATGCCTCTCAAAATACTAACGAAAGAACTGGGAACTAGCAGCACTCCCGCCCTTTCAGGAAGATCCCCTGAATGAGCACGTTTCTCACATAGAATTTAGAGCAGCATTCACCACTCTAGCCTATTCTATGGCAGCCTAGAATGTTCAACCAGCTGCCGTTCAGGCCAAACCAGTGGCCAATACTACTGCAGCTAGAATTCGGGACTTCACCCGAATGAATCCTTCTTCATTTTTGGGATCCAAGTCTAAAGAGAATCCATAAGAATTCTTAGACATGGTACAAAAGGTAACAGATATCATGGGAGTGACTTCTAGTGAGAGTGCTGAGTTATCTGCCTATCAGCTGCAGGATGTATCCCATTAATGGTTTAAGTAGTGGAAGGTAGATAGAGGCGCAAATGCAGGGCCTATAGAATAGGAAGAGTTTGCTACTAACTTTTTAGATAGCTTCTTTTCGTTGAAGCTAAGAGAGGCTAAGGTGTTAGAGTTTATCAACTTGAAGCAGGGTAACATAAGTGTGAAAGAGTATTCCCCTAAGTTTATTCATTTATCTAAGTATGCTCCTTATGTGGTAGCAGATAACAGGTCTAAGATGAGCAAGTTCGTGTCTGGGGTATCTGACAGTGTGGTCAAAGAGTGCAGGACTGCGGTACTAATTTGGGAGATAGACATATCTAGACTTATGGTCCATGCTCAACAAATTGAAGAGCAGAAAAATAAGAAGAAGAGAGAAAACAAGAGAGCTAGAATAGGTAGCTTCAACTTTACTCAGCCAAAGTCTAATGGTGGGAATCATCCTCAGTGTAACACCCCAATTTTCTGAACCAGAATTCTACACGGTGCTCATGACCCCAAAGGACCACAAGCTAATCCATGACTGATATCTGTACCTGTATACTGCATAATATATCATAAAATATAGAAACATGAACATGAAAGGCCATAAGGTTTGAACTGAATAAACGTCTAATAACAAAATATCTGCAAAAGGTATAACAATACCAAACAAGTCATAAATACTAAAAATAATAAGATCTGAATATCTAATCTGACATCTAGTTAGAAAGTCTCTAACTGAACTGAATAAGGAGTTGAAGGAACATGTTTCCGACTAACTCCATCTAGCAACTAAATAGTAAATGTAGCAATAATCATATCGTCCTCGAATGAGAAGGACTCATTGCAAACTATGAACACTGGAATGATACTGCTGATCTGGAGCTCGTGCCTCTGAACCTATGGTGTAACATAAGAGAAAACACCATAGCGCAAAGGTGTCAGTATGTCTGAATGTACTGAGTATATGAGTAAGGTAGGCTAAATGCAAAGGGTTATATGCATGAACAATGCTAACTAATATGAACATGAGAATACATACATGCATACATAACTGTAACTGAACTCGTGGAGATACTGACTACTGAGTCTGAATACTGACAACATAAGTGTACTGATACTGAGATACTGAATAGATGAATGACTATTTATGAAAGTTTGAATTATGAAGAACTAGTCTGGTCGCTGTGTTTGACAATCATGAAGCTGAATACTGATATCATGAATTCTGATAACTGATATGACTGATACATGAGTTCAGAAAATTAATATAACTGATATAACTGTGATGATCGGCCTAACTGATGTAAATGATACTGAGCGACTGTATCTGACAGTCTAAGTTCTGATGGAACTATTTGAGTTCCGTTTTATTTGGAGTAACTAAATCTAAGATCAGTCTTATCTAGCAGGTGATCATGAGTATACTGATAATAAGGATGATTTGACTTAGTCTGAGATCAGTCCTATCTAGTGGGTGATCTTTAAATATGATGATTTTGATACTGTTTAACTATAGTTGAGATCAGTCCTGTCTAATGGGTGATCTTGAAGTCTATTTATAATGATAAATATTGAATGTATCTAACAATACTGAATCTGTACTACTAAGCTAAGTTGAATATATCTGAAAGCCCTGATTCTGTAACTGAAACTGTGGGATGTGTTCATCTAACCGATATACCCCAAGCTAAGCTGACTGGGGTCCAATCTCTGCCCCGACTGGAAGGGTGTCAGTACAGCGCCACCAGTAAAGAGATCTACTGTGGAGTCAGTCCTAATCTAGTGGGTAACTCCTGGGATCAGTCCTATACATATAAATAGGCTAATGGGTGACCCTATAGTATGTTAGTCCTATCTAACGGGTGACATCTCGTACCTACGCTGGCTACGTAGTTCTGGAACTTAGGGATTGCTTCTAAGGATCTCAGTCCTAATCTAGCGGGTGAGTCCCTATCCCTAGGCTCACTCGGTGCTGAATCCTACTCCCATCTGAAAGTCACTGAACTAAATAACTGGGCTGAACTAAATAACTGAACTGAACTGATTAGCTGAACTGATACTGATTAACTAGAATGATACTAGTGGTATTTTTTAGCGGAGCTAAACTAAGTTTACTGGATTCCGATGACTGACGGAATGTACTGAGTTCTGAGGACTGGTTGAGAGTACTGAAATTATTGAGATTGACTTTGAATACTGAGGTTACAGATATTACTGAGTACTGAGATCACTGAGATTACTAAACTACTGAGATTACTGGGGTTACTGGATTTTCCTGAGTCACATGATTGACTGAATTCTATAGATCATGGATTGACTGAGAGTGTCGTGATAACATGACATAGCTCTAGTCATACAGCTATATTTTCAGGTACGAATACCCCCAGGACTCGATGGAAGGAAACTGACACAACATGACTGACTTGATCATAAGATTGGAGTCCACAATTCATATTGTCATAAGTAGGGGATATTATACTTCATGTAGTTCTTCAACATCTTAAGCATGGTAGGGAGTGCATGGATATATTTCATGTACATATAGTATATCTCCATTATCATACATGCTTCATACCACAACAATAGCAACACATCAATAGCATGGAATTTATGTTGAAGTATATAGCTAACATGGACTTGTCATTTAGATATCACGGAACCATGTAAACATGAATTTCTAGCATCCTAGCATTTTATCAAACACCTTGCATGCATAATATTGAGCATAGGTGTACTTAACAAATTTAGAAATCTTGAACCACCCAAATTCATGGGTTTCCAACTAACCTATTCACATGATTCATGAAAAACACATCAAGACACAACCTTGAATCCAAACAACAATCATTAACATGAATATAGTTATAAAACAACAAGAAAATCACAATTTATAATTTAAAACATAATTCTTGAGCTTCATGGATGAAAGGGACCCATGGATGAACACTAAGCATACCTTAGAAAGGAAACCTTGATGATTTGCTGGAGATTTCTTGGATTGGGAAACTTAATTCTTGATTATCTTGGAAAAAGGCTTGAATCTTGCTTTTGAGAGATGAGTTTGATGGAAACCCTAATCTTGTGGTTGAGAGTATAAGAGAGGGTTTTTGAGATACTTAACTGAAGAAAAATGGGAAAAATTACGCCTCTTTAGGGTTATAAGTCAGGGAAGGTGAAGAAAAAGACCAAAATACCCTTATGAAATAATTTCCCAGTTGCTGAAAAATCATAGCTGACGACCTTCGTGATAGGACGTCACAAATGTGATAAGCTATCACGAATGTCGTCACTTAGGGGCTGGTTTCTTTCTAAGGCTGATGACTTTCGTGATAGGACATCACAAATGTGATAAGCTATCACGAATGTCATCACTTAGGAGATGGTTTCTGCCTAAGGATGACGACCTTCGTGATAGGGCGTCACAAATGTGATAAGCTATCATGAATGTCATCACACTGTTTCCAGCCTGACATGCTGGAGTAAAATAGACATAACTCTTTTCTTCGATATTGGATTTAGGCGAAATTGGTATCGTTGGAAATATAATTCAAAGAGATTTTATTTTATATATAGTAATTCACCCAGTTCATCATATACAACGAGTTATGGTTGATTGAAGTTGACCCAAGTTTTGATGCTCACTAAAACTTGAACGATAGGAAAGCTTTCAACTTGTACTTGAGTTAGGGGACCTCTATGATCTAAATTCATACTCAAATAGATTCCCACACTACATAAATGATTGAAACACTAAATTTATATAGGATTTAAGGCTTTTGAAACATCCACGCATAGGAATGATGGATTTTCATTCTAGTCCAAAATGTGGGGTATTACACTTAGTTCCGCCAGACATCTTCAATCCTAGCTCCATCCTCAACTAGTGCCCCAGTACCCAGATTTAGAAATGATAATAGAGATAGAGAGCCAGGCTGTAAGTCCTAAGGTAGTGTGAACAGTGGTCGTACAAATCCTCTTTGCCAAAAATATAGTAGAAACCATTAGGGTGAGTGTAGAGCTGGCAGTGATGTATGTTTTGGGTGTGGCAAGCCAGGACATTGAATTCGGTAGTGTCAGGTAGTTTATCAAAAAGAAAAGGATTTGTACCAGTATGTCCAGTCCCATCAGTCATCAGTTCCAGCCGTCCGTCCGACTCAGCAGGGCGCTACTTTCAGCGCTACTAGTGGTCAGCGTCAGAATAGGCTATATTCACTTCAGTCCCGACAAGATATGGAAAGTTCTCCTGATGTGGTCACTGATATGTTGCAAGTCTTCCATTTATATGTTTATGCTTTACTAGACCCTGGAGCTTCTCTTTCTTTCTAACTCAACTTCGGAGTCAGTTCCAAAATCTTAGCAGACCCTTTCTTAGTTTCTACCCCAGTAGGTGTCTCTATTGTATCCCGACGGGTATACTGGAACTATCCGGTGACAATATCCCAGAAATCCACATTGGTAAATCTTATAGAACTAGAGATGACAGATTTTGACGTCATTCTCGGCATAGATTGACTCTATTCATGCTATGCTTCAGTTGATTGCAGAAATAGAATAGTTTATTTCTAGTTTTCGAATGAACCAGTCCTTGAATAGAGGGTCAGTACTATAGCGCTTAGGAGTCATCTTATTTCATATCCCAGAGCGAGAAAGATGATATTCAAGGGGTGTGTATACCATCTTGTTCGAGTTAAAGACTCCAATTCTGAAAATCTTAAATCTTAAGTTTGTTGCAGTCGCAAATGAATTTCCAGATGTATTTCCTGAGGATCTCCCTGGAGTTCCCCCAAAAAGAAAATTGACTTTGGAATAGACCTTCTTCCTGATACTCAGCCAATCTCTATTCCTCCATATAGAATGGCTCAAATCGAATTTAAAGAGTTAAAAGATCTCCTAGACAAGGGATTTATCAGGCCCAACGTCTCTCCGAGGGGCACACCAGTTCTATTCATGCATAAGAAAGACAGTTCTTTTGGAATGTGTATTAACTACCGTCAGTTGAACAAAGTCACAATCAAGAACAAATATCCACTTCCCAGAATTGATGACTTGTTCTATCAACTTCAGGGTGCTAACTACTTTTCTAAGATAGACCTCAGATCTGGATATCATCATCTCAGAGTCAGAGAATGTGACATTCCAAAAATAGTTTTCAGAACTCGGTATGGTCACTTTGAGTTTCTAGTCATGTCCTTTGGTCTCACAAATTCTCCAGCAGCCTTCATGGACTTGATGAACCGAGTGTTCAAGAAGTACTTGGACATGTTCATCATAGTCTTCATTGATGATATTCTTGTCTATTCTCGTAGCAAAAATGATCAGGCAGACCACCTCAGAATAGTGTTGCAGACTTTTAGATCCCATCAGCTGTTCGCCAAATTCAGTAAGTGTGAATTTTGGCTAAGATCAGTAGCTTTCCTTGGCCATGTTGTCTCGAGTGATGGCATTAGAGTTGATCCTTAAAAGACCAACGCGGTGAGAAACTGGCCCAGACCCATATCTCTGTCAAATATCAGGAGTTTCTTAGGCTTGGTTGGCTATTATCATCGGTTTGTTGAAAGGTTCTCATCTATTGCATCCCCCATGTCCAGATTGACTCAGAAGAAAATTAAGTTTCAGTGGTCAGATTCTTATGAGAAGTGTTTTCAGGAGTTGAAGACTTGACTCACCTCAACCCTGATTTTGACATTACCAGATGGTTTAGATTAGGGCTGGGCATATTTTGGTTTAAACCAAAAAAATTGAAAAACCAAATCAAAATTTTAATTTCGATTTGTTTTTTCAGTTTTTCGGATCAATTTTGGTTTTCAATTTTTGAAATTCGATTAAATGGTTTTGTTTTTGATTTTTCAAAAAAATAATTCGAATAAACTGATTAACCAAAATTCTATAAATAATTAATAATATATATATATTTTATTATATATATATAATATTTAATATATAATAATATAATATAAATATATAATAGCAATCCTAATAACTAATAAGTAATAGCACACCACATACAACTAACAACATACATCAGTCCAATAGTCGAACAGTTGATCGAACCATAGACCGCCGGCGAGATCGTCGTCTGTACAACAACATCAGAGTCGTCGACTAGACAACCATTATGGGTTGCAACCCACAGTGCCAACTGTGGTCTTTCCAGCAGCGACCACTCTTCCGAGTTCTGATTGTTTATGCAAACTTATGCATAATAAAGTTATATATTATGTTAAACTTATGGTTATATCATTTAGTTTTATCCATGTTGAGTTATTTATATCTGAGAATGAAAAATAGGTTTGATTTTTTTTTTTAAAATTATTAATTTTAAATGTCCAGTCATAACAAAGAGAGGTTCACTACTTTAATCTTCAAAACCGAAATAAAAATCTGAAATAACCGAACCGAATTTGTGGAACTCGAACCGAATCAAATTTATTTTGATTTGGTTACGATTGTCATTTTTGTCAATCCGAAAATCAAAAAACCGAATCGATATTAAACTATCAAATCGAACAAACCGAATGCCCAATCCTAGTTTAGGTGGGTTTGTTGTGTATTGTGATGCTTCCAGAAATGGTTTAGGGTGTGTTTTGATGCAGAGGGGTAAGGTTGTGGCCTATGTCTCTAGATATCTTAAGCCCTATGAAAAGAATTACCCTACCCACGATCTTGAGTTAGCAGTTGTTGTTTTTTGTCTTACAGATTTAGAGGCACTATTTGTATGGGGTACATGTTAATGTGTTCACAGATCACAAAATCTTACAGTATGTGTTTTCGCAGAAGGATTTGAATCTACGTCAGAGGAGATGGCTAGAATTGTTGAAAAATTATGATATGAGTGTTTTGTATCACTCGAGCAAGGCCAATGTAGTGGCAGATGCCCTAGTAAATAATCTATGGGTAGTGTTTCTCTTGTTGAGGATGACAAGGAGAAGTTAGTTTGGGAAGTTCATCAGCTTGCTAGGTTAGGTGTTCATTTGGTTGATTCAGCTGTGGGTAGCGTATGGCTGCAGAATAGTTTATATTTTTCCTTGGTTGCCAAAGAAAAAGAGAAGCGGGATAATGGTTCTAGTATGGTGAAGTTGAAGGAGTCAGTCAGAGATAAGAAAGTAGAGGTTTTCTCCCAAGGGGGAGATGGTGTGTTGTGTTACCAGGGTAGAGTTTATGTGTTGTGTGTTAATGAATTGAGATAGTTAATTCTTTTATGAAGCACATGTTACACATTACTCCATTCATCCAGGGGCTACGAAGATGTACTGCGATTTATTGAAATCTATTGGTGGAGTGGGATAAAAATGGATTTTGCAGAGTTTGTAGCAAAGTGCTCTACCTTTCAACAGGTTAAGGTTGAGCATCAGAAGCCTAGTGGGTCTATGCAAGAGTTTGGTATTTCCACATGGAAGTGGGAAGTTGTGAACATGGATTTTGTAATGGGTTTGCCTCGTACTCATCGTCAGCATGATTCGATTTGGGTCATTGTGGACAGGATGACCAAATCAGCCCATTTCTTGCTAGACCATACTTCTTATTTAGCCGAGGACTATGCCAAGATCATCTCAGAGAGTTAGTTAGGTCACACAGTGTTCTGTTATCTATCATTTCAGATAGAGGTACTCATTGCACCTCTCACTTTTGGAAATCTTTTCAGAAGGGTCTTGGTACCCAAGTTCACTTCAGTACAACCTTTCACTCTCAGATAGATGGTAAGGCAAGGAGGGCTATTCAGACCCTTGAGGACATGTTAAAAACGTGTGTTGTCGACTTTAAGGGCAGTTGGGATGACCACTTACCTTTGATTAAGTTCGCATATAATAAAAATTATCATTCTAGTATTCAAATGGCTTTGTTTAAGGCTCTTTATAAGAGGATATGTAGATCTCCAATTATTTGATTTGAGGTAGGTGAAACCTCAAATAGGGACTGACTTGGTGTTTGATGATTTGGAGAAAGTACAGTCGACTAGAGAGAGGTTTAAGGCAACCCAGAGCCGACAAAAATGTTATGATGATGTGAGAAAGACATATCTTGAGTTTGAGATTGGGGATTTCGTGTATCTAAAGATATCTCCAATGAAGGAAGTGAAAAGGCTTGGTAAGAAAGGGAAGATTAGTCCCCGATACGTTGGTCTTTTTAGAATTTTGAGTTGTTTCGGAAAGGTAGATTATGAGCTTGAGTTGCCTGTAGACTTAGCATCAGTGCACTCAGTGTTCCATGTCTCCTTGCTAAAGAAGTGCATAAGTGATCCAACAGTTGTATTCCCCGTAGAGAGTGTATATATTCAGAATAATCTCTCCTATAAAGAAGTCCTAATCAAAATCCTTGATCGTCAGACCCGCAGACTAAGGAACAAAGAAGTTCTCTTGGTCAAAGTTCTTTGGCAGAACCAGTCCGTTGAGGGAGCCACTTGGGAAGCAGGAGAAGAAATGCGAACCAAGTACCCTCATCTCTTCTCAGCAGACTCAAACTCAGCCTAAGGTAATAGTTCTCCTTATATTTACTCTGTTCCATGCTTAGTTCCAGTTGCATATCATTCTCATATCATTCATGCATTCATGAATCAGTTCAGTCATGTGTCATGTCTCAAGATTCAGTCATGTTTCAGCTATGTAAGTCAGTATAGTCATAGTACCTCAGTGTCTCTTAGATTAATCAATCTCATTTGAGGACGAATGTTCCCAAGGGTGAGATATTGTAAGACCCCGTAAGATTCTAGGTTCGTTTCAGCTCATTCTTGCATGTAGAAAAGGGTCCAGGACATAGAATATTTTACTAAGTGTTAGGACTTAGTCATTTCTAGGTCCTTCAAACTTTGATGAATTTTAATTCAACCTTCCCAGCCTTAAAACAACAATTTACAAGTTGATTCATGACCAGGGTCACTTATAGGTAATCTCAGCTGAGTTTTGGAATTGTTGGATTAGCACAAGGGTGGTTTGGATGTCCAAAACAGCAAGGGGTCATGATAGGGCCGCGTCGCGAGGGCCAGTTGACCCAGGCTTAGGTTCGTGCTGTAAGGGATGCTTAACCCAAGTAGGGGTCATACCGTAATGACCACTTGACCTAAGCAGGGGTCGTGCCGTGATGGGGACCCCCGTTCAGCATATTTAATCCAGGTTTATGGGGGTAAATGAGTTATTTTCCCCTTATATTATTCAACCATAACACGAAATCAAGCCTCCCAAAGGCACTCATTATTTCACAAAATTATCCCAAGAGCAAGCCCTAGGTTCATCAAATTCAAGTCTAAGTTTCAAAAGTTCACCATCAATTCTCACGAATTCATAAACCAAGGTATGTTAAGTGTTCATCCCTGGGTTCCTTCCACCCATGGAGTCTAAGTATCCTCTTTTAAATCTAAAGTTGTGATTTTTCTAAGTTATTATGATTTTTAATTATGATTTTAACCATGAACTCCCATGAATTGTAATTCTACACTATGTTTACATGCAATTGTGGTTGATATTGAACCCCACACATGTGAATAATGTTATTTTCTGAATTAAACCCAAATTAGTTATGTAAATATTGAAATTGTTCTATGTCTACAAACTTTAAGCTACTTCCATGTTTAGTTCACACTATACATACCAAGTGTTTGATGAAATGCCAACAAGAACGAATTTTGAATAAAAGCCTTCATATTATGTTCCCAAGTTCGGTACTATTTTATTGTCATTGCTATTGAGTCCTGGGGGTTATGAATACCCTAAAGCTTAGCTGATTACTTAGCCTCAGTATCTTCATATTAGTTTTAGACATGTTATGAGCAATATCAGTCCAGTCAGTCAACATGATCAGTTTAACTTAGAACAGTTCAGTATTCTGAGTCAGTTCAGTTGGGAGTAGGATTTAGCACCGAGTGAGTGCCAGGATGAAGACTTCCCCATCAGTTAGGTAGAGTCATTAGTAGCAGTCCCTGTACTCTAAAACTACATAGACAGCGTAGGAAATTAAGGAGTCATCCGTCAGTTTAGGTTTGACTACCTCTCAGGGGTCCCCCGTCAGTTTAGGCTTGATACCCTTAGTCCTTTGGGATAGTATACTAGTAGATCCACATATCCAGTATTAGTACTCGTGGTACGGTACTGACACCTTTCCAACTGGGGTTATAGGCTGGACACCAATTTGCTTATTGGGGCATGTCGGGTAGATGGTAGCTCCCATAGTCTCAGTTCAATAACACAATTTTAGGTTTTCTTGACCATATCATATAGATATTGGTTATTCAGTGATCAAATCTCAGTATTTTAGTTTACAGATTATATTCAAAACATACTTTATGCTTGGTCATGCATTGTCAGTATCTACAAATTTCCCGCATCTTCAATATTTACAGTTTTCATACATCCTATTCAGTATGCCATGCTATATATCTATCTATCTATCTCTCTCTCTCTCTATATATATATATATATATTTAGATAGTCATTACTCATGTTTATGAAACCATGCATATCAGCCTACCTCATTTGTTATAACAGTACAATCAAAGAACTGATCACATACTCTTTCTTGTGCTATGATGTATCATATCATAGGTTTGGATGCTTAGTTCTCGGATCGTGCATAAATATTTTAGAATAGTAGCAGTTGTAGTGGTAAGTACTCATATCTTGAAGGAGAACTTTATTTATTTCCATGCTTCCCGTTCAATAGCTAGTTAGTGTTAGTTGGGGCCTGTCCCATCAACTCTTATTCAGTAAGTTTAGAGGCTTTTGGACACTACAGTCAATTATTCAGTTTTTAGATTTCAATTGTCATTGTTAGACAATTTTATTAGTTTTACCTTACAAACATTTTAGATATATTATCTAAAACCTTATGGCTTATCAGTTGTTCTTCCGCATGTGTTATTATGTTATTTAGTGCTCACAACAGGTACTAGTATGAGTTAGCTTGTGGTCCTTCGGGCCGTAAGCACCATGTGACTCCCAGGATGTACTCTCAAGGCATTATAGAATTTGTAACAGCCCAAGAGTACAACCTGGGCATCACACTGTGCTTACATCCCCGAAGGACCATAAGCTAACCCATGACTGGTACTTTCTGTGAGCACATAGTAAAACTTATAACAAAAGATTATTTCGCATAATTTAATCAAAAATACCATAAGGTTTTAACAACTGTAGTCAATACTAAAACATGATTTTAGCGTCTGAAAACATGCTGAAAATTGACTTACTGTCTGTACTAGTTTGAAAGACTCTAATTGAATAACTGAGGAGTTGATGGGATAAGCCCCAACTAACTCCGATTGTCTGCTAAATTGAAAAACTGAAAAAAATATAATTGGTCCTCGGAATATGAGGACTCACCACTACTGCTTCTACTGGTGCACTGGTATATCTAGGTACGGTTGGAAATCTGAGAGTCCGAATATAATACCCCGTATACTTCTAATCTATAAAATGAACCCTTGCTCCTACGTGTGAAACCTTTAATCTTGTAATTAATATTTGAACACATGACTTATAATAAGTATCCTAGTGAGAAGAGAGCTTATGATGTGTAAAACATATTCATAAGAGTCACTTAGAGTAATGCAAACTAAGAGCTTTTGAATCCATCAAGTCTTAGTGTTTGATTTCGCAAGAATCATCTTTGAACAAGTATAACTTGATGTATATGTGGTATTTTGGCATATTTAGACCCACCAAATTGTATATAATCGAATTAGCTTTCCAACGATACCAATTTTACCTTGATCCGATAACCGAGCAAAAAGTTATGGCTTTGCAAAGGGGAGTGCATCGCCTAACACATCGCCTATGGCTATTAGAATGCTTAGGCGATGGGAAAAACATCTCCCAACCTAGCTTAGGTGATAGGAAATGTTCTCCCTAGCCTAACTTAGGCGATGGGTAATACGCCTCCTAGCCTAGCTTAGGCAATGGGCAATGCGCCGCATACTCTATGGCTCAAGCGACGCAAACACTCTATTTTATGTTATTTTGAGGGCAACTAAGTCATTTGACACTCCATAAACATCCCTAAACATAAACTTATGAAATTATTAGCTCCTAATCACATTATAACCCTATTAACATCTTATGTTCATCATCTAAGACCACAATAAGAGAAAAATAATTAGGGTTGCACAATCAAGCTTGAAGGTCCAATCTTTCAATAATTTCGTCACCATACAAGTATGTGGGGTTTATGAACAAGGATACCCTTCCATCCTTGTGCCCAAAACATGATCTTTATTTAAGATTTCATAGTTTCTAAATCAGGATTCATATCCAATTATCATTGTTTGAAGATTATGATGTTACAATTGACTTAAATGTTGAATTGCATGTTTATTTTCACATCTTTATGCGTATGATATGATTTTACAGATTTCAAATTAAGTTTTTAATCATGATATTGTGAGTTTGATTTCATTACTTTGGATATTGTTGAAGTATTTCAAGAAATATATTGAGCATGATGATTTACTATGAACTTGCATGAGTTTAAAGCATGGGTTTTACACCCTAAGTCTAAGTATTGATAGTTCAAGAAGATTATGATTTTTAGCCCCTTATTATGAGTTGTTTACCAAGATTTTAGAAAGAAAGTTGATCTTTTGATCCTAAGCTAAGACAAGGAATCCACATTGTTTATACAATTTGAGATTAAAAGAAAGAAAAGCATAATTGGTTTTAATTACAAACCCTTGTGCTATTTTAAGGTAGATTTTCTAAAGTTCTGAGCGATAAGTATGGGAGTAGTATTTAGCACTGAGTTGGGTAT
Source organism: Capsicum pubescens (assembly GCA_030864215.1). Taxonomy (NCBI): domain Eukaryota; kingdom Viridiplantae; phylum Streptophyta; class Magnoliopsida; order Solanales; family Solanaceae; genus Capsicum; species Capsicum pubescens. The sequence continues at coordinate 263,697,950 of CM061538.1, forward strand.
GATTTCAAAGGTCTCATTCCCCAGAACTATATGCCACCATAGGTTTATGATTTGCCCATAGTGGGCTAAGATAGTGATCACTTAAGTTAAGGTTCTATTCAGATGGCAAGGGAAGAATAGCTCTCCCCAACGTGGGTAAGACGTTGGACTCCATGACAGATCATATGATTTATGTCGGTTAGAAAAACCTCCCAAAGTCTCTAATTCCTAGGACATAATGACTAAACAGATCTTAGAAACCAAGTGTGGTGGCTCACAAAATTACTTTTACGCTTTACTTCTCATGATTATGATTTTACAGTTTTGATTACTCAAGCCAAGGTGAGTTACTTACACTTAGCATGCAGTTTTTGACAGTTGTATGAACATTGCATTACTATTTTTTAATTATGCATTCACCCCTATATGCTCAGTACATTCCAAAAATACCAATCCACATATACATCTATGTGCTACATTGTTTAATAATGTAGGTTCAGGTGCTCAGTTTCAGTAGAGTGATTGACCGCGTATATCTTTATCTATATCTCGACAGTTGGTGAGTCCTCATAGTTCGAGGACCCATTTATTCAGATTTTCAGCTTTATGCAGTATTTGCTCAATTGCTTTTTATTCACTTTGAGTCGCCGGGGGCCTGTCCCATTGAATCTCTAGTTATTAGAAGTAGAGGCTTGTCAGACTATTAGTAATGCTTCAAATTTCTAGTATTGGTTGTTTAGATCTTTAAGCCAACCACTTTCAGACTTTATGTTTATCTAAAATTAGATTAGTTAAGACAATAAATGTCGTATTTCAGTATTTCATTGGATTCACATACCTAAGTTACATATATTATGAGTTTCAAAATTAGAAGAAGGCTCTAAGGGTTAGCTTGGGTCTACTTGTAGCCTTAAGCACCGTGTGACGTCTCGGGACTCATTTTTGGGTCGTTACACCAAATCTATGATATGAAACATCATAGTACAAGAAACAAGTATACGATCAGTAATTTAAATGTACTGATATGCTAAATGAGGTAAGGCTGAGATGCATGGGTTTATGTGCATAAATGATAACCAACTGAATGAATAGCATGGGATAACTGAACATGAATTAATAACTAGTTGAATGATATAAAGTAACTTAGTAAACATGCATGGAGCAGAAAGTATCTGGTTAGCATGAGAATACTTAATATAAATACGCAAAAGAAGTAAAATCTGAGAATGCATGACCAAGCATATAACATGTTTCTGATATAGTCTATAACTAAATAACTGATAAAATGTATGCTATGGTTAAGCACATCTGAACTGAGTTTTGAACTGAATACTGAAACTGAAACTATGGGAGGTATCATCTAATCGACATACCCCAGTCTGAGATGACCGGGGTCTAACCTGTGACCCCAGTTGGAAGTGTGCTAGTATCGTGCCACAGGTACTAACAATGGTTGTGAGCCAACCCTATTTGACAGGAAGACATTTTGTCAACCCTCACTGGCACGAAAACTCATGCGAGATATGTCAACCCTTAACTAGCAGAAAGATATCTCAACCTACGCTTTCTATGTAGTTTTGTAACTTATGGATTGGTACTAAGGGTCAAAACCTATACTAACAAGAATTCCGCTATCCCTGTGCTCGCTCGATGGTAAATCCTACTCCTAACTGAACTGACACTGATTATGAACTGAGCTAAGCTAACTGAAGAATAATTGACTCAAACTACTAAACTGATCTAAGTTTGCCTGATATGATAGCTGACTAAACTGATAATGCTCATATGAATCTGAAACTATTCTAAAACTACTGAGACTAAATTTCAGTTAGCTTAGCTCAGTTCATAATCAGTGTCAATTCATAACTGAGCTAAGCTTTGAAACCATGGAAGGTAATTTCGGGTATTCATAACCCCCAGGACTCGATAACAATAACAACAGGGTCACATGAAAGCTTTGAAACCATGGAAGGAAATCATTATTCACAATTAGTCACATAAGCATTTCATCAAATACACGGGGACTAAGACTTTAACATGGGGATACTTCTAGACATGATGAGATAGCACGATCACATGACAAAATCATACACTGAGGGTTTATTTCAAATTCTCATGAACATGTTATGGAAACCAAAATATTTAAAACATACTATAATAATAATGCATTCTACTTGAAACAATTCATAAATCTTAACTTGTAAACATGTAATAAGTAGTCATTGTTCAAAACCTAATCATTTAGGATTTTCATCAAACACTTGAAATTCATGGTTTAAAGTAAACATGGGAATAGTTTTAAAACTTGTACTAATAGCATGATTTCACTTCTAAGATCACCAATTAGGGTTTAAATTCAACAAACAACGCCATTCAAACATGTAAGGTTTAATATCACCAACAATTTCATGAAAACATGATAAAAATTTGAAATTCATGCAAGTTCGTTGACATAATTCATAAAATATGTAATAAGGGCTGCTTTCAATGAAAATAGATTGTAAACATCATGTATAATAAAGATTCATAAAAGCTTCATGGAGATAAATCATTATAAACATGTAATTTCATGATTTAAAACATAAAGGATAGATTCTTGGACTCCATGGGTGAAAAGGGCCCATGGATGAACATCTAACATACCTTAGGGTTTTAATCATGCAAAAGAATTCTAGTTCTTGATCGTTCTTTGGTGGAGAAGCTTGAATCCTTAAGCTTTATTGAGGAATTAATGATTGAAATCAATGAATTTGGATGGTGGCTAGGGTTTCTTTGAAGAGAAATTGTGAAAATAGGGAATATAATGCTTTAACTAATAATTAAACCTATTTTTGATTGAAAAGGGTGGAGGGAAAAGAACTTAAATGCCCTTGAAAAATTAAACTCGGAACTGAAAACTGAAAAATCCCAATTTTGATACCCGGTGCGACGTGGTACAATCCCATTGGGCCATTGGAAAGCTGATGATCCCGAACTAGAACTTTGGCGTGATGCGGCGTCATCGTGTTACCCCACTGAACATGAATTTATCTCTTGGCACGATGCGGCATTATCGTGGTGCTCCATTAGAAAAGGACGAACGCAAAATAACACATTATCGCGTTGTGGTGATTATCACAACGGCACACTGGAAAATGACGAATGCCATTTTGACCCTCACCATGATGTGGTGCTGCTCATTTTGACCTACTGTTTTTACTAAAAACGCTATAACTTCTCACCCGAGTATCATATTTCGATGAAATTGGTATCGTTGGAAAGATAGTTTGATTATCTATCTGATGATGGGTCATGAACTTGAAAATTCTTAGTATAGAAAAATATATACTCATTTAAAGTTGACTAAAGCAATATCCTTCTCAAGAATTCAATCGGTAAGGAATATTTTGATTTGCCTAGTAGCTGGGAGTTATTTGAGGCCTTAATATACATCAAACTCACTCATAAAACTACCAAAGTACTATAATTTATTCCTTATGAGCTTGAAGCATAGTTTTAATATTAACTTGGATTCTCAGGGTAGTACAATATCTCCCACTTGGGAATATTCATCCACAAATGTGTCTGGTTAGACTAAGAGTATGGAACTTAATGCAACTGAGATCACATACTGGACATGTATGACTGGGAACATGACTGCCTAACTGAGTCTGAAACATGATACATGAACTGAATATTATGAACTAAACTAATTTCTTGACTAAATATAATGGCATATGAATGGTTATAAGGCTGAGATTGGAACGAGAGGGTTAATGACACAAATTCATCAAAGAGGTTTGAACTGGGGGCATGTATGGCATGAATCTGAATTTCACTTATCATTAAGTGTGTAACATAAGAACTAGAACTGAACATACTATAAAGCATGAGTACATGAGTCATGAGCTACATGACCTGAATTTGGAGTTCATAAATTTATGGAACATGATCTGTACTGCTGAGCAAGTTGAAACTCCTTATACTAGGAACTGGAAACGTACATGATTCTTTATTATGTGCATGAACATGAACTATGATTACAAAACTGACATATAAGGCATGAGCAGATATCATGATGACTGAGAAACCTTACACTGGGATAAGAATGGGTTGGGCATCATCCTCCCCTATAAATTTTATACACATACTAGCATCATTACTAGGATCTGAGAGCCTGACTTAGTTACTTACTCTATCATCTCCCCCCTTAGCTTAAAGCCATCATTCTAAGTCTGTGAACCACTTAATCGACAACTCTATACTGAATTGTCACCACTTTACTCTAGAGTTTGGGGTAGACATTGAGGAGGACTCTACTAAAGTATCAAGAATGACACCAAAATTAACAGCTATATACTGAGTTATAAGAAAAATAAGGCTCCAGGGTTAAATAAATCATAAGCACGAATATTAAAGGCCTGTAACATACTAATAACTATATCAGGAGAGTTTTCTTGATCATGACAAGACTGGAGTGCATAAAGTCTATTCTGGCGTTGACCATTAGTGACACTGGGAGTGGTGCCCTGCTTAGTCGGGTGATCGAATGGGACTGGAGGATGACTGTGCTGACTCCGCGGACCAGCCTTAGGACATTCCCTAACTCTGTGGCCTGACTTGCCATATCCAAAACATACATCACTTTCTACTGTACACATACCTTTGTGATTCCTTCTACACTTTTTGCAAAGAGGATTAGTATGACCATCACTTATACTACCCTAGGTTTTGGAGCCTGGCGCCCCATTATGACTGTTATTACTGAACTTTGGTACTGGAGCACTAGCTAAAGAAGGATCTGGGAATGAAAACTTCACATGGAACTGAGAATGGTTACCACCCTCTAACTTAGGTTGAGAAAAAATTAAACTACCTATCCTTTCCCTCTTATTTTCTCTTTTCTTGTCCTTAGCGTTCTACTCCTAAATCTGTTGAGAATGAACCATGAGCCTAGACAAGTCCATCTCCTTAATTAGCATAGCAGTACTACACTCCTTGACAACACTATCAGATACACTAGAAATAAACTTACTCATTCTAGACCCGTTATCAGCCACCACATGACGAGCATACCTAGCTAGCTAAGTAAACTCAAGGGAATACTCTCTCACACTCATGTTACCCTGCTTCAGATTAATAAACTCCAACACCTTAGCCTCTCTCAGCTCTAAAGGGAAAAATCTATCTAAGAAGGTTGTGGCAAACTCCTCCTATTCTACAGGCCCTACATCAGCACCTCTATCCTCTTTACACTTCTTAAAATAGGTATGAGCTACATCCTGTAAATGGTAAGCAGTTAGATTTTCACTCTCACTAGACATCACCCTCATAATGTTTGTTACCTTCTGCACCATGTCTAGGAATTCCTGTGGATCCTCTTCAGAGTTGGATCCTAAAAAAGAAGGAGGATTCATTTGGGTGAAGTCCAAAATTCTAGAGGCGACAGTATTGGCCATTGGGTTGGCTGAAACAGCGATTAGCTGAACAATTTAGAATGCTACAGAGTAATCTAGAGTGGTCAATGCAGCTCTAAACTCTACATTAGAAACATGCTCATTCTGGGGATCTTGTTGAACAGGAGGAGGTGCTAGATAATTTTCGTTTCTTCTTTCATTAGTCATTCTACAACACCCCAAGTCTGTACCCCAGATGCTACACGGAGCTCATAATCTCAAAGGACCACAAGCTAACCCATGACTGATACCTGTTGCAATAACAATGTAATAAATACTAAAATAATTACAGAAATAGGTGGAAACATATGCCATAAGGTTCAAAACTGTAAATAAATTTGAATACGGTATCAAAATACCAAAACTGAATATGAGTACTGAAAAATTGAACAACTGTCTGAAAATACTCTAGTCTGAAAAGCCTCTAAACTGTTTGAACTGTGGAGTTGATAGGACAAGTCCCCAACTAACTTTGGCTACTGAAGATAATACTGAAATATTTAAAACAACCATGTCCTCAAACTATGAGGACTCACCACTACTCTGACTGTTGAAAATCTAAATAGCTAAGGGTGCTCTGGAGCTCGCGCGTCTGAACCTATGATATAAGACATCATAGCACAAAAGAAAAATATGTGTCAGTACTTTAAATATACCGGTATGCTCAGTGAGGTAGGCTAATATTCATGGGTTCATATGCATGAACAATACTAACTTAATAACATGAGTATGACTGAAAAAGAGTACATGCATGCAAATACAGGCTGTAACTAAGATCGTGATAATACTGAGTACTGAGTCTGAATACTGATAACTGATATTTAAGTTTACTGATACTGTATTATTGATTATCTAAATGAATGTATCTAACAGTCCTAAATTCTGTGGAACTATACTAGTTCCATACTGAGCTGAGAGACTATATCTGATAGTCCTGAATCTGTAGAACCAAACTAAGTTCTACTTTGAAACTAAGACTGAAACTGAGACTGTAGGAGGTAATCATCTAACTGACATGCCATCTCTAATCTGATTGGGGTCCGACCATTAACCCTAGTTGGAAGGGTGTCAATATCGTGCCACGGGTAAGGACAAGCTGTGAGTTAGCCCTCTCTGACAGGAAGCTTATTTTCTAACCCTCACTGGAAGGATAACTCGAATGAGATATATCAACCCTCATAATATCTGGTAGGAAGATATCTCAACCTACGCTGGCTACATAGTTTTGTAACATAGGGATTGCTACTAAGGGTTCTCTACTGGCAGGAATGCTCCTATCCCTGGGATCGCTCGGTGCTGAATCCTACTCCCAACTGAATAGACACTGAACTAATTTCTAGTTTGTACTAGATTGGACTGAACTGTTACTGATATTACTATTTAACTGAACAAACTAGATTCACTGAGTTCCATTGATTGACGGAATACTACTAAATTCTGTTAGTTGACTGAGTTTGCTGAGGTCTGGGCTGAGTACTGAACTAGAATGGACTAGTACTATGCCTACTGAGTTTTCCTGAGTTCTATAACTGACTGAGAATACTGCTGATCATGACATGACTGATATTGTTGTATGACTGACCATGGCTCTAGGTAAACAGCTAAATTGTCGGGTACAAGTACCCCCAAGACTCGATAGCATAAATTAAGAGACATGGCACAAACTCGAAACATATAAACTAAGTACTTGATCATCATTCATTCATTGGGGCATTTTGACAAAAACTTGTATGGCGTGAATTTGAATACATGCTAACATGATATAGTTTCACTATTCAACGCATATGCTTAATTCATCAATCACTTGAATGCATAAAAATAGGCACATAATACTAATCAATATGTGAGCACACAATTCCAAATATCAAATTCACAATTTGAAGGCTTTAGCATGATCTCACATGATAACACATATAAATCAATTAACCCCACATGAAATTTATCATGAAACATGGATTAAAAACCCAATTAATCATTTTAAACATGGATATTATCAAACCCAACATGGAATTCATGAAATTCAGATACTTGACGTTTAAAAATTGTTCCTTGGACTCCAAGGGTGGAAGGGACCCTTGGATGATCACTTCACAAACCTTAGTGCCTGAATTCTGAGAGATTGATGGTGAGTTCTTGATTTGAAATTGAATCTCCTAGGGTTTTTTTTCTTAAGTATTTTGAGGAATAATGAGTATAATTGCTCTCCAAAGGGTTTAATTTCATATTGTGGGGGCTGAAGGTCATGGGAACAAGACCCAAATATCCCCAAAGACGTGGTCTTTTAATGCCTGAAAAACTGTGTTATCGATGCGCTGCGTCATTGGCATCAATGCGATAGCCAACGCACTGCGTCGAATCCGCATTGGTTCATTAGAATTTGCACTGAAGCTAGGGAAAAACTATTTTATCGATGCGATGGTCGATGCGATACGTCGAGATCGCGTCGACCCACTATTTTGGCTACTCAAACTTGGTCTAAACAAGGTCCCAAAAATCCAAAACTAGTTCGGGAAACCCCATTGACATTCCTGATCATGAATTAACTTGAATAATAACATTTAATGAATGTAAAGGTCTTGAAATAAGATTGCCAACTTTCGAAGGCTAAAATGGCACTAAGTCTGAATACTTAGCTAAAATATTCTAAGTCTGGGACCCTTGACAAGCCTAAAGGATTGATGTAAGCTAAGAATTTTGCGGGGTCTTACATTATCCCCCCCTTAGGAACATTCGTCCTCGAATGAGATTGATGAGACTGAGATTAATGAGATACCGGACTTAGATATAGGGCATGCACAACTGAAGCATGTTTTCATGACTGAGATAACTGATACACTGAATTATCATATTGAACATGCATATCTGATGCATGAGTACATAGCTGAACATGATTCATGAATACATGACTGGGATTACTGATAAGCTGAGTTTCTCATACTAGACATGCATATCTGATGCATGAATACATGATTGAACTGGCTCATGAACATATGACTGAACATGCAATGGTAACTGATGCTAAGTTTGTAGCTGAAATCTAAACATGAAACTGAATAAGCTTAAGGAAAACTATTACCTTGAGATGAGTCTGGATTAGCAGAGAAGAGGTAAGGATACTTGGTCCGCATGTCTGCTTTGGATTCCCAAGTAGCTCCCTCAACGGACTGATTCTGTCAAAGAACTTTACTAGAGGGACTTCTTTTTTCCTCAGTCTATGAAACTGATAGTCAAGGACTTCGACTGGAATATCTTCATAAGAGAGTCTGTTCTAAATATCTATGCCCTCTACAGGGACTACGACTGCAGGGTCACCTATGAATTTATTTAGCAAGGAGACGTGGAACACTGGATGCACTGAAGATAGATTTGAAGGCAAATCAAGCTCGTAAGCTACCTTTCCAAAATTACTGAGAATTCGGTAAGGACCGATATATCAGGGACTGAGCTTCCCCTTCTTGCCAAACCATTTCACTCCTTTCATAGGATAGATTTTCAGATACACAAAATCTCCAATCTCAAACTTGAGATCCTTTCTGTGCATGTCTACGTATGATTTCTGCTGGCTCTGAGATGTCTTAAGTCTTTCCCTAATCAACTGTACTTTCTCTAAGATGTCAAATACCAAGTCAGGCCCTATCACTATGGCCTCACCCATTTCAAACCAACCAATGAGGCATCTACATATCCTCCCATAAAGTGCCTCAAATGGAGCCATTTGAATGCTAGAGTGATAGTTTTTATTGTATGCAAACTCAATCAAAGGCAAGTGGTCATCCCAACTACCTTTAAAGTCTATCACATATGATCGTAGCATATCTTCTAAGGTCTGAATGGTCCTTTCTGCTTGGCCATCTGTCTGGGGATGAAAGGTTGTACTGAGGTGAACTCGGGTACCAATACCCTCTTGGAATGCCTTCCAGAAAAAAGAGGTAAACTGGGTACCTCTATCTGAGATAATAGACAATGAAACACCGTGCAATCTGACCAACTCCCTGATATAGAGTTTGGCATAGTCCTCGATTAAATAAGAGGTATGGACTGGAAAAAAATGAGCAAATTTGGTCATCCTGTCTATGATGATCAAAATTGAATCATGCTGATAACGAGTACGAGGCAAACCCATCACAAAGTCCATATTCACTTCTTTCTATTTCCATGTGGGAATACTGAACTCTTGCATGGACCCACTAGGCTTCTGATGCTCGATCTAAACCTACTGATATGTTGAGCACTTAGCCACAAACTCTGCAATATATCTTTTTATCCCACTCCACTAATAGATCTCCTATAGATTGCGGTACATCTTAGTGGCCCCTGGATGAATTGAGTAGCACGCACTATGCGCTTCTACAAGAATTTACTGCCTGAAGTTATCTATGCCTGGAACACATAGCCGACCATGGAAACGCAACATACCATATCCCCCTTGGGAGAAAAACTCTACTTTCTGATCTCTGACTGATTCTTTTAACTTGGATGGACTGGGATCCCTATCCCATTTTTCCTTTACTTCGGAAACTAGGGATGATTCTGAACTACTCTGCACCCACACACTACTTTCTGCTGAATCGACTAAGCAGACACCTTGTCGATTTAGCTGATAGACTTCCTGAGCTAACTTCTTCTTACTGTCCTCAATGTAAGCAACACTACCCATAGACATTCTATTGAGAGTGTCAGCCACTATGTTGGCCTTACTCAGATAATACAGAACACTCATGTCGTAGTCTTTCAACAACTCCAACCACCTTTTCTAACGGAGGTTGAGGTCTTTTTAAGAGAACACATACTGCAGGATCTTATGATTAGTGAACACATCAACGTGCACACTATACAAATAGTGTCTCCAAATCTTCAGGGCAAACACTACTGCTGCTAACTCAAGATCATGAGTAGGATAGTTCTTCTCATAGGGCTTAAGCTGTCTAGAGGTGTAGGCTATGATCTTACCTCTCTGCATCAAAATGCACCCCAAACCAACTCTAGAGGTATCACAATACACAACAAAGCCTTCTGAACTATTTGGTAGGGTCAAAACTGGAGCTGTAGTGAGTCGAGTCTTCAACTCCTGAAAACTCTTCTCACAAGAATCTGACCACTGGAATTTGACTTTCTTCTGAGTCAATCTGGACATAGGGGATGTAATAGACTAAAATCCCTTAACAAACCATCGGTAATAGCTGGCCAAGCCCAAGAAACTCCTGATTTCTAATGGAGATATGGGTCTGTGCCAGTTTCTCATTGCTTCAATCTTTTAGGGATCAACTCTAATGCCATCACTGAAAATAATATGGCCAAGAAAAGCTACTAACCTTAGCTAAATTCCCACTTACTGAATTTAGCAAATAGCTGATGGTTTCTAAGAGTCTAGAGTACTATTCTGAGATGGTCTGCATGATCATGTTCACTATGGGAGTAAACAAGAATATCATCTATGAATACTATAATGAACATGTCCAAGTACTACTTGAACACGCAGCTCATCAAGTCTATGAAAGCTTCTGGGGAATTGGTAAGACCAAAGGACATGACTAAGAATTCAAAGTGATCATATCAGGTTCTGAAGGATGTCTTTGGGATTTCACATTCCCTGACTCTGAGATGATGATAGCCTGATCTGAGGTCTATCTTAGAGAAATAGTTGGCACCCTGAAGTTGGTCAAACAAGTCATTGATTCTAGGAAGTGGATACTGGTTCTTAACCATGACTTTATTTTGCTGGCGGTAGTCTATACACAATTTGAGAGAACCGTCTTTCTTACGCACGAATTAGACTGGCGCTCCCCTGGGAACACACTGGGCCTGATGAATCCCTTGTCTAAGATATTTTTTAATAGCTCTTTCAATTCTCTGAGTTCTGCTGGAGCCATTCTATATAGAGGGATAGATATGGGCTGAGTATCTGGGAGAAGATCGATTCCGAAATCGATTTTCCTTTTGGGAGGAATTCCAGAAAGGTCTTTGGGAAACACATCTGGGAATTCATATGCTACAGACACTGATTCAAGAGTATAGGGTTTCTGAACTAGAGTCCTGGACTCAAAGGTAAGAAACAAGTTGACCCCTAAGTAATGAAGTATTACCCTTCCACTCTAGGATGGGTTCATTCAGAAACTAAAAATGGACAATTTTGTTTCTGCAGTCGACTGAGGCATAATAGGAATAAAGCCAATCTATGTCGAGAATGACATAAAAATTAGTCATCTCTAATTCGACTAATTTTGCTAAAGTGACTTTCTGAGATATCATAATCGAACATTTCCTGTATATCCGCCTAGCTATAATGGATTTACCCACTGGGGTAGAGACTAAGAAAGGCTCTGCTAGAATTTCAGGACTGACTCCGAAATCAACTGCTAAATATGGAGTAACAAAAGATAAGGAAGCTCCTGGATCTAGCAAAGCGTAAATATGCAAATGATAAAATTGTAACGTACCAGTGACCACATCAGGAGAACTTTCCTAATCTTATCAAAATTAAAGAGCATAGAGTCTGTTTGGGCGTTGCCCACTGGTGGCACTGGAAGAGGCACTATATTGATTCGGGAGACCGAACTGAGCTAGGGGATGAGTATGCTGAATCTGCAAACCCATCTGAGGACACCTTCTGACTTTATGGATTGGATTTCCACATTCAAAACACATATCACTGCTAGCTCTGCAGATACCCTGGTGGTTTCTGTCGCACTTCTACAAAAGGGATTGGTTCGGGTACTGTTAGCACTACCCTGGGGCTTAGGTCCTGATGCCCTATCTCTGTTGTCGTCTCTAAATTTCAGCATCAGAGCACTGGATGAGGATAGAGCTGGAACTGAGGATTTTGAGTAGAACTAAGAACGATTCCCACCCTCTGACTTAGGCTAAGAAAAACTAAAACTACATGTTCTCACTCTCTTACTCTTCCTCTCCTTCTCTTTATTCTTGGCCTTCTCTATTTGTTGAGCATAGACCATAAGCCTGGATATGTCCATCTCCTTTATTAGAATTACAGTCTTACACTCTTTGACCACGCTGCTAGACACCCCTCTCAGCAACTTACTTATCTTAGATTTGCTATCTGCTACAATATGCGGGGCATATCTGGCTAACTGAGTAAACTTGAGAGAATACTCTTGTACTATCATATTGCCCTTCTTTAGATTTATAAACTCCAAAACTTTAACTTCCTTCAAACTCTAGAGGGAAGAACCTATCCAGAAAAGCAACTGCAAACTCCTTTTATTCGATGGGCCCTATATCTGTGGCCCTCTCTACTTTCCATTGTTTGAACCACGAGTGATCCACATCCTGTAACTAATATGTGGCTAACTCAGTGCTCTCAACAACAATTACCCCATGATATTTGTAACCTTCTGCACCTGATCAATAAATTCTTGAGGGTCCTCATCTGACTTAGACCCAGTAAATGATAGAGGATTCATTTGGGTGAAGTCTCTAATCCTGGAAGCAGCAGTATTGGCCAATGGGTTGGCCAAAATTATAGTTGGACGTTTATTCTGGGCTACCACAGAATGAGCTAGGGTACTGAAGGCTTCTCAGAACTCCGCGTGGGAGACATGCTCGCCCAAAGGATTTGGATAGACGGGCTGAGGGGATGACTGGTCTCCCATTCCTCTTCCCTGGGTCTTTTTTAGAGGTATATTCTGTAAACGAAAGAGAAACTAGGATTACAAAGAGAGTGTAACTGGAGGTCATGCTCACTCGCATGATATGAATACTAAAAGAAGGGAAACTATTCGTAAAACATCTCGTAGCCTCCTGTCCATAAGTTTGGCGCATAATACACTTATGCACCAGACTCTACTAGATACAGGTTTCAGACTTCTTAGGACACTGTTGAACCTTAGGCTCTGATACCAAGTTTGTAACGCCTCGAGTCTATACCCTGGATGCTACACGGTGCTCATAATCCCGAAGGACCACAAGATAACCTATGACTGGTACCTGCTGCAATAACCGTGTAATAAATATTGAAATGATTACGGAAATAGGTAGAAACATATTCCATAAGGTTCAAATCTGTAAGTAAATTTAAATGTGGTATCAAAATACCAAAACTGAATATGAGTACTAAAAAACTGAACAACTGTCTGAAAAAACTATAGTCTGAAAAGCCTCTAAACTGTATGAACAGTGGAGTTAATAGGACAAGTCCCCAACAAACTCCGGCTACTGAAGATAATACTAAAATATAGAAAATAACCATGTCCTTGAACTATGAGGACTCGCCACTACTCTGACTGTTGAAAATCTAAATGACTAAAGGTGCTCTAGAGCCCGTGCATCTGAACCTATGATATAAGATATCATAGCGCAAAAGAAAAGCAAGCGTCAGTACTTTGAATGTACTAGTATGCTCAGTGAGGTAGTCTGAAATACATGGGTTCATATGAATGAACAATACTAACTAAATAACATGAGTACGACTGAATAAGAGTACATGCATGCACACATAAGCTGTAACTGAGATCGTGATAATACAGAGTACTGAGTCTGAATACTGATAACTAATATCTGAGTTTACTAATACTATATTACTGATTATCTGAATGATTATATTTGACAGTCCTGAATTCTATGGAACTATACTGAGTTCTGTACTGAGCTGAGTGACTATATCTGATTGTCCTGAATCTGTAGAACCAAACTGAGTTCTACTTTGAGACTGAGACTAAAACTGAGACTGTGGGAGGTAATCATCTAACTTTCAAGCCCCTATCTAATCTGATTGGGGTCTAACCTGTAACCCCAGTTGGAAGGGTGTCAATACCGTACCACGGGTAAAGATAAGTTGTGAATTAACCGTCTCTAACAGAAAGCTCTTTTACCAACCCTCGTTGGTAGGATAACTCAAATGAGATATATCAACCCTCATCATATTTGGAAAAAAGATATCTCAATCTATGCTAGCTACGTAGTTCTGTAATGCAGGGATTGCTACTAAGGGTCAAACCCTCTACTGGGAGGAATGCCCTCATCCCTGGGTTCGCTCTGTGCTGAATCTTACTCCCAACTGAATAGACACTGAACTAATTTCTAGCCTGTACTAGGCTGGACTGAATTGTTACTGATATTACTATTTACTGAACTAAATTGAATTTATTGAGTTTCATTGAGTTTCATTGACGGATGAAATACTACTGAATTCTGTTTGTTGACGGAGTTTACTGAGGTCTGGGCTGAGTACTAAACTAGACTGGACTAGTATTGTGCCTACTAAGTTTTCCTGAGTTCTGTAACTAACTGAGAATACTACTGATCATGACATGACTGATACTGTTCTATGACTTACCATGGCTCTAGGTAAACAACAAAATTGTCTGGTACAAGAACCCCCAGGACTCAATAGCATAAATTAAGAGTGACATGGCATAAACTTGAAACATGTAAACTAAGTACTTGATCATCATTCATTCATTGGGGCAGTTCGACAAACACTTGTATGGCATGAATTTGAATACATGCTAACATGATATAGTTCCACTATTCAACTTACATGTTTAATTCATCAACCATTTGAAAGCATAAAAATAGGCACATAATACTAATCAACATGTGAGCACACAATTCCAAATATCGAATTCACAATTTGAAGGTTTTAGCATGATCTCATAGGATAACACAGATAAAACAATTAACCCCATATGAAATTTATCATAAAACATGGATTTGAAACCCAATTAATAATTATAAACATGGATATTATCAAACCCAATATGAAATTCATGAAATTCATATACTTAATGTTTAAAAATAGTTCCTTGGACACCAAGGGTGGAAGGGACCTTGGATGAACACTTCACATACCTTAGTGCGTGAATTCTGAGAGATTGATGGTGAGTTCTTGAGTTCTTGATTTGAAATTGAATCTCCTAGGGTTCTTGTTCTTGAGTATTTTGAGGAATAATGAGTAAAATTACTCTCCAAAGGGTTTAATTTCATGTTCTGTGGGATGAAGGTCATGGGAAAAAGACCTAAATACCCCCAAAGACGCCATCTTTTAATGACTAAAAAACTGTGTTACCGACTCGCAGGCCTACGCACCGCATCGTTGGCATCAACACGATAGCCAACGTACTGCATTGAGTCTGCATCAGCTCACTGGAATTTGCACTGAAGTTGGGGAAAAACTATCTTATCGACGCGATGGTCAATGCGACGTGTCGAGATCGCGTTGACCTACTATTTTGGGTACTCAAACATGGTCTAAACGAGGTCCAAAAAATCCAAAACTTGTCCGAGAATCTCTATTGACATTCCTGATCATGAATTAACTTGAATATCAACATTTAATGGATGTAAAGGTTTTGAAATAAGATTGCCAATTTTCGAAGGCTAAAATGACACTAAGTCTGAATACTTAGCTAAAATATTCTAAGTTTGGGACCCCTTGACAAGCCTAAAGGACTGATGTAAGCTAAAAATTTTGTGAGGTCTTACACTTTCTGGGAGGAATGCTCTGTGAATAAAAGGAAGATTGGATTAGATAAGGGTTTTAACTTGAGCTCATTCTTATTCGCACAATAAGAACAATGAAAGAAGGAAAACTTTTCCTAAAACGTCTCATACTCTCTTGCCCATAAGTATGGTGCGCTTCACACCCATGCACAAGACTCTACTTGACGCAACTTTCAGACTTCCTAGGAACCTTTAAAACCTTAGGCTCTGATACCAAGTTTGTAATACCCCAAGAGTACACCCTAGGCGTCACGCGATGCTTACAGCCCCTAAGGACCACAATCTAACCCATGACTGGTACATTGTGGTAAGCACTGAGTAAAACTAATAAGAAAAGGTTATTTCACGGAATTTAACAAAAAATGCCATAAGGTTTTAACAACTATAGTCAATACTAAAACATTATTTTAGCGTTTGAAAACAGATTGAAA
Source organism: Capsicum pubescens (assembly GCA_030864215.1). Taxonomy (NCBI): domain Eukaryota; kingdom Viridiplantae; phylum Streptophyta; class Magnoliopsida; order Solanales; family Solanaceae; genus Capsicum; species Capsicum pubescens. Next base: position 263,714,253 of record CM061538.1, read on the forward strand.
ACTGACTAACTATCTGTACTAGTTTGAAAGCCTCTAACTGAATAACTGAGGAGTTAATGGGACAAGCCCCTAACTAACTTCGATTGTCTGCTAAAACTGAGAAACTAAAAAAAATATAACTGGTCCTCGGTACATGAGGACTCACCACCGTTGTTGCTACTATGCGTTGGGATATCTAGGTATGATCGAGAATCTAAGGGTCCAAACCTATGATATGAAACCTCACAGAGCAAGAAACGAGTATGCGATCAGTACTTTGAATGTATTGGTATGCTAAATGAGGTAAGGCTGAGATGCATGGGTTTATGTGCATAAATGATAACCAACTGAATGAATAGCATGGGATAACTGAACATGAATTAATAACTAAATGAATGATATGAAGTAACTTAGTAAACATACAAGGAACAGAGATTTTCTGGTTAGCATGAGAATACTGAATATCAATGTGTGAAAGATGTAAAATCTAAGAATGCATGACTAAGCATATAACATGTTTCTGATAAAGTCTGTAACTGAAATACTGAAATCTGATCACTAAATAACTAATAAAATGTATGCTATGGTCATCTACATCTGAACTGAGTTTTGAACTGAATACTGAAACTGAAACTGTGGGAGGTATCATTTAATCGACATACCCCATTCTGAGATAATCGGGGCCCAACCTGTGACCCCAGTTGGAAGGGTGCTAGTATCATGCCATAGGTACTAACATTGGTTGTGAGTCAGCCCTATCTGGCAGAAAGATATTTTGTCAACCCTCACGAGTAGGAAAACTCATGCGAGATGTGTCAACCCTTAACTAGGAGGAAGATATCTTAACCTACGCTCGCTACATAGTTTTGTAACACAGGGATTGCTACTAAGGGTCAAACCTATACTAACAAAAATTCCCTATCCCTAGGCTCGCTTGGTGAAGAATCCTACTCCCAACTAAACTGACACTGATTATGGTACTGAGCTAAGCTAAATAAAGAGAGAATTGACTGAAACGACTAAACTGATCTAAATTTGACTGATTGATAGCTGACTGAACTGATAATGCTCATACGTATCTGAAGCTATTCTAAAACTACTGAGACTAAGTAAATAGCTAAATTTCAGGTATTCATAACCCCCAGGACTCGACAACAATAACAATAGGGTCACATGAAAGTTTTGAAACCATGGAAGGAAATCATTATTCACAATTAGTCACTTAAGCATTTCATCAAAAACATGGGGACCAAGACTTTAACATGGGGATACTTCTAGACATGATGAGATAGCACGATCACATGAAAAAACCATAAACTGAGAGTTTATTTCAAATTCTCATGAACATGATATGGAACACAACATATGCATTTAATAATTATTTTTTAAAATAAAAAATATTGTACCTTGTTCTCAGTTATTGCATTCATTATCATATCACATTTTATTGATACTAGGCTAAGAATGGAATTCAACTCTTCACAAATCTATTTTAAAACAAAAACAATCACAAATGAAAAAAATACACAAGTATTAATCACAAATTACCTCATCACAAAACTTTTCAAAAACTTTCGTAGAAACAACATCTTCATCTTCAGAACTGAAAGAAGACGGAACAACTAACTGAACCAGAATGAATTATTTACTTGTTGTTCGATTTATGTCTTTTCTATTTGAAGCTAAAGTAGGCTGTGTTTGAATCGGCTTAAAAATTGGTGTTGCAGCACGAGGTGGAGAAGTCCTTTTAGTGTATGCTCATCTACACCTTTAGGTTGTTGCTTTAACTTTCTCTTGACAGCTGAAGTTGATAATTCACCCTGGTGTTTTTGTTTTGTGCTTGAATACTTTTGTGGAAGTGGGAGATCTTAAAAACCATCATCCGAATCAACATCTTCTTTATGAGTACTAGCTGCAGGTACATCCTTCTTGGGTATTTGAAAGGATGATAGCTCCTTTCGTGTTGATCCATATTCTTAAAAACAACCTACAATACATAGGATTCATCTTACAGAATACTGAAAACTAATTTAGATGTTAAAATACAATGACATTATGAATATATACAAATGACATTATAAACAGGTTTACCTTTACAAAAATACATATGCAGTGACCAAATGTATTTTGTAGATGAACATATACAAAAACAGTATATGTATTTGCATACTAATCAACTTCAAAATTAAAAATATAAAACTGAAGCTAACCTTGTTAATTTCCTCATTAAACATACTTTCCATGAGAGATTCAAATCATGGACGAGGTGTATTTGTCTTCTAATTCAAAAGACATTAAACTTAATTGTCCACCTTGGAAGCAACATTTTGAGGAACATTAGATCATTGCTCGTACAACCACACTTGAATGAAAAGTGGCATTCCATGGAGCAAATTAAACTTTTCTTTTGCTTTTAACATTTTATTTAAACTTTTAGTTAATTCCTCAAATGCAACAGATCCCCAAGGACAATCCATATAGCGATCACTCTCAACCAAATCGAAATGGAGGTGTGGAATAACTACAGTATCAATAGACGATAATAAAATGCTTGAATAAAATATAGATTAGCAAACTTCACAGCATGTTCATCATTTTTCTTTCCTTATATTTTACCCAACATATCCTTAAATAATTCTCTTTTCTGAATAGAACTAGCTCCATCAAAATATTGCTCAATTATTCTATTTGGAATCTCCTCATCAAAAATAAAATCATCCTTGTTTGAAACATAATTCAAATCAGTAATCACGATAAACTCTCTCAGACTGAAATGAAGACTTGTGCCATTTGCATGAATGATTATGGCACTTGTAGAACTTTTCTTAGTCTCAAGTGACATAATACATCTCCCTAATTGCGCTTGAACTACACAATTCTTCTTCTTCTTCTTCATGTAGACACCAAATATACTCTTAAGGTAAAAAATCTTATACCGCTCCTTCGTTAACATTGCCTAAATATGTTCTTCCATGTCGTCTATCGTGTGACATCCTATATGTGGTGAAAATTTTAAAAGTACTCTTGACATGAATATTGGATCATGCAACACCTATGAACCACAAAAATTATATAAACCTATATTGTTAAAATATATACTATGCATATATTTTCTATTACATCATAACTATTATATTACAACAGAACATAAAATAAACTTATGTGCATTTACCAAATACATATCATATTGATATTGAATATAAAATACAACAACTTATCTAATATATATCTAAACAATAACACATATGTATTTACTAAACACATCATAAAAATTACATTATAACATATACATATATCATAACATATGTATTTTCAGAATACATGTCTGGTCCAAAATTTAAGTTATCAAAAATAAAAATACATATCATAGTCATAATGAATAACAAATACAACTGCATATCAAATACAAATCTTAGCAATAACAAATACAAATACATATCTAAACGGTAGCAAATACATATTAAAATATTCCTAAATACAAATGACATAGCTTAACATTGACACATACATATCTTCACATTAACAACTACAGTTTCATATTTAAACAGTAACTGGAAAATAAGTACAAACCTAATCAAATATATATATATATATATATATATATATATATAAAATACATATATGTACATATTCTCCATAATCTATAAACGTACAATACAAAAATACCTCTTCCACTTTCTCTTCTTCGGATTCATAACCAGGCGAAATAGGATTTGTTGTTTTACTAGATTCTTCTTTTTCGATTGACTTCCTTTTTTTCATAGATTTTTGAACTTTTGTTGGTTTTGGGGATGAAGGTTTTCTCAATGCTTTTCGTTTCATGATTTTCACAATCTTCTCTGGATCGTTACGCTGCTTTGATCTCACCTCTTCTATGCTAACACCTCTCTTCGACGGAATATGAGTAGAAATCAAGTTAATATCTTCATCTTGTGTTAAACCAAGACTAAATGATGGTAGTTAATCAAAAACTAAATTCACCGGTGAAATACCTGTAATTGAACTTCTACGATGTGAGTGTTTTGCCATTATAGCAGACCTCCAAAACTTTCAACAAAAAAAATAAAACCCCCACAAAAAAAATCAAAGAAGAGTGTTGAAGAAAAAATCTAAAAAAATAAAATATATAAATTATATGGAAAAGATAACATGCAATAACTGTAAAAATCAACTTACCTTATTTGATGGAGCACAATGTTTATCACCAAATTGAGAGAAAAAAATGGAATTTGAAAAAAAAAATAGGTTAGAAGATATAATAGAGTGGAGAAAGTAAAATAGTGGAGTGAAAATAGGGAAAGATAAAATAATGGGAGAAATCCACATGCTTTTCTATAAAATGGGTAAAATATTGCTATTTTTGCTATAACTTGTACTTTTGAGAAAGTGTTGCTATTTATTGTAATTAAGGTTTTAAGTATGCTAGTTTTTGTAATTTTTCCTTTTCTGTTACTGAAACACTTAAACGGCCTATGTCACAATGTGGCACACTCTGGTCTGATCAAATAAACGACTCATATTCACTTTTGCCTCTATTTTGTGCTACTAATTTTTAATTGGCATAACACATAAATATGCCCTTTAATTTAGTTTAAACTTTCATCTTTCCTTTAATTCTGAGTGTGCACAAGTAGATACTTAAACTTGTATAAAGTTGAACGAGTAGACACATGCATCCTATGTGGCATCCTACGTGGTCAATTTATGTCCTACATGGCGTCTTATGTGTATTATGCCACATAAGACTCGTGCTTCTACTTGTTCAACTCTGTACAAGTTTAAGTGTCTACTTGTGCACACACAGAATTGAAGGCCATAAATGTGAACTGAGACCAAGTTAAAGAGCATGCTTACATATTATGACCTTTTTAATTTATGCCTCTTCTTCTAATAAATAATTTTTTGTGAGACATAAATTTATTTCTTGATAAAATTTTACAAACTATATATGAGCATGACTTCAATTTTTAAAAGACTTATATTTCACAGACATATCTAAAATTTAAATAAGAAATAACAAAGGAGTGTCAATTTTTATTAGTCAAACGCATATTAATCACACTCAACATATCTCAATTTTAATTCAATAATATTTTACTACAGCCAAAATTTACTATAATGACATTAAAAAATTCAGGACTGTTATTGAGAGGTGTTGTCATATATCAATATTTTAAAAGATGATTTTTAGGAAAGCCTCAGAACGAGGCGTAGTAAAAATGCCTCCAGGCGATATGTGAGGTCTAAAGTATTGTGATATGTACGTCTCATTAGTCTGAATGTATACCTAGGCATTGGACGAGTTTTATTTTTGGAGCATAAACACACACAAAAAACTCCTAGATAAAATTAAAATTGCTAAATAAATATTTAAATTAATATCAAAATCATAAAATTCAACTTGTTATTAAATTCTAAGAATTTAAAAAGTTATCTACTCATGTTTTTTTTTTAAAAAGTCTAATTAGTCTTTTGAGATGAGCAGTTCTAATTACTTTTTTTTTAAATCAATTGATGGCTTTGATTAATATTTTAAGATGAATCAATTATATATATATTTCACCGTCCTTTTTATTTTTTGAATTGTCTATAATTTTCATGTAATTTTAATTTATTATTATTTTATATTATATTATATTAATTTATAAAATATTAAAAACTAAAATTTCACGAGGCTTACACCCCACCTTCTTGAGGCTTAGACCTCACCCTGCCTAAGGTAAAATGTCTCGCCTCGTGCCTTCGTCTTTAAAAATACTATTATATTTGCATACTAACATTTAACATTTAGATCTCATTTAGCTATTATAAACAAAAGTATGCAAAATAAAACTAACATGTATATATATATATACACACACACACACATGTATATCTCGCCTCGTGCCATTGCCTTTAAAAATACTATTATATATATGCATACTAACATTTAACATTTAGATCTCATTTAGCTATTATAAACAAAAGTATGCAAAATAAAAATAACATGTACATATATATATATATATACTAGTTTAACCGCACGTGTAATGTTTGATTATTTAAAATTAAATAATTATGTTTATTGTGGAGATTTTGATGAAGTATAAAAAGTTCAAATTACTTTTAAAATATCTTTCATACTTTGATATAATAATGTAAACGTAAACATATATTTTAGTGTAAGCACATATATATTTTACCATTATCACTTTTGTGTTTGTCATATTGTACCTCTTTCTCTTGCTGCCAGAGACTAAGAGAGACACATCAATTTAAACTATATTTGTGGTACAATTTTTTTATTTATTTTTCTATATTTAAAATCTTTTCTTGTTTTTAAAGTTAAATCGTTACAAAATCATTGATTACATTCTTAATACGTATTATTTAAAACTTTTAAAACTATGGTACTTTTAAAAATTTTCTTATCTCACGGTTTTAGATTTATTTATAGATTTTTTAAATCTTCTTAAAATCAAATTTAGTTGATTTTGAGTTCTTAAACTAACAGAAAAGTATTAGTTGTCATTAATTCAGATTATTTCTAATAAGGAAAGGCTTTATCGTAAATATATTTAATTAATTTTTGAGAAAGAGACTTTCATTTTCAGTATCTTTTTTTTTTAATTGAATTTTAAATTTTCTAAAAGGAAAAATAGTAGTTTATCTCTTTTTCTAACAAATAAAAGAATAAAAAAATTAATATTTGATCGAACATGGGATTTTAGATTTAGTTATATGAAGTATGAAGGAAAAGAATTGGTTGATCCTAAACTAAATTTACTTCACTAAATTACATCCAAGAACACGATTTGAAGCATCAAAAACTAAATAAAATTACAAAAAAGAAGAAGAAAAGAAACAAAAATAAAAAGACAGAGAGCATCCATGATTTTTGGCTATTTCTTCCATACAAGAAGAAAAAGATTTGTGCTTTTCAAAGTTCTCTCCAGTAAACCTAGGATGTGTAATTCGATAGAAAATAATCGAATCCAAATTCATAAGGGCATAAAAAATGGATTTAATACAAAAAGTATTGATAATAATACAACACTTGTTATAAAATAAAGACAAAATATCAAATATCAAACTTAAAGAAACGAGAGAACTTTAATAATGATTATGTTTTACTACTTTGACATGTTAATACAAATGTACAAAGGGTGGCTATTTATAGACCACCAAACTTAGCTCCTAAGGTTGCCAAGCTTGACATCAAGTTGACAAGTTGGCAAGTTGGCCAACTATTTAGATATTCAAATCTAAATTGAACAAGTAACTTTGATCTTCAAATCCAACTTGACTACTAACTATTATATCTAATAAATGATATTTCACACATATACATGTCACATGACATCTATATTATATAACACTCTTCCTTGGAAATCCATATTATATAATACTCCCTCTTGGATGTCCATTAATAGATAATGTGTCTCGTTAAAACCTTATTAGATAAAACCAATGGAAAAAAGCCCAGTGAAGGAAAAAGAGTACACACATCTTGTAATACGCTTTTAGTGTTGCTTCATTAAAAACCTTACCAGGAAAACCCGATTGGGACAAAATTATAGTGAAGGAAAAAATAGTACAATGAGTATTTTACTCCCCCTGATGAAAACTTCAATTTAATGAATTGAATCTCCACATTCTAATCTTGTGCACTATCTTCTTGAAAGTTTCATGTAACGCTCTAAGACTGCACCCTGGGCGTCACACGGTGCTTACAATCCTGAAGGACCACAACTAACCCGTGACTGGTACCTGTTGTGAGAATTGAATAATAATATTACTTAAAACATGTGCAGAAATATAACTAAATACTGATAGTAGTTCTGAAAAAAAAACTAAACATCTGTTTGAAATAGTCTAGTCCAAAAGCCTCTAACTGTCTGAATATGGTGTTGATGGGATGGGTCCCCAACTAACTCCAACTACTAAACATACTGAACTACCAAAATGCTGAAATAATAACTCTGTCCTCAAAATATGAGGACTCACCACTATAACTGCTACTGGTAACCTTAGCTGCTAAGTACGGTCAGGAACCTAAGCGTCCAGACCTATGTATATGAGATATCATTGTGCAAAGAAAAAAGATGCGTCAGTACGTGGAATATACTGGTATGCTAGATGATGTGAAGATGAAATACATGGGCTCATATACATGAATAGTAACTAGCTGAATGAGATGAACATAACTGAATAAGAGTACATGGATAATTGAAACTGTTGTAAATACTGATTATGCAATACTGTGCATATGCATACATACATACATATATATATTTATACACATACTGTAGCTGAGATCATAATGAAACTGAATACTCAGTTTTGATAACTGAGTGACTGATATTTGAGATTTACTGATAACTATATTACTGATAACTAGGTGACTGTATCTGATAGTCCTGATTCTGCATAACTGAACTGAGTTCTATACTGAGTCTGAAATTGAAACTGTAACTATGATAGTTTTTATCTAACCGACATACCCCGATGATAAACTATGTTGGGGTCCAACCTGTGATCCCAGTTGGAAGGGTGTTAGCACCATGCCACAGATACTTATAATGGCTATGTGGATCCACTAAAGAATCACCCTCATCTGACAAGTGAGATATGTGTTACCCTCAACTGGTAGGTGAACACTTTCTCAACCCTCAACTGGTAGGTGAACCCTCATCCTTAGGTTTGCTAGGTGTTGAATCCTACTCCCAACTGAACAGACATTGAACTGATCACTAGACTGTACTAGGCTTGACTGAACTGCTACTGATCGTGTTAACTGACTAAACTGGACTGAGTTCACTAAGTTCTGTAACTGACTGAGTACTACTATTCGTGACATTACTGAGACTATTTTGTAGCTATTGTAATTTTAGGTAAACAGCTAAATTTTGGGGTATTAAATACCCCCAGGACCCGATATCATCAATAGTAAAACATGGCAAATCTTGAAAGGATTACATTAATTACTTATTCACCATGCATTCATTTAGACATTTTTTCAAACACTTGAGAGGCATGAGCTTGTACATGAACGAGACTACATGATAACACGTCATGAATTCACTACTCAATTAACATAGTCATTCTATCAAACACTTGGGGAGCATAATTAATGTACATGGAAATCATCAAAATAGAAACATCATGGCTACCACAATCTATTTGCAAATTCAAGGGTTTTAACATAAGAATCAGATAAATCTTCATACATACTAATTAATTCACTTAAAACTTGTAGTGAATCTTGATTTGGAAACCAAACAACAATACCTATATGAATGCAATCCAATTCAAACCAATAATCTTGTAGTTTTAAAAAGGGTTCTTGAACTCCAAGTGTGGAAGAAAACCCAAGGATGAACACCTAACATACCTTAATTGTTGATCTCTTGAGAATTATGGTGAATTCTTGGGACATGAATCTTGAGCTTAACGAAACTAGGGTTTGTTCTTGAGAGGATTTTGAGAATAAAGAATGAATTTTGCCTTTTTTGGGGCTTAATCTCATGTTTTAGCTAAATTATGTAAGAAGAAAGGACCTATATGCCCCCCACAAACTCGGATAAAAGATACTGGATGAGGTCACCATCGCGCTGCGACCCCATATTGGGTCAAGTGGCCCTCGCGGTGTGACCCATGCTCGGGTCAAGCAGCCTTCGCGGTGCAGCCCTATAGCGAACCCTTGCTGTTTTAGACATCTAAACTCACCCTTATTCGAGTCCCAAAAATCCAAAACTCGCCTGAGATGACCTACAAGTGACCCTGATCATGAATCAACTTGAAAATTGACATACTAAGGTCGGAAATATTAAAAATCAAGTCATTGAAGTATCGAGGCCAAAAATGAGACTAAGTGTCAATACTTAGCTGAAAATTTCTTTTTTCTAAGTCTGAGACCTTTTTTGGCATGCTATTAGGACTGAAATGACTAGGACTTTTGTGCAGTCTTACAATACCCCCCTTGGGGACATTCATCCTCGAATGAGATTAACTGAACTGAGAATACTGATAGATTAAGTTTACATGTTGGACATGCAAAACTGAAATATATTACATGACTGAAACTGCTGATAAATTGAGTTTTCATACTGAACATGCATAACTGAAGTATGATTACATGGATGAACTGATTTATGGATGCATGGCTGTCATAAGGTCAATATGCAACGGTAATTGATAACAAGTCTAATCTGAGCATTGGAACTGAGTAAATCTAAGGAAGAATGTTACCTCAAGCTGAGTCTATGTTTAAGGAGAAGAGGTGCGGATACTTGGTTCACATGTCTGCTTCTGCTTTCCAAGTAGCTCCCTCAATGGACTGATTCCGCCAAAGGAACTTCTATGTTCCTCAGTCTGCGGATTTGATGATCAAGGATTTTGACTGGGACTTCCTCAAAAGAGAGATTGTTCTGAACATCTATACTCTTTATAGGGACTACAACTGCTGGGCTACTAATGCATTTCTTTAGCAAGGAGATGTGAAACACTGGGTGTACTGAAGCTAAGTCTGAAGGCAACTCAAGATCGTAAGCTACCTTTCCTAAATGGCTAAGAATTCGGTAAGGACCGACATATCGGGGACTGAGTTTCCCCTTCTTGACAAACCTCTTCACTCCCTTCATGGGAGAGATTTCCAAGTACACATAATCACCAATCTCAAACATGAGATCATTTTTTCTCATATCATCATACTATTTCTGTCGGCTCTGAGCTATCTTAAGCCTCTCCCTAATCAATTCACCTTTCTCTAAGGCATCAAATACTAAGTCAGGCCCTACCAATGTAATCTCTCCTACCTTAAACCAACTAATGGGAGACCTACATCTCCTCTTATAAATCATCTCAAATAGAGCTATTTGAATATTGGAATGATAGTTGTTATTATACGCAAACTCAATCAAGGGTAAGTGGTCATCCCAACTGCCCTTAAAGTCAACAACACACGCTCTCAACATATCTTCTAAAATTTGAATGGTCCTTTCTGCTTGACCATCTATCTGAGGGTGGAAGGTTGTACCGAGGTGAAATTGGGTACCAAGACCCTTTTGGAAGGCTTTCTAAAAGTGAGAGGCGAACTACATACCTCTATCTGAGATGATGGATAATGGAACTCTGTTCAATATGAACAACTCTCTAACGTAGAGTTTGGCATAATCCTCAGCTGAGTAAGAGGTATGGACTGGTAAAAAATAAGCAGATTCGGTCATCCTATCTATAATGACCCAAATCGAATCATGTTGATGACAAGTACAAGGCAAACCCATCACGAAGTCCATGTTCACTTTCTCCTACTTCTATGTGGGAATACTGAATTCCTGCATAGGCCTACTAGGCTTTTGATGCTCAGTCTTAACCTGCTGACACATAGAGCACTTAGCCACAAACTCTACAATGTATCTCTTCATCCCACTCCACTAATAGACTTCCCGCAAGTCATGGTACATCTTAATGGACCTTGGGTGAATCAAGTATCATGCACCATGCACTTCTGTAAGAATTCTCTACCTCACGCTATCCACACATGGCACACATAACCTACCCTGGCAATGCAGTACACCATCTCCCCCTTGGGAGAAAACCTCTACTTTCTGATCCCCGACTGACTATTTCAGCTTAACTAAACTGCACTTATCCTGCTTTTATTTTACCCCAGAGACCAAAGAAGATTCCAAACTATTCTGCACCCATACACTACCCTCAACTGAATCAACCAAACGAACACCCAACATGGCAAATTAATGAACTTCCTAAACTAACTTTTTCTTACCATCCTCAACGTGAGCAACACTACCCATGGACAATCTTCTGAGAGCATCAGCCACTACATTATCCTTGCCCGAATGATACAGGACACTCATGTCATAGCCTTTCAACAACTCTAACCACCTTCTATGACGCAAGTTCAAGTCTTTCTGAGAAAATACATACTACAAACTTTTATAGTCTGTGAACATATCAACATGTACCTCATACAAATAGTGCCTCCAAATTTTTAAGAAAAACATTACAGTTGCTAACTCAAGATTATGGGTAGGATAATTCTTTTCATGAGGCTTAAACTGTATAGAGGCATAGGCTATGAGCTTACCTCTCTGCATTAAAATACACCCCAAACCAACTCTGGAAGCATCACAATACACAACAAACTCATTTGAACCATCTGGTAAAGTCAAAACTGGGTTGTAGTGAGTCGAGTCTTTAACTCCTGAAAACTCTTCTCACAAGAATCTGACCACTGGAATTTGACTTTCTTTTGAGTCAATCTGGACATGGGTGATGCAATAGACAAGAATCCTTCAACAAAACCGTCAGTAATAGCCAGGCAAACCCAAGGAACTCCAAATATCTGATGGAGAGATAGGTCTGGACCAGTTTCTCACTACTTTGGTCTTTTGAGATCAACTCTAATGCCATCATCGGAAACTATATAACCAAGGAAAGTTACTGACCTTAGCAAAAATTTGCACTTACTAAATTTGGCGAACAACTGATGGACTCTGAAGGTCTGTAATACTATTCTGAGATGGTCTACATAATCATTTTCACTGCGGGAGTAGACAAGAATGTCATCAATAAAGATTATGACGAACATGTCCAAGTACTGCTTGAACATGCGGTTCATCAAGTCTATGAAAGTTGTTAGGGCATTGGTAAGACCAAATTACATGACTAGAAATTCGAAGTGACTATACCGAGTTATGAAGGCTATTTTTAGAATATCACATTCTCTGACTCTGAGCTAGCCTGATATGAGGTCTATCTTAGAAAAGTAACTGGCACCCTGAAGTTGGTCAAACAAGTCATCAATTCTGGGAAGTGGATACTTGTTTTTGACTGTGACTTTATTCAACTGACGGTAGTCAATACACATTCTGAGAGAACTGTCTTTCTTACACACGAATAGAACTGGTGCACCCTACAGGGAAATACTGGGCTTGATAAACCCCTTATTTATGAAAATTTTCAACTATTCTTTTAATTCTTTGAGTTCTGCTGGAGCCATTCTGTATGGAAGAATAGCGATGGGCTGAGTATCTGGAAAAAGGTCAATTCCGAAGTTAATTTCTCTTCCGGGAAGAACTCTGGGAAGATCTTCGAGAAACACATCTACAAATTCACATGCTACTGAAAATGACTCAAGATTAGGGGTCTCTAAACTAGAGTCTTTAACTCGAACGAGATGATAGACACACCCCTTGGATATTATTTAAGGTATAAACAACTTGACCCCTAAGTGCTGAAGTACCACCACTCTATTCTTGGAAAGGTTCATTTGGGAACTGAAAATGAACAACTTTATTTCTACAATCAACTGAAGCATAGCATGAATTAAGCCAATCCATACCGAGAATTATGTCAAAATCTGTCATCTCTGACTCTACCAAGTCTGCTGAAGTAACTTTCTGAGATACCATAACCGAACAGTTCCTGTATACCTGCCGAGCTAAGATAGACTTACTAACTGGGGTAGAGATTGAAAAGGGCTCAGCTAGGTTTTTGGGTTTGACTCCGAAGCCAACAACTATATAAGGAATTACAAAGGACAAAGAATCTCCTGGATCTAGCAAAGCATAAATATGTAAATAATAAACTTGTAATGTACCAGTGACCATATCAGGAGAACTTTCCTGATCCTATCAGGACTGAAGTGCATAGAGTATGTTTGGGTGCTTCCCACTGGTGGAACTGGAAGTAGCACCCTACTGATTTGAGCAACTAAACTGAGCTACAGGACGATTGTACTGACCCTATGAACCTGACTAAGGACAATCTCTGATTTTATGACCTGGCTTGCCGCACCTAAAACACACATCGCTGCCAGATCTGCAGACACCCTGATGGTTTTTTCCACACTTCTGGTAAAGCAGATTCGCTCGGGTATTGCTAACACTACCCTGAGACTTAGAGCCTAGCACCCTATCCTTATTACCATTTATGAACCTAGACACTGGAGCACTAGCTGAGGACGGAGTTGGAACTAAAAATTTTGGGCGGAACTGAGAACGATTACCACCCTCTAACTTAGGCTGAGTAAAGTTGAAGCCACCTATTCTAGCTCTCTTATTCTCCCTCTCTTTCTCCTTAGTCTTTTTATCCTCTAGAAGTTGAGCATGGACCATCAACTTAGCTAATTCCATCTTCTTAATCAGCATTGCGGTCCTACACTCCTTAACCACACTGTCAAACACATGTAAAGCCTCAAAAATGGGTCCCAGGATGTCACACAGTACTTAAAACTACAAGTCGCCTTAAGCTAACCCTGTCTGCCTTCTACTAAGTCTGAATCTCATAATAAGGAAATATAGATATAAAAAACATACTGAATGCGGAAAATTGGCTGGATATAATATTTGAAAATAATGTTTGAAACCTCAATACTGAATAATCTGGATCAAAACTAACAGTCTAATAAGCCTCTACTACTAATATCTAGAGAGTCACTGGGACAAACCTCCAGCTGACTCAAAATTTTTGAAAATACTAAATCATCTAAACTGATAAGCTAAAAAATTAAATAAATAAGTCCTCAACTATGAGGACTTACCAACTATTGGGATGTAGATGGAGATACTCGAAATCACTCTCACTGTTGAAACTGAGCACCTGAACCTACACTATGAGACAATGTAGCACATAGACGTATATGTGGATCAGTACTTTGAGAATGTACTGAGTATATGGGGGTGAATGTGTAACGCTCTGAGTTTGTTACCCTGGACAGTACATGGTGCTCATAATACTGAAGGACCATAAGCTAACCCATGGCTGGTACCTGCTGCAATAACTATGTAATAAATACTAAAATGATTGTGGAAATAGGTGAAAACATATTCCATAAGTTTCAAATCTATAAATAAATCTAATGCGATATCAAAATACCAAAACTGAATATGAGTACTGAAAAACTGAACAACTGTCTGAAAATACTCTAGTCTGAAAAGCCTTTAAACTGTCTGAACTATGGAGTTGATGGAACAAGTTCCCAAATAACTCTGACTACTGAAGATAATACTGAAATACTAAAAACAACCATTTTCTTAAACTATAAGTATGAGGACTCACCACTACTCTGACTGTTGAAAATCTAAATGGCTAAGGGTGCTCTAGAGCCCGTGCGTCTAAACCTATGATATAAGACATCATAGAACAAAATAAAAGCCTGTGTCAGTACTTTGAATGTACTGGTATGCTTAGTGAGGTAGGCTGAAATGAATGGGTTTATATGTATGAACAATACTAACTGAATAACATGAGTATGACTGAATAAGAGTACATGCATGCACACATAGGCTATAACTGTGATCATGATAATACTGAGTACTGAGTTTGAATACTGATAACTGATATCTGAGTTTACTAATACTGTATTACTGATTATCTGAATTACTATATTTGACAGTCCTAAATTCTGTGGAACTATACTGAGTTTTGTACTGAGCTGAGTGACTATATCTGATAATCCTAAATTTATAGAACCGAACTGAATTTTACTCTGAGACTGAGATTGAAATTGAGACTGTGGGAGGTAATCATCTAACCAACATTCCCATCTCTAATTTGATTGGGGTCCAACCTGTAACCCCAATTGGAAGGGTGTTAATATCGTGCCACTAGTAAGGATAAGTTGTGAGTTAACCCTCTCTGACAGGAAGCTCTTTCGTCAACCCTCGCTGGAAGGATAACTTGAATGAGATATATCAACCCTCATAATATTTGGCAGGAAGATATCTCAACCTACGCTGGTTATGTAGTTCTGTAACATGGGGATTGCTACTAAGGGTCAAACCCTCTACTGGCAGGAATGCCCTCATCCCTGGGTTCACTCGGTGCTTAATCCTACCCCCAACTGAATAGACACTGAACTGATTTCTAGTATGTTCTAGTATGGACTAAACTGTTACTGATATTACTATTTAACTGAACTAAACTGGATTCATTGAGTTCCGTTGGCTGATAGAATACTACTGAATTCTGTTAGCTGACTGAGTTCACTGAGTACTGAACTAGACTGGACTAGTACTATATCTACTGAGTTTTCCTGAGTTCTGTAACTGACTGGGAATACTATTGATCATGACATGACTGATACTATTCTATGACTGACCATGGCTCTAGGTAAACAACTAAATTATCGGGTTCAAGTACCCCCAGGACTCGATAGCAAAAATTAAGAGACATGGCACAAACTTGAAATATGTAAACTAAGTACTTGATCATCATTTATTAACTAGGGCATTTTGACAAACACTTGTATGGCATGAATTTGAATACATGCTAACATGATATAGTTCCACTATTCAACTCACATGTTTAATTCATCAATCACTTAAAAGCATAAAAATAGGCACATAATACTAATCAACATGTAAGCACACAATTCCAAATATAAAATTCACAATTTGAAGGCTTTAGCATGATCTCACATGATAAAGCATATAAATCAATTAACCCTACATGAAATTTAGCATGAAACATGGATTTAAAACCCAATTAATCATTATAAATATGGATATTATCAAACTCAATATGGAATTCATGAAATTCATATACTTGAAGTTTAAACATAGTTCCTTGGACTCTAAGGGTGGAAGGGACCCTTGGATGAACACTTCACATACCTTAGTGCCTGAATTTTGAGAGATTGATGGTGAGTTCTTGAGTTTTTGATTTGAAATCTAATCTCCTAGGGTTCTTGTTCTTGTGTATTTTGAGGAATAATGAGTATAATTGCTCTCCAAAGGGTTTAATTTCATGTTTTGGGGGCTGAAGGTCATGGGAAAAAGACCCAAATACCCCCAAAGATGCGGTCTTTTAATGACTTAAAAATAGTGTTACCGATGCGCAGGCCGACACACCGCATCGTTAGCATCAACGCGATAGCCAATGCGCCGCGTTGAGTCCGCATTGGTTCACCGGAATTTACACTGAAGTTGGGGAAAACCAATCTTATCAATGCGATGGTCGATGCGACACGTCGAGATCGCATCGACCTACTATTTTGGGTACTCAAACATGGTCTAAACGAGGTCCGAAAAATCCAAAACTTGTCCGGGAACCTCCATTGTGATTCTTGATCATGAATTAACTTAAATATCAACATTTAATGGATGTAAAGGTCTTGAAATAATATTTCCAACTTTCAAAGGCTAAAAAGGTATTAAGTCTGAATACTTACCTAAAATATTCTAAGTCTGGGACCCCTTGACAAGCCTAAAGGACTGATGTAAGATAAGAATTTTATGGGGTCTTACAGAATGTATAAGTAAAACATAATATCATTCATCATCATAGTTTGTAAAACAATGCATGCTAAATGTAAATGACTCACACAAGCTGGAATATCTGAAATACTAAAATCTGTAACCATGAATAATAAATCATACTTTGTAAATCTAGTGAGTCATAATAATTAGTTCTAAGAGTTGTACTAGTGATTTCTCTATAAATCATGTTTCCTAAGTGTAGAAAGGACTCACTTTTATATCTGAAATCTAAAAGCTAAAGTCTATAGCTAATATCTTTCTGTAATTCATAATCTAAATAAAATTGTGAGCTTTACACTTAGTTTTCTAAAGCTTTTCTTTCTAGTAGGGAATTCTCTTAAAAACCATTTTCCAAGGGAGTTTCTTCTAACCGACATAAATCATGTGAGATAACATGGAGTCCAATGTCTTGTTCCCCTATGGGGAAAACCTCACGATGGGGAGAGGTGTCATACTATTGCCAAGGAGTATAACCTAATCTAAGTGATCACATCTGTAACTATCATCCATATAGAAATGGGAATATTCTGATAATCTGTACCTACGTTGGCTACGTAGTTCTGTGGAAGTTAGGGCACGCTAATCCCACACTTTCCGCTCGGTGCTAAATACTACTCCCTTTAATTTGTATGCTCATTTTGTTAGAAATCCACTTTAAAATCTAGTATAATAGTTTATTTCAAAAACCAACTGTACAATTGCTAAGTCAAACTGTAATCTAAAACTGTAAAGTGGATTTCATATCTGAACTGAGATAAAAAGATCAAATCTTTATCATGAATCTGAAAATAATCTAGTCATAGGGAGCTTATAGCACAAACAATCTTGAAATAACAATATTCAATTAGGGCTTTATGACCCAAGCATCAATTTCGTGTTAAAATATCATAATGATCATGCTTGATAATGTAAACATTGATAATTCAACTCAAAATCTATAATTTACTGCAATAGGCATGTAAATATAAAAATAGTCATGCAATTCAACTTCTAAAACACGTGAAATCTCATAATATTGCAATTAGAAATAATGGGCATGAATCCCAATTTAAAACTCATGCATAATCATTCAAAATCATATAAATTTGAAATAAAAACTTGGTTTTGGGCACAAGGATGAAGAGGATCCTTGTTCATAAACCCCACATACCGTAATTGATAAAATCTCTAAGAAAGCTTGAACTTGAATCTCTATTTGTGCTTTTGATGATGAACTTTGATTATCTTGAATTGAGAACCCTTAATTTAGAGATTTCTTGGAGAAACAATTGAGGAAATTGATATCTCGGAGAGTAAGTTTGTTTTTTAAGCTCTAGGGTTTTTTTAGAGAGAATGGATGAGAATAAGCATAAAGTGCTTAGAATAGGCTTAATTCCTTATTTTTGATGAATTGGGGGCTTGGCAAATGACCAAAGTTCCATTTTTAAACTTTTAATCGGAACTGAAATAAGAGAGAAATTCCCGATTTTACATTCCACCGCGATGCGCCACTATCACGGTGGCTCACTGGAAAAAGGACGACTGGGAAATTGTCCATCACCATGACACGGGGCTATCGCTGTGAGCCTCTGGAAAAGGGACAAATCCCATTTTGTCCATCACTGCAACACGCGACCATCGCGGTGAGCCACTGGAAATTGACAATTGGGACCTGAGAGTTTAACGCAACATGGTGCAATCGCCGAGGTCTACTGGATTTCGACAAATGCAAATTAAACCTTCACCGCGACATGGTTCTTGTCTAAATGGCACGCTGCTTTACTAAAAATGCCATAACTTCTCAACCGAGTATCGAATTTGGGCAAATTTGGTGTCGATGGAAAGCTAATTCAATTTCTCACACAATGGATGGTATAGAACTGGAAAATTCTACATATAACAAAAGTCATTTATTTTTTGAAGCTATCCTTTGACATTTTAGGGGATAAATTAAGATAGGAAAAAGTATGGGGTATTACAATATCTCCCCCTTGGGAAGATTCGTTCTTGAATGTGGCTAGTTAATATGAAAATACTGACGAATTTGAGGCTATAAACTATCATGCACAACTGAAATAACTATATGACTGAATCAAAACATACTAAGCTACTGAACTAATTTGTGAGTGCATGAATTTACATAAAAACAGCTATATAGCAGAATCTGAGACTGGAAAAGAACTGAATGAAGAAAGACTATTACCTTCAGTTGAATCTGAGTTCGTAGAGAAGAGATGAGGTTATATGGTACGCATATCTACTTCTGCTTCCCAAGTAGCACCCTCAATGGACTGATTTCGCCGCAGAACTTTGACCAAGGGAACCTCTTTGTTCCTTAGTCTACAGATTTGATGTTCAAGAGTCTCTACTGGAACTTCTTCATATGAGAGGATATTCTAAATATATATACTTTCTAGAGAAACTATAACGATTGAATCGAACATACACTTCTTCAACAAGGACACATGGAATATTGGATGAACTGAGGATAAGTCTGCGGGTAGTTCAATCTCTTGCGCTACCTTTCCCACGCGGCTCAAATTTTGGAAGGGACCTGCATATCGGGGACTAAGCTTCCCTTTTTTTCCAAATCTCTTCACCCACTTCATGGGTGAAACTTTCAAATACACAAGGTCATCAATCTCGAACTCAAAAGCTCTTCTTCTTATGTCTGCATAAGAATTCTGACGACTCTGGGATACTTTCAATCTCTCTTTCATCAACTGAACTTTCTCCATGGCCTCAAACACCATGTCTGGCCCAATCAAAGCGGCCTCACCTACTTTGAACCAACCAATTGGCGATCTATATCTCCACCTATAAAGATCTTCAAACGGGGCCATCTGAATACTAGCATAATAACTGTTATTACAAGCGAACTCAATCAACGGAACATGGTCATCCCAACTACCTTTGAAATCAAGAACACATTCCCTCAACATGTCCTCTAGTGTCTGAATGGTCCTTTCTGCCAGACCATCTGTCTGTGGATGAAAAGCTGAACTAAGATAAACTTGGGTACTAAGACCGTTTTGAAAGGCTTTCCAAAACTGAGAGGTAAACTGAGTACCCCTATCAGAGATGATGAACAAAGGAACTCCATACAATCTAACTAACTCTCTGATATACAACTTGGGATAATCTTCAGCTGTGTAGGACGTGTGAACTGGTAAGAAATATGCTGACTTAGTTAATTTGTCTACAATAACCCAAATCAAATCATGCTGACAACTCGAATGGGGTAATTCTGTCACAAAGTCCATATTTACCTCTTCCTATTTCTAAGTGGGGATACTAAAACCCTGCAAAGCGCCACCAGGTCTTTGGTGCTCTACCTTAATGTGTTGATAAGTTGCACACTTAGCTACAAATTCTGCTATATCTCTCTTCATACCACTCAACCTATAGATTTACCATAAGTTGCGGTACATCTTGGTGGCTCCTGGATGGATGGAGTAACGCGCACTATGCGCTTCTGCCATAATATGTTGCCTCAAATCATCAACACATGGCATACACAATCTACTTTGGTATCTCAACACACCATCTCCCCCTTGGGAGAAAACCTCTACCTTTTGGTCTTTAACTGACTCCTTCATCTTGTCCAAACTAGAATCCTTATCCTTTTTTTCTTTCACTTTCGTAACTAGAGAAGATTTGGAACTATTTTGAACTCAAACATTCCATTTCGCTGAATCAACCAATCCCACACACAATCTATCTAATCTATGAACTTCCCGAACTAACTCCTTCTTATCATTCTCCACATAAGCAACGCTGCCCATAGATAATCTACTAAGGATGTCTACTACTAAATTGGCCTTGCCCGGATGATACAAAACACTCTTATCATAATCCTTCAACAATTCTAACCACTTTCTCTGACGAAGATTTAAATCTCTCTGAGTAAACAAATACTGCAAGCTTTTGTGATCCTTGAACACATCAATATGCACCCCATAAAGATAATGTCTCCAGATTTTCAATGCAAACATAACAACAGCTAACTCAAGATCATGGGTCGGGTAGTTCTTTTTGTGACGCTTAAGCTGTCTAGAGGCATAGGATATAACCTTACCTCTCTGCATGCATTAGAACACAACCCAAACCAACTCTAGAGGCATCAAAATACATAACAAAACCATCTGTATCATCAGGTAATGCTAAAACTGGGGGTGAAGTGAGTCAAGTCTTCAACTCCTGAAAACTCTTCTTGTAGGAATCTGACCATTGAAACTTAACTTTCTTCTAGGTCAACCTAGACATGGGAGACGCAATAGATGAGAAACCCTCAATAAAATATATATTTTAGCCGGCTAGACCCAAGAAACTCCTAATGTCTGGTGGAGAGATAGGTCTAGGCCAGTTTTTTACTGCTTCTGTCTTTTAGGGATCAACTCGAATACCCTCATTGGAAATAATATGACCAAGGAAAGCTACTAAACTTAGCCAAAATTCACATTTGTTGAATTTGGCGAACAACTGGTATTCTCTAAGAGTTTGTAATATAGTTCTAAGGTGGTCTATATGATCATCCTCACTACAAGAATATCATCAATAAAGACTATGACAAACATGTCCAGATATTGTTTGACCACTCTGTTCATCAAGTCCATGAAGGTTGTTGGGGCAGTAGTTAGCCCGAAAGACATGACTAGAAACTCAAAATGACCATAATGGGTTTTGAAAGCTATTTTTGGAATATCACACTCCCTTACTCTAAGCTAATGATAGTCGGATCTAAGGTCGATCTTTGAGAAATAACTTGCACCTTGGAGTTGATCAAATAAGTCATCAATTCTAGGAAGATGATATTTGTTTTTGGCTATAACTTTATGCAACGCAATGAACCATCTTTCTTTCACAGGAATAGGATAGGAGAGCCCCAAGGAGAAACACTGGGCCTTATGAAAACTTTATCTAAAAGATCTTTAAGTTTCTTCTTTAACGCCTTAAGCTCAGCTGCAGTGATATGATATGGAGGAATAAAGATACGCTGAGTATCTAGAAGAAGGTCAATACCGAATTCTATTTTCCTACTAGGAGGTACCCCTAGCAAATCTTCAAGAAAGACATCAGGAAATTCATTGACTAAACTGATTGACTTAACTATTGGAGTCTCAGACTTAGTGTCCTTGACTCAAACTAGATGATAAATGCACCCTTTGGAAATCAAATTCATGGCTTTAAGATAGGATATGAAATGGCTTTTGGGAGACACTGAATTTCCTTCCCACTTAAAGACTGGCTCATCTAGAAACTAAAACTTCACCACTCGGGTGCGACAATCTATAGAGGAATAACAAGAATGGAGCCAATTCATACCAAGGATAAGGTCAAAGTCAACCATATCTAACTCTATTAAATCTGCTAACATGATTTTATGAAGGACAGTGATAGGACACTCTCTATAGATTTGTTTGGCAACAACTGACTCACCTACTGGGGTAGAAACCAAGAAGGGCTCAGGGATCTTTTTAGGACCTATTTCAAAATTCACTGCAACTAATGGGGTCACATAAGAGAAACTCAACCCAAGGTCTAACAACATATAAACATCAAGATGAAAGACACGAAGCATACCAGTAATAACATCTGGTGAATCCTTCTGCTCCTAATGGGATGGTAAAGCATAAAACCAATTCTGGTCCTGACCACCTCCGGTACTTGATAATGCGCCCTGAGGAGGGATAGGGTAACCTAGAGAAGCTGGAGCACTAGTAGCCTGAGTCTGGGGACGAACATCTCTATTCCCTTGCTTAGTATGCTAACACTCTCTAATTCCATGACCCAACTTACCGTAACCATAACAACCCTTCTGTCCCATCAGATACTCACTAGGATGATTCTTACCACACTTAGCACATGGAGGATAACTGGGTCTTCCACTTACACTATTCTGAGATCTGTACATAGAAGACTTACCCCACTTCTTTTGTCTAGCTTTAGGAGTGAGAGCACTAGATAAAGATGGTGCTGGCATAGATGAACAATTTTGAAACTGCGAATGATTCACCCTCCAAACCTAGTCTGGCTATACTTAAACTGTCCTATTCTAGCTCTCTTATTACTTGTATCTCTTCCCTTCAACTTCTCTGACTCAATCTGCTGATCATGAATCATCAATCTAGCAAGATCCATGTCTCCAATAAGCATGGAAGTGCTACACTCCTTGACTACTAAGCTAGATACGCCAGTGACAAACTTACTCATACTTGCCCTAGGATCAACCATCGTATCAGGGGCATACTTAGACAACTGGTTGAACTTAAGGCGGTACGCATTCACTATAATTAAGCCCTGCCTCAGGTTTACAAACTCTTTTATCTTAGCTTCTCTCATCTCATGCGGAAAGAACCTGTCTAAAAATACATTCTGAAATACTTGCCAACTCATAGGAGTTGCATTCTCACCTCTACCATTCTTCCACATAACTACCCAACCATACACTACATCCTTCAATCTATAGAATGCTAACTTTACACTCTTTTCTTAAAAAACATACATAATCTGGATGATTTTCTTTACCTCATCTAAATAAAGTTGCGGGTTCTCACCTGTTTTTGACCCAAAGAACTCTGGAGGATTCATTCTCATGAAGTCATGAATTTTGGCTGTTGCTAAATTACAATTCTACTGAAGTAGGACTGTAGCCTGATGGTTGCCCTAACCATTGGCAGTTACTGCTTAGGACAACGCCTGAAAGGTATCCTGAAACTCAGCATGGGATATGTTTTCATACAAAGGATAGGCGGGTTGGGGTGGCTGGTTATTATTTTTATAGGTGTTAGCTCGATGAGGAGGTATATTCAACTGTCACGTAAGAGTACAAGTTAAAAGCAAATAGATATATTGTAAGCACGATAGATCATGAAAGAAGGAGATGATTTCCTAAAAATATCCCATAGCTTTTTGCTCATAAATGTGGCGTGCTTTATACCCATGATCAAGACTCTACATAACGCGGCTTGTCTGACTCCCTAGGACTCTCTAAACCTTAGGCTTTGATACCAATTAGTTCTAAGAGTTGTACTAGTAATCTCTCTGTAAATCATGCTGCCTAAGTGTAGAAAGGACTCACTTTTATATCTAAAATCTGAAAGCTAAAGTCTGCAGCTAATATCTTTCTGTAAAGCATAATCTGAATAAAGTTGTGAGCCTTTACACTTAGTTTTCTAAAAGTTTTTCCTTCTAGTAGGGAGTTCTCTTAAAAACTATTTTGCAAGGGAGGTTGTTCTAACCGACATAAACCATGTGAGCTAACATGGAGTCCAACGCCTTGTTCCCCTATGGGGAGAACCTCATGATGGGGAGAGGTTTCCTACTCTTTCCAAGGAGTATAACCTAATTTAAGTGGTCACATCTGTAACTATCATCCATATAGAAATGGGAATAATCTAATAATTTGTACCTACGTTGTCTATGTAGTTCTGTGGAAGTTAGACACGCTAATCCCACACTTCCCGCTCGGTGCTAAATACTACTCCCTTTAATTTGTATGCTAATTTTATTGGTAATCCACTTTAAAATCTAGTATAATCGTTTATTTCGAAAATCAACTATAAAATTGCTAAGTCAAATTGTAATCTGAAACTATAAAGTGGATTTCATATCTGAACTGAGATCAAAAGATCAAATCGTTATCATGAATCTGAAAATAATCTAGTCATAGGGTGCTTATAGCACAAACAATCTTGAAATAGCAATATTCAATTAGGGCTTTATGACCCAATTCGTGTTAAAACATCATAATGATCATGCTTGATAATGTAAATATTCATAATTCAACTCAAAATCTGAAATTTACTGCAATAGGCATGTAAATATGAAAATAGTCATGCAATTCAACTTCTAAAATACGTGAAATCTCATAATCTTGCAATTAGCAATAATGGGTATGAATCCTAATTTAAAACTCATGTATAATCATTCAAAATTATATAAATTTGAAATAAAGCTTGGTTTTGGGCACAAGGATAAAAGAGGATCCTTGTTCATAAACCCCACATACCTTAATTGATGAAATATCTAAGAAAGCTTGAACTTGAATCTCTATTTGTGTTTTTGATGATGAACTCTTGATTCTCTTGAATTGGGAACCCTTAATTTAGAACATTCTTGTAGAGTAACTTTTTTTAAGCTCTAGGGTTTTTCTTTGAGAGAGAATGGATGAAAATAAGCATAAAGTGCTTAGAATAGGCTTAATTCCTTGTTTTTGATCAATTAGGGGCTTGGGAATTGACCAAAGTGCCTTTTTATAACTTTTGATCAGAACTAACCTACCGCGATGTGCCACTATCGTGGTGGCTCACTGGAAAAGGGACGACTAGGAAATTGGTCATACCCGTGATACGGGGCTATCGCGATGAGCCTCTGGAAAAGGGACGAATCCCATTTTGTCCATCACCGCAATGCGCCACTATCGCGATGAGCCACTGGAAATTGACAATTGGGACCTGAGACTTTAACATGATACGGGGCAATCATGGAGGTCCACTGGATTTTGACGAATGCAAATTAAATCTTCATCGCAATGCGGTGCTTGCCTAAATGGCACACTGCTTTACTAAAAATGCCATAACTTCTCAATGGAGTATTGGATTTGGGGAAATTTGATGCCGATGGAAAACTAATTCAATTTCCCACACAATAGAGGGTCTAGAACTGGAAAATCCTGCATGTAAAAAAAGTTATCCATTTTTTAAGCTAGCCTTTGACATTCTAGGGGCTAAATTAATCTAGGAAAAAGTACGGGGTATTACAACACACCAGACATGAACTTACTCATCTTAGATTTGCTATTAGCTACCACATGAGGATTATATCTGGCTAACTGAGTAAAATTTTGAGAATACTCCTTCATTGTCATGTCACCCTATTTCAAGTTGATAAACTCTAACACCTTAGATTCCCTCAGCTCCAACGGGAAGAACCTATCTAGAAAGGCAATAGAAAATTCTTCCTATTTTATAGGCCCGACATCTGTGTCTCTATCTTTCTTCCACTACTTAAACCATGTATGAGCCACATCCTATAACTGATAGGAATCTAACCCCACACTCTCACTAGTGGTTACCTCCATAATTCCTGTTACATTCTGCACCATGTCAAGGAATTCTAGTGGGTCCTCTTAAGACTTAAACCCTGAGAATGAAGGAAGGTTCATTCAGGTGAAGTCCCAAATTCTAGCTTCAACAATATTGGCCACTAGGTTGGCTTGAATAACAGCTGGGCATTCATTCTGTGCTACCACAGAATGAGCTAGAATGGTGAAAGCTGCTCTAAATTCTGCGTGGGAAACATACTCATCCAGGGGATCTTCCTGAATGGGCGGAGGTGCAGGCTGATTCCCAGTTCTTCTTTCATTGTTCTTTTTGAGAAGAATATTCTATAAACAGAAGAGAAACTTGGATTAGACAGAGATTTTAACTTGATCCCATGATCACTCGCACAACATGAATACTGAAAAAAGGGAAATTTTCCTAAAATGCCTTAAAGCCTCTTGTCCATAAGTGTGGCGCGCTACACACCCATGCACAAGATTTACTTGGAGCATTTTTCAGGCTTCCTAGGACTCTTTAGAACCTTAGGCTCTGATACCAAGTTTGTAATGCCCCGAGACTGCACCCTTGGCATCACACGGTGCTTACAATCCCGAAGGACCACAAGCTAACCCATTACTGGTACTTGCTGTGAGCACTAAATAATAATAACACTAAAAAAATATGCGAAAATATAACTGAAATGCCATAAGGTTCTCGAAATACTAAATACTAATAGTAGTTCTTAAAAAGAAAATTGAATATCTGTCTGAAATAGTCTAGTCTAAAAGCCTCTAACTGTTTAAATATGGAGTTGATGGGATAAGTCTCCAACTAACTTTGACTACTGAACATATTGAACTACTGGAATGCTGAAGTAATAACTCTGTCCTCAAAATATGAGTACTTACCACTATAACTGCTACTGATAACCTGAGCTGCTAAGTACGGTCAGGAACTTGAGTGTCCAAACCTATGATATGAGACATCATATCACAAAGAAAGAGTATGCGTCAGTACATAGAATGTACTGGTATGCTAGATAAGGTGAGGCTGAAATACATGGGCTCATATACATGAATAACAACTGACTGAATAATATGAACATAATTGAATGAGAGTACATGGATAACTGAAACTGCTGTAAATACTGATTATGCAATACTGTGCATATACAAATATATATATATATATTATATCTAAGATCATACTAAAACTGAATACTCAGTTTTTATAACTAAGTGACTGATATCTGAGATTTACTGATAACTGTATTACTGATAACTGGGTGACTGTTTCTGACAGTCTTGATTTTGTAGAACTGAACTGAGTTCTATACTGAGTCTGAAATAGAAACTATAACTGTGGGAGTGTTCATTTAACTGACATACCCCGACGATAAACTGTGTTGGGGTCCAACCTGTGACCTCAGTTGGAAGGGTATTAGCACCATGCCACGAGTACTAACAATGGCTATGTGGATCCACTAAAGAATCACCTTCATATAGCAGGTAAGATATGTGTTACCCTTAACTGGCAGGTGAACACTTTATCAACCCTCAACTTGATGGATGATATACTTAACCTACATTGGATACGTAGTTTTAGAACTAAGGGACTACTACTAAATGTCACACCCTCCCAACTGAACAGACACTGAACTGATCACTAGACTGTACTAGGCTTGACTGAATTGTTACTGATCATGTTGACACTAAACTGGACTGAGTTCTGTAATTGACTGAGCAACACTATTTGTGACATCACTGATACTATTATGCAGCTATTGTAATTTTAGGTAAACAACTAGATTTCGGGTATTGAATACCCCCAGGACCCGATAGCATCAAGAGAAAAACATGGAAAATCTTGAAAGCATTACATTAATTACTTATTTACAATGCATTCATTTAGACGTTTTGTCAAACACTTGAGAGGCATGAACTTATACATGAATGGGACCACATGATAATATGTCATGAATTCACTACTCAATTTGCATAGTCATTCTATCAAACACTTGGGGATCATAATTAATGCACATGAAAATCATCAAAATAGAAACATCATGGCTACCACAATCTACTTGCAAATTCAAGAGTTTTAACATGAGGATCACATAACTCTATATACATGCTAATTAATTCACTTAAAACTTGTAATGAATCTTGGTTTGAAAACCAAACAACAATACCTATATGAACGCAATCCAATTCAAATATGTAAATCATGAAACCAATAATCTTGTAGTTTTAAAAAGGGTTCTTGAACTCCAAAGGTGGAAGGAAACCCAAGTATGAACACCTAACATACCTTAATTGTTAATATTTTGAGAATTATGGTGAATTCTTGAGACTTGAATCTTGAGATTGATGAAACTAGGGTTTATTCTTGAGAGGATTTTGAGAATAAAGAATGAATTTTGCCCTTTGGGGGGATTAATCTTGTGTTTTAGCTGAATTATGTAAGGAAAAATGACCCATTTTCCCCCCACAAACCCGGATAAAAGATACTGGATGGGGTCCCCATAGCACTGCGACCCCAGATTGGGTCAAGCGGCACTTGCGGTGTGATCCCTGCTCAGGTCAAGCAGCCCTCACGGTGCGACCCTGAGCCTGGGTCAACTGGCCCTTGCGTCGCTGCTCTATCGCGACCCCTTGCTGTTTTGGACATCTAAACTCACCCTTACTCTAGTCCAAAAAATCCAAACCTCGCCTGAGATGACCTACAAGTAACCCTGATCATGAATCAACTTGAAAATTGACATACTAAGATCGAAAAGATAAAAAAATTAAGTCATTGAAGTATCAAGACCAAGAATGAGACTAAGTGTCAATACTTAGATGAAATGTTTTTTTTTAAGTCTGGGACCTCTTTTGGCATGCTATTAGGACTGAAATGACTAAGATTTTTGTGGGGTCTTACACTCCAGTTGGTATAGACTTGGTGAATAAATCATCAGTATTGTTACTTGAATGAATCTATCGCACGTTGATATCACCATTCTTCTGGAGCTTATGTATGTATAAAATTTTTGGCGAAATGTGCTTCATTCTATCTTCTTTTATGAATACTTTAGTTGTGCTACGCATTCTGCATTGTATTTTCAATATATGTTAATTAATGGAAAAATATTTCATTTGTCAAACACTTTGAGTACACATCCACTAATGCACATTCTTAGCCGCCTCATTAAAAACCTTGCTAGGAAAACCCTGTGGGATAAAACCTCTGGTAAGGAAAAAAGAGTGCAGCGCACTTATTATATTTGCATTATTTAAAACACCAATTTATTCTTATAAATGATGCTCCATAATTCATAAGTGCACCAACTTCACTAAAACATAGTACTTACTAATCATTTTCATGAGATCAAAATTGATCTGTTTTCAAGTTAAGAGATCTTTATAATCTTGGGATATTCAATATAATCGCCTTATAACATTTTAAATCCTTCAAGGATTTTCATATTAATTTGTCATCTAGCTATAAATGACAATAATTCATTATACATATTCAAACTTTTCAATATTGTCATACTGAAACAAACCTCATTTCATCTACCACAGAAGAACAATTCTCCTACAATAACGCCAGAAACTTTGTGAAATTTTTATGCCCTAAGGCACAAGTCATACTTTATATCTTACAAATTTTACTTTCACATAATAAATCAATTGTACCCATTGGTATTATACCTCTGTTCTTTAGATTATGAGTCTAACTATTCGCTTTTCAAGTGAAACAAACTACTTGAATTACATA
Organism: Capsicum pubescens; assembly: GCA_030864215.1. NCBI lineage: Eukaryota > Viridiplantae > Streptophyta > Magnoliopsida > Solanales > Solanaceae > Capsicum > Capsicum pubescens. Next base: position 263,744,281 of record CM061538.1, read on the forward strand.
CTTTTATTTGGCCAATAATTTATCCGTCCATACTCTTTGACAGATTTGTATCCAAGATCCCCGATACTATTTATAATGTCGAGTGCTATATTATATCAAAGATATCATCGATGATTTGATTGATGTCGGTTCCAATAAAACATAACTTAATGAAGATCTCTTCATATTCATTACAATTCAGGTATCTGAACCTTTGTCAAGGTTTTATGAAGTGTTATGTCGATACTCTTTCAAAGCACGTGCCTCATTATCATGACCATCATGATCATTTGCTCCTTCACTACTAAAAAAGGCTTAAAAGCGACGCAAAAAAAGTGACGAACTGTGTCACTTTAAAAAGCGAAGAGAAAAGCGACACTGTCTGTTGCTTTTTTAGTTTAGTTTTAATTTTTATTAAAATCGGCGGCCAACGTCTTAATATCTGTCTCATTTCTTGCGGATTATTGTGCCAACTAATAAATAAATAATTTATTATTCTTTAGTAAATGATACAGATAGCATCATTATTTATTTAAAATTAATAATAATTAGTTTTTAAAAAGCGATGTTGTCTGTCGGTTTTTAAATTTAATTTTTATTTATTTTTATTAAAATTGACAGACAATGTCGCTATAATTTTTTATTTTTAAAATATTAGTTCTAGAAAAGAAATCCTATTCGTCATAATTTTTAATTATTTTTATTTTTCTACATTTTTATAAAAAACAACGGACATCGTTGCTTTTGTTAAAAATAAATAAAAATTAAATTTATGATAAAAAGTAACATTGTCCTTTGGTTTTTAAATTTATTTTTTTATTTTTATTTTTTTTAAAAATCGACGAACAATTTCGCTATAATTTTTTATTTTTAAAATATTAATTATAGAAAGGCGACTCTATCCGTCACAATTTTCAATTATTTTTATTTTTTTATATTTTTACAAAAAGTGACGGTCAGTGTCGCTTTTGTTAAAAAAATATAAAAATTAACTTTATTATAATAAGCGATGTTGTTCGTCGGTTTTTAAATTAAATTTTTATTTTTATTAAAATTGAAGGACAATGTCGCTATAATTTTTTATTTTTAAAATATTAATTATAGAAAAGCGAAGTTATCTGTCACAATTTTTAATTATTGTTTTATTTTACCATATTTTTTACAAAAAGCGACGGACAGTGTGACTTTTGTTAAAAATAAATAAAAATTAACTTTATGAAAACGACATTATTTGTCGATATTTGATATTTTTAACTTACTATTAAATAAATAATTTTTATATTTAAAAATAAATAAATGTATTCAATTATATATTGGATACATTGATATCATACGATCGATTGATCAAGGTAATGATATACTATTGAAGTTATAATATAATAATATAAGCTAAATTAAACGATAGTTCATCAGAGTATATGATATACGTTGTATTACGAGGTAAAATAACTGTGTATGTGATGTATATAGTACATATTTCGAAGTTGATAGTCAATCAACTATATATATTAAATACATTGATATCAGACAATCGACTGATCAAGGTAATAATATACTTTTGAATTTATAATATACTAATGTAAGCTAAATTAAATGATAATTCATCAGAGTATATATGAAATACGTTGTATTACGAGGTAATATACTCGTGTATGTGATGTATATAGTACATATTACAAAGTTGATAGTCAATCAAATATATATATATATATGAATATATATATATATATATTTATATATATATATATATCGTATTGTGATGTACATAGTAGTTAAAAACTAGCTAGCTAAATCTATATATATAAATATTTTGAATAATACATTAGCATCATATGATCGAGGTAATAATGCACTATTGAAGTTATAACAATGAAGCTAATTAACCAACAATTCATCAGATTAACACGTTGTATCAACCTAATCAAAATCTCCAATTCAATCTTTCTTAACCCAATTTCTAATCCCAATTTGACTCTTCTCCTCAATTTTAATCTCAATTGTTCATCATATTTGATCAACGATCAATATTAAATCAACTTTCACTATTATTTTTTCTTGAAATTGAACTGCTTCAGACTATTTTTCTTGAACCAAGGGTCTATTAGAAACAACCTGCTATCTACCTTAGCGGTAAGATCTACGTATACGGTACCCTCCACAGACCCAATTTGTGGGACTAAACTGAGTTAGTTGTGTTGACACCCAATTTGACCTCACGATACCCCTTTTAGGCTGCTATTTTATATAGTAATTTTATGTAACATTAATTTTTACATGCTTAGTTTATTTTAATTTAGACGTCTTACTATTTTTCTCGTTATTTCCACATTTATTAAAATAGCAGTCCTAATTCAGTACGATTTCTCAATTTTTTTATTTTCTAGCCATTTTGTATCATGTTAATGACAATTTTAGCCAAATTTTTTAATCTCAAATTGGAATTTAAATTCTAGCACATTTTCATATCAGTTTGATCTCTGTCGTCAATAAAAAATGATCCAACGGCTGAGATCTAAAACTTTCCTTCTTTCCTTTTAAACCAACAACAAACCCTAATCCCCACTATTCTCTCAAAATAGCCGCATCTGCCTCCTCTTTCCCTCCCTTCTCTCCCTTCTATTTTCTCTAAGTGAAACAGCCACTGGCTAGCCAACATTAGCCATTACGTATCATTGACCTGACCCAACCCCTCAAAATATCTATTTTAATCAAAATACCTATTTCAATTTTTCTCTTTTGTAATTACCCGACAGAACAATTTTATTGCTTTTATATACAATTTATTATTATTATTATTATTATTATTATTACTATTATTTTTAACTAACAGCCTACTTTATTTAATTTCTCTATGTATTCAATTTTTAGCCATTTCTTATACTTAATTGATGTCAATTTTAGACAAATTGATGTCAATTTTTTTCTCAAACCTAAAACTCAATTTTAGCCTTTTTTAAAATCCTTTTAATCTCAACCATAGATCAAATTTGATCCAACGGCTGAGATCAACCATCTCTCTCTTTCCTTTTTAATCCATCCCTAACCCTAATCCATCTCTCTTTCCTTTTTAATCCATCCCTAACCCTAATCCATTCAACAATAGTCATTTCTCTTTCTCTCTACTCTCCTTTCTCTCTAAAATAAAACCATGTCGCCGCCTTCTACTAGAGAAGAGGCAATTGTCGCCGCCACTCCATGCTCCTTTCCCCGGTGCCACCATCTAGCCACCACGTCATGCACACCAAAGGGCGGTGAAGCAACCGCCTCCCGTCGTCTCTCTCTCTCCTATCCGGCCGACATAGAGGAGATGATGCAAATGATTATTTATTGTGATGATGATATGATATGAGCTCAAATTATGAAACAATCGAGTGGGATCTATGACAAGCATCACAACTATACGATATTGAGATTATTTTTTGGAATGCAATTTATTTGACAACATTGACACATAGTTATTATTGTTAGTATATTATTTTTTGTTTTTATATTTTAATGTATGTGAAAAAGCAAGATAACTGAATCTTTGTCTTAAACAAATTAGTACAGCACTTGGCTAGCTATTAGCAAGTTGTGAAAAAATTATAGGATATAATGATGAAAGACATGACGTATAAACCATCATAATAAAGTAATATAAAATAACATGTAATTGTATATAATATAATTCTAGTTTGATGGTATAGAAATAAAATATGCAAACATAGTATAACATGTTAAAACTAATCTAATGATATTCTTACACAAATAACCAATTGAACACATTATTTTCTTTTCTTAACATATATAAATAGATTATCATTGTAGTACCCCGAGAATCCCAACCGATAGTAGAACCATGCTTCAAGCTCATGAGAAATAAATTTTAGTGGTTTGGTAGTTTTATGATCAAGTTTAATGTATATTAAGGCCTCAAATATGTCCTATCTATTAGATGAATCAAAACATCCCTTACCGATTGAATTCTTGAGAAGGATATTTTCATACTCAACTTCAAACGATCATATATTCCGTTATACAAAGAATTTTTTATCTAATGACCCATAAAAATATGTATAATTGAATTATCTTTCCAACAATACAAATTTTGCTAAAATCCGGTATCGAGGTAAAAAGTTATGGTCGTTTTACTGAGAGCTATCTGAACTGCCCAGGAGCGACGGGCAAGGTGACGGACCATCAAGTCTGCGATGGACCGTCGCTCTGGCCATCATAACTGAGGAAGTAAGGCCATTTTCTGGCCCAAAACTGACGGTTGGAGTCACGGTCAGTCACCCAGACCGTCAACTTTGTCTGAAACAGCGCTGAAATGAAGTTTTAAAGGGCTTTTTGTGTCTTTTTCCACCCTTTTTAACCCCTAATTACATCAAATCAAAGAAAATAACTCCTCATTCATCCATAACATCAAAATTAGGGTTTCTTTCAAGAACAAGATTCAAACCCTTCTTCAAGAAAACTCAAGAATCAAAACATCACCATTCAAGAACCTTCAAGAAAAGTTAACCTCCTTAAAGATTCAAGCTTTTGAGGTATGTTAGATATTCATTCATGGGTCCCTTTCACCTATGAATTCAAAGAATCTATTTTTTAAAACTGCAAGAGTTATTATTCATGATTTAGACGTATGAAAGTAGATTGTGTCCATGTTTTGATATTTGTTGATTTTAAATCCATGATTATTAGTAGATTCCATGAATTTGAATTGCATGTATGATTAATTGAGTAATCCCCATGTTAAAATCCATGTATTTGCAAGTTTGAGCAGTATAATTGTCATGATTATGTGTTATCCATGTTTTGGATCCCAAGTTCCCAAGAATTGTTCCTAGTGTGTTGAATTATATGATATTCATAATGAACCCTTCAAATTGAAAGTTGATTATGGTAACCATGTTAACCCTAAGTGTTTATGAGTTAAGAAACCAAGTATGCTTCCCATGTGTTTGATAAATTGTCTATGAGAATGAAAAAAAGCCATTATAGCATGCAAACATGTGTTCCCCATTCATGTAAAAGTTAATGTATTATAGGTGTTTGATGAAATACTTCTATGAATGAAATATGACCAAGTGAATGTTTATATGTTGTTCAAAGTTATGCTTTGCCTTACTTGTCTTGTTATCGAGTCCTAGGGGTATTTAATACCCGATAATTTAGCTGATTGTCTAGAGCCAGTGTCAATTTTCAAGATACTCTTAATCAAGCCTCGATCAGTGGAACTCAGTCAGACACAGTACTTAGAAAGACTCAGTAATCTCAGTATCAGTCTATTCCAGTTTAGTATACGGTTCAGACCTCAATAGTATTTAAGTAATTAATTCAGAACTCAGTAGCATTCAGCCAGTTAATAGAATTTAGTAGTATTCCGTCAGTCAACGAAATCCTGTGAACTCAGTTAGATCAGTCAAGTAACATGATCAGTAACAAATTTAGCTCAGTATAGTACAGTCTAAGAATTAGTTCAGTGTCTTCATTTGGGAGTAGGATTCAGCACCGAGTAAGGGCAGGGATGACGGCTTCCCCGTTAGTCAGGCAAAGTCATTAGTAGCAGTCCCTGTACTCCAGAACTACATAGCCAGTGCAGGATGAGGAGTCACCCATTAGATTAAGGCTTGACTACCTCCCAGGATTCACCCGTTATATTAGGCTTGACTTCCTATTTAGGGTCACCCGTTAGAAAGGCTTGACCATATAAGTGTCTTTACCCGTGGCACGGTACTAACACCCTTCCAAATGGGGTTACAGGTTGGACCCCACTAGTTTAGATTCGGGGCATACCAGTTAGATGACTACCTCCCACAGTCTCAGTTTCAGATTCAGTCTCAGTAATAGAACTTAGTTAAATTATATAGAAATTAGGACTGTCAGATACAGTCAATCAGCTCAGTAAAGAACTTAGATAGTTCCAGAGATTTAGAGATCACCCATTAGATAGGCTTGATCTCATATTCAGTCAATCATTATCAGTATCAGCAGATTCAGAGATCACCCGCTAGATAGGCTTGATCTCAGATTCAGTTAATCAAGTGTCAGACATCAGTAAACCTAGTTATCAATAATCTAGTTATTAGAAATCAGTATTCAGTGTTACTACAATTTCAGCTATAGTTTATGCATTTATGCATGTATTTCTCATTCAGTTTACTCATGTTATTCAGTCAATTATAGTTCATGCATATGAGTCTTTGCATTTAGCCTTACCTCATCTAGCATACCAGAACATTCTTATTACTGACATATATTTTTTTGTGCTATGGTGTTTTATACCATAAGTTCAGAAGCACGAGATCCAGAGCACCCGTAGCAGTTCAGATTCAGCCAGCAGCAGTAGACTTAGTAGTGAGTCCTCATCATCCAAGGATGTTCTATTATTTCATTATATTTCTAGATTCAGTATTTTAGTAGACGGAGTTAGTTGGGGGATTGTCCCATCAACTCCTTATTCAGACAGTTTAGAGGCTTTCAGACTAGATGTTCAGACAGTTGCTTTAGTATTTTTGATACTTTATTCAGTTGTATTTTAATTTTTGAACCTTATGGCATGGCAAGTTTTTGCCAATTGTTTTTTACATTTTTATAGTATATTATGCAGTGCTCAGTTATAGGTACCAGAAAAGGGTTAGCTTGTGGTCCTTCGGGATCATAAGCACTGTGTAGCATCCGGGGTCTAGAATTCGGGGCGTTACAATCATAATACTGAATTTGACAAAATTCGATTGAAATTTTTTTATTTGATTTCTTCTTATTTGGACTTGTAAGAAAATGTTTAAGTATAGGTACTTGAAAGGTGAACTTGTCAATTGAATTTACTTAAAGTGTGGTCACTTGAGTAGTGAATTAGTGACTCAAAAATGTTTAAGTTTAGGTAGTTGAAATGTGAACTTGTGTTTTGGATTTACTAAATCGTGGTCGCTTGAGTAGTGAATTAGTGACTCGAAGATATTTAAGTTTAGGTGGTTGAAATGTGAACTTGTGGTTTGAATTTACTGAAGTATGGTCACTTGAGAAGTGAATTAATGACTTGAAAATGTTTAAGTTTAGGTAATTGAAATGTCAACTTGAGTTTTGAATTTACTAAAGTGTGGTCACTTGAAAAGTGAATTAGTGAGTCGAAAATGTTTGAGTGTAGTTACTTGAAAGGTGAACTTATGTTTTGAATTTACTGAAGTGTGGTCACTTGAGAAGTGAATTAGTGACATGAAAATATTTAAGTTTAGGTAGTTGAAATGTGAACTTGTATTTGGAATTTACTAAAGTGTGGTCACTTGAAAAGTGAATTAGTGAGTCAAAAATATTTAAGTGTAGTTACTTGAAAGGTGAACTTGTGTTTTGAATATAGTTAAGTGTGGTCACTTAATAAATGAATTAGTGAATTGAAAATATTTAAGTTTAGGTAGTTGAAATGTGAACTTGTGTTTTGAATTTACTAAAGTGTGGTCACTTGAAAAGTGAATTAGTGAATCGAAAATATTTTAGTGTAGTTACTTGAAAGGTGAAATTTTGTTTTGAATATAGTTAAGTGTGGTTACTTGAGAAATGAATTAGTGACTTGAAAATATTTAAGTGTATGTACTTGAAATGTGGACTTGTGTTTTGAATTTTGTTAATTGTGGTCATTTGAGAAGTGAATAAGTGACTTGTGGTTTGAACTTAGTTACTTGAAAGATGAACTTGTGTTTTGAATTTAGTTAAGTGTGGTCACTTGAGAAGTAAATTATTGACTTGAAAATATTTAAGTGTAGGTACTTGAAATGTGAACTTGTGTTTTGAATTTAGTAAAGTGTGGTCACTTGAGAAGTGAGTTAGGAACTTGAAAATGTTTAAGTGTAGGTACTTGAAAGGTGAATTTGTTTTTCGCATAGAGTTAAGTGTGGTCACTTGAGAAGTGAATTAGTGGCTTAAAAATGTTTAAGTGTAGGTACTTGAAAGGTGAACTCATGTTTTGACTTGAAAATGGTTAAGAGTAGTTACTTCAAAATGGTTAAGTATAGTGACTTGAAATGTCAATTAGCTATTTGAAAAAGGTTTGAGTGTAGTGACTTGAAATGTGTACTAGTGAATAAATTATTTGAAAATTATTAAGTGTAGTAATTTGAAAATGATTAAGTGTAACTTGAAATTGCGAACTTGCGACTTGAAAACGGTTTAAGTGTAGTTACTTGAAATTGTGAACTAGTGACATAAAAATGTTTAAGTGTAGTCACTTGAAATGTGAATTGGTTAATTGAAACTGGTTAAGTATAGTGATTTCAAATGAATGATTAAGTGTAGTGACTTGAAAATGATTAAGTATAGTTATTTGAAATGTGAAGTAGTTACTTGAAAATGGTTAAGTATAGTGACTTGAAATGTGAATTAATTATTTGAAAATGGTTAAGTGTAGTGGCTTCCAATGTGAATTAGTTATTTGAAAATGGTTTAGTGTAGTGACTTGAAAGGTATACTAGTTATTGAAAATAGTTAAGTGTAGTGACGTGAAATGTGTACTAGTGACTTGAAAATGATTAAGTGTAGTTACTTCAAAATGGTTAAGTATTGTGACTTGAAATGTCAATTAGCTATTTAAAAATAGTTTGAGTGTAGTTACTTGAAATGTGTACTAGTGAATAAGTTATTTGAAAATTATTAAGTGTAGTGACTTGAAAATGATTAAGTGTAGATACTTGAAATTGCGAACTTGTGACTTGAAAACGATTAAGTGAAGTAACTTGAAATTGTGAACTTGTGATTTGAAAATGGTAAGTGTAGTCACTTGAAATGTGTACTAATAACTTTAAAATAATAAAGTATAGTCACTTGAAAATGATTAAGTATATTGACTTAAAATGTGAATTAGTTAATTGAAAATAGTTAAGGGTAGTGATTTGAAATGTGTACTAGTGACTTGAAAATGTTTTAAGTGTAGTGACTTGCAATGTGAATTAGTTATTTGAAAATGGTTAAGTGTATTTACTTGAAATGTGAATTAGTTACTTGAAAATGATTAAGTATAGTAAAATAAAATATCAATTAGATATTTGAAAATGGTTTGAATGTAGTAACTTGAAATGTGTACTAGTAACTTGAAAATAGTTAAGTATAGTCACATGAAATATGAACTAGTGACTTGATTTTTATATGTTTTGATGTAAACTTGCATACGGATGACAACTGATGGTGAAGGTGATCAGCCTCGTCCTGATAAGAGTTCGAAGTCAACTGCTAAGAAGAAATCTAGAACGCCTATAGACTCTACTGAAAAAACTTTAGGATTGTTTTAAGTGTTTTGGTTGTTGTTGGATTAACTATTAAGTGTTTTGGATTTAATTATTTAAGTGTTGTTGATTTGAATTTCTTAAATATTTTGATAATGTAGTGCGTTGAATGGTTATTTTAGAAATGTGTGTTGCATGAGGCTGTATATATTAAATTTTATTTTTATTTGGAAGGAGGGATGTAGAAAATGCAAATTTCTGCATCCAAAAAAATGCAGAAAAGCGACGGACAGGGTCCCTTTTTTCCGTCGCTTTTCTAAAAAATTTTAAAATAAAATTTCAAAAATGCGATGTTGTCCGTCGCTTTTCTAAAAAATTTTAAAATAAATTTTCAAAAATGTGATGTTGTCCGTCGCTTTTTGTGTTCATTATAAAGAACAAAAAGCGACGACCAACGTAGATTTTTCTAAAAAAAAAAAAATTATCTTTCTCAAAATACAACGGACAATGTCGTTTTTTCTGAAAAAAATATTTTTTTTCTCCAATAAAATGATGATGTCCGTCGCTATTTGTTCATCATGTGTTTTTCACATGAAGAATAAAAAATGACACACAACATTGCTTTTTGTTCATCATGTGTTCTTCATATGAAGAACAAAAAGCGACGCATAACGTCGTTTTTTCTAAAAATAACTAAAAAACTTTTTTTTTTAAAAAACGATGCTGTCCGTCGTGAAAAAAAAAATGTAGGCCGTAGTTTTCAAAGAACAATAGGCCTTTTTACGATGCAAGTAACGGCGTCGCTTTTTCGTCGATTCTGGCCAAAAAAGTGACACTGGTCATCGCTTTTTCGTCACTTTTTGGCCTTTTTTTAGTAGTGTTTCCTTCTTCAAGGAGCTTTAACTTTGGAACCAATTGGTCTATCATGCTTCAGGCATGTAATAGACTCTGTCCTTTTATGAATATTTTATTGGAGCATTTTACAGTGAAATTATCACATAGAGTCAGCAAACACATTTGACAATTAATTTGCAACATTTTGCAAATGAATTATCTCTTGAACTTCAAGTTCACATACATAATTTTTATGAGGATCTAGATAATTCATATCATGCCTAATTTTCAACTTTTAATCAACTCTCCCCCTACTATTAGAAAATCTAACATTTATCCTCAACCTTATCTTGGGATTCATATTTGTGCATTGTGATGAAACAATTGCATCATATGTTGCACACCGAAATTTTTAGATAAAAATATTTAGTTCTTGGACTTGAACCAATAGTGATAGGAGAGACCTATTGGCTTGATGCATATGAGTGCTGCTATATTTTAAATGACACATCTCATACCAAATTTCTTTTAGGAGATTTGTTCTCATAATTAATGATTTAGCTAGAATTGAAGGCACATAATTTCTACTAAACCAACCAGTATTATCAACATAATTTTTAGTTTGGAACTGTACTCTTAATTTAATAATTCAAGCAAATAAATTTACAAAAAGCAAATTGCAAGTTAATAGAAAAGTACATGTGACCATATCATAGATACATCTATTAAACTATATAATAGTAATCAGTCCATATGGCAGGCGAACGGGCCCATATTCACCTTTTTATATGTTTTAAAAATTTAGGAAATACTATCCCAACCTTAGCTGGTACAATGATCAATTCATTGTAAGGACAAGCATCACAAGAGAATTCATGAAGAACCTTTTATTTCTTCAATATATAACCACATGAATTCTCAATTATTTTTGTATCACATTTAAATTGAAATGGTCAACCGTCATGCCAACTAATATTTATTTCAGTAAATTTTTAATTTACTATAGCATGTGATTGTGTCATCATGCTCATATTTGTGCATTACAAATAAGAGGAAAAACGCGGATAATCTTTAACGTAAATATTTATAACCCACACCGATTGTAATAATATGAAGATATAACATTTTCCCATTATTTATAGCCTCAATATAATTTATCATTGGCCAATGTCTTTGAAACTTAATAAGTTTTTTTTGGAACTTACCACAATTCCAATATTATGAATAATTTTATTCCTTCGAATAGTAACACTTAAGCTCTTTTGGAGCTCCTAATTAATTTTGTGTATATCACATATTACACACACCATTCCTATGGTGAACATCTTCTTTAAGGAGAAAATCATATAAGTATGGTCATAATCTTAAAACATTATATAGGCAAAACTTGTTTCTTACTTTTATCCTTTGGTAGTCCATGATAAACGTATCAAAATATTTATTTCATACTACAAGTATACGATTAATGACCGTTTATGTCAAAATAATTTTATTTTTATTTTTCTCAAACCTTCCGCAGAGGTGAGATGTGACATTTATCCAACCATACATGAGTATGTCTTTTTTTATAATTTTTATCTCATCTTAATGCATTTATTTCAAGAATGGTCGAGCATCAACAATGCTTATCACAAATATTATTATCTTCAAATAATGAATTATAATCATATGCACATGCTTCATAAATTTTCATTAGAAGCTCTCATTCTCACGCCATGAATTTTTTTATATTTACATGACAGACCTCAACATCACTTTGAAAAGTCATGTGCGCCATCACTTTATATTTCTTTGTTTTGATGGAGGATTTATAAAACTTCTATCAAATTAGGTCGCACGACAATCACGTGCGCAATGACCTTTCATACCATGTCCATTAGTAGCTAAAATTACCTTTATCTTTTGAAGGATCATTTGAGAACTCATAATATTCTTCGAAGAATATAACCTTCTAATTCTTTAATATATATTTTGTGTAATACTTAATTCGAACATCTTCGAGATGAGAAAATCGTTCATGCCAACTTATGAACTTATTTGTACTAGTAAAGTCCAAGTTTACCATGTCATATGAGTTCTACTTAGTAAATTTCAAATTTACTAGAACATGAATAATTTTTCAAGTGTGCTATTTTGAAGTATATTTCATAATATTTATTCTCAATTAATCTACCTCATATGGAGGTGTTACTCTTATTACATTCACCCAGAGAATAGATCTGTAGTTTTAACAATCAAAATTCTCATTCCCCAAGAAAGAGATATAATGATGTCTTAAGCCTATCAAACTATGATAGCTTACAATTTCTTTAAGGATATTTCTCCTTCATGAAAAAATCGAGGCATACATATAATTTAACAAAATGTTTTGTCCTTGTTACGCCTATATTCATATTCATAAATTCAATCACATGTCTTCTTTCAGACATACTATGCACTGCATGCTACCACATTCACTTCAAGGAATGGATCATATTCAATGGGACATATTTCATGACTTTTCAACAAAATTTTGCTTTAGTCATTATGTAACACCCCGAGTCTGTACCCCGGATGCTACACGGTGCTTACGACCCCGAAAGACCACAAGCTAACTCATAATTGATAACTACTGTGAGCACTGAATAATATACTGTAATAAATACGGAATAATAGGCTGAAATGCCATAAGGTTCAAAACATTTGAAATACTGATAATGTATAATATAGAAATAACATCTGGAAATATTAAATACTATCTGAACATCTAGTCTGAAAAGCCTCTAACTAAACTATCTAAAGTGGAGTTGATGGGACAATTCCCCAACTAACTCCATATACTGAAATAATGAGTCTACTATAATAATGAAATTAAAGAATATCCTCGATATATGAGGACTCAAAACTAAATCTACTGCTGGCTGAATCTGAATCTGTCTATGTGCGGTTAGGAATCTGAGCGTCTGAACCTATGATATGAGACATTATAGCACAAAGAAAGAGTATGCGTCAGTACGTGGAATGTACTGGTATGCTAGATGAGGTAAGGTTGAATGCAAGGGTTCATATGCATGAACAATAACTGACTGAATGATATAGAAAAAGTGAACATAAGAGTACATGGAAAATCTAAACTACTATAAATACTGAGCATACAATACTGTGTGTATATATATATAAACTATAACTGAGCTTTTCTGAAGCTTGAGTACTGAATTCTGATACTGAGTAACTAATAATATAAAGTTACTGATAACTTTACTGATACTGATTGACTGTATCTGGCAGTCTTGATTCTATAGAACTGAACTGAGTTCTATTCTAAAGACTGAAGCTAAAACTGTAGGAGGTAATCATTTAACCGACATGCCCCAAATAAGATAAGATAACTGAGATGGGGTCCAGTCTGTAACCCCAATTGGAAGGGTGTCAGTACCGTGCCATGGGTAAAGATAAGTTGAGAGTTACCCTTATCTGTAAAGATAAGTTGAGAGTTACCCTTATCTAACAAGTACTGTAATGAGAATGGTGGAACCCTCATCTAGCAGGTTAAAACACCTCATCAACCCTCAGCTGGCAAGTTTGATGTCTCAACCTACGCTGGCTACGTAGTTCTAGAACACAAGGATTGCTTCTAAGGATTACACAATTCAATATGCATTCAATTCCAACTCCATGGAATCTACAATCAATCATGGATTGAAACTCAATTAATATCAAGAACATGAATACAATCCAATTTCAAGCATGTAAATCATGAATCATAAATCTTGAAGTTTTGAAAATGGATTCTTGGACTCTATGGGTGAAAGGGACCCACTGATAAACACCTAACATACCTTAATTTGTGAGTTTCTTGACGTTCTTGGAGAATTCTTCATCTTTGACCTTGATTTCTTGAGACTAGGGTTTGCTAATTAAGAGAGAAAGCTCTTTATTTTGGGGGAAACTTGATTAAAGAATGGGTTTAAAACTTTCTTAGGGATTAAATATCGTATCTGGGCATATAAAAAATCATGGGAAAAGACTAATTTAACCCTGGGCGACCTTTTAAATTTTCATCGCAATTTCCGACCTAGGCCCCTAGCGCGATGCGGCGCTATCATGCCATGTCTCTAGAAAATGACAATTGGAAATTGGAATGGTGGCGCAACATGGTGGAATCGTGTTGCAATACTAGATGGGACCTAGAACCTTGGCATGATGCGGTACAATCGCAGAGCACCACTGGAAATTGGCAAATGTGAAAATGAGTTGTGGCACGATACGCCGGTAACACGGTACCTCACTGGAAATTGACAATTTCCATTTGTACATGCTCCGCGATACGCTACTGACCAAAATGACGGTGTTTAGCAACTGAAAGTTAAAACCGTCATAACTTCTTACCCGGTTATCGGATTTAGGTGAACTTCATAACTTTGGAAAGATGATTAAATTTCTTATGCAATGGCACATTCTAAACTAAAAAATACTGAGTATTTCAAAAATTTTATATAAGATGACTCATGTACTTAGAGCTAAGTTAAGCTTGGGAAATATGGGGTATTATATTATCTCCCTCTTGGGAACATTCATCCTCGAATGAGATTGATTAAATTAAGAAACACTGATAGACTGAGGTGACACATTGTACATGCATCTATGATGCATGACTACATGACTGAACTATGACGAGCTGAGTTCTTATACTGAACATACATATCTGAAGCATGGAATACATGACTGAAGCTACCGATAAGCTGAATTTTTGAACTGAACATGCATATCTGATACATGAGTACATGTCTAAAATAATTCATGAATACATAACTGAATATGCAATGGTAAGGAATGCCAGGTTGTAATTATATCTGAACAAGGAACTAAGTAAAGCTAAGGAAGTTTGTTACCTTAAGCTGGATCTGAGTTTGAGGAGAAGAGGTGGGGATACTTGGTCCGCATATCTGCTTCTGCTTCTCAAGTAGATTCCTCAACGGACTGATTCCTCCAAAGAATTTTGACTAAGAGAACTTCTTTGTTCCTCAGTCTGTGAATCTGATGATTGAGGATCTGAACTGGAACCTCTTCGTAAAAGAGATCACGCTGAATATTTACGTCCTCTAAGGGGACTATGACTGTTGGGTCACCAATGCATTTCTTTAGCAAAGAGACATGGAATACTGGGTGTATTGAATCTAGATTTGAAGGAAACTCAAGCTCATAAACTACCTTTCCAAAACGACTGAGAATTCTGTAAGGGCCGACATATCGGGAACTGAGCTTTCCCTTCTTGCCGAACCTCTTCTTCCCATTTATGGGAGAGATTTTCAAGAACACAAAATCACTGACCTCAAACTTAAGATCTTTTCTCCTCACATCTGCATAAGATTTCTATCCGCTCTAGGCAGCCCTAAGTCTTTCTTTGATTAATTGAACCTTCTCTAAGGCATCGAATACTAAGTCAGGCCCTACAACTACGGTCTCACCTGCCTCAAACCAACCGCTAGGAGATTTACATCTCCTACCATAGAGATCTTTAAATGGAGCCATCTGAATACTGGAATGTTAGCTGTTATTGAATGCAAATTTGATCAAAGTCAAGTGCTCATCCTAAATACCCTTAAAATTAACAACGCATGCTCTCAACAAATCTTCTAGAGTCTGAATGGACCTTTCTACTTGACCATATGTCTGAGGGTGGAAGGCTATACTGAGATGAACTTGGGTACCAAGATTCTTTTGGAATGGTTTCCAGAAATGAGAGGTAAATTGGGTACCTCTATCTGAGATGATGGACACTGGGATTCCATGTAACCTAACCAACTCTCTAATATAGAACTTGGCATAGTCCTCGGCTGAATAAAAGGTATGAACTGGCAAGAAATGAGCTAATTTGGTCATCCTGTCTACGATAACCCATATAGAGTCATGCTGATGACGAGTGCAAGGCAAACCCATCACAAAGTCCATGTTCACTTCTTCCTATTTTCATGTGGGAATAATGAACTCCTGCATAGACCCACTAGGCTTCTAGTGCTCAATCTTAACTTGCTGACATGTAGAGCATCTAGCTATAAATTCTGCAATATCTCTCTTCATCCCACTCCACCAATAGATCTTCCGTTAATCAAAGTACATCTTAGTGTCCCCTGGATGAATAGAGTAACGCGCACCATGTGCTTCTACAAGAATTTGTTACCTCAAGTCGTCAACACCTGGCACACATAGTCGACCCTGGCAACGTAAAACCCCATCTTTCCCTTGTGAGAAAACCTCTATTTTCTGATCTCTGACTGACTCTTTCAGCTTAACAAGATTGGAATCTCTATCCTATTTTTCCTTTACCTCGGAAACTAGAGAGGATTCGAAACTGTTCTGCACCCATACACTACTTTCTGTTGAATCGACTAAGCGGACACCTAGTCAGGCAAGCTGATGGACTTCTTAAGCTAACTTCTTCTTACCATCCTCAACATGAGTAACACTACCCATAGATTATCTATTAAGAGCATCATCCACTACATTGGCCTTGCTAGGATGATAAAGAACTCTCATGTCATAATATTTCAATAACTCTAACCACCTTTTCTGATAAAAATTTCAATTTTTGAGAAAAGGCATACTGTAAGCTTTTGTGATTTATGAACACATCTACATGCACCGCATACAAATAGTGCCTCCAAATCTTTAAGGAAAACACTACAGCTGCTAACTCAAGATCGTGAGTTAGGTAATTCTTCTCATGGGGCTTAAGTTGTCTGAAGGAATAGGCTATGACCTTATCTCTCTGAATGAGGACACAACTCAAACCTACTCTGGATGTATCACAGTACACAACAAATCCATCTGAACCATCTGGTAAAGTCAAAACTAGGGATGAGGTGAGTCGAGTCTTCAACTCCTGAAAACTCTTCTCACAGGAATCTGACCACTGAAACTGGACTTTTTTCTGAGTCAATTTGGACATGGGGGATGAAATAGATGAAAACCCTTCAATAAACTGACGGTAATAGCCAACTAAACCCAAGAAACTCCTGATACCTGATGAAAAGATGGGTCTAGGCTAGTTTCTTACTACCTCAGTCTTTTGAGGATCAACTCTAATGCCATTATCAGAAATAATATGACCAAGGGATGCCACTAACCTTAGATAAAATTTAGACTTACTGAATTTGGCGAACAACTGATGAGTTCTGAGAGTCTGAAGTATGATTTTGAGGTGGTCTGTGTGATCATCCTCTCTACAAGAATAGACAAGAATGTCATTGATGAAGACTATAATGAACATGTCCAAGTACTGCTTGAACACCCAATTTATTAAGTCCATGAAAGCTGTTGGGGCATTAGTAAGACCAAAGGACAAGACTAGAAACTCAAAGTGACCATACTGGGTTCGGAAATCTATTTTTTGGAATGTCACATTCCCTGACTCTGAGCTGATGATAGACTGATCTGAGATTTATCTTAGAAAAGTAACTAGCACCCTAAAGTTGGTCAAATAAGTCATCAATTCTAGGAAATGGGTATTTATTCTTGACTGTGACCTTGTTTAACTGACGGTAGTCTATACACATTCTGAGGGAACCATCTTTCTTACACATGAATAGAACTGGTGTGCCCCACGGGGAAATGCTGGCTCTGATGAATCCCTTATATAGAAGATTCTTTAACTGTTCTTTTAACTCACAAAGTTTTACTAGATCCATTCCATATGGTAGAATAAATATGGGTTGAGTATCTGGAAAAAGGTCTATTCTGAAGTTTATTACCCTAACGGGAGAACTCCAGGAAGATCTTCGAGAAACACATCTGAGAATTCATTTACTACTAGAACTAACTCAAGACTGGGATTTTATAAACTAGAGTCTTTGACTCACACAAGATGATAGACACATTCCTTGGATATCATTTTTTTCCCTCTAAGGTATGACATCAACTGACCTTTAAGAGTTGTGGTACTACCCCTCCATTCAAGGAATGGTTCATTTAGAAACTGAAAATGAACAATTATGTTTCTACAATAAACTGAGTCATAGCATGAATAGAGCTAATCCATGCCAATAATGACGTTGAAATCTGTTATCTCCAATTCTACTAAGTCTGTTGAAGTGACTTTCTGAGATATCATAACCGGACAGCTCCTGTATACCCGCCGGGCTATGATAGACTGACCCACTGGGTAGAGACTGAGAATCATTCTGCTAAGACTTCTAGTTTGACTTTAAAGTTGACTTCTATGTAAGGAGTTACAAAAGACAGAGAAGTTGTTGGATCTAATAAGGCTTAAACATGTAAATGGAAGATCTGTAACGTACCAGTGACCATATCAGGAGAATTTTCCTGATCTTATCTGGACTGAAGTGCATAGAGCCTGTTTGGGTGTTGCCCACTAGTGGTACTGAAAGCGGCACCCTACTGATTCGGGAGACCAGACTGAGATGAAGGACGATTATACTGACTCTGGGAACCTGACTAAGGACAATCTCTGACTCTGTGGCCTAGCTTTCCAAACCCAAAACAAATATCACTGTCAGCTCTACAGACACCCTGATAGTTCCTACCATATTGCTGATAAAAAAAATCATTCGAGCACTGCTGATACTACCCTGAGATTTATGGCCTGGTGCCCTGTCTTTGTTACTATTTCTAAACTTAGGAACTGGAGCACTGGTTGATGATGGATCTGGAATAGAAGACTTTGGCCAAAATTGGGAATGTTTATCGCCCTCTGACTTAGACTGATTAAAATTGAAGCTACCTGTTCTAGCTCTCTTGTTTTGTGTCTTTCTCTCTCTGATCTTAGCCTCTTCTATCTGCTGAGCATGGAACATGAGTCTGGATATGTCCATCTCCTTAATCAACACTACTATTCTGCACTCCTTAACCACACTATCTGACACCCCAAATATGAACTTGCTCATTTTAGACCTACTGTATGCCACTACATGTGGATCATGGATAACTGGGTAAACTTGAGGAAATACTCTTTAACACTCATACTGTTTTGCCTAAGGCTGATAGACTCTAACACCTTGTTTCTCTTAGCTCTAAAGGAAATAATATATCTAGAAAAGCAGTAGCAAACTCTTCCCACTCTATGGGCTCTGCATCTGTGCCCCTGTCTACCTTTCATTGCTTAAACCACGTATGAGCTATATCTTGCAGCTGATAGGCAGCTAGCACAACACTCTCACTGGAAGTCACTCCCATGATGTCTGTGACTTTCTAAACCTGATTGAGGAACTCCTATGGATCTTTTTCTAACTTAGATTTTGAGAATAGGGGAGGATTCATTCGAGTGAAGTCCCGAATCCTGGCTGCAGCAGTATTGGCTACTGGGTCGGCTGAAATAGCAGTTGGTCATTCATTCTAAGCTACGACTGAATTGGCTAGAGTAATGAATGCAGCTCTGAATTCGGCATGATACATGCTCGTCCAAGGGATCTGCCTGAACGGGCTGAGGTGCTAACTGATTTTTGGTTCTCCTTTCGTTAGTCTTTTTGGGAGGCATGTTTTGTAAATAAAAGGAAGAAATGAATTAGACTGGGAGTTTAACTTTAGCTCATGCTTACTCGCAAAACATGAATACTGAAAGAAGGGAAACTTTTCCTAAAATATCTCATAGCCTCCAACCATAAGTGTGGCGCGCTATATACCCATGTACAAGACTCTACGCGATACAGCTTTCAGACTTCCTTGGACGCCGTTGAACCTTAGGCTCTGATACTAAGTTTGTAAAGCCTCGATTTTGTACCTCGGACGCTAACATGGTGCTTACAACCCTGAAGTACCACAAGCTAACCCATGACTGATATCTGCAGTGAGCACTGAATAATATACTATAATCAATACAAAATAATAGGCTGAAATACCATAAGGTTCAAAACATCTGAAATAATGTTAATGTATAATACCAAAATAAAATCTGAAAATATTGATTACTGTCTTAACATCTAGTCTGAAAAGCCTCTAACTGAACTGTCTGAAAGTGGAGTTGATGGGAAAATCCCCCAACTAACTCCATCTACTGAAATAATAAGTCTACTGTAATAATGAAATGAAAGAATATCCTCGATAGATGAGGACTCACAACTAAATCTACTGTTGGCTGAATCAAAATTTATCTATGCACGGTTAGGAACCTGAGCGTTCGAACCTATGATATGAGATATCATAGCGCAGAGAAAGAGTATGCATCAGTACGTGGAATGTACTGGTATGCTAGATAAGGTAAGGCTGAATGCAAGGGTTCATATGCATGAACAATAACTGACTAAATAACATATAGAAACTAAATATGAGAGTACATGGAAAATCTAAATTACTGTAAATACTGAGCATACAATACTGTGCATATATATATATATACTGTAACTAAGCTTTCTTAAAGATAGTACTGAATTCTGATACTGAGTAACTGATAATCTGAAGTTACTGATAACTGATTTACTGATATTGATTGACTGTATCTGACTGTCCTAATTCTGTAGAACTGAATTGAGTTCTATTCTAAAGACTGAAACTAAAATTGTGGTAGGTAATCATCTAACCGACATGCCTTAAATAAGATAACATAACTGAGTTGGGGTCCAATATGTAACCCTAATTAGAAGGGTGTCAGTACCGTGCCATGGGTAAAGACAAGCTGAGAGTTACCCTCATCTGATAGGTACTTTAATGAGAATGGTGGAAACCTTATCTGGCAGGTTAAAACACCTCATCAACCCTCAAGTGCTAAGTTTGATGTCTCAACCTATATTGGCTACGTAGTTCTGGAATGCAAGGATTGCTTCTAATGATCACACCCTCTACTGGCAGGTGAGCCCCCATCCTTGGGTTCACTCGGTGATGAATCCTACTCCCAACTGAAAGACACTAAATTGATTATATTAAACTGAACTGGACTGAGACTGAGTTTACTGAGTTTTCCTGAGTTTTGTAACTGATTGAGTTATATTAAGTTCTGTAACTGACTGAGAGTAGTACTGATCATGACATGACTGATACTACTCTGTAACTGATACTAGATCTAGGTAAACAACTAAATTATCGGGTATTAAATACCCCTAGGACTCTATAGCATGAAAAGTAAATCATAACATGATCTTACAAAGCATAACAATGTACACTTGTTCACAATTTATCTATAACGACATTTTATCAAACACTTGTAGGGCATAAGCTTGTACACATCTTAACATGTCATGATTTCATTAATTTATTCACATGGACATTCTATCAAACACTTAGGGAGCACAACTTAATGCACATAATCATGGTTAACACATAAGCATAGCAATCACAATGCCCAAACTTGCAAATTCATGGATTATAACATGGATTATAACATGGGGATTACACAATTCAATATGCATGCAATTCCAACTTCATGAAATCTACAATCAATCATGGATTGAAACTCAATTAATATCAAGAACATGAATACAATCCAATTTCAAGCATGTATATCATGAATCATAAATTTTGAAGTTTTGAAAATGGATTCTTGGAATCTATGGATGAAAGGGACTCATATATAAACACCTAACATACCTTAATTTGTGAGTTTCTTGAAGTTCTTGGAGAATCCTTGAGCTTTGACCTTGATTTCTTGAGACTCGAGTTTGCTAATTAAGAGAGAAATCTCTTTATTTTGGGGGAAACTTGATTAAAGAATGGGTTTAAAATGTTTTTAGGGATTAAATACCATATCTGGGCATATAAAAATCATAGGAAAAGACTAATTTAACCCTGGGCGACCTTTTAAATTTTCGTCAAAATTTTTTACCTGGGCCCTGGCGCGATGTAGCGCTATCGCGTCGTGTCTCTAGAAAATGACAATTGGGAATTGGACTGGTGGCACAATGCGGTGGAATCGCATTGCAATACTAGATGGGACCTACAAGTTTGGTGCGACGTGGTACAATCGCGGAACACCACTGGAAATTGGCAAATATGAAAATGAGATATGGTCTGACGCACCGGTAATGCGGTACCTCACTGGAAACTAACAATTGCCATTAGGACATGGTCTGTGACACGCTACTGGCTGAAATGATGGTGTTTAGTGACTGAAAGTTAAAATCTCCATTACTTCTTACCCGGTTATAGGATTTAGGTGAACTTTATATCATTAGAAAGCTGACTGAATTTCCTATGCAATGGCAGGCTCTAAACTAAAAAATACTGAGTATTTCAAAAATCTTATATAAGATGACTCATGTACTTAGAACTAAGTTAAGCTTGAGAAATATGGAGTATTACAGATTATTATACCATCAATATGTTGTATTGAGATTAAAACTGAACGTCTTATCTATATAAAGGCATCTTAGGTAGAAAATCAATGAGAATTGAACCCAACATCTTATCATTATGGTGCATCAGGACTCTTAACCTAATGTCTTACCCTCTTAATGGTATGAGATTTAAATCCATCATCACACCCTCGACCAATAACATATTAGGCCAAAGTATAATAAACTCAAACTTGAGTCTATAACAATATCACCACTTTGTGATTATCAATATTATTTTCAAAATTAATTAAAGAACATGAGTTAATAATATACTTATCTTATCATTAATAGTAGAAAGGTGAAATACAAATCATGATTATAGCATAGTTCTTGCGGTCTTGCCTTCTCCACCTTCCGAATCAATTTTCTTTTCTTAACCTTTAAATTTTAAGACGGTGGAGACTCGCGCTGATAACGTGTTATAAAATAAAGACAAAATATCAAATACCAAACTTAAAGAAAGGAGAGAACTTTAATAATCTTATGTTTGACTACTTTGACATGTTAATACAAATGTACAAAGGGTAGCTATTTATAGACCACCAAACTTAGTTCTTAAGGTTGCTAAGCTTGACATCAAGTTGGCAAGTTGGCCAACTATTTAGGTATTCAAATTCAAATTGAACAAGTAATTTGGGTCTTCAAATCCAACTTGACTACCAACTATTATATCTAATAATTAATATTTCACACATATGCATGTCACATGACATCCATATTATATAACACTCCCTCTTGGACATTCATATTATATAAAACACCAAAGAATTTCAAAATAGAATAAATAAACTACAGTTTATTTTCTTACCAAAAAGTTAGTGGTAATCTTTGAACAACTGCTTTTTCAGCAAAAGCCCACGTCCAACATGGTAAAATATTGGGACTTGTTATATATTGTAGGTATATAAATTTTTAGGATAACTACATATCTTAGCAAACATAGGCTCCTAATTACTTTTTTTTTATTTAATTTATTATTTTATTAATCAAATAATTTTAAGATGGAACATCCATCATAATACAATATCCAAATCAGTAAAAGGAGTCGGCCCAACAACTGACCCAGTCCAACAAAAAACAAATAAATAAGTGTGTAGGGTTTCCAAATGAAGTTTAGATCTAAGATTCACTTCTGACCGCCTCTCCACCATGTTCTCTTTTATCAACAACCTGTTTACTGTGCTCCAGCTATGGATTTGCAATGTTGTGCCTTAGATGCATCGAGCTGAAGTTTTTCCATCTTGCATGAATGCGTATTTCTTCTCCTTACTCTCTTTGCTACTTCTTGCTCCTCTTAGATCCTGTTAACCCTCTTTTTTTTTATAAATCTATAGTTGAAATTTCACGTTTATGGATGTTGCTAATGTATTTTGGTGCTAACTTATCGGGTCTAGTCTTCTGAGGCTTGTATCGTCCTCCAAGTAAGTTCCTTGCCACTCTTTGCTTTCTGTATCTTCCTTTCCCTTCGTGTAACACATTCGATATGGAGATATAGTTGGAATGGAGATTCTGGGATGCTCGGACCCGTTGATATTTGGAGTGGTTCAACTACCTCAGATACTTTAGATAAATCTGACCAAGAGACCCCCTATCTGATGAGATTCCTATTTTGTTTGTTGGTGTAAATATGCTACATAGCATTTTCACTCATTTTGTAAAACTTTTATCACTGTAAATATCATTTGTGAAACTTGTTGTAGCTTCCCAGTCCCTTACCCCTTTGATGGTACTAATTGCATATATGGGCATTGTTGTTTATCACTATTTAGGATTTTCCTGCCTGTACTTGGTAACTGATTGAAGGATGTGAATATGAAGTTGCCTTGCTGAATTGCTAAATTGGCTAAATAATCAGCCAATTGATTTCCCTCTCTGAATATGTGTTGAATGATAATTTGTTTTCCTTTCAATGCATGCTTTATTTGATCAATAATGTCACTTATTTTCCATGGAATTTCCCATTCTGACTTATAAAGTTCTGCATAGCTAAAGAATCTATTTGAATAATGATCCTTTTGTTGACCTGATTGCTTTGAATGATTTGCTGCATATAAGATTGCTTGAGATTTAGCTTCCATGTTGTTTGTATCTTCAATCACTGATCCTTCTGCGTGAACTAGATCTCCTTGATCATCCCTTAAACAATAGGTCCATGAGTTTCTACCTGGATTTTCGTTAGAGGCCCCATCTGTATTATACTTGTACCATCCCTAGTCTGGCATTTCCTAATATACTAGCTTGCATATTATATTAGGTCTCATCTGAATTAGCTGTTGTAGGATATCTGGCCATGTTGTAGGAAACTCTAGTGTTGGTTTCCTAACCTTTAGCAGCATTCACAATTGCCTAGTGACGTTATAAATCACCCTATGACATGTTACCATTTTGCCTTCATGTTTCATTGAGTTTCTTCTCTTCCATAGCTCCCATAAGATAATTGTTGGTAGTGCTCTGAAATATATCTTCTCTCTCTGGCTCCTAATTATCCTATTTAGCCTAAATATGAATTAATTACAATTCATAGCCCCCTTTTGCCTATTTATTATTCCTATTTATAATTCATAGTCTCTCTCAGGAATTTTCTCTCTTTTTCTATTTTCTATTTTCTATTTTCTATTTTCTATTATTCTCCTTTTTTTCCTTTTTCAGTTTTTTCTTCTTTTTTTCCTTTTTTTGTTGTTTTCTTTTTCGTTTATTTTTTCACTCTTTTTTTTATTTTTATTTTTTTTCCTTTTTTTTTTTGTATTTTCTCTATTTTTTATTACTCTCCTTTTTTTTTTTGTATTTTCTCTATAGATAGATAGATAGATAGATAGATAGATAGATAGATAGATAGATAGATAGATAGATAGATAGATAGATAGATAGATAGATAGATAGATAGATAGATAGATAGATAGATAGATAGATAGATAGATAGATAGATAGATAGATAGATAGATAGATAGATAGATAGATAGATAGATAGATAGATAGATAGATAGATAGATAGATAGATAGATAGATAGATAGATAGATAGATAGATAGATAGATAGATAGATAGATAGATAGATAGATAGATAGATAGATAGATAGATAGATAGATAGATAGATAGATAGATAGATAGATAGATAGATAGATAGATAGATAGATAGATAGATAGATAGATAGATAGATAGATAGATAGATAGATAGATAGATAGATAGATAGATAGATAGATAGATAGATAGATAGATAGATAGATAGATAGATAGATAGATAGATAGATAGATAGATAGATAGATAGATAGATAGATAGATAGATAGATAGATAGATAGATAGATAGATAGATAGATAGATAGATAGATAGATAGATAGATAGATAGATAGATAGAAGGATAGATAGATAGATAGATAGATAGAAGGATAGATAGATAGATAGAAGGATAGATAGATAGATAGAAGGATAGATAGAAGGATAGATAGAAGGATAAAAGGATAGATAGAAGGATAGATAGATAGATAGAAGGATAGATAGATAGATAGAAGGATAGATAGATAGATAGAAGGATAGAAGGATAGATAGATAGAAGGATAGAAGGATAGATAGATAGAAGGATAGAAGGATAGATAGAAGGATAGATAGATAGATAGATAGATAGATAGATAGATAGATAGATAGATAGATAGATAGATAGATAGATAGATAAATAGATAGATAGATAGATAGATAGATAGATAGATAGATAGATAGATAGATAGATAGATAGATAGATAGATAGATAGATAGATAGATAGATAGATAGATAGAAGGATAGATAGATAGATAGATAGATAGAAGGATAGATAGATAGATAGAAGGATAGATAGATAGATAGAAGGATAGATAGAAGGATAGATAGAAGGATAAAAGGATAGATAGAAGGATAGATAGATAGATAGAAGGATAGATAGATAGATAGAAGGATAGATAGATAGATAGAAGGATAGAAGGATAGATAGATAGAAGGATAGAAGGATAGATAGATAGAAGGATAGAAGGATAGATAGAAGGATAGAAGGATAGAAGGATAGATAGATAGATAGATAGAAGGATAGATAGATAGATAGAAGGATAGAAGGATAGATAGATAGAAGGATAGAAGGATAGATAGATAGAAGGATAGAAGGATAGATAGATAGAAGGATAGAAGGATAGATGGATAGATAGAAGGATAGAAGGATAGATGGATAGATAGATAGAAGGATAGATAGATAGAAGGATAGAAGGATAGAAGGATAGATAGAT